>CM076666.1:9812960-9852674 GCA_038496675.1 Rachycentron canadum
CCCCCACCACCACCACCACACACACACCACTGACACATGCACATTGAAATGGAGAGACTCATCTGCAGCCAAGGACAGAGGGAGCAGTGAGGTTGAGATGCTGCAGTGCTCTGTGAGCATCACTTCAAACAGTAGCATGATAACAATAGATCTAGAGAGAGCGTTGTTTTTCTGCTGTTCTGTCCTCGAGCCATCGTGGATGTATCTTCACCGTGATCAGTATTCGAAGCAGTGGGCTACAAGAGGCTGGCGGATCATGAAGGGCAGCTCCTGTAGAATTACAGCATGGTTACTGATCTGCACTGTAATGAGTTGTGTCTTTTTCTTCAGTCATGGATCAACTGCTCCAACTGCCTCTGTCAGGTGATTGAAAGGTAATTGGGGGTAGTTGTATTTAATGGGATGGTGTACAATGTAAGTCAAAAGGGCATACAACAGAAAAATCCTCATGCTAGTATCTAAAATTTAAAAAAAAAAGCACAATATATCTAGTCAAGGTACCTTGTCAATTTCCACCTTTTAGACCTCCCCAGAGTAAACTGCAGCTTGGAAAAAGTAGAAAAAAAAACATGTCTGGTAAATAAAATAATAAAATTTGTTTCCCACCTCTCCCCCTTTCTTAAATGGAATCTGTTTAAACTCAGGTTCCTAAATCATTTAGTTTTCAAAAAATTGAGATGACAGAATCAGTGTTTGGTTGAACTGCAACCTGTGATGAGATGAGAAGTCACAAGTGGAACCCAACATATTCAGGCACCACTGAGAATCAATGAGAACCTGCTATGGGATCCCCACTTTAATGCAGGAATCCAAAAGCCCCTCCATCCCTTTATTAGATTATCAGTCACTCAAGGATGGATGGATGATTTGAAAAGGAAATAAAAGAAAAATAGTTAAAATCAGGTCAATATTATTCTCACTCATATCACTGTATATCCATAAAGTAGGTCCATCTTCAGGCACCACTAAGCATTGACTCTAGTCTGAATGCAATACAAAGAAACACCCATTAAATTTCACAGAAATCTGTGAAATATTAAGTAACTTAATTATGAGGGTGAAATAACTTCATAACTCCCTGTGAGTCTTTGCGTCTTCATGTCTATAATTTGAATCTATGCAGGGAGTTCGGTATGGTGGTAATTTAACAAGTGCTTTAAGGTCTAAGCTGTAGTGACAAAATGTGAAATTTGACATATAGTAGATATTTGTATTTACTCATATTTCTATTTAGTGTCATAGAAATGTAAATGTGAAAGTTAAAATAGGTACTGATAAACCACATGCCAAACACCATTCTGGCAGCATTGCCTATTTAAAACATACTATCTTAAATATGACTAATAGCAGTACAGATCAATACCCGCAAAGTTCTTTTTTATTATGCAGCTTCATTTTCTTCCTTATAAAGTAATCAGTGTTGGCCCAGCAGTCAAGAAAATTTGTGAACTCACACTGCTCAGACACAATTCATCACTAGTCACTGGTAGGAGATAAGTGAGTGTTGGTCACAGTGGTGTATGCACACACATGCACATATGGGCTCCTGCACACATCATATAAACTGATAGAAGCCGAGGCAGCAGACGAATCCCCCAGTAACGGCCGATTAGCCTTCAAACATCAGATCAATCAATCTTTCAATCCACAGGTCATTTCACCAGCAGCTCCAATGTGCAGGATGTCCTTGGGCTTTATATCTTTTGCGATGTGCTTCTCCTCCACACACACACACACACACACACACACACACACACACACACACACACACAAGACAAAAGGAATGAAAATCGATAAATAAAGCAAAGCACCGCTGGGCTGGTGTGAGCTGCTGTAGGCCATTAAGCAGTAAATAATTCCAGGCAGCTCTGACGAGACCGAGGGATTGTGTGTGGATAGACTCTAGATCAGCACGGGGGAAGGAGGGATGAATGAATGGAAGGACAGTGCAGCTCCTCACATGATGGAGGAATGAATGGACAGTAGGAATCCAAAACAGATAGGGGGCAGAGAGGGGGCAGCATGCAGAGGGATGACGAAGAGAAAAAAACAGATACAAGGATGAATGAAAGAGAGATGAGAGTTTTTCATTCTGTAAAAGGAGTGCAGCAAACACACTGGGATACCACTTGAAAATGTGCTGAAAAAGGGGTGAAGAAAGGAGATGAAACAGTATGAAGGGCAGTGAAAGTGGGAGGACAAGAAAAACACGCGCCCATAAATCTACATCTGTCGAAGATATTCGTGTCTCCTATGACCCTGACAAGCACTCACCATTTGATTGATTGCAAAGCAGATCGATATTTGAGTCTGCAACAGTTACAACAGCTGCCAGCCAAGTAGGCTGAGAGTCATTCTCAAGGGGCTAAATTTACACATTGATCTCAAATTAGATTTTTCTTATGTAAAGATTGGGTCATTTTTAATCTTGGTTAATCAGCTATAAAACCAAGATGGAACAGTGTGGAAGTGGAACAGTACAGTGTAAAGCATAAGTGTCATTTAATTTACCTTCTTATTGATAAAATAAATGTTTTTTTTCCAATATACCCTGAATGGATTTCCCTTAAATCTTGTACAGATAGTCATGGTTCCCAGAGGATGAATCTTACTGATGTTGGTGACTTTTCTTCTTGTGCCACAAGTGAGTCAAGGTTTTCACTTATCCTGTGAAGAATCTCAATATCTGCTGTATTGATTACCACAGAAAGTCATGGTTCCCAGAGGATGAATCCCAATGACTTGATCATGGGCTATAAAATTTTAGTGTACCACCATATCTCCTAGAATTGCCAATATATTTCCAGCTAATTTGTATTAGTTGTATTATTTGTACTACATTTTAATGTCCATTTAGTTAATTGCAGGCACGATAATAATGAATATATCAGTAAAATGTTGTTGTGTCCTGATGACCCACATATAGAATTGTGGATGCGAAGTCCGGTGTCTGATGTGACAGTCATACGCATTTTACAGACACCATCCACCCAAACCACTTCCTGGGGACACTGCCACATGCAATAAATAAAGCACAGCATTCATTCATTAAAAAAATTAACACAATCCAGCCAGTAACTTTGTTTTATTTGCTAGTATATGAACATAATTTCTAGGAAATGGAGTGAAAATCAACTTGTGCACTAATTTAGTTTATGTTTAGTTTATCAATACCTGCAAAATTAATGGTGTTCCCATTTGCCTCTGCTGCACTTTATCTGTACTGCTGATTACTAAATGCGTTTTTGATATTGTCATCATGCATGTGTTAGCATGATGACGTTAGCATTTAGCTCAAGGGCAGGCTCACAAAGCAGGTGTGTATAGCTGCCTGACACTTTTTTTTAGTAGATCTAACTATAGAAAACGTTACGATATTCAGGTCTGCTTTATTTCAGTTATCAAGCTTGTACACATTTAGCTGCCACACACTATCAGTCTATCTGACAGTGAGAAAGTGTGTGGAGAACAGCTGATAAAAATACTGCCAAAGCAAGAACTTGGGTGAGAAAGCTAAAAAAGAAGTGAGATTCTGTGAAAATGACTTGTGACTTTACCTCATGGGCAGTCCACATATTTAATCTGTAAACATCAAACCCAATCATCAAAACCTTCCCATTTTTCGGAGACATTAGGGAAGTAGTGGTAAAGTTTAAGAGAGGATTAAGACTGTAAAACCTAGAAAGGCTTAATTAAGTGAGTCAATATTAAACTTTGATATCTATGTTAGGGAATGCTAACACTGCCCTCTTAAAAAATCTGTTTCTTCAAATATAGTGTTTCATGATTCAAAGGCTCTAACCCACATTAAAGAATGATGCTTCCCAATGGTAATGAACTTCGATAGTGCATTATAATCTCATTTGCTATATTTGACTATTTAATGAAGTCATATGCTCATAACCATTAGAAAAGACAAGTTGGCACAAAGCTTCACAGTCAAGTAGGTCACAACCTTTTTTCTTGCATGTTACAAGACACAGTATGAAGATATTTTATGATTCATTGTTTGAAAATGTCACACAAAATGTAGCATTGTGCAAAAAGAACCAGTCGTCTTTTTTCTTGAGATTGCAGATTAAGCAGACGCATCTTTCCTGACTTTCATGTTCTCAATTTTGTTTTGCTCACATAAATGGCAGCTTGTGCTGCTGACTTTTAATATTTTAGTAATTTAGATGACCTGTATCAATTTTGTTGTTTGTTATTTCCCACAGAATTAAATCTGTCAACGGATCAAAATTTTCATCTGACCAATATGTTGCTTTATGACTAAATACTTGCAAAACTAATATCATTCTACTAAGGCAGGGCTCAGTAAAACCATACAGCACTGTTAGCATGGCTGTAGACACTTATCATTAAAGAAGAAGTAGTAAGTTACTGATTTGAGTAGGTGGACAAGCATGTGAATGATGACACAGCCAGTGCTACCATTATTACTGTCACCACCAGGTTTATGGTGTAGCGTGAGGTGTCATGTGACTATTCCATAAATCAAGTAAAAACACATAAGCCTTCCGAACTCTTAAAGAAAATAAGCTACTGATTTGTGCATCAATCTGCTGTAAACCCTGTTCTGTCGAGGCAGGCAAGTTGTCTGGAGGTGAGAAATTACCATGGCAGTAATGTGGGGAAGGTGCTGAGGAATACACTTTGGAGAGCAGATGTGGGTTAAAAAGACACAAGAGGAGAAAAAAAATAATGTTTCACTGCTGGCACTTTGTGTCAACATATATTAAAATGGACTGAAGAAAAGGTTGATTTCTGCATCAATGTATTGGTTAAATTTCAGTCACTGCCGCTACTCATTGAGGGCGAATCAAAAAAGCTGTTGCATATCTCTGTGTAAGTGAGGACCCTGCTCACCTGACAGAGCAGTGGGGGTGAGAGGAGATAGATGGCAGCAGTAAAGTGACAGAAAGCAAGGCACAGAAATGAAGTGTGCTGGTGGAGAAGGAAAGATTTTCATGGGCAGATGATGGATAGTGTAATCCATGGGCGAGGAGAGGGAAGGTGGGTTGAGCGTGTGTGTTTTGTGTATGTGAGTCATGTTTAACCTGGGTTAACCAGCGAGGCAGAGAAGTCTCAAGACACATTTTACATCGCCAATCAATATAGATCACAAAATTATCTCCTACGTCGTTGCTGCAATTTTAAAAAACACGGATCTCTCTTACACAGCATGAGAAAATAACTTAAAATGTGTCAGAGTGGTTGTATTTTCCACTCTGCAGCTTGTCAAAGCCAAAGCCAAACAATTTTTTTGTCCTTGTAAATACTTACAGGACTGAAATGCAGTGATGGCTATTCTGGACCTAACAATGATATAATGTTGCTTGTAACAACAAGCATTCCCACATTTCTGGAAAAATCCAAACCACATATTATTTCAGGTATAGCGATTCTCTTTTCAGTCCCTTTCCCCCCTCCTCTACCCTCTTACCAGCATGTTAGAGCCAACAGGGTAGAGGCAAATAAACAAGGTCAGCTAAGAGACATTTATCCCCTCTGCATATATGGACTAGCCACCACATCAATCTTGCCCTAAGAAGTCTGTGTGAATACAATTACAATGGCACACACTCTCTGTAGCTGATAAACGAACCATGAGCACTTCCAGAGGCAGACGGGCTGTGCATGGAATAAGCTGCCATACAAGCAGATCCCTATCACAACTGTAACTGTAGCTTGTACCCGAATTTCCACTTGTGTTGGTGTTGGTGCCTCATACTTGTCTGCTAAACAGAGTGGACAAGCTGCCAGTCGAAGGTTAAATGAGCTGTTTGGTCTGTCTAAATAAGTAATTGGGAATTATGCTAATGTGGCTTATAACAAATTGTTCAGTGTAAAATGACAATGCATTTTAACATTATTTGATCTTCATCATTATGCAGAGGGAGTGTGCTGTTCAATTGGATTGGTCGGTTATTTATTTTCACGTATCCGTCTGTTTTAATGTTTCCCTGCAACTTGTTAAAAACATGTCATATTGAGATGAGCCAGACACAGCACTGATCAGCTGATCAGCTTTTTGTCCATCTTGTTAAAGTTTAAAGTTCCTTCGTGCTGTGGAGCGTAGTCGTAAACAACTCTGTGCTTGAGGTTTTGTTTCGAAATTAGCTAATTGTGACTGGCTCTCCACTGACTCACACTGAGTCAGAGAATATCTGCATAAAGTTGTAGCTGTGGGCGTTTTGAATCTGTTGAGCTCAGCTGGGGGGCACATGGCTGCAAAGGAAGGTCCCATTCACCATGAATAGCAGCTGTCTCTGTCTCAGTTTTTCAATCCATATGTGTGCACTTGTCTCTAGCTTTTTTTCAGCAAATGTTGCTCAAAGACAAATCAGCAGTGCATTTGTTGAGGATATTTTCAGTATTTATGGCAGCAGGATGGTGTATTTAGGGTTTGATTCAAAATGTGTTCATCTTTATGGAGGAACATGGTACTGAGTCTGTGGCAAAGAAGAAAAATTCCACTTTTGATTGACTTGTAAAACTAAAGTAGGATCAATTATTGTTCGTTTTGGTCTTTTCATCCGGCTTTCTTCCAATATGAAATATATAGAATATCACCAAACTTATGTTTTAACCTCTGACTCTTGTTCATCTTTGTTGCGTGGCAGATGTGAGTCTGTCTCTTTGTTAATGATTACGAGTTTTTTGGACCAATGCACCTGCAGTTGGGGGCCACAAATCATGGCATATCTGGAGCTTTATTTTATTCAAACTCTTTGAAAACTGCATGTGAAAGTGGTGATTGTTGTAAATTCCCAGCTCACCTGTGCACACCTGTGCCACACCTAATTTATTGTCTAAATTGGAAAAGCTGAAGAGTGCCGTCAGTGGAGAAGCAAATTGCAAAGTGTGTGTTTGAATTACTGTACACGGATCGCGTTTGGCCTCCAAACCAAGTACAGGTGTGGGGCTGGTACACCACATGAAAACACCAGAGTTTCTAGAAGACTTTTTAGCAATACTTGCATGTCACAAGATCACCAAACAGTATCAAAACCACAAAATGAAGTTGTAAAAATATACAGTGGATGAACAGCATTTTCTCTGTCCATGGTCCTGAAAACAGAAGAAAGTCTGTGTAGCTTTTCATGGTTCTGAAGTCAGACACTAGAAGGAGAACCACAAGCAAATGACTGCCATGAATACTAATGCTGCCAATGACCTAGACAGAACATTTGGCAGAGACTTGGAAAAAGATGGTGGACCCTAAATGAGCCCAAGGAGAAATCCAGAAAGGAGAGAAGAGAAACTTCAAAATAGATGACAGTAAGTGGGCAGATGGGAAACACAAATTTAATAGACAGAGGTAGAGAGGGCCAGGGGGAAATGAAACAGGCTAATGAAATAAGATGTTAGACAAAAAGAGATGTCCATATCCAGTGCGCACATGTGTGCTTAAAAAGTGAAACCTGCGTCACCCTCCTCCACTTCCTCCTTACTTACGACAACCCTCTTTATCTATCATCAGTGGACACAAGCTTCATTAGGGGGCTAAATCGTAGTCCTGGTGACTCATCCTCCATGGCTCTATGTTCGTTCTCTTCTCAGCTGGGAAAAGGTGGCGGGATGGTAATTGTCATTCTCCCTGGTTAACGGGAATCCCCGCTGTCATGTCGTCCACCCACGCCCCCGTGACATTCAGACAGCAGCAATAAATGAGGCGTGGAATCCCGTAGATGATGTGGCGGATTAAAGGTCCTAATTCATACGCTTGATGAGGGGGGACCACCACTTGCTCATCCCATCTATGATTATTTTCTTCCCTTTTTCTCTTGAATATATATTTTTTAAATTGATTCTCCTTTGGCCTCTGTATCAAAAAAGTGGAATCACTTAATAATCAACCTAAAAATGTATTTAGTAAATCTTTTCACTTAGGATTAAGCATTTGGGACAAGTTCTATGGCAGATTTCTTAAGGGTTTTTTTCCTTCATGACTATTTTTCATTAGTTTCTACTGAAAAAATCTAGATGCCCCTAACTCAACACTTGATATCAACCACATACAAAGCTCTCCTCCCCAGTATCTACAGTGACTTGCTTCGGCGGCACTGCAAGTGCTTTATCCTGCTGCATTGCATGGTGTTGACAGTGATGAGATGGCCCTTTGCTCTACAAAGGCGGCTATCACTGTCAGCTCTGTCATCTGTACGCTCCCGAACAAAAGCAGGCTGTCTTCCTAAGAAGAGCCAGGGCACAGCTACTACAGCTATGTGGTCAAGCTCTCTGACTGTTTATTCACACACATAACACAACTACGTGTATTTAACTAATACCTAATACAGAAACTTTGACATATATATAGATATACAGACATAAAGATTTTGAAACTAATTATTATAATCTGATCTGTATCTGAAACTGATTATTATTATAATTAAAAAATAAAACACAGATGAACCACAGTACATCACATGATTAATTGATGTTCAATGTTGAATTACAATGAACATGCATTCAGCTATGGACTCTGAAATATTATGGTCAAGCTGTGATGAAATAATTGCTATAAATTTACTACAGATAGAAATGTAATAAATAAAAGAATTGACTGATTTAATATTAATTTAAAATCACTGATCTAGACTGAAAATTTGAAGCCAACAAGCTGAAATGTGTTATTTTCTGATTTTATGTGGATATTTTAGATGGTGGACAGTACGCCAGGAAAATAATCTATAGTTCCATTTAAAATGTTTGTGTAATCTATAGGGGAAATATAAAGTAAACTCTATTTCAATAAACAGTTTGTTGTTTCCAAAGCTTTGTATTTTACTTATATTTATTGTTCTTGAATAAAATGATTATTAGGCTTATATTCAGTGGCTCATATCACATTCAGTGCAAAACAAGAAAAAAAATCTGATCTAAGGAAATTGAAAGAATCAAGTTGCTCTTATTTAGATGTGTCGGGAGATGAGTTGTCATGTATATCTGCCCACTGCAGTGTAAGCGACTGAATTTATGGTGTTGTTAAAGGGTGATATAACTCTAACAGGGCAATCCTCCAATCTCATTACTGGTTCAGAATCACCTTTAAGACTAATGACATTCGTGTCAGCTCTCGAGGTTCAACTACAGTGTGTGTGTGAGAGAGTGAGAGTGAGGGTGAGAAAGAGAGAAAAAAGAGGGAAGGCCTTCCCTGTACGTGACACCCATGACTATCCCCACCTTGTCTCACCTTGATACTGCAGCACACCTCCCCTCTTCTATTTCTCCTCCTCTTCATCTTTACCTCCTTACTAAATCACTCGTAACATCAGCTCCCAGGTGACATATTTCCACTATGGTTCTTAATGTGTTTCCTGCGTTTGCTGGTTGGCTGAGGAGCAGTGGTTTGATTCTCTGAGAGGTAAAGGAGAGACTGCTTAGAGAGGGAGGGAAATGCTGATGGAAGAAGGAGAATGTTTGAAATGAGGAATATAGAAGAGATTGGGATACATGGGGGCAAATGGATAATGTGCAATGGAAAACAAAGGACATAGGTAATGGTGGGAGCTGCAGGAGGAGATAAGAGTCAAGGCCAAGGTAGTAGATGAGAGAGGGACTGAACTCTTTCACTTTGTAGCTTGAGTCTGTCGGTTTGATTTACCGTCCAGTGTAGTTTTATGTCTGTAGCTACAGTTAGAACTAAAGGGGCACTTAAAGAGCACTGACCCCATCAAGGTCAGTGCCAAACAATACACACCAGACTTCAGAGAAAAGGATTAAAATTCATATTAAATGAATCGGGTCTGCCCCACATTTAATAGGTTCTTCCCTGGCCCTCGCTCCACCAAGTTCAGTGCGGTTGAAGTCGGTTCAGACACAGGTTAAAACATACCCTCCTTGGTAGAGGTAAAAATATCCAGACACCTTTAAAAGCGTCTTTGGTATAATGGAAACCCCATGTTTGAGCTCATTGATGTTTATTGATTTTTTTTTTTTTCTTCTAGCAATTCAACTTATTTATTTTGATAAATGCTTTCTACATATCCTGGTTTTCATTGTTGGCACTAGAGGAAATTTCAGGGGATCACCCAAGTCAGTAGGACTCATCATGTGGGAACCATGAATAGCTGAACCAAATTACATGGTAACCCATTCAGTAGTTGTAGAGATATTTCAGTCTGGACCACAGTTCGAAACCTATATTCAGATAGTAAAAGAGAAAAGCAGCAGATCCTCTCTTTTAAAAGACTTTTCATTTCAGTTATAGATTTTTCAGGCAGTGATTCAGTCTGTAGTATGAGAATCATTTTGGAGATAACTTGTGCTGGATCGGTGATTCAGTTATCGCACAGTCTTCAAAAAATTACACTGGAAAATCAAACTAAAGAAAATACTAACATGGAGGCAGGCAAAGGTATAATATGACTACTTTGGCTTTTCCTTACAGCAAAAACTTACTGTTTCGCGATGAAATCTAAAATCTTCCATGTCGTCCTTGAAGAGACTGACAGAAACATTTAAAGACATGTTCCTATAGTTTAATATATCATATCAGCAGCTGATATTATAGTTTAATATATCATATTAAACTATAGGCACCATAAAAAGGCCATCATTTTTTCTCAGTAACCCAGCCTGAGTGTGTTATTCTCTTATCCAGTGGCTGCCCTCTACTGTAAGTCTTGCAGCGTAAGCAGGTATTAAGGTAAACA
Organism: Rachycentron canadum; assembly: GCA_038496675.1. Lineage (NCBI taxonomy): Eukaryota > Metazoa > Chordata > Actinopteri > Carangiformes > Rachycentridae > Rachycentron > Rachycentron canadum. The sequence goes on from CM076666.1 coordinate 9,823,622, forward strand.
AATTGGAGCGCTTCCTCAGGAAGTATCCACTGGGATGCTTATATTTAAGCTTTGCCTAAAGTGAATGGGGCTCCATTATAGTAGTGTTACTCTGCAGATGAATGAGAGACTGAAGCCAACTCTGGCTGTCCTCCCAGAGGTTGAATGATGAATTATTGGTGGCCTGTTTGTCTCTGTTTGCCCAGACGAACGTGCCCTTGCTCGATTCATTTACTTCCAGTGTGTATGCGAAAGAGAGGAGGGGAAAATGCTAAGGTTGTAAAACTGAATCTCAGTGATGTCACCAGACATGAACCGACAACAGATTTCCTACTCGCACTCGCAGACAAACTACCTCTTACTCAGTGCATACCAAAAACCACCAAAAACAATGTGTCCTTTGCAGAGAGGGTAGTGATTTACTGCTGCTCGTGGAAGTTGACGCTGAATGTGAAGCCAAAATGCCACACAGTGTCTGTCTATCCTGGGCTGCAGCTGTCCTCCCTGCACAACCAATAATAGATAGACAGAGTCAGACAGAAGCAGAGGTACAGGAATGTGTAATGACACATACCAGCTGACAGACACACATAAAGAAACTCAAATCAGGTAAATCAGGTAGACATACAGATCAAAACAGGCACACATAAGGTCTGTGATGGATAAAAACTGACAAAACACACACAAACGTTATTAAGATGCATCATATACTGCATTTCACTGTATGCAGCAGCACCATGGTGATGAATAATTAGTGAGGGTAATTTACAATATGAGTATAATTATCAAGCTGCTTTTCAAACCACTGAACTTTAGAAGTGTAAAGTAAAACGACTTGAAGCTGGAGGAAGTTTGTGGACCTAACTTTGCCTCAATAAAAGTTTTACCTGTAAAAAAAATACAAATAAAGTGACAGTTTTCCCCTTAAAGACATGACTCTAGGGTAGGTAGTGTTGGTTACTGGTCAGTTGGATGGATCTGTGCAGAAATTTATGGTTTCCAGAGGACGTTCCCCTTAGATTTGGTGATCCCCTGACTTAAAGCTAAACTGGCGATCATTGTAAATATTGCATATCTCTTTAACTTCTGTATGTTCAATGTTATCTACGCATGTTAGCATGCTAAAATGAGCATGAGCAGCATTTAGTTCAAAGTGCCAATTTGCCTAAGTGCATCCTCACAGAGCTACTCATTATACCAAGCTCCAATTAACAAGAGATTGGTTAATAGAAAGTTGTAAAATTAAAACGTGAAACATAATTTTATCATTCTATGATTCTCATAAAACAGATAAACAGACGTGCATTAGCTTATTGTCTCATTATTGTCTTATAATAAACAATTAATATTGGTACAGAGATCCCAACAATGTTTTTAGGTGCTGCAGAAATAGTGTTGCCATGACTGGTGAAAGACAGAGATGAATGGCACACAGAAAATGGATACACTGAGGAACAAACACACAACAAATGGCAGACAGATACACAGACTGACAGGGCAGACAGCAAGATGACAAAGGGCACATTGATCTGATTAAACCTTGTTGCTTCCCAACTCTCTGCTCTGTCTCGCTGCTCGGCTTGGAAAAGGTCATTTCTTCCTGACTCGGTTTCTCACTCACAGTGGCCTAATGCCTCTGAGGGCAGCCCTGCCAAAACACCTTAGATCTCTGTGGGTTGGCAAACAACAGTTTGGGGCTTTCCTGCAACAAAAGAACAAAAAAGAAAAACGGGACGGCAAGGACAGTGAGAGAAGTAAATGTAATGAGAGAGGTGTATGGGGGGAAAAAAGGGAGGGAAGTGGTGAAAAGGGGCAATCAAGGCCTGGATTCCTAAAATCATATGTGAACCTATGGATGAGCTCAAAATGTGGCTGGATGGGAAGATGTTATTGCTGATGCAGAGCAGAGGGGGGGACAAAAAAAGGGGTGAAATCAAGTGAAGACCGAGCCAAGTAGATACAGAAATGAAAGATAGAGGGGATGGGGCTGGTGGTGACAGCCCATCCAGCACAGAATCGAATGGACAGGCGAGCGAAACGAGAGAAGAAAGTGATAAACGAGCGGTCATCGGGAAGCTGGGTGGGTGAGCTATGGGAGACCCTGGTGCTGACAGACTGTGCACTCCCTTAGACCCCTGACACTGATTCACACACTTTCACACACACCAGTCTCAAGGGGAAGGGCTTTGCTACAGTATATGTAGAGAGAAATGGATCAGTGTTTACAGTGTTGCAGTGTCTGGATTAAAGCCATTTGCAGAAAACATGGAGGTCATATTGGTAACATTTTGAATATTGAAGTTGGTATTTTCCTAATACAACAATAATTTTAAATTAATTATCACCAAATATACATTTGAAGAATTGAGACTAAATGATCTCATTGAAAAGTTTTTTCTACAGGGAAGTTGGTTGATCTTTTTTTCTGAGTTTAATACAATCAGAATGTGTCCAGTGAACTGCATCAGTGTGTTTTTATATTCAATGGTTTCTGCTTCTTGTCAAATATCCTGCTTTGCATTAAGTAGCTTTTCTCCTCCTTTGATCCCACTGCTGTTCATCTCTCCCTCGTGATTTGCTTGTTGAAATCACAGCCCTTAGCCAGTTTCACATGACCTGGCTTCAGTGACTGGGTCCTTGTGTTTCATACACGTGTTTTTCTAAATCACACCGTGTTTCTCATTTCTCATTTCGTTTCTTGTCAAAATCAGGCGTTTTAAAAGAGTTTCTGTTTAAGTTGTTTGCTAAATGCATGAGATGTGTTCACTGATCATTTGTGGTCCAAAAGATGAATGAAGTGGGCAAAATAAATTACTTATGACATAAAAACATGAGACATAAAGAAAATAATAAAATAGAACATTTAATCCACAGAAGTAAAGTATGTTTTCCAAAGCATCTGTAGGTTTGAGCAAACAGACTAAAAGTCATCAGAACTATTTTAAATCTTTTACATAAAAGCAGCCCCAAAATACAAACATATGACCAAACCTGAGGAAGCCTGGTGTAAAAATACACTGTCCACGTCATTGCATACTATATTTGCTCTTATTAGGCTCTAGCAAGTACGTGGGAGGTTGAATATTCAAAAACCCACAGCTCTGTTTCTATCTTGAGCGAAGTTGTTCTTCTTTTAGCAGCTGCAAACTACTTACGTACTTGGACAGCAAGTTGCTCTCACCTCGTGTTCCCAATCAGCAGTGTTAGCAGGATATTATTAGCCTGGCAGAGAGCTGATAAAGGCAGCAGCTCTGCCCAGACCTTATGCTGGATCAACCAGCAGCTGTGACTCAATCTTTGTTTTCATCCTGACCTCGGATGGCTATGTGTCTGCTAACATACACGGCAAACAGGAGCCACACTCCCACACACTAATCTGTGGCCATATTCTTAGTCTCACTCTATTTTTGCAGTCTCATATCCAGGACCACGTAAGATGTCATTTGAGTATATGATTTAGTTTTAAGTTGGCAACGTTAGTGACTCATACTTTTTTTTCTTTTCTACTGTACATCTACATGGAAAGTTGATATTGATTGTTATTTGGTTTAGTGAGGCTTGAAAGCTGAACAAAAATAGCTGATTAACAGTGAATACATCATTGTAGTTTGTCCCAGAAGTTCCATTTATTCCAGTCTGGGAAAAAATGGCCCTTTTTTAGAAACTCCAGGGACTATGTCTGTTGGTCAGTCAGTTAGTCCGCCACTTTAATTCAAGTAATTACACATTTTGTAAATTCGGTCATGGTCCTCTGAGGATGAATACTAATGAGTGTGTAGATCCCCTGATCTATCTCTTGTGCCATCCTGAGGAACATGAATGAAAATCTCAACAACACTTGTATGAATTGCTGTGAAATTTGATTAAAGCATTCATGTTCCCATGAGGATGAATCACTCACCCTGATAATGAGTTTTCATACAGCTTCATTGGTCCAGTATTTCAGTTTAAGACAAAACATCACATTCCCCCCAACCTCAGATTTACTTTTTGTGCTAATCAGAAAATTTGAAGCATGCTAACATGCTAAACCAAGATGGTGAACTGCAATCATTATACCTGTGAAACATATTAGCAATGTCATTGTGTTAGCATGCTGATATTAGCATGTAGCTCTAAGCAATTGTTTGCCTAAGAATTACCTTACCTTAATTTGTGTTGTTTCAAGTGTGTAGCCAACAAATTTAGAAAATAGAAACCACTAATTTATTTCTAAACCTTAAAATTACATTTGTGAGAATCTGGACAAACAAATCTACTAATGTTCAGATAAGGAAAAGATAAAACAAATTTTTTCAGTATAGGACTGCCAGAAATGAATGGGAACCCATAGACAACATGTATGTACATGCTTTATATGGATATGTATATGCACATATTACAGTATTACAGAAGCTCTATACCATTATAATTCCCAACAGAAGTCAGCTTAACAAAATATTATTATGTGTTAAAGTGTTGTTCTGCTAAGGAAAAGTGTTGCAGTTTTGATTCCTGGTCAGTTGATTCTTGACTATTTATGAAGAAGATTTTGCCTTGAAGATTTTGCCTTCAGACACTCCTCTTGTCCTTTGATCATAGTGAAAGCAGAAACCTGTGGGGTGAGTGACTGTTCTTTGTGGCTCTGTGGTCCTGTTTCCCCAGTTGCAAATGAATTCATATCCTCTCAGACAGCAGCACTCACTTACAGCCATGATATTGTTACTGGCAGCCTACAAATCTGTTATATCTCGTTGGTCATCAGTGATAGCTGAGTGCTTTAGTAGTGTGTGCGTTTTTTGGCTGATTTCTGCAGTAATGTCACAATGTTTAAGTGGTGCACTGTATATGAGAGCAGTTCAGTCATGTAGAGCTTGAATTCAGTTATGTACAGGAGTGCTTCAGCGTTGTATTTAAGTGTCCCTTCACACTTACTGTAAATGTTTCAGCATTTATGTCTGAGAGTCATAATGTGTGTTATGTAAAGTAAAATCTATGAATCATCACTTCTGTGGGCCCACATACTGGAAAAAAACGCTGGCAGTAACAGCTGCATGTTGATGGTGTCTGTACCGGTACAGCAGACAATCTCATTTTTCTTCTTATCGCTCCATCCTGTACAGGCCTGAGGCAGTGATCAGCTGACTCACACTGAGACAGATTGAAACCCAGACAAGAAAGGGAAATATCACAGAGGCAACCTTAAATTACTGGACCCTGCTGAGCCCAGAAATGAGGAAGCAAGTTGTTGGCTACAAAGTTCTAGTGAAAAATTACTTTCCTGAATATTGCAGCTCTCACACTAAATAAATCTAGTTGGCATTTGTTTCCTCTACCTGACACAACAAGAGACCAATGTTACCTATGTGCGAATATTTGAGAAAAATTTTAGATTTGGCTCTCTGGGTGCCATTGCTTTGTCACTGACACTGTAGTTCCTGATGAGCTTCTGCTTAAAGTCTGAATAATTATCTTTTTGCAATGATCAGTTGATTAATTGCCTTGTCAGTCAACACAAAATCAATCAGTAACTATTTTGATAACTGATTATTGACTGATCAACTGATTAATTGATTCATCAGTCGTATTTCAAGAAAAAAAAAAAAGACAATAATTTGGCTCAAATGTGAAGATTTGTTGATTTTGTTTGTCCTGTATTAAAGTAAACTGAAGCAAGCAAATGTCAGGTCGACTGCAAGTGATGGATATTCATGAAATATATATATGAAAAAGTGAAAACACCTATCACAAGTTCCCAGAGTTAAAGTCCTCAAATAGCTTTTCCTCTCTGACCAACTTGGGGATATAATAGAAAAACGTTCAATTTGCAATGATATAAGAAAAAGGAGAAACCAAAAAATAGTTGATATTTTGTATTTAAAGGGCAGCACAGTGGTGCAGTAGTTAGCACTGTTGCCTCACCGCAAGAAGGTTCAGGGCCTGGGGCCTTTCTGTGTGGAGTTTGCATGTTCTCCCTGTGCCGGTGTGGGTTACCTCTGGTTACTCTGGACCGCGGGCGTCCTCCCACATGCACGTAGGTTAATTCCTGATGCTAAGGTAGGCATCAGTGTGAGCGCGAATGGTTGTATGTCTCTCTATGTTGGCCATGCAATAGATTGCGAGCTGTCCAGGGTGGACCCTGCACTCAGCCAATGTCATTTGGGATTTGCTCCAGCCCCCCAAGACCCTACTGGGTTAGGTAGTATAGATAATGGTGGTGGGTGGATGGATGGATGGATGGATGGATGGATGGATGGATGGATGGATGGATGGATGGATGGATGGATGGATGGATGGACATGGTGTAAACATTAAAGATTTTTAATGATTAATTGACTTGACTTAGCACATTGAGATGTCTGATGAGTCTGGATCTGTCTCATTTAGCCTGTTCTCTTTGTTACTCAAAGTGTTTTAAAGCAGGAGAAAAACTTTGCATCTATCTAGTGCGGCAGGTGTGTAGGAGCAGAATGAGGCAATCAAAAAATCCTGCACACTGTCTGACTTGCAAAACAAGCAATTTATTGGCATCGTTTCAGCACTAGACCTTCATCAAGCAAATAGTTTTCCAACAATGAGGAGCCATCTTAAGTAAGAGTGGCTGTAGGCCGGCAGCCAATCAACTCCCATCCCATGTGAAGTAGAAGATAACAATAAACCAATATCAACTCACTAAATAACAGTTCACAACTGAATATATAGAAGATAGGAGACAAAATATATTTCATAAATATTTATACAAAAGTGTCAATCATGAAGATACTAAAGGGCTCTACGATATACATCATATAAATATAATATCCAAATATAATATATTCAAGCAAAATCAATGGTCCATATAAAATCAGATTGCAAGAGAAAAGGAGCTACAAGATAAACATAGAAATTCATACATATCCTGAACTGTTTGGAACTGGATAAGAAAATCCTTAGATACATTTTTGGGGAGGGCCATACATTCAAACCAAAAGAAAACAGTTTAACAAACAGAAAATATTCAGGATCAGGGCTCATACAAACATGCATATGAACAAGAAGTTCATCATTTAGTCTCCTAGCAGCCAATGCTTGGAGAGTATTGATCCAGTGAGCTTCATGTTTTTGAAAAACTAAAACTTGAGAAATCTAGTTTGATGTCTGTATTTAGCTTTATTATCACTGCAGAGGAAAATGACTGAGACAATCAAAGGCAGTTTAGCATCTAACCAGACATGCAACAGTTAAGTGCAGAGTAAATACCAGCGTATATATTTATATAAATAACAGTGAGGGGTATTATGATGCTAAGATACATACAATATGAATAGGATATATACAGCATGCGTGGCAGCTACAGTAGACAACTGCAGGTTTAAGTGTGAGTTTACTAAATATGTGGTGCAAGTGTAAGAGCAAGTAATGTTAGTTATAGACCTTATACATATGTATATACACACTCCCTCATTTGTAACTGAAGGAACCCAGTGAATAGACATTGTTTTTTCATTAGATACAAATTCCACTTAGATATAATGAGCTACTTTATTATATGTCTAATATACTAATTACCAGTGTTCAGACTTTCAACTGGTACTGTATAACCCAGCTACTCACAAATATGTGTTTCTGTCTCAGTTCAAAATCACTGTATCCACACAAATGACAGATTCCTGAAAACACTCAATTTGCATCTGTGCTAAACTGCAGGCTTGAATATCAAACACACACAAAACCGATTATGTGCAATAAAACACAACTGAGACAGACAGTTCCAGAAATTAGTCTGCAGCCAAGTAAATGTTTTTACCTCAAATGAGTCTCAGCGCTGCAGTTTGAAGAATCACATTCATCAGGAGCTGTTCACTAAGAAGGGAGTGTGTTGGGATCGGATGTTGCTCCTGTGCTGGAACAAAGCACATGTCTGGTGTTATGGATGGCAGAGACAGACAGAGAAGGAAAGGTTTACACAAGCACAGGCTGCAGGGCTGACAGAGCTCCGACCTCAAGGGTAGTGAAGAGAAGTGACTGCAGCAGAAAGATTTCACCTGCCAGGCCTCGGCTCAAAATCAGTCGGAAATGATTCCCGCAGGCGTCGGTGGAGAGTCTCAAGTGCAGCCCAACCTGAACCCACATTCAAGATGTAAACACACAAAGTGGTGTAATCAGACACACTTTGTTAGGATCACATCTGCAAAAGAAAAGATGTAAATATACCGCCACACTGCTTTCTCCTCTCCAATTCACTACCTCTTCCATTTGTGCTCTAATCATTGTCATGTTCATGTGGAATAAAAGAAATGAGAGGGAAAAGGCAATGTGCATTTAATTGGTAATGAGCACCAGCAACAAATTCATGGATATGTGCCTCCTGCTGACGGTCTGATCGCTGACCAGCTGCAGCGGGACACAGAAAATCCAATGAACTGCAACCCGTTGATGGAGATAATTGAATCTGTTTTTGCATTTAGATTGTGCTTCGGCATACTGAGGGAGTGATATTTTTATTATCAAGTAATCTATTGATTTTCTTTCTTTTTTTTTTTTTTGAGAAGACGCTCCATGTTCATAATGTGAACATGGTTATAATTGCCGAGGTGTCTATGAGATACTCAGGTACATTTTCATCTAAATGCTAATGCTAGCAATGGCAACATGCTCACAATAATGAGGCTAATGCACTGACGTTTAGAAGGTGTAGTACTTACCATTGTCACCAGTTCATTTGGTTGATGACCAAATACCATAATGACCATATTTCCCATAAAACCTGTGTAGCACCACCTTCAGGTCACCATAACACAGAATTGCTAAAGTCAGTGGGTTCCTCTGGGGACCATGACTGTTTTTATGAAATGTTATTGCAGCCCATTGAGCAGCTGCTCAGATATTTCAGTTTGGACAGAAATGCTATTTTAAATAAATTGCCTTTTTAACTGACAAGTCACAAGACGATGAATTGACTCCCAGGCTGTGTATCGTCTTGTCACCTTTTATGTAGGAATTTTGAGATGAAAATTAGCGTTTTGGGTTCAATAACCGGTGCCAACTCCTTGGAAGGAGACCTTTCTGTGTGTTGACACACTATTTTTGTATTCACGCGTCACAGAGGTACTTTCACCACAGCAACACAAAGTGTGACCCACTTACCTGTTTAAGTCTTTTTTGTCCCCATTTTCCAAAAGCCTGTAGGCAAGGGAAGAAGAGTGAGGGGCGGGGAAACATGAGGGAGTAAGGGAAAAGAGCAGTACTTTATAAATGGTAAGATGGAGAGAGAGAGCAAGAGAGAGATACAGAGACTCTGGACCATTACATATAACCTTCTATAAATCAAACTGTCCGTCTGTTTAAGGTCAGAAACTTCCCCTTGTCTCCCTCTCCCTTTCCTTATGTTTCCATAAATGGCCCTGCAACTCTCTCCCTGCCTGTCACAGTAACTCTGTCCAGAGTGGGGTCATTGTCTGCCAACACGCCAGCACCGTGGCTCCTCCTGTTCACTGTCAACCTTGACTGCTCTGTCAAAAGACTCTTAATTTCCTGGAAGCCTGCACTCATTCAACCCATGTTTTGGCTCTCCGATTTCTTCCCTGTGATGCTATCGATTGAAAGCAGTGCCACTTATTCCTCTCCCGTTCGCTTCTCCCAGCCCTTCCTGTGACCTAAATTCCCCCGTGTGCTCATTAATTAGCTGATGAAAGTCTGCGTTCCCTAAGGAGGGTGGGAGATTGAAAAAGCTTGTTATAGGACACATCAATAAGGTGGGATTAATCATCCATTGGTATGTGGGCTCTGTGTATGTGTATATATATGTGTGTATTTGTAGACAACAGGCCCACAGGTATAATAGCTCTTCATTTCTGATAATCTCACACACATTCCCTGGAGTTTCATAAAACACTAATATGGTCTCTTCAGTCTATTTTTTTTCTTCAAAAAATCGGAGGCTTTCTCAAACATTTACTCATCGTACAACAAGAGCCAGTTGAGTGTTTCTAAAGTGTAAACTGCTTCAAGTGTGTGGAAGAAGTCGCGCTTTACTGTAGGTCACAACATTGATTTTTTTTTTTTTTTTTTTTTTTTTTGGTTCATGTAATCCAGACTTTAACTGTTGAGTATCTCAGATGTGGCGGTTGATTTTCACTAATTTCCTTACTTACTGACAAATGTTTCTGTGCTTATTCTTACTCTTGGTTTCTGGGGTTGGGATGATACTGGGCAGAGCTGCACAATCAAAAAAGCAGTATTAATATATAATAAAGTGCAACTTTTATTTCACAGGAGCAGCAATTTTTTGATAAAGGTTAAATGTGTAATCACATTGTACAAAAGTGCTACAGAGATGCCCGGCCTACAAATCATATTCTCCAGATGTAAGGGACAATGTTTGTTCCCTAAAAATCACATAATTATGAAAATTTCCAGTGAAACTAAAATGCATGATGCAAATTTAAAATATTTGCTAAAATGATTATATATATATATAGTGCAGCTCTAGTACTGCATACTTTAAGCCACGGCATGTGATGATGACAGTTTGTCTCAAAGGGCTTTATGTAGCATCATAACAACATCCTCTGCCCTTAGACCCTCACATCGACTGAGGAAAAACTCATGATTACACACTGCCTCATTTGAAGGTGTTAAAAGCACTGCTCTACAGTCGACTAGATGTTGAAGACACCTGTCAGTATAGCAGCACCACAAACCGCTCAGAAAGACGTTCACCAATAATTGAATACTGTGACTGTAATGAAGGTGTGATTTATTGCTGGACTGTTGGACTAGACTCCAGGGCGGAAAGTCACTAACTCCAGAGTTGCTCTCACTTAAATCCATTAACAATCAAGCCACCCAGTGGGACCATTTCCTCATTAGTTGATATTTTATTTATTTTCTTAATGACGCTTTATTCACTCAGTGTGTGTCAATAACATATGATCTAATTTGGAAACGTCTGCAGGAAACAGCATTGTTTTTATAGGTAAAAACTCATTTTCCACTGGCTCGTGTGATCATGATTAAAATCTGTTAGTTCTGACTGCAAATGATCATACTGCAGAAATGTAGTTTGTCAGAAAATTACTCTGCAGCAATTCTGACAAATTTATCAGATTTATCTCATAATATTTATCTTTGCAATCACTTTTGTTGTTCCAGTTTCTCATGTGAAAATGTAGGTCTGACAAAACACTATCTGAAGAAATGTTAAGGACCAAATGATTAATTTAAAAAATAAATAAATAAATGGCAGTTTAATCATTATTTGCAGCCTAAATGGCTAGTATGCAAAATGAAAAACAAAAGAATACAAGAGTGGTTTATTAGTAACAATTGATTATCAATAACAATATTTATTAAATAACAAAAATAAAGACAATTGGTGTCATACAGCACAGACTTACTGGTAAACTTCATTCATCATTGTATATAAATCATCAAAACAAATGCCAGAATAAGGGCACGAGTGGTAGATTTTCCATACGGGTCATCAAGGCTTTGTTACATTAACTTCATGGCACACGTCCACACATTACATAAGCGCATTATCCATCACCTTGTCCCATTAAATTAAGTACTGAAACATTCATTCTGCCAGACAACATCAATTCATTGCGCTATGCTTTTGGAAACCACCCAAAAGTACAACAAACATCGGTGCAAACACCATCACCTCATTGCTAAATAGTAAATGTTTTCCTGTCTCCTCTTTGCTCACACTTTCTGTGTCCTGACTCAATTCAACCAACAACTTGAAGAAGCTCCACCGTGTTCATCACCTGAACATGACGGAGCTCGCTCTGTCTGTCTACACATGTAATGCTGCAGGCACTGTGGCACCATTAGATCACAGCTTCATACAGTGATGCTGCCATATCAAGTGGGAAGAGAAAAAAAATAAAACCATAGAAAGTTGCATTGATGAACTAATATTTATAGCCTGACCAATACATCTGGCTCGCTGATGTTAGCTTATTGCATAGTATATTGGTATTGTGACCTGGTGAGTAACAAGTAAACCGCAGTACAAAAATGCCAAAAATATGTTTGCAGTAGTTTGAAAATGGTGTCGCCACTATATCATTGTCTGCCAGAGAGCACTGGCAAGATTATTGTTCTACTACTAAATGTCTTTGTTATGCATTTACATTAAAATCTGTCCACGTACTGTCGTCTGACTTTGAAACTCCAAAATGTATTTATCAGTATCAACCTTAAAGTCCAGTATTGGTCAAGCTCTGGTAATACTGTGGTTAAAGCTGAAACAATACATCGACCAACAAAAAACTAATCAAACTTTTTTGAAAATCAATTCATTGTTTGAGTAATTTTTCTTGTGATGGTTCCAGCCTCTCAGATGTGAGGATTTGTTGCGTTTCTTTACACAGCATTTGTAGTGTAAAGAAACATTATGTCACATTGTAACAGAATGTATTTGGGTTTCGGACTGAAATTGTTAAATCCATTTTGCATTATTTTTTGACATTTTATTAACTAAAAGATTAATATATTAATAAAAAAATCACATTAATCATTACTGTATTACTGTAGTTAAGGTTAAGATGTTAACCCTATAAAAATGGTATAGTTTCACACACAGAGGTGTGTTAATCAAGGCTATATAATGAGTTGTTGTCTCATTGTGCATTGCATTGCATTTCTGGAATGATTGTCCAGCTGTCGTGTTAAATAGCCAGGATACATTCTTGGTTTAAATAGGAAAAATATTTCATTATTCAGTTGTGACTATAAAATATGGATGTAAAAATCAGATCATCTTATTGTCAGAATAGGATGAAACTTCTGTTGTAGTTTGCAGTTTCAAAACAACAAAAACCAAAAAAATTAAATATAAATCACTGGGGAAAAAAAGCTCAAAGCCAAATAATTTGTGTTTCATCATGTTCCTGTGAAGAACTGCCCTGCTGCTGCAAATAGCCCCTGTGCATAAACTGTACTGAGGCGAGCAGAGTTTGAGAGTTCAGCCACTGTCTGCTGCTCAGTCTGCGTATGATAGATTCAAACTAGAAAACAGATGGGGAGGGAGGGGGCTCCTCACCAGCCGAGAGGGAAACTAGTGCTTTGAAGTGGATCGCAATCATTACATCCCTCCATGTCCCTGGCACACCGGCTATGACAAAACTGTGCTGACAGCCATGGCCATGGAGGGTGCTGCTTGTTTTGCTCTTTCTGTTTTTAAATTAGTGCTGGATGCCAAGTGAATGTTGGAGAGGATCATTACAAAGACAAAACATTCATGTCTTTCTTTATACATCATGAAACTCAGATACCTACATGTACACTGAGAGTTATTGGTGGCTGTAATTAGCTCAGCAACAAAACACTGTTTAGTGAGACACCAAGAGGGGATTTTGTACTAAAGGCTTCACCCTTGGAAGATTCCCACTTAATTTATCAAACTCAGACTGTTGAAGCCATTTTTTTCTTTTTTATGGCAGACTTGGTGAATGAAATTGCCCCATCTTCACACCTCATCACAGTGCACTTTGCTAGGGCAGTTAAGACACGAGTCGCATATTACGAGATGGAGTTCACTGGGTTTGGGTGACTGTTAGCGAATCACTTCTTGGTTCAGTCTCTATTTAACCTCCCAAATACTAGAAATTAATCAATTTGCTGCCAGCATGGAGGAGGAGTTATTACATCAACTAATAACTCTTCAGTGTGCACATAGGTGCGAGTATTGAATTAAAAAAAATCTGAACCTATCCTTTCATGTATCCATGGTATAGTCTTTTGACATGTTTTAGTCTGTTTTAAATGTCTAATCCAATCTAATGCAACTGTCCTGCCATAAAACCTGCCCGTATGACTATAAAGTTGAATTGTTGTTGACACCGTCATAGAGGCGTTAACTCAATCACATCTCATTGAGGTCATAGTTAGTGATTGTTGTACTGGACTGCATTATATTCAGAGGCTTTTCTAATATTCTACCCTCCACATTTGTAAAAAGACAAAAGATTAGAGACACCTCTTTATATAAACCAGTTCAATACAACACCATCTTTAACTATAATCTCCGTTATAAACACATTTCTAACACCATCGCCAGAAACTGAACATTATTCATTTTGTAAATATAGTTTGTGTAGTGTTGTTGTGTTGCATTGCAGTAGATTGTACAAGTGTCCTTCATGAAGTAGTAAGTTACTAAATGTATCCTTAGCTCTGGTGGTATCACACCATGGAGATAGTTCTGGTTTTATTTGCCCAACTTTCAAAATATCTGTCTGAGACTTCTGCCGCTCTGGAATTTGGTTCTTATCAATTGTATTGACCATTGACCACTGATTGACTACAGTCAGAAATTTTAATCTTTCTCATCAGAAACTCCCACATCCTCGGGACAATGCACAGACCTTTTAAAGAATCTGTTTGTATGAAAACTTTGTCCTGTGGATTACACAAAGAAGCATCAATTTAGCTTCAGGACAGTTTGATTTTACCATGTTGGAGGATTTTCAGTAGCATGGGAAGGTGCACATCTCCTATACTGGACAAGAAAGGGGCCAATTTAGTGAAAAGAAAAATAAACATAGTTTTCTAAAGATTTTTTTTTTTCTTTTTGGCTGTTCAATCATATTTGGACGTGCTGTTGTTTTTATGCAATGTATTAATGCTACATGTGGTAGAAATCTCAGAGATGGATTTGTAAAAACTATCTGCACGTCTAGATAACAGAAGTGAGAAAACAAAAATGTTATTTAGGTGATCTGACCCTTCCATGTGTAATCAGCAAAGATTCATACTTTTCATTTGATAAATATTTCATGTAGTATCTCCTTACCTCCCCCCTCCTCTCATCATCTTCCACTGGACTGGTGTGATTCATATAAAGCTACAGAAACTAATGTTGACCATCTCAATATGAGAAATAACCAGCTTTGCAGCTGCTCTTGTATAAACTAGGAATGCATGGGACTTGTGGCTGAGTACATGTTATACTTGATGCCTATACTGAGATTTTTTTTTTTTTTAAAGGAGCTGTCAGGTTGCCATCAGCCACACAGCTAATGGTAACAAGGGGCAAAGTGGTAATCCTGGTAACTGTGACAGTCTCAGGGCAGGGAACAGGTTTGGGTCAATGTAGGATAGACTGGAAGGTAAAATTTGGCAAAGAAAGGCAGGTTAAATTGTTTGGACCCAAGTAATTCGACCAGTCACTAAATGGAGTGTTTGGAAAGGACTTCCTGGTTTGATGACACATCCAGTGGAGTGTCAGAGACTGCAGGGGACTGGGTTTGACTTCTGGTGAGTGAGGTAATGTTACGTCTCCCATCCAGCTCTTCATCCTGAGAATCAGAAGCAAGGTGAGGCATCAGTTAAGAGACAAGGCTTAAACTTACATTTAATTAGAATATTATACACTTAATCAAATTATAAAGAAAAAGTGCTTCTGGACGGTTTGTTCTCAAGTGACTGGCAACTGTTCTGTTATTTATAATGCATTACCTCATATTAGAGGTAGAACTATACTGCATTTTCACTTTAACAATCTGACATCACATTTGAACGGCTTCTTAATCCTGATATGTCTGTCATTATCATTCATCCTTTTATTGTCTTGGTATAATCATTTCATTGGAACCATAGATGGGTAGTCTTAGATTTTAACGGCACTAGTATTTGTTTGCTGACGCTGTTTATCGAGTCAGTACTCCTGTTGGTTCCTTTTTAAGAGTAAAAAAAAAATACTGTGTAATGTTTTGTTTTGAACAAAATCATTAATGGTTATTTTTAAGTATTATCAAACTATAACTTAGCTAACCGCATGTGTGGGCTCCAGGCTGCTAGCATACTTAGCATATGGTGGTCAAAGTCTGTGTGTTTCTCCACTTGGACGAGATGGACTTTTACTAGATGCTCTGACAGGTTGCTTGTGTTTCCCCATTACATGCAAAAGACTCATTGCACGTATGGCAACAAACATTGCCACACTTTTAAGCTTTTATTTCTCTTAACTTAATGTAATGTAATGTTACATGCGCTGCCCCCACCCACTTGCACAACATGGGCTCAGAGAGAGGGACAGAGAGAGAGAGCTCCTTTGGATTAAAACCAGTGAAAAAACAAATCAGGAAAGGGAGTTGGTGAGATAAAATGTGCCAGATAATTTTTATGTAGCAATAATGTGGTCTTTCATATAATATGGTCTTTTATAATTTAGCACTGGGACCTGTTCTCAGAACACATCTCTATTCACCACAGAGTCCAGTATACTGCACCGTTTCAAAAAGGTATCCCTCCAGTTCCTTCTTTATTGGTTTGGGCTGGATGCCTCCAATCTATTCTCACTGATTATCTCTTTACTACAGTTTGTGTCTGAAGCACTAGAGAAAGATGTGTATAATCAGCTGGTCGATAAAGAAGAAAACGTGTTGAAAGATTTCTGTTACAGTGTACAAATATAGCATTTCAGGCTAAGGAATGATCCATCCAAGTATCACTTAACCTTTTCATCCCTTTGGAAATTCAGCCATTATCATCCATTTTCCAGGAGTTTTTTGGAATATTTTTCTTAGTTGGTTCGTGTCACTCTTTACAGTTGAAATTTGTTTCACCTCTTTTTGGCAAAGTTAACTTCTCTAGATTTTTATCAATTTTTATATAAGACATGACACTTCTTTGTTACAGACAATACAGCTGTGTGAGTCAGTGAAACCCAGTGATTCCAGTAGTCTTTAATCTTTCATGGACGGAGAAGCAGATTTAATTTTGGATCAAATCCTCTTCTTTTTGTGAGGACAACATATATATATAATGTTCAGTCTTTCCATCAGCTGTGAAAGAAACTAAGTCAAGAATACATTGTTTTTTATTTTTTGTCTGATATGGAGAACTCGAGGCTTAATTGATTGATGAGCCTAACTACAGAAAATCCATTTATTTTTGACTCAAAGTCAAAACCCTACAACTTCCTCAAGCCCTGACTGTCAACTAGAACTAAAAGTTAGAGCCCATAGTCTCCACACATGTAACCAGAGATCCCCACCGTGTCAGCAGTTTCCTCCCCCTCAGTGTGCTCTCCATTTCGATTGTATAGCTCCATGTCAGACAGAGCGCTCTCCAATGCCTCCTCTTCATAGTCAGTGTGGTAGTCTGACTCATCTGATGAAGGGAAGGAGTGGATGACAGGAAGCAAAGAAAGCACATGGTAGGTGAGTAAGTAGGAACAAGTGGGGTGTAGAAGAGGAGATGAAGAAAAGAGAGATGGAAATAACTGAGAAAAACATAATTTGTTGCCCTTTTTTGCTTGTTTTATAATGAAATATGCACTTTTTTCTATTTTATTGCAAATGCTTAATTTGAAATGTTACTTTCCATCAGCATGTTACAACCTGCATGTGTGCAGTGTGCACAGAGTTGACATACTAAAATTTCTCCTGCAGCAATCCATCTCCTCTTCCATATGAAACAGATTCATTTGCTAATGGAGTGTGACAGGCCAATAGAAACCCACAGAAAAAGTAACAGCATGCGTTCTCCCAGACACTGTGTACACACATGATTGAAAGAAACATACGTTTGTGGGTGTGGCTGAGAGTGAGAGTGAGCGTTGCAGTGTGTGTTGGTTGGTTTACCATCCACCAGGGCAGGTTTGACAGGCTCGATGCGGGACACAATTTCTGCCAGGTCAGTGAAGGAAGCATTGGGACACGTCACCACCTGACAGACACACGCAAACATATACACACATTAAAGAAACGCTGAAAATAGACTAAGGCAACAAGTCGATAGAGGGACTCTGTCATACAATTACAATCAAGTGGTAAAAGCCGACCAATTGTGCTATAACTACGCCAGCTGCCAGGTGTCAACACCTCATCTGTTAAAACACTGCAATGAATTCCTGCTTACGTTCACTGATGAAAGCATAAATAGCAGCCAGCAGTGTCACTAAGGAGATGGGGAGGGAGCTGATCTGGATGAAATCTTTTTGTTTTCATTTAAGCCACATTGTGCAGATGTACCACAGCTTTAAACTGTTACGAAAACTTCCTTGTGTATCTATTCAGGGGATTAAAAAAAAAAAAAAAAAAAAAAAAAAAAAACACGCACACAAAATCCCTAAATTTCTATGCATGCCACACCAGACTAAGGCCCTTCTACACAATGTAAAACAAGATACCAGTGATGATAGGAAACAAAAAGGAAGTTGTAATGCAGACTTTTTAAAAACACATCTTTTCTTTCTGTCAAACAGATCTGAACTAACTGAATCTTTACAGTTGTTGGGTGCATTTTTTAGTTTGTTGCCAAGAGACTACTCTCATGACTCCTCTCAGTATGAATCATACTAGTCTTCCCTTCATCCCCCTCACGTTGTTGCTCATATATGGGGTAAATATCTCCTCATTCACTCTTGTTTAGTTGGTCCTACTTTCTTTGACATTGCTGGGGGACAATTCTGGTGTACCGTAAATCTATTTCTCTCTACTCCAAGAACTGGCTGATTCATAGTTTTAATGTTATTACTTTAACAGCAGTGTAGCCCAGGGCCTAAAATATGATGACGTTATCAATGAAAAGCAGCAGACATTGAGGATACGCTATAAGAAACAATAACAGTGAGAGAAAACATAAACATTTGGTTGATTACACCGGCAGAGACTGAAAATGAGAAGACAGATTCTGAGGAAATTGATGTTGGCAGATGTGAGGGTTTAAAATGGCTAACACTCAGACATTTTAGGTAAGTGGAGCTCATCTATTTGATATTGCATCACACATGTAAGATTACTAAACTCATCTTTGACTTTCTTTAAATTAACAATAACTTTGTTCAGTTTATGAAGGAATTTAAAGTTACTATTGTGTTGATGTTGTACACATTGGTTGCAATAATGTTGGCAAAGGTTGATGATGATATTTGCGAGATACTGCAATGTTGTTTATTATGATTATTCATATTATTATAATGTTTAACTTGTCTTTTTTGGCACAGGTGGGTACGATAGCTTAAAGCTTAGTAATGATAACGTTAGCTTAGTACGATAACTTATTTCTGATAAAAAAGTTATCATGATTCACCATTACATTGCAACCTTTTGGTTAAATTTGTTTGAACATCTTTCATTAAACCCTAAATACATAATATATAACTACAGCATCCCCATATGGTTTTCCCTCCCTTCAACCTTACATTGTTCTTGCTTTGGGAGTTGTGGAAATCCTCCTGGTGTCTGTCCTTCAGCATTTTCTCCACCACTCCACTGCGACTCCACACGTCAAACACAGTCTTGCCATGCTGGTATCCCACCTCCTACATCACCAAGACAAACACACCAGAAAATATTAATAAATTAATTTAGTGCGTTTGTCTGATATTTGTCACTGAAACCAACATATTTGCAATAACTCCTGAGTAAGGGTAAAACAAAGAGTTAAGAGGCAGAGAAAACAGCCTAAAGCTGAGAAGAAGAAAAAAGAATCACAAGAAGACTCTCAGAAGAGTCAAACTTACAGCAATCTCATCAAACTTGCCAAACTCCAGTGTGCGGTATCTGTCGATTGGAGGTCTGATATACTCGCAGTAGTCACTGTTCTTCACAGACTCCAACTGCCTCACACAGCACACGTAGGCCAGCCGAGTTTGAATCTCTGCCATGTTCAACACCTAAGACCACAAGTGTAGAACTGAGCATATGTATCATATGTATCTGGAAAAAAACCCTCCAATAATATCCTCATTGGTATTCATGCCACTCATCTATTTTTAAAACACATCCTTGTACAGTATGTTGTGTCTTTATTTTTAATCAATCCATTACCTTGACTTTCTCAGCAAGGGGGTTGAGGCGTTTCCATAGCAGCCACCAGCCAGAGAGGGAGTCGCCATAATTAGTGAGGTTGGTTTCATCCCGACTGCCCACGTCAATAGCTATCACCACTTTGGCTCCCATGGAGCGTGCCACATCAGCTGGGAGGAGGCCGAAAACAGGGATGGGACGGGGGAGGATAAAGTTTTGTGAGGGGAAAAAAAAAAAAAAAAACCAACTCAAATATAGGTGGTAAATGGACAAAATGACATGAACCATCTACTTTGCAACAGACAAGGAAGGCATGAAGTTTCACTAAAAGTGAAAAGACTGAGTCTAACAAACCAGGCAGGTTATTGATGTAGCCTCCGTCCATCAGTAGGTGTCCATCTTTGGGGTCACAGAGAGGAGGCAGATACCCAGAAAGAGACATGCTGGCACGAACATACCGCCACAGAGAACCTTAAACAAAAAACAGGCAACTCTTTAAGTTCTATGCCTATTAAGCACCATGCACTCAATCAAAAGCAACCAAGGTAAAATTAAACTCATGCAGGAGCCTAATGAAAGGTTCAGATCCTCAATGAGGACAGTGGTGGCAGATATCTCATGGTTATGTGGCTCTGCCAACTAGTTGCAGGAAATATGGTCACGATTTTATCCTGGGTCATAGCATTGAATAATGGCCAGAGTTGTCTGTATTATCATGTTACAGTGAAATTGAGCTGAGCTGTCACTGTCATCATCATTTCATCTATTAAGACATTTGTGTCAAATTTTGCCATAATTAGCATATGTATTCTTGTGTTATGGCCACAGACATGTTTTGACTTGACAGCAGGTGAATATTTGTACTAAATTTTAAGTAATTCCCTCAAGGCAGGACTGAAATATCACATTACCCAGAATTGGATGGACATTCTCTGAATGGACAACCTGAGAATATAATAAAATTTAACAAAAACTATCTGCAACAAGAGATACCACTTAAGGTAGCAAAAAATGAAGGGGTGGACTCACCCTTTAGGCAACCAAGAACAAGACAATTCCTTAGTAGTTACGAAAGTAAAAAAATAAAAATACATTTTTTACAAAAAATGAAAAGGACAAAACATTAACATACTTACCATCAGTGTGTACTCTCATGGCTGAGGCAGTTATGTCAGTTGTTATATTGAAATATGGAATCCAAAGGTCCTGCATACACAAAAGGTTACATCAAAAAAGATCAGCATAATATTATAAGTTCATAATACATTTGCCTATCCAGCGTTGCAACCAGATTCTTCTGCATCTTAAGCAGCTAAAACTAATTCAATGCCATCTGTCTAATCTCTGCACTCCTCTGTTGGGCCTTTGGTAACCTCATTTCACTCACCTCAATCTGCTTACTCTTGAAGACATTGCTGATGCTGGAGTTGAAGGCAGCACCAGAGAACATGGAGGTGACTGGGTATGTCAAATCCAGAACCTTCTGAAACACTGATGTCATTTGCTGTAGGGAAAGCAAGAGAGAAGAAAGGTCAAGTGGTATCTCCACACCACACAACTGTAAGACGTACCATTTCCTCAAGTACAAAGCAGAAGTAAAACATCAAAATTAAAGTTTAGTTTGATGTAAAAGAAGATCTCCTGGGTTTTGATTTATTATTTTTGTGGGACCTTTTTCATTACTCCTTCCTCCTTGTGTGTACACATGCATTACCTAGTAAATCTTGCAAAAGATAAATTCACTACCTATAAAAAGCAAGATTATTTCAGTAGATCAGCCAGTCCTGTTCTCACTTTATTCATCTGACTTTGCTATGGATAAACTCTTTTCTTGCAACAGTGGTTCTTTTAATTTGATACGAAAGGAGTCGCAAACCAGCCAGCTGCATCTACAGGGAGAGTTCAGAACCAAGGACAGAGACAGAGCAGGGGGTCTGGGTGCACTGTGGGAGGATAAATCCCACCACATGCTCTGCCTGCAGACAGACCAGGTGTCTCAAATTAGACACCGTGGATGGTCACAGTTTTAAAAACCTGAGAATGAATTTTATATCACAACTCTGTTCATGGGTTTAATGTGGAAGCTATCCAGAGCTGTAAGTACAACATTAACTCATTACATAACATCATTTTTGATGGTTAATCAGCACTGTATTGTTAATTACAGGACCACCACCGTATATAGCACAATTGAGGTCTAAACTACATTAGAATTAAATAATTAGCCTTTAGATAGAATTACCCTAAGTTAGACAGACTCAATGTGGAAAGTCAAAAACCAGAAAATTGAAACAGCTTGAAACTATTCCTCTCTCCAAGAGATGTTGGGTCGTACAGAGGAGGGGTAGAACTGATCCCTTCTTCAAAACAGATTTTCTACTAAGTGATCCCATTTAAGTTATTTGTTTGAACCAACAACTTGGATGTATTTTTGCAGTTTATTTTAAAATTCCAAATTGGAATAAAACGCTTGTTGGTCATCTGTCCATACTCCACACATGCATGACGTTATGTCATGCATGTGTATTCAAGGTTCCGTAACATCCTGAAGATGACAGATCATGAAGTATTTGACTGTGAGCCACCCTTCTTTCTACACTAATTTCCTGTCACAACTACTGTGTATGCTGAAAGGAGAAAAAAATAATAACAATCACAAAATACTGAGTTAAAATATTGTTGAGAAGGGACTTAAATATAGGTTGAATTTGTGATAAATATCCAACTATCATCAGCTCTTATATGTAGCTGTTGATAACAGTGTTTACTACAAGGCTTGTGTCATGTTGTTGTTGTTACTTTGACTCTCACCATTGCCCATTCTCTGGTCCTCATTCTCATGCGGCTGTGGCTGCGGTCTTCAGCATACAGTGCCCCCATCAGGGAACCAATGGAAGTGCCACCAATGAGGTCCACTGGGATGCCGGCCTCGCAGAGAGCTCGCATTATCCCCACCTGGGAACAACCCCTGAACAAAAGGGTGGGGAAATAAACAAGGAGGCATTGAGAGGAATTTAAAGGGAGGTGTGGTGGGGGGGATAAATAAATAAATCACTTCAATGAGAAGCCAAACATTTGGGTTAAGTTACCTGGCCCCTCCACCTCCCAGGACAAGGGCAATAGCATTGCCCGTGAGGACTCGAGCCAGGCGAGAAAAGTCAGAGTGGCGATCTGCTGGCTTCTCAAAAACACGCTGATATAACTCCAACTGAAAAAAAAAGGGAAATGGCTGTGATAAATGTAGAAATGAGTGAGAGCATGGCATGGAATTAAATGGATGGCCAAAAAATATGAGGTGGCTGAATAACATAAAATGATTGTAAAAAAATACTAAATGGAGAGGCTAAGAGGGGAACACCCAGAGGGGGACAGAGGAAATTGCTTTGATCTGCAGATGAGGAATAAAAACAACACCCTGGCCATATTTTCTACTCCTACCAGTTTGGGCAGGCTCCTCTTAGAGAAGACCCTTCGGGGACAGGAAAGGTGCAGGTGTCTGGAGATCCAGCTTCGCATGTTCAGCCAATCCACCGTTCCTCTGGGTGGGGGGCCGTCTTCTCTGTGCAACAGCACCAGCTGTTTCTGGGCTCGCACTGCACTTCCTTCCAACATACGCTCCAGCTAGAGGGGAGACATTGAGGACAGATATTTAAACACATTTATCCTCCTCACTTTCTCCAGAGTGACGCCTGTGTTGAATGGAATAAAGACAATTTTGAGCACTAGTCCAGAAAAATACTGCAAACTCATGTCTACCAGAGACTTCGGTTTAACTGAGCACCATATCAGCACACACAGGTACAGGTATATGATGGCAATTCCATGTTTAATTTTGGGAATAATCTCAGATGAGCTGTCAGGGATATATTAGGAATCAATTCCAGAAGGACATGAAATGTATCGTTTTTATGTGAACGGCTATATTGTATTTATATCTGTGAATAATAGGTAGCAGGGTGAGTAATGAGAACAAAATGGGAAGGTTATTTGTGAAATGGATTTTTAAATGAATTTTCTTGTATTTCACTTATATTTTTTCAAGTGCAACCTCCCAGTTGAGGCATTTTTATTATATGCAGCTCCTGCATGATAGTTGAATTTAAAAAAAAAAAAAAAAAAAAAAGGCTAAATAGTCTGAAAGCAAGGTCAGGTCTGCTACACAGCCAATGGGCCCTCTGCTAGAGGTTTAGAGTATGTACAAGGTTAGAGGGTGTGTGTGTATGTGCCCTGAAAGATAAAATCAACCCAGAGCAATAACTCATTCTGTGCCTGGGCAAATATTGATCCATCTTTTCATTTCTCCCACCATCTCTTGTTAAACAGACATAGATTCCTCTCTTTTCTCTATGACCATTTTCCCCATGAAGGCAATTACTGCTACTTTGCTGGATGTGAACTTCCTGTCTTTCCCACCCCACCACCCTTTCACAACATCCATCCACCCTTTTTTCATTTCTCCCATGCCCAAAGGTCAAATACAAACCATTCACAGCCTGTGTGACCATTATGTTGGTTATACCCCTGGGTATAACCATTATTCCAGAGGAAAATGATCAGAACTGACCTTAATATCACATCAGACAGAGACTTGCTTTACCAAGATTCCTGCAGTGTGATGAGTGAGCAAGAACTCAAAATAATTAGTGATGATTTCTCTGCAGAGAAAATATTTATAAGAATTCAATCAATCAAGTAATATTAAAAGGTAAATTTAGTGATATTAATATTTTCCTTATAGTTACCAAATCAACCCATGAAAAGATAAAAATCAATACTGAATTGATTAGCAATTATTGTCCATGTAGCCAAAGCTCGTAGTTTAATGTTCAGTGCAATAAACTTTCATTGTTGTACTAAAACAATTAAAAACATATCAGTGACACACCGTAACACTGGGTGACATTTTTCTTCATGATGACATACATGGGTATTGTATTCAAGGTTCTAAGCCCAGAACCTCATTGTTTTAGCTCAAGTTTATTATTTATTTAAGTCTCTGTGTCTTGCAGCATTGAATACTCTCTCAACCAAATCTGCCACTGAAAATTATCCCAAAAAGTTAAAGCATTTAACTGTTGACTGAAAACTACACTCCCAATAGGTTATACCAGCCAGCCTCAAAATACCAGAAATTCACTAGTTTCAGTCTCTAAAATGTGAAGATTTCCTTCCTTTCTCTGTTATGTATCAATGTAAATTGTGTAAAAATTTTTGGATTTTGAACCACTGATTAAACACAACAAATAATTTGAAGATGACGCCTCAGGCTTCATAAATGAGTGGAAGGAATTAAATAATTATTTGATATTTTTTAGAACAAATGAATAATCAGTTAATGACAAAAGGTAATTGAGAGGTTGGACTTACTTGACTCATGAGTAGCTAGTTTGTAATTAATTCAAATCTAACCCACCCATAATACCTCACCTCCCCAACGGCAGGGTCCTGCTCCCCTAGTCCCACGATGATAATGCAGTCAGCCTGACGAATGCACCGCTGTGTCCATGGGGTCAGTGTGTAGTCTGTCTGGTAAAGAACTATGCGATGGATGTCCTCCTGTTGGCCCAGCCAGCTGGACAGACGGTACTCATGGACACTGTGAAGAAAAGGAGTCCTTAATGACTGGCGGCGTTGGCTGACAGGCAGCAGATACTAGATCCATTTTCCCGTTTTGTCAATAAAGCATACTTGAACCGAATTTAATGAGTCAGAAAGAGACATAGCCTTAAGAAAACATAAAGCCAAACAGCAGCAGGACAGAGGAACAGATTAGATGTTCAATTGTTTGTTCAAGACTATTCTGCCACAAAATAAATATACCTGTCTAGTGCTGCAGCTCCAAGTCGCTGTTTGATTATGTCACTGGTCAGCAAAAGAGTGGGGCCTGTATGGGAAAGATCATATCAGTTACAGTCAGTCTGGTAGAAGCACTTGACTTGAGTCAACCCTCTTATGGTCATTAGCTGAAGACTTAAATGCTCATTATTGTGAAAACCTTATTCCTTAATTCATTGTTAATGAACCCATATTTCTTACTTGACCCAAAACATACACAGCTATATAGTCAGCTAAAAGGAGGGCTCAGTCCTAGTTCAATTTAGGCCCTAACATAAACAGCACATGTAAAAGTACCTTATAAGATACATATATAAGATAAAGACTTTTAATACTGTATTTTCTTTTTTTTTACCTATTGCAGTTAGCGCATGCTTCAGCTCCAGGGTGAAGGCAGTGAGAGGTACCTCTTCTGATACAGGCAGGACTGTCACAGTGGAGAGGTTGGATGCTTGGTTCCCTGCATCCCACTTACTGCCTGGAGTGTGGAGGGCCAAACTGCGAGCTAGGGAGTGAAGTACAAATTAGTAAACTTCTGTGCTAAACACTAAAACCAGTGGGGCAACCCACGGTGCTGGCGAGACAAAGTGGGAATACAGATGTGTTGCAACAGGATAAGCCATAACCAAACATAATAGACAACACTGCACATACTTGTCAGAGGCCCATTGACCTGCTGGAGGATCTTCTGTCCTAGTAAGTGGATCAGCCTGGTGACAACCTGAGATGCACAAACATTTCAAGTGTTTATCATCAAGCAGAGCTGCAGCTTCCTCACCATGTGCGCATCATTGCTTCCTTTAACTAAACTAATTATAATTTTAAATCCAAATGTTAAGGAAAAAAAATTAATAATTTGGGTAAAGCTTTATCCACATTATTATTGTCCAATTTAAGATTAATTATTGTTCAGGGAAGGCTCAATCAATTTCATACATTTTTCACACCTGCCATTCAAGAAAAATAAATCGTGTTTTCACATTCGCCGAACCTAAGTCAAAACATGAGATTCGTCCTACCTGTGGGAACTTCCTCTTGATGGAGCTGAGAGCTCCTTCTGGTAGCTTGGCCAGCTCAGAGTCTCGGACAGCGTGCACCGTGGTGGCTCTGTTCTGATGAGTCAGGGCCTCCACCTTCACAAAAACAAAGTCACATGACATTGTTAATTTGGGCTGAAAAAAAAAAGCTTGGTCCAAAGAAAAAACAAATTCCAATGCATTACAACACATAATGTAAATAAATAAAGATACAAATACTTTGTAGAATACTCAATTTACATAAAATCATAACTACATAAAATTATATATAATCTAAGGTCTAAGTCAGTGCTAGTTGGCCATGACTGCTGAGCCTTGTACTGTTACTTATAACATTTTCAGAGTTAAATATATAAAAAGAAGCTATAATATGGTAGAAGGTGCAATGACAGGCTCTGTGTAACAGTAACTATTGCACCCAACAACCCAGATTCTATTAGAAAAATCATGACAGGAACCAAAAACACCACCCACTGGGCAAGTAAGTGAAGTGTAACGGTGTCTTCTCTTGATATAGTTATCCGAACTAGCACTTGTATACTTAGGAGCTATACTTAGCTATATTGTAATTTAAACCCATCCTCAGACAAAGCAGATGTTTTTAAATAGTGTATTCTGAATAACTTAACAAAAATATTTGAATACTATAAATTTTATATATATCATATATATCATATATAATTTCAGCTGTCATTTCATTTTCACCCCAGATATTTCTAAGATTAACTTCATGAGATGTGTTTTATTTACTGGCACTGGTGGTAATCTTATGCTCCTGCAGTCTGTATTTTGGCAACAGTATGTTCTGACAGTGAATATGCTATGAATATGATGATTAACTACCGTTAATCAAATTATCTTCCTGTTATGCATATTTAAATATGCACAATGTTGATAGATCTACAAAAAAAAAAAAAAAAAAACAGCAAACACTATATATAATCACCGACAGTCATTAATATTTATGAAGATACTGGAATTGAATACAATGTCAATATAGTACATACAGTAGACATTCATAGTTTTTCACCCACTAAATCTGTCTTCCCCCTGCTATCATGGCTCTTACCACTCCAATCAGGTCACCACGTCCATATTCTCCTATCAGCTCCTTCTTGCCATCCTCCTTCATGATTACAGAGCGCAGTCGACCACTCAGTACTATGAAAGTACTGTCTGATTTCTCCCCCTGCCTGAAAAATATACAGATGAATGCACTACATATTTATAAACAAGTTTGTGGACAAAAAACTATATTCAAGATTTTAGTTGCCTCCTCTGTTGACTTCTTTGGAAAGGATCTATAAAATACTGACTGCTCACACATGAATGCAGAAGTCCTTGTAGAGCTGGTCTTGTTTTCTGAAAAACCTTTTTTCAAAATACACAAAGCCATCAGTAAAATACCTGTAGACAGCCCTGCCAGCTTCCACGGCCATCCAGTCGAGAGCAAAGTCTATCTGTCTAACAAAAGAAGACATCCTCCTCACCACTGTGTGAGCAACATTCAGCACTACTTTTGGCTCCACACGCATTATCCTGAGGAAGAGACAAACAACAGAAAAGGGATGTAAGAGAAAACTAACAGACCATTCTCATTGCTCTTTTAAAAGGTCTTTGTTGGGTGGAAGTATGAATACACTATTTTGGATGGATGAGGGTATACGTATATGTCAATGTGACTGACTCATAGAAGTGGGTTTTGGAAATGGACAGGAAGCTGCAGTCTCGCTGGGCTCGGACAGTAAATATGAGGGGCTCTCCGGTCAGGACAGCAAGTTGACCAACAAGCTCTCCGGGGTGCGTAACAAACAGGCGTGTCTCCTCTTCTCGGTCAATCATACGCTGGTAAACGTGGAGGAGGCCAGAAATCACAAACTGGATGCTCACCTCCTAAAACATTAAGAGGAGAAAGAGAGGAGGGCAAAGATTTGATAATCTGAAGGTGTGCTAAAGGGGTGCTTTACACACTCAAGAATTAATTTCACATTCATTATCAGCATTAGCATTACTTTTCTAAAGCTTCATTGAGAGAACCGTACACAGCAATAGCTTGATAAAAGATGTTTCATACCAGAATTACACAGATAAAATGAATAAAACTATTGAATTACTACAGAGATACTGTATATCTAAGCATGTAATTTGGGACAGTAATTATCTACCTTTTCAAACTACCAAATTAAGCCTAACCCTTCAGGGAAGACATGTCCCACAGCTTTGAGAACCACAGCAATAAGGTATATTACTAATGAAGATAAAAAAAAATTTTTTAAAATTTAAAAAAAATTTAAAACCCTTACATAAAATCTTAAGTATCTTGAAACTGAGCTGCTGTTCAAGTTGTTTTTGTTCTAACCTGATCTCCCTGACGAGCCACCACAGAACCAGCTTTGACATGATGGAGTGTCACTCTGTCCTCAAGGAGAGTCGGATCCTGCAAAATAAATAAATAAATAATGTGTGTGTGTGTGT
>CM076666.1:9853065-9966194 GCA_038496675.1 Rachycentron canadum
TGTATATATATATATATATATATATATATATATATATATATATATATATATATACACATACACACACACATATTGATTTTTACATATATACATACATATATATATTTTTTGTGTGTGTGTATATATATATATACACACATATATATATATATACACACACACACACATACATACACACACACACACATATATATTCATAAAATCTAATTATTATAACATCATGAGCTTCCCTGATGTAGACCTACTATAGCAGTTGCCCATAAAATAAGTCCCATTGCACCACAGCAAAATTATTGTTTGTTTTGTTTAAAAATGATGTAATCCCTGACATATTTATACCAGTTGATGGTAATTTTCTGTGATCAGCCTCCCACCTGGAGCTGGATGATTCCCAGCAGATCTTTCTTAGCAGCCTGGAAGATTGTGCTGCTCTTACTGAGGTGGATGGCATCAGAGTGCCCCCCAGTGTCTGTGTAGTGAAACACCTCAGACGGCGTATGCAGCATTGTCACGCTCTTCTTCAGATTGGACTACAGACACAGACACAGAGAGTGACTAATAAGATGCAATGGATGCTGGAATATAGTGTTACAGCTACACAGCCCACCTCTGATTTAAAGTAACAGTGTACCTTTTGAGTGACAGGACTGGATGGAGCCTCATCTATAGTGACCCGTGCTCGCTCACAAGCCATGTTAAGGTCATTACCTATAAGGAGGAGGATTATGAGTTTAGGTACCTCTATGTCTGTCAGTATGTGTGCGCCTTTGCTTTCAGTGACAGCGATAATTCTGTGCAGGAAATTAAAACAAGCATGTGGCATTTGGTGATCACTTCTGTTCAAGACAGTGACCCTCACCTGTGCAGTCGGTGGGCATTGAGACGGAACGCAACCTTCTGGAGTTGTTTGAGGGGCTGTCCTTTACACAGTCTGTATAATGTGAAGTGAGGTGTCAGCACAACACAAAACACAATTTTAACTGTAATTTAGCACATGTTTGAAATGATGTCTGATGCTATGTGACCTGTCTCTGGACTCTCTGTGGTCCCAGCAGATGACTCGTCCTGAAAATGCAGACGACGAGTTGTCTTCCCAGAATTTGCCTCTCCCATAACATTGTTTATATTGGACAAGGGCACGGCCTGGCTGTCCTGTGAATTAGCATTTTAGTTAGTCAGAAGTACAATTTAAATTGCAATTGCAACAAAAGAGTTTATTCAAAACAAAACTGAAGAAAAGGGAAATGAAGATCATCACTGGGTTATAAGCAAATTTTAAGAAATAAATGTGTGTGGGAGGGAGGATAAAGGACAGCAATCACATTGACTGTGTAGGTGTTTTGATTTGAATAAAATAAATATGCAGCCAGAATCATCCATTAAAATAAGGAAGTGAAGTGAACCAGCTTCTCAACGGAGAATTCAACAGAAGTAAAGTGGCCTAGTATTGGTGAAAACGAGGTTTCTGAACATCCACACTTCAGACTATCACACACACATAATAATAATAATAATGATAATAATACACAAACATTGCTTTCCTTTGATTCTGTGATATCTTGAAAAATATATTAACATATAATGTTTTTTTTTTTTTTAGTTATTTAAGGACACATGAAAACGTATTACTGCAACAACCAATATTTTATATTAAATATATTAAAGTCTTTACAACATGGTGAAGTGGAATCTCTTTCACATTCTTTCTCCCAAAAAGGACAATATTAAGGCACATTTTTGGTGATCATAAAATCAGAGCCAAGTCAGACTGCTGGACGTCTGTTTTCTGTGAAGGGGTCATTTTTTATTCATTTTCACTTCAGCTTTATGAAGGACTGGAGGTTATGATACTGTGCTTAATGTTGTGTGAAATAAGGTAGCATGTGTGACTCAGTGTGCATGTGCCTCCCTGTGTTGGTTTGTGTTCAAATTTATAAACACTGGAGCTTAGGTATTCAGTGTGAGTCTTGCTATGTGACTGTGAGTGTATACACACAAATAAATGTGCACTAATTAATTTCCCTCCTACCGGATTGAAGAGCTCAGTCGTTAGGCCCAGATAGTTATGCAATGCCAAGAAGGTGACTCTTTGGAGGCGCACCATGATTATCTGCAACATACACCAAATCAAATACTGAGGTAAACAGAGCAGAACATATTCTATATCAGACTGTAGTAACATCCAAACAAGATCAAAATTACGTGTTTTATTTAGTGACATGCTCCAGAGGGAATAAAAATTGTGTAGAGGAAAAACAAACAGTACATTCTGGCTATTTGATTTTACCAAGTCTGTTACCTGAATGACGCGTACAAGTGTCTCTGGATATTTCTTAAATACAGACTCAAAGGCCGATGCAGGTAAACGTAGTATGGTGGAACGAGTTGCAGCTCGTGCCAATACAGTCTTGTATGGAGCTGGGTAACCCTGGCAAAGGCAAGAGAAAAAAAATATTACCAAATGAGTAAAGACTAGGGGTGCTAAGACCTCATCCCCATCTTTGACCTCACTGTTGGTGGCCACATCGTAAGAATTGCCCATGGAGTAACTAATAGGCATTTTTACCTATTGGTGTCATAACTATATATGAAATTATATATAGAAGTATGCTACTACCTTTAAATCTTTTCTACACTTTAATTTCTATATGTTTCTTAATAATTTTCAATGTTTGAATCAACGGGTTAGTGTTAAATGTAATCTGATCTGAGCAGTAGCAATACACATTATTCAAGGTGTGGAGCAATTAAATAAATGTTCCTGACTATTAAAGGACCCTTGAAGATGCAGCTTTAATTAACATAGTTTCATCTGAATGGACAAGGAAAGGACAGTTTGACATGAATGAAAACAAAACAGAACATTTACTGAGTAAAATAAGAGGGTAATAGATGAATAAATTGAGTTCAACAGGAAGTACAAAAAAAATGCCTCTAATTGAAATGTGGACAGTGGAGAAAAGCCTGAGCATGGACACAGATAGATCAGAGTGCAGAGGAGCACAAAAGTAGAAGGTTGTCTGATGTTATGATGGAGGAGTAATGAGGAGCTCACAGTGATGATGTCCAGAATACTGAGCAGGCTGTGGACGCTGTCTCCTGGGAGTACATCTTTCACCAGTGGTTCTGTGCCATCCTTTTATTTAAAAAAGGACACACACACACACACACACACACACACACACACACACACACACACACACACACACAGGAAAGCACAAATTCAATAAATAAAATCAACAACAGCCTCCATTCAAACTTTAACTTTCAAACAAATGTGTAGGTTTCCAGTGGTATGGGAGGAGTAGCAATGGCAGGGACAAGTAAACTAACTAAACTATGGAGTAGGAGGCCACTCATGATTTGTACATAACAAAGGAGGTAAGCAGCAGACAGGAAAACATCTGAAACAAAAACAGCTATATGCATCAAATTAATTAAGTCAACTGAAAATCATCATGATTTCTACATACGTTCTCCTGGATACAGAGCTCAAGTCGTCCATCCTGGACCACATAGATGCTATCATCGTCATCTCCTGGCCTGAAAAGACCTTCGCCTTCCTGCAGCTCAATAAAGACCATGTGGCGACACAGCTCCAAGAACAAGGGCTTCTCAAAATGACCCAGGACTCTACAGCAAGTTGCAAAACAAAGACATTATGAAGAAAACAATGGAACAGGCTAAATTTGTACAAATCTTGTTTATTTGTCTACCTGACATTCTTCAGCATGTAGAGAACCTCAGATGGTAGATTTGAGCTCTGCACATCAAACTCTGTTAGATCCGCTTCCAGCAGTGAGGGGGGGGGTTCCTTGGGCTGCAGGGTGGGAGGGTCTTTACGGATCCTTAGGATTCTGTTGAAAAGCACAAAAAAAAGAATTCAACAAATTCTAATAGATCAATATGCTCACCAAGGTTCAACACAAATCAAAAGAAATGTTTTTAGATATCACTTGCACTTAGAATTTTTTCTAAGTAAAGTATTAATTGTACATACTTGCGAGCAATGCTCAAAACTTTGGTTCTTTTGCGTATGCGCTGCGGTTGCCTTGATACTGAGGTGGACGTGGAGGGAGGAATTGAGGACAGTGTCTGGACCTAAAAAACAACAATATGGGAAAGATTGAGAGAGGAACTGTTTTTCACTTAAGACAATACATTTTGTGTGTTTGTTCAAAATAAATGTACACATAAGTAACAAAGACAAATTAAATTGTTTGATTAAATATAGGGGTAATATTAATATAGGATCTATATTCTTTACTAAGCCAAATGTATGGAAATATTTTTCTGTCTTACTGCATTAGGGTGCAGAACAATATTAACTTAACAGTGCCAATGGTTCAAGTGTGTTTTCATGCAAGTAAGCAAGAAGACTACGACACTCCATCTTTCGGAGGAGAGATTACCTTTCGTTATTTACTGTATTTATCATGTGTATAAAGATGATGTACATGCTTGTGTGTGAGTATGAGACAGAGATGGAAATAGAAAAAAAACCTTTCGCATTATCTTCCTTCCATAGAAGAGCACTTTATCTCTTTTTCTGAAGCGATAGTGAGGTACACCAGGCTGCTGTTCACCTTGTGATGCAAGCCAAAAACAAAATGCAAATGAAGTCATGTTAAGACCATAATCTGAAGAAAAATTCAACAGGCTGCACATACATTTACCCAAAGAGCCTTATCCTTTGTACACAGAACAAGTGTGTGCAAGTACACAGGACACAAATGAAATAAATATTACAGCATTAGAATGAATATGAAGTTTAGGAAGATGAATAACTTACGAGCAAGTTTGAATCTCCTGTAAAGGAACAGGACCACAATGCCAATCAGCGAGACAGCGACTGCAGCTCCAATCAGTACCCCGGTGAGCTTGAAGACAGACAAGAGCATTGCAACCACAGTATGGTAACAGGAGAGGACACTGCAATACAGTTACACACAGCAAAGGACATTTGAACTGCTGTTTTAAGTTTTGTCCTCGTTGAATACTACCTTATTATTCTCAGCAGGTTTTAGTGACTAAATATATTTGCAGTATACTAAAACCAGCCGCTGCTGGAAAAACTCAGCTGTTAACAGTAAAACAAAGTACAACATAAACAAATAAATAAATAGATACATGGAACTAAAGCTGTACAATGAATTGAAATATAATTGGATATTGCACTAGGCCATGTTGCGTTTTCGATTCTGTTTTGTTTGCTTTTGCAGCCCCGTTTCATACCATGGTGGTCTGCATCCTCTCCTCCATGAACTGCTGCACTCGTGCTCTGATATCATTCTTGCTGTTCAGCAGCACCTAAAAAACACAAGTTAGCTTAGCACAGTTTAAGACTGACTCAACTGCCCATTAGCTGTTAAAACAAAGTCACCGCTGCTACGTTTGTTGTTTGACATGTTTTTAAAGATACTGTGGCGCTTACTGAACTGGCCCATCTGCACAAGTCTCTATCATCCTCTGCATGGCAGTCCATCCTGGAAGACAATAATACTTATAAACGTTAAGCCTGTAACCCACTTATGAGGCGACATTTGGGAAGACTCTCACAGACACAGCAGCGGTATTGGTGAGGAGGTTACATTTCATCGGGCGTCATTGGAAAAAAGGGAAACTATAAAAGGAGAACATGGATTTTTAACTCAGCAGAATTTCGCCAGTCACACGCATCTAACGGTTTCGTGTCTTTATATAAATATAACTTCACGACATATCAAGTCGACGACAAACCAGCACAATAAACAAACAACACATTAACCGATGTTTGATGTTGAGCTCAAGTGGTTCACTTTATATTTTCTCAACGGTAGCGTTACCTCAACGTTAGCTAAAATAACACTTGCTAGCAGCTGACTGACTGACGTTAGCCGTCATACCGGTTATTATAGATAACCTAAGTCAGCTGTATTGTACTCACTGTACAGCAAACAACAGGCTTACTTTTCGAGGATTTCTGTTGCGCTGCTTCAAGCCAGTAACATTTCCAGACATACGATGGAGCGAAGTTAGCAGGTAGCTAACAAAGTTTTCAGTATGTGGTCACTTGCTTAGCCCCGCCTATGACTCCGCGTTCACCAATAGCGTTTCGGATGTCTGCCGTTGCCTTGGTACCACATAATGCAGTCGACCAATCAGGAGCGGACCTCGCACATCGCAGTCTTCCTGTTTACAACATTGAACGAAGAGGACCTAACGTTTTAATATAGTACAAACCACAATGCTGATGAAAAAGCTTTATTTATTCTACTTTACACCTTTACTTCACCACATTTTAGAGTAAAATAAAAGCTATTTAAGATTAGCACCATCTGAACCAGTTACAATGCTGCAAATGTGTTAATGCATATGTGATGATGATAAGAGGCAATCCAAAGACATGGACAGACATGAAAACACATATTTACAAGTTCAAGGAAAGGGGCTTAAAAGACAGACTTACACACAGCTGCAGACATACAGTAACTGCATACACATTTTGATGTGTTGGTGTGTACAGATCTGCTGAACACAAATTATCCTCCTGATTACTCACTTCCACCATTTAAAATTACCCTCATAATCAGACTGCACGCAAATTTATTTTAATTCAGTATTTATTATTTTGTAAATTGCTTCATTATTCTTATACACTCGCATTCATTATTCTTTTTGAATAGCTTAAAAAGTTCGGAATGAGGATGTTGATTCTGTTCTTGTGTCCTCTTTCATGTT
The DNA here is from genome assembly GCA_038496675.1 of Rachycentron canadum. Classification (NCBI taxonomy): domain Eukaryota; kingdom Metazoa; phylum Chordata; class Actinopteri; order Carangiformes; family Rachycentridae; genus Rachycentron; species Rachycentron canadum. Next base: position 9,859,786 of record CM076666.1, read on the forward strand.
ATTTGTCACTTTAAACATACAACAAAAACGTCTGTGTCTGGCCTATGCACAACCTTTTGTTTTAAAATTTATGAATGTGTATACAGATTTAAATTTAGTTTCTGTTCAGTTCACCTGATCTCCACAAAAATGTAATTACCTATTTGTAATCAGCACAGTAAATGCTTAAACACAGTACATGCATGCACAATAAAACATAACATAAATATTCTGTGGGATTTACAGTGCTTTCTCACTTTCACAGGGGCTGAATAAGAAATCCACATCAGTACAACCAGAGCATGCCGTAGTACATACAGTATATACAAATACAAATTTAAAGCAACTTTGAAGAAACAACACTTTTTATAGAAAGATAATTATTGAACATGTCATCGCGAATAATTTTCATTCTCCAGGCTCACTATTTTGACACAAAAAAAATATTCATATATCATATTCATAATCATGTAGAGTTTTCAGACATTTTTTCATCTTTTCTCTGCGTTTTTCAGTATTTCCATTCTCCTCTTCTTTGTTCTAACTTATGCTGCATCATCACGGCCTCTTGATCTATTTGTTCAGGTACTTGGCCACAGACTGGTAGGCAGTGAGGATCTCAGAGTCATTTGGGCAGGTGTAGCGAAACTCATCTTTTTTGTAGGCATTATCCAGGTAACGTTTCAGACCTTTCAGCTCTGAAGGGATGGCAAAGTCACGGTACTGCTTACACACCACCTGGGGGAAGAGGGGTTTTAAGATTAGATTGTTTGCAAAATTATGTAACAAAGACACTGAATGAGTTCATTAACCGCTATTAATTTCTCTTTACTGTTGAGATGAAAATGAAGAGATTTATGTCCTTCATGATTAAAATAAAGATGTATCAGTGAGATCTGTTGAACTCTTCTCACCTTGACAATGTTGAGTTTTGGAAGCAAGTTGCAGTCTGCCAGGGTGAGGGTATCACCATCCAGGTAGAGGCGTGAGGACTCAGTGGCATCTGGGTTTTTGTCCAGCTCATGAGGAAGAGGCGTCTCTAGGTACATGTTCAGCTTCACTAAAGTTGATAGAAATTTATTCTCCAGCACTGAAAGAAAGTCAGGTGTTACACTAGCTACAGGGCACAGTCTCACTCGTGTGGCTACATGTGAAACAAAGAATTCATTTTGAACTAATGCTCTTACTGTCATTTAAAGTGGGATTGGGATTCTTTATATATGCTGAGAATTTTCGGAAGATGTCTTCTCCAGCACCATTGGACTCTTTGTATCGACAGCACAGTTTGGGATACCTGTCAGTGGTAGAATAAAAATGTTTGTACAGTAACGAATGAGGTATTCAGTATGTTTTAAGAGCTGAAAAATACCTGTCAGAAAATATGTTAAACAATCAGCTTGTGTCTTTAAGTGTTTCTCCGCTTGTGTGGTTGAATAGAAACAGCATGCTGTGTACTCACTGTGGTGGGGCTAAGGTTTCCTCCAAGAACTCCTCAATCTTGTTCGTGTCTGTTTTGACTTCATCGTTGTAAATGAGGAAGGGAGGCTGAGAGCCTGGAGCCAAAGCTTTCAGCACATCAGGAGCTCTGCAACAGACACCGAACACAAGCATTACATATTAACTGATATATTAACTTTCCCCTTATTCTTCAGCTGCATTTTCTGACTCCCAAATGTATTTTTCAGGAGGAAGATAATATTTTGAGTTTCTTGTTAATGTTGTTTGCGGTTGTTATAAATTCACATTACCATATAACTTTGCATTCAAAACTAGTATACTCCAAATTATTTATGGGAATTTTTTTCTTGAAGCACAAGGGGATGGGATCAATGCAATACAATAGTCTTGCCATAAATGAAAAACTTGAAATGAGTATTGAGAATTCATCAGAAAACAGCTTAGGTAATTATATAAAATAAGATTATATGTTTTTTTTTTATTACACTATTCTGTCATTTTGTGTGTCAATGTGTCAAACCCCTGTCTCATTCTCACAGACAAGTCCAAATACTTTATTAAAGCAGAAAAAAAGTGCTCTCACCTCTTCATGTCCACAGTGGTGAGGGTAAAGTTGGCCCCTTTTAACCAAAGAATCATGAAGAGTCTCTGACAGAAAGGGCAGTTCCCCACACTCTCAGCATCCACACTGGCCTGACAGACAATTACATGCATTGTAAACATTTCCATTTTTCAGTGTTTCATTGCAAATAGTGAGGTGAAGACAAAGCAAATGCATATCTGAAATCACACTCTATGTAAGTTGGTATGTCATTAATGATGTAATGTATCTGACCAAACTGTGAATACCTGCACAGGCATTCTTGTCGATCCTGCTCTGCATTGACTGTCTGAAGGAGAATGCTTAGGAATTTTAAATGGAGGGCTGAGGCTTCCACCCAAATTAAACAACCTAAATGGTACCTGCTATCTCAGCTGTATAATAGAGTATATTTTCCACTACAGTATCATATTATTGAGTCACAGGCTTGTGTAGCCGCGAAGGCACTTGAAAGGGCAGTATACAGGTTTCCAAACTTGACAGGTCTCTTTTTCTCAGTTTCTACTGTTCAGTGATGCAACAGCCCAGCATATATTACATTAACCACAAATCGCATCACAGTATGGTCATGTTTGTTTTACAAGCCATTAGGCACCGACATTTTGAAGCAAACACACCTTGACAAGCTAGAGCGCCATGTTCTAAAAGTCTAATGCATTATCAGGTAACAATTTAAGATACTTAATTGACAAAGCAGCTACATGCTTTTCTGAGATTTAAGTTCCCAAGTAAAGCAGGTAACTAAAATTAAAAAAGGGAAACTACTGATTTGCTGAACTAGATATTACATTTACAGTTATTGTAGGTTGTACCTTAACGAAGAGTTCAATCTTCGGGGCCTCGGCCATCTTTCTTTCTCTCTCTCTGTCTTTTTCTCTCTGTCTTGTAATGTCCACCGCTCTTCCCTGGATTTGTTTCTGTCACTGTTGATGCAAGACAAGTCAGAGATTTTAAAAATAAGCCGTAAGTGTGACGATTATATTGCCAAATATATATATATTCTTTCACTCTCACACATCCTCTCAAAGTTTTGATAAAATTTGTATTGAGATATATTACTGAAGCTCATACTCACACACTGGTGATCACAGCCAGCACCTGCTTCACTTCGATCACTCTGCCTGTATTTTCTGTTTTTAATTCCACTGTTTCACCTCTGCCTCTCCTCCCACACTTCTCTGCTCTTTGCTGTGTCTGTCTCTGTTTTTTGTTCGTCTCTCACCACACCTGTCAAGCTTTGAGAGGCAGCCTACTCCCCCTCCGGCCTTTCCAGTCCAACCAGCATATCTGGATCTCTCCTCTCAACCTCTCAGCCTTCCAGCATATTCTCTAAAAGAAATATGTCACTCTAAATCTGTTACTGTCCCAGTTTGTCCACTTTGGTCTAAATTAGCCTCTGTCTGCCCCCCTCTCTGTCTCTTCCGCTACGTAAAGTTGTTGAGTTTTGTCAGTCGTGTAGACACATTATTATAGAGCGATTAACTCCTAACTAAAATATGTTAGGTATCTGAAATCCTTAATAATCTGAGATCCTTAATATCCAGAAAATACAACATTAAAATTCAGTAAGATTTAAAAATTGTATATGTAAAGCATTAAATACTTTAAAGATGTGAGATATGGTGCACAATGTTTCAGCACAACTATGTTTAGTTCCTTCTTGATTTAATTAATTCTACACTATTTGGCCAAAAGTATGTAAGCGTGTTTGATTGCTGACCAGCTCACACCAAAATTATATTATGTTGCTGTATGTTGAACCACAACTACAATTTGGTATGGATACTAATGTTAGGTCACAAGTTTGCAGTTTGTGTTTCATCCCAAAGGTATTGGATGTTGAGGTCAGGGCTGTGAGCAGGCCGGTCCAGTTCTTCCACAATAAACTCAAACAACTGCAAAATTTTTCTAAGGAGCTCACTTTGGGCACATGGCACTGTGATGTTGAAACAGGAAATGGCTTTTCCAAATTGCTGCCACAAAGTTTGAAGCCTGTCTAAAACATAATTGTATGCTGTAGTGTTCAATTTCAGGGAAATGGTCACGCTGAGGATATGAGATGTATCTTTGTTGCACCTGTAATGCAATACCTGTTTCATGTATTTACCCTGCCCTCTCTCTCTCTCTCTCTCTCTCTCTCTCTCTCTCTCTCTCTCTCTATCTCTCTGTCTTGTCAACAGAGTTTCATTGTTTTGGTGTCTCTGCCTTGTTAACTGTCTTCTCCTCAGTTTGATGTGTTTGTTTTACCTTCATCCCTGTGCCTACTGTCAGTTGCTGATCAGCATTCATAGCTGGTAGAAAATGCTCTCATGTAGCAGGTATTTGCTGAGGTTTCTGTGATTGCAGACAGGCAGAAGAAACCCCACACGCTAACATAAAGAGACATAAGGCTCTAGATGTAAGGGTGTGACAGCCATTAATGGCTTTGTGCTGTGGAACAAGTTGAATTTGTAGATTGTATAAGGTTAATTAAAGTCATTTACTCTCTAGTAAATAGTATTGTTTCTCTTCTGTAATTTCACACATCCCTGCTAACACAGAGAGCATTTTTCGTGGACTGAATTTGCATTTGCTGAATATTGTTACCATTCATCACAATTTTTTGGAGTCGACTGTTTGACTATTCAGTAACAAACTAGTGAGTATCTGATTTTTAATGGATTTTTAAAAATGTGCTTTGTTGTACTGTATAATATGAGAAGGAAGTCAAATAGCATCAAAAATGTTTCCCTCCAAAGATTCAGATTTGAACTTTATTCTTACCAAAGACAGAGACTATGCTGAAGAGTACGCTGTACATGGTGTAGATAAAATAAAATGCCAGCAAAAATAAATGATAATGAAGTACAGAGAACAAATGGTGGTGCAATATATAACAGTAATTAAAGTGCAGGGTTTACTATTATACAATACACAAGCAATGTACAGAGAGGTGCATATGTGTCTATGATTCAAATGTAATTTGACCAATGTCAAACATGGTATCATATTTTAAGACAGAAAGAAAGAAACAAGCAAATGAAATTGTTGTGAGTCATATTACCTGCTAAAAACAAGATATAAACCAGGAACCTGCATAAACATTTGGCATTAGCCTTGTCCAATGTGAATGAATTGTCTGTCTCATTCTGTAGCACACCCCCCTCTGGTGGTCTTAATGGGCTATAACATAACTGGAAAGTTGATATGAATGTCAGCTGCAGCGTAGGATGTGGATGTCACACAAACAAATGAAAGAGGTGTGTCTGTGTTGCAGAAAATGTTTCTGATGATTGTCTTATAAGATGTGAAAGTCACCTGTAAAAGGTTCAGCCATATCAGCAATGGAACATTTTTTCACACACAAAAAAACAACCGGTAGTGGAATAATACTAATTAAAATCGTTGTGGACAAAATAATGTTTGAATTAGAAAAATGTTACAGATAATACAATAAAACCATCAATATTTGAGATGATAATAGTGGAATAATGATTATAGTTAAGGCTTAAGACTAATTAGTAATAGTTAGCCTCAATACTGTACAGTTCAATGGAGCTGAAACATTGTGAAGTATAAACCATTCATGACCTGAAATGTATGTTTGTTTGTTTTTTCTTGATAAATAGTTTTGGTAAAACATGTGATTGGGAGAGTTGACTGATGTCAATGGCCAAAAGTAACCTTGTTTAGAAAGAAACAATGATTTGTGTGTATAAACATAAAAACATCCACAGAGATTGCAAAACAAAGACAATCTACACCTGGACATGTGATTTTAAAATGTTACAACGCAGAAAAAATTTCTAAAAAAAAAAATTTCTAAAAAATTTTCTAAAACCTTGTATTTGGTTGTACCATCTGATCAACTGAGCAAAAGTCTACAGATGAATAGAGAAGATGAAAAGAATATTTCACTTAACTGATGACTCACTGGTCTGTGTGTAACTGCCATCCTCATTCTAGTCAATGTGCAACATTTCCCCTTTCGCCATCAGTACACAATTCTGTTGAGTGTTGCCACAGTGAAAAGGGAGAACAGAAAGCTTCATAGAGGGCAGGAACCGAAGAGGGAAGGAGATCGTAACATGATGCTGAGCTTAAATCATATCTTTCAAAAAGCTGCACTTCAGTTTATTTAAAAGTGTCAGTTCTGTTTTTCTAAGTGCTTTAAGCTTAGTATCACATATCTGCCAGTGGTGACCCAAAATGATATCAGTGGTGACTGAAGAAGGAGCATAAACCACTCATCTGACAAACAGGTTAGTGAGAACGGGGATTTCTGTTTCCTATATCTCTCTTGTCATTGTGGTCATTGTATTTTATATCTTTTCTCCAGTTTCTCCTGTCCAGTACAAAATCTTTATATCAGTGCTTACTCTTTGCCCTGGTTAGTGAATAAATACATTCAGGGGAAAGTGGAAGGCAAAAGGTATGAAATTTATACATTCTACTGCCAAAAACTAGCACCACTGCGGATCTATAACCTGTTCGCCACATCCTGTTCAAAGATCTTTCTGTGTCAACTGTAAAGCCTAATTTTAAAAATAAATGCTTTAAATAATATTTAATAAAATCTTGAAACCCTCATATTTTAATTATTCCAGTTTTCATGTTCTACAAAGAACGATGCAGTCTCTGTACAGGGAATGCCATCACATCTAGCTGTGGTTTTAACTTTTGCAATTCTGTATATTTATATTTATATATATTTACAACTCCATCATATACATTTATAAGGTTTAAAATACACATACACAAATATGAAAATAGATCTCAACTGCTCTTTTTTTCTTTGTGTTTCTCACATCCTTGCTGAGTTTTTATCAGTTCCTTATTTGTACCAGAAATTGGTCTTTTCCTCTGTTTGCCACAATGTCAAACCCTGTAGTATGAAACCTACTATCAGTTTCAACATTTTGCTTTCTTCTCATCTGTATGATTTCACATTCCAGATTGTACTTTCCCAATAAAGTGGTTAGTTATCCAATCAACTTTAAGGAGAATTATCACAACCACAAATAATTTTTTTTCAGTAACTGGATTATATTTAATGAACTATTTCTCCTTTTAGATATTATTTGATTTATTAAAAGTTAAACCTGCAAGTTTTGCACTACTACTGATTACTGGGTAATCGTTGATTTTAATGATGGATGTCAATGGATGGTGCAGCAATTATTGCTGATATGGCTCTAAATACTCTCTCTCTTTTTTGCATAGGAAGAAAACAGGCTTCAATAGGTTTTTCTTGAGTTAACAGCAGCATGCCATTGTCTCTTAGTTGAGTTGGTGCTGTTGAGTCATCTTCATACTTGCAGTGACAACCTATATTGGAGTATCTGATGGTGAGTCCTTGTTGCAATGCTATAATGGCTGATGCATGAGCTTTTCATTTATTTTTAAGAAAACAAAAACAAAACATGCAACATATACGGTATTTTCATCTGTCACAAATTCTGAGGATGTTAATTAGTGTGCATATTTTTGTTTGTCTTTTTCTTTGCATGTGGCAAATTCTACCACATGCAAAGAATTTAGTTAGTTAGTTAGTTAGTTAGTTAGTTAGTTAGTTAGTTAGTTAGTTAGTTAGTTAGTTAGTTAGTTAGTTAGTTAGTTAGTTAGTTAGTTAGTATGAGTGTCTTTCCTTGCTTATCTAAGATTAGTGTTACCCATATGGTTATGTTATCAGCTGCATTGTTACTTCCTGTGGGTCCCTGCTAAAAACTTTGAGTAGATTTTCGATAGCATGAAAACAATTTTTCACGTCATTAAACAATTGCTTAAGACATAAATAAAATTGGTCCTTCATAATCCTAATTCTTAATTCTCTTTTGTGACAGGAGTGTCATAATACTAAAAAGACTCTACTCAGTTCAAGATTGAAGCACATCTTCCTCTCCTTTCTCTGTGTTTCACTGCTGAGTCTTTTGACTGAATGGCCGAGAGGTTTCCAGCCCCTGCCAGCGATAAATCCCACCAGCAGCAGAAACATAACCATCTTGCTGTGGTACTGGCCCTTCAGCAGATCATACAGCCTGAAGAGTGATGTGTGCTGGGACCGCTACCGCATCCCTCGATGCAGACTGGTGGACCAGCGCTCCTTGTTCTCCTCAGCTGATGTGGTGGTCTTCCACAACAGAGAGCTAGTTCAGGGTTTCCAGAAGCTGCCCTTTCACCTTGCACGGCCACAGCGGCAGAGGTGGGCCTGGATGTCCCTGGAGGCTCCTGGTCACAATGGAAAATTGCAGCCATACGCAGGTGTCTTCAACATGACCATAACCTACAGGAGGGACGCTGATGTCCCTGTACCCTATGGCGAGCTAATACCAAACCAGGCTAAAGGACATTTAGTGAAAGATGTCACTGCGAATAAGAGCTCTCAGGTCTGTTGGGTGGTCACCAACTACCAGAGGCACCACAAGAGAAGTCAAGTATACAGAGAGCTCACAGCTACAGTCCCTGTGAGGGTTTACGGCCGTTGGACAAAGAAACAACTCACTTCTGAGGCCCTCTTACCTACAATCTCAAGCTGCTACTTCTATTTGGCTTTTGAGAACTCAGTCACAAAAGATTATATCACTGAGAAGCTGTGGAGGAATGCTTATCAGGGTGGGGCTGTGCCTGTTGTGCTGGGACCGCCGATGAGTGATTACAAAGCTGTTGCTCCACCTAATTCTTTCATCCATGTTGATGCGTTTGCATCAGTAAAAGACTTAGGAAAGTATCTACAGCAGCTGGCACAGGACAAAAAACGCTACAGTGAATACTTTGCCTGGAAGCAACAATGGAAAGTGAAACTGTACACAGACTGGAGAGAGAGACTGTGTAAGATCTGCTTACACTATAACAGTTTACCTCAGCAGAAGGTTTACTCTGATCTAGATGCCTGGGTTAAAGCTAATAACATTTGAGCTTGCACAAGTATTATATTAATTCTGTAATTCTTTTCTTTTTTTCACGTTGACTAAATATGCAGTGTTCTAATCAGAGCAACGGAAAAAGGATGCTTCAGGTAGAAAGCAATTTACTACAGAAAAAAGTGATGAATCACATCCTTGAGAGACATAAAATCTGGTACAGTTTTTTCAGATATTTTTTCAGATTTATTAAAAACCAAAACCTGACACCCTTATTTTACAAAAGCATTATGGCACTCCAAAGGACAGACAATTTTTTAAGACAATTTTTAAAGCTTAAAGCGCATCACTTGGCCAATACCATCCCTATGCTGAAGGGGTGACAGGGAGACGGGCGAGAACTGAGCGACAGATAAATGTAGCCAAATGTAGCGGGGTCCTTGAAGAAAATTTGTTTTAGAGAGCACATGACCTGAGACTAGGGTGCCGATTCATCTTTCAGTCAACAATGACCTGAAACAAGCCAAGAGTGGAGTGGTTGCAATGGAGTGGCTTTGGGTCAACTGCCTATGGACATAACCAACACAACTACCATGTCTACTTCATGGTCCCTAACACTTTAAACCACATGACATCTCTGTGGATAAAAGAATTGTAAGATATTTTGGGAAATATACTTATTTACATTATTTCTGAGAGTTAGATGAGAATATCGATACCACTGTAATGTATGAAGCTAATTTAGCTTAGCACAGACCAACATGGATGAAGCTGCTTGCCTGGCTCTGTACGAACTTAGAAAATATAAGCTATTAATTAGTGGTAGCAAATTTAGAGATCCTGGCAGGCAGATTTTGTTTCCAATCTCTCAGAAAGACTTAAGACTAATGAGCGTTTGTCGCAAAATGTTTTAATATTCCAATCTTATAATCACATTCTGTGCAAGAACACCAAGGGTCAAATATATGTAAAGATATGATAGTCTGACTTAAATAAATCCTTCCACACATACATCTTAAAGAAGATCGATCCCTGCTGAACAAACACTGGTCTATACCATTTTGGTTCGATGTTAAACTTTTATGGACGCCACCTTCCTTGAAATTACAGGAAGGTCCTCCAGAACATACAAAAAGGGGTGACCAAAACTAAAAATAGTAAGGCATAATAGTAGGGACCAGAGTCTCCAGTCTTAAATTGATCCTAGGATTAACTACTCTGCTTTTTGTGACAAACATGCAAGTATTAAAACAATCATGGCAAATTATACAATTGCCAAACTTAAGTATTTAAAAGGGTTAGCAATGCACTTCACTGAAATCTTAACTGTATTTGGATGATTTTGTGTCTCTCATTACGAATAGTTCTTTTCCACTAGGTATAATGGTTCAGTCATTTCAGTTCAAGTTTGTTTTCTGCAGGAGTTTAAAAAAAAAAATTTTAAATTTAAAAATGGCTTGGTGCAATAGTACAGAGGTACAACAAAGTAGAAGTTACTGCTTGGACATGTGCAAAGATTTACTGGGTAATAAAAATAAAGACATATGCAGAGGTTTTCATACAAATGCTTAAGAAAAGTGTTACTTGAAGATACACATTAAGGTTGTCTAACCATCTCAGTGTAGCTAATGTTTCAATAAATTATAATCCATTTACAATCTGAGGAAATGTTTTATATATTTAAAAAACTGCTAGGATCAAAGTTATGACTGCACTCCTATCAAATCTTCAAGTCAGTAGTGATCTTACTGTTAATACTGAAGAAAAAAAAGTTACACTGTCAAAGATTATGCAGATCTTTAAGTGACAATTTAAGGTTTGTTCTTTCAAATAATTTCGTGGTCACCTAGGGATTAAAAATCAAGGTATTGTGAAAGAGAATAAGTGACATTTAATGTCTGTTTTTTTAAAGTTATGGTCATCCGAGTTAAAAAAAAAAAAAATTTTAAAATACAACTCCAGTGAGCAGCACTCAGTCTTGACTTGATATTAACCCCCCAAAAAACATTTACAATAAAAGTCAAAATGGAGTTTGTGAACAGTTTGTCAATTTGATCGAGTCAGGTCAGACATGTCACTGCCATTCACCTGAGACACATTCAAGAAAATAGGCAGTTTACAAATGCAAGTCACATTCCCTCAAAATATTACTATGAAATTACACCCTAAATTACCCCCCCCCCCCATGTTTGCTTGTGGATGTCACTGATAATCATCAACTGTAGGATAAAATTTGGGTTTGATATACAAACAGGACATATTTTTAAAAAGAATATTCAACATTACAAAAGCAACTTGTGCAAAAACCAATGGCGAAAGAAAAAAAAAAAAAGAATTTACATTTTCCCCATTTCAATGGAAGACAGTTTGGACAAATACCACAGCTGCTCTATTCAGGTGGGAAACGGACATATTGCACAAATATTGACCCAACTGTCGAAGATGAATTCTGTTTGAAGAGGCGTTCATCGCATTGACTCCCTCTATAACCCAGATCTTTCCTCATCTACACCACAGAAAACCTCCCCGGGATTTAGCATCAGTGCAAGGAACACCCTCGTTCTTTAACCTGCTCATATTACACATTGTTCACAGCTGGATGATACTGTAGCACCAAATCCTACGTTGTTTGAAAACTGCAATGATAGTAAGTTATTCCATAAGCTTCAATTACTAATCCGAAAAAAACAAGGCACATTTAAAATTGTGTTCAAATTTCATTTAGTTTAAAGTGGTTGTTGGTGTGGCCTTTCAGGTTGTGGCCCATGGCAATTTACTTAGTTTCTGCATAATGGGAACAAGCTACTGTGATCCATTTCATTGCTGCAGTCAGGAGAAGAGCCTCCTCCCTTGAATAGTTTCTATCCCGAGGTCAACCGATGTCAGTCGGCCAGTCGGGTTGTTGGATTGATAGGCTCGTCTCCAGCTTGAATTGGGGTTGATAGGGAGGCTTGGGAAGGTAATCTATGGATTTGGCAGGGAGTACCCGAGCGTGTTTATCCAGTCAGGTGAGTAACAAGTCCAGGGTGAAGGGCTTGTTTCAGGACATCGGGCCGATGAAGTGGGGGCATGTACAGTGAGGGAGGAGGGGCTCCAGGATAGCTGGAAGCAGGATAGCTCTGACTGGGAATGGGGGAGGGGGCCATGTTCAGTGGGGAGGGGCTCTGCTCGTAATACTGGCCATCGCACTCCTCATCCAGTGGCAAAGCCAGGCGCTTCCCCTTCTGTCTTCGGTTACAGAACCAAACACGTACCACCTGCCAAGAACAGCATCTGTCATTTAAGAATCGGACCAACTAGACTCATTCATTAAAACAGTAAATGCTTCACTAAAGTCCTTACATCTCTCTCCAGGCCCAGGTCATCTGATATGTGTGTGATCTCTTGGGTGTTGGGTTTGGGACACTTGATGAAGTAAGACTCCAGAGCTGAGCGCACTGCTCCCTCCAGACTGGTCCTCCTCTTCCTTTTTCTGGTGTCAACAAATACTCTCTCAATCTTATACATCTGTAAAATGAGAAATATGTAAATGTAGTGTAAAACACACAATGACTTGGCATGACAGATTACACTTCACAGAACAGAGAGCTATGGTTCAGGTTAGCTCAGCAGGAAGTTAGCTCAACCTGAAAACACCAACTGATGTTGGTGATTATCTGTTGTCTTGTAAACTAGTTGGCAGATGTCAGAGTTGCAGACTTACATCCTGGGGATTCTCTGAAGTTTCTGCCTCATTCAGCCATCTCTGGAGAAGGGGTTTCAATTTGCACATGTTCTTAAAGCTCAGCTGCAGAGCCTCAAAGCGGCAAATAGTTGTCTGGCTGAACATCTTACCTGTAAGCAAATCACAAACATCAGTTTTGCATGCAATAAATTCAGTTCACTTAATAGACTAAACTGTATAAAGTGGAATTGCAAGTCTTGTTCTAACAAAAAGTTCAGGGGTAATGATACATTTGATCCAGTTAACCATACCAAAAAAGATGAACTGCATCAATCTACAAGACCAAAACAATGTTTGGACTTTCATAGAATCACAGGCTGGCTTGTGTTACTTCTTAACAGCCCTGAACCCAGAGGTGAGAAGCCACATGAACAAGTGTCTCCAAACTTACCATAGAGGTTACCCAGGGCAAGGCCAACATCAGCTTGAGTGAAACCCAAGGTAATGCGTTTGTGTTTCAGTTCTTTAGCAAACTGCTCCAATTCCTCAGTTGAAAGGTTTTCCTGTATGACAGGACAAATAAAAATAAAGTGTTTGAAATGGACTTTAGCACATTGGTTGGCTGGATGACTTGGCCTATATTTAAATCCTCTGGACATACAAATTCGGTTGTATAGACTGAAGGGGACAACAGTTACATTGGAGATTATTTCAGTGACTGTTCTTACCTCCTCCGAGTCGCTGCACCCGCCACTGGAAGATCCGCTGCTCCGTGTGGAGGAGGCCGGGTTCTGCGTCTGAGGCCCGGGGGCAGCTTGGGTTGGGTTCACGCTGAAAAACGCATTTCCTGGAAGGCCGTTGCTTGGGGGCGAAGGGGACATGGATGGTGACGATGCAGAGGATGTTGAGGGGTTTTGATTATTGCCACCGGGCGGGGTGATGTGGGCGATCCCGGGCCAGAAGGACGGGTTCCAGGCCGCCGGGTAGAAGACTCCATGGGGCATGGCGGCTGTTGCTGGCGGTGTCGGGTACTGTTGACCCTTCATCTCCGTTGAGTAGTCATCGCCGGTGTCTTTCTCAGTCTTTATCTCGGGCAGCTTGATTTGCTCCCGGGTCTCGGCTATGGGGGGGCTCAGGTTTGTAGGCTGGGTAGCTGCAGTTACGCCGGGTACCTGGCCGGTGTACTCGGGCGCAGCAAAGGGATACCAGTGCTTGGGTTGCCCAAACTCTCCAGCCTGCAGGTCGGATCCCCTGTAGTCACTGGCCACGGACGGGAAAGGGAAGAAGGTCTGCGCAGAGGCCGGTGCGATGCCACTGTAGGTGGTTTTGTTGTAGAGAAGGCTCGGGTCCGGGAGGACGCCGTGAGGAAGCTGGAATGAAGCAGCGCTGCCCAAACCATCTTGCCCCAAAACCTGCGTGCAGGGGTTGGCCCGGCTGAAGTCATAAGGCCTGCTTTGGCACTCCGGACTCTGCGATCTTTCAGACATCTTCCAAGGCCGCGAACAAAACACTAACAAAATTTGAAGTTTGGGGAAAATAAAAAATAAAACAAAAATAAATATTAGCAGTGACTGATTTTAAACCTGCTCATCCGTTTCAAGTTTACGCACAGACAAAAAAAAAAACCCACAAAACAAACAAAAAAATATAAGATATAAGAGATGCTCTCCAAAGACAACGGTCCGGGTAAAGTCCGTTTCGGGGGAGAGTTTGCGCAAAAACGTTGGCCTGAGCAGTTGCCGTTTTGGTGCAACATAATACGCATATGGGCTACTCCATGAAGGCCTGTTTTTAGCACCGCCGCCACTCACCTCACCTTCAAGCTCAAATGCCTCTCTCCAGCCGAGGCCCCGCAGGTTTTCCTAATCACAGCTGCGGGTGTCGGAGAGCGCCTTATCTCGTCACCCATTGGCTGGCGCAGACAATTGCGCACAGCTGATGGAGAGTTTGTGAATGACCTTGATTCCCCCTAAAGAAGTGGGCGTGTTTTCACATAAACTTTGAGCCTTTTTTTTTTTTTTTTTTTTTTTTTTTTTGTATGTTGCTACGGATCAACTACATTTTCTGCTTTTAAAGTGGAATTAAAACTACTCAGTGAAATTAACCCTTAACTCTGGAAAACATTAATAATTCAACAGTTTTAAGACACATTAAAAAGCATATTTACATTGCTAAATAGGCACGGGTCACAGCTGCTGTAAATACATACTGTAACACTACTGTAACTTGCTCACCTCATGCATGAATTATAAAGCTGGGTTTGTTTAAATCATTCATCTTTATGGACATGGCTTTGATATTAAAATCCCTGTCACTGAATTCATTTCAACCACTAACAATTGATAGAGTGTAATAAGCAGGTTCCTTTATGGTTTTAAGGATATTTTACAGCTCAACATTGGACTATTTAGAAAGCATGACACACAGCCATGGAAGATGGTGGCAGAAGTTTTCAACACAAGTTTTTTAAAGCTCGGATTGTTTTAGTTTTCAGTTGGTATTTCATTTTTGCCATCTGCATGATCTATAATGGTGGCTATGTACTATATGATGTATATTAATCTTTGTGATTGAATCGGGGGTTAAGTTATTTTACATCACATCATGCTTTTGTTTTGCACATTTATTGAAGATTTAAGTCTTAAGCTTGCTCAAGATGAATATTTGTACAGAATAGGTCTAAGGCTCCAATAAAACCTGCCATCGTCCGTATATGTTTAGGCTGAATGGGGACATAATAATTAGTTTTATTCTTTTTTTTTGTCTAGATTTCTTGCCATACAAGAAATGAAAAACAAAACAAAAACAAAAACGAAACAAAACTGGCAGTTAAATAATAAAACCACCAACAGCATTCAGGTGAACTTCTCCCATTCACCCTTGATCGGTGGCCATTCAAAAGCCTGGATGGTCGATTCACCGGTGTAGATGCGCTCCCCCAGCGCGAGTCGTTGGCCGCAGATTGCGGCAGGAAGACGCACTGCGGGGAGGGAGGGGGGGGGTGCCATTGTACGAGCTGGCCCCGGGGCACCCCGTGGATTTCAGATCCCGAGTTGCGATGGTCGACCATTAGCTCCTTTTCAGATTGAAACAATAAGTCTCAACCCTTTGATTCCGCCCCACACCCACCTCCCCCCACCCTCCGCCCCCTCCTGTCCTCTGAAACAAACACCAGACACAAGTTTCACTCTGGTCTGCAGGTCCGGGGGTTCACCGAGGGCGGATACCTCGGCATCCAGCCTTAAATGCCCTAAAGGTCCAAATCAGATCTGAGGACCGTGGTGTTGTCTGCAGGTGAATAATCAAACTGTGCATGAACATCTTCTGCATGCTTCAAATCAAGGAGCATGATAGAGCATGATATCCATTCTTCTTCGACTTGGCAGAACAAAGTTCCTACAACATTTCTGCCTCCTGGCCCTTTATTTTAATAATTTGGAGAGTGACTTTCACTTTTGCACATTGTGCTGTTTGGTTTCTCACCAGAGGGGTTTAGATGAATAAACTGCATATAAATGTACTAAGTGGAATGGAAAAATACCAGAAAAAATGTCAATAAATATGTCTAACAGAGATGTATAATTGTATTACACCTTTAACAGCATGGTATTCTTGGGAGCCTACACTGAGAACTGCCATTAGACTGGATTTCTTCTCAAAAATCATCTCATCATTCACAGAAAGCTGCAGATCAGCACTCTCTCTCCTCACAGATACAAAACCATGTAGGTCCAGGATGAGGGATCCTTTGGGGAGACCACAAGAGCTTGGTCAATAGCATTAAAGACATCAAACCCCAACTATACAAGCATTGTCCTGGGCCATGGACTTGGGAGAATAATTGTCATGCAAAAGACAGACAGCAAGAGAGATGGTAGACTTCAGGCAGAGCTTCAGAGAGAAAGGGACAGCAGAACACAACGCTCTCAGGGTGTCCAAGGGGGGTGGGGGTGGGGGGGCATGTTGAATAGCTCGGTACAGTGAGGAGGAGATGTGTGAGGGGAGTATCTAGGGATACCCCCCCCCCTCTTCCCAGATGTCTCAGATCTTGCCTTTAGTTCTTTTTAAGTGGCCTCTTCAAGACACCTCAGAGGTCTGCTTGCTACTCGCAGGGCAGGTTCAGTCAGGCAGAGAAAGGAGGAAAGTTTGAGATAAAAGAAAACCTGTCGGTAAAGAAGAGCACAACCAGTCACAGCAGTGAAGAGGAAGCAGCCTCTCTAACTACAACCCCCAGTGTCAGGCTACTGTTATACATTCGAGCCATTGTTTTTATGATTCTTCTAACTGCCAGTTGTAGGTTGTGTATGTTTAATGGAAAGTTACACTTGGCACACAAGCGGTATATATATGTATGTATGTATGTGATTAAAAGGCGTTGGTAACTTTGCTGCACAAGCAGCTGCTTCTGCTGAAATAAACCTGTTTCAGATGAGCTCTGAGCAGGTTTGTGACAAAAACACCATCCTGTGCTAAATCTATAAAATAATGGTGACAACAATTGTGTATATATATATATGTGTGTGTGTGTGTGTGTGTATATTCATATTCGACAACTTGTGTCTCATTTAAGTCTTCAGTTTCTACAAACTAGGATTATGAGGTTACCGTACTGTCTGTCTTCTGGTATACCATCAGCTTCCTTTCCAGAATGTATGGGTTTGCTTATGTCTATAAAACTTGTGAAAATGACATTGATGTTATTGCACTTGTCACCTCAATATGAAACTCTTTCATTCAGCAGTTCATGTGGTTAGAGCTTTACTGACAAAATCTATTCATGAAAACTGTGTACAACTGGAGCCTATTCCATCTGATTATAAGAACATACATGACATAACAGCTCTATTGTTTAATGCACCCTCGCCCACAACACAATTACAAGGTTGTTATTTAATTAGTTCCGAAGAAACATGATAAATGAACTTCAAACCTCACAGGAATGAATCAGTCACAAGTTACTGATTGATAACATCATAACACTGGAATCTAAATACCACCCCTCCTGTTTGTCCCCCACAAACAAGTCTGATGGCTTTTTGATTTTCTTCCTAATGGCCCTGTCTTTGACACCCACCTTCACAGACCCTCCACCCACCCAGGTTTTCATCTGAGGGGCCAGTGGCTGCCTTCCTTCCACTGTCCACTGGCACAAAGACTTTAACGGCCCTTGGCATGTGGCTCAATGGAGAAAGGAGACTGACTTATTCCATGCCCAACACACGTAGACATTTAACTACATATACACCACCCAAAGACATGCAAGCTTTCTCCCTACCCCTACCCCCAACACACACACTGTTTCCAAGTGTAGTCATTTGTGATCTTAAGGTTAAACAGTATCAACAAAAACCACAGAAAGTCACACATTGCAACGAAGTAGCACTGTGTGTGTCACTCTGAGGAGAAGGCAGTATCTATGATGGCACTTCCTGGGGCTAGAAATGCCTACAACACTGTATATTATCTCGCTGATTTAGCAAAACTAAATATGCATTCACTGGACTCTTTGGTTACTTTTTATTGTCTGCTTTGCTGTAAGCTTTCTGTGGGTTTAACCACTGAATTCTGCACAGATAAACCACCCTTTCTCCTTTCTTCCATTTCATTGTTTGCGCTCTTTTTTTGTCATTTCCCCACTATCACTTTCTGTAAAGACATGTAACGCCCAAAAATACTCTTTTGAATCTATTGGATTCATACAATGAAAAGAAAAGGCAAAACAAAGTAATTCTCACATGTGGTAAAAAGTTTTAATTCCTTGGTCTGCATGTACAAATATCTATAAAAGGTGAACACTTTCACACTTTGTATGTACATTTTGCAGCACGAGGTTAACTTGGGACTGACAAGAGGACAGAAGAAAGAGGGACAATACAAGATAGTGATATTTACCACTGACACATCCACCAATATAGTTTGTCTCCAAAGTTTCATTCAAGTGCTAAGAAGTCACTTTTACTGTACATTCCTCCTCCATCAACAGGATGCATACATACAGGAGGCAGAATAACTCATCAAAGCATTGCCATGATTCAAACACAGTACAGTAAACCATGCAAACAGACATCATCAAGTACTTCATTTCCAGATATATAATTATATTCTATAATCTTAAAATCTTTATGTGCAGCTTATATGACAAAACATAAAATTAGCAACACCAATGGTAACATTTTAAATGCTAAACCCTGTGTCGTGTTTGGGAGTTTTTACAGAGGTATCACAGAGCTCTGATTTGAAATATTTCCTGGGTATCTGTTGAGAATACAGTTAAGCCACTAACTAGGCATGACACAATGCAAGGGAGGGCACCTGTTTTTCAACTTATGAGGGTGTGTGTATGTGTGTCTGTGTGGTGCACATTTTTGACCTTGTATCACATTCTTTGGAAACTGCTGCAGAAATGATGGAAAGTAACGAAGGTACATCAGAAGATCTTAACTTAGATGTTAACATTTAAATGGGACAAAACACCTGTATAGACAAACCAGGGAGGACTCTGAAAACCATATTTTTAAAAGACAGTAATGGTCCAAAACAGGGAGAGAAATAAATTAAAAAAGGAATCCAACAAAGATTTGTAGTATTAAAAATTGAGCTGGGGCAGACTATTTATTTTTAGTTATTTAGTTAGATCCCCATTAGCCACTGTATTATAACAGTGTCTACTCTTTCTAGGGTCCCGTACATAAAAAAGTAAAGGGCCTACAAGAAAATAATCAACTTTATTACTACATCCTTTGCCAGGATCAAGTGGTATCTTACTGAGAAATGGTTTGTATGCCCACATGAGTGTGTGTGTGTGTGTGTGTGTGTGTGTGTGTGTGTGTGTGTGTGCATTAAGTGTTCAGCATTCACTTGTGATTCCCCTGATAATGTAGAGTTGAGTCATCAAACAGAGGGTTTTTTACTTCCATCTCTCCAGTCTGTTAATGAGGGAAAAAATAATCTAGTCATAAAACAAACACAGGAAAAGATACATTTTGTTCATGCATGTGTGTGTGTGTCTCTACCCACCGGTGCTAGTCCGGGGCACTCATATACCGTGAAGTCTCCTCCCACTTCTTCCTCATCTGATGTGACCTCGTTGTCAAGTACGTTCTGTTCAGATTTAGGACTGAAAAAGAGGAAAAAGTAATTTCTGTTAAAGCGTAGAGGTAACAAAGGTCAAAGGAAGTGAGTGAAATTTTGAAAAAAAGCCTGCAACAAGACGTGAAGGGGAAGGAAAGGGGAACACGAGGCAGAGGCAGAGAGACTGAAGAAAAACAGCAGAAAAGAAACATACTTTCCCAATGACAGCATCTGTTGTTTCTGGTGTTGATAATGATACATTTGGGCACTTTGAGCCAGAGTCTTATCTCCCATCTGTGAACCAGACAGAAGTGTGAATGAGAAATTGAAAAACAGAAGTTTCAGAAGTAGAGCCTACAATTTTTGCAGCTGAAGTGACAAGCTCTAACACTAGTGGTTCAGTGAAGTGAGAAATGTGGGCTTACCGAGGTACCCGTGGTTGAGGCAACAGACACTCCGGCCCCTCTGAAGGCAGGGTAGTCCACCTTTTGAGCTAGATGTGATTCCTTCTGCAACCTGTGGGGGGGGTCATCACAAATCTGAGTTTTCTGCAACATAGTGCCATTTCCTGCCTCTGGCTTTAAAACATCCTTTACCTTAAAATTTACAGACAATGATATATAAACAGCAAATGTAAGAAAGCTTTGGTTTTACAGTTCAAAGTGTAATCAATGTATATAGATGATTAAAACTGAGTGTAAATGACTAACATGAAACAAAAAATCACTGAGAAATCCTAGAGCTGTCGACTAAATTATCCCAAAAAGCTTTTAATGTCCCAATTATATGAAACACCCTCTGTTCGTTTTATGAAGTGTAAATAAATAAACAAACAATGCTTAAAGGTGCTATATGTCATAGTTTAATTTGAATATCATGATGCCAATTTACATTTATTTTCCAATCACATCTAACATTAACAGTTTTTGTTGTTTTAGTATTAATTAATTGACTTGTTTATTACACAATTAAAAGAAAAACCTAAGATTGGTCTTGTGTATTATTGACAAAATTTTGCTTACTCTTGTGACTTCATGAGTTCAGACTTACTTGATGAAACAGACAGTTGCCAGGATCACTGCCAAAGTGCCCACCGCCACGCACAGCGAGATTATAACTGCATGTTGACGAAAGAGAAAGAGGCAGAGGAAAAGGGGACAGAAAATGTAGAGGAGTAAATAACAAGTGATTAATCT
Organism: Rachycentron canadum; assembly: GCA_038496675.1. Classification (NCBI taxonomy): domain Eukaryota; kingdom Metazoa; phylum Chordata; class Actinopteri; order Carangiformes; family Rachycentridae; genus Rachycentron; species Rachycentron canadum. The sequence continues at coordinate 9,880,594 of CM076666.1, forward strand.
TACTGAGAAATGTATCATGCCTGATAAATGTAATTATGTTTTAATTAATTTGCTCATGATGGGTAGTTACAGTGATTGGAAGCGAAAGCAGCATAAAAGCAATAATCACGCTGGGATATCAGGGCTTCACTGTTCTGTTGGGACTATTAGAAAACATAAGCAGTGAAATCTTGCTGGTGAACATTCAGACAGTAGACACCCACATTTTTAAACAAAGTATAATTAGCTTAAATTTGTGTCCATCATGTGTTTATATCAGTATCTTGCATCAGCATTTTAAATTCCCTACCACCGGGCTTTTACTTCCTGCGTAACAAAGCCTTGCAGTCTCTTACATTTTGCTGTGTCACTGTGTTGAGGGCATAAGAGTCATACTCACTGACAATAATTCTGTCATTCCTGGGTGCTGGAACCACTAAAGGACCAGCCTTGGCCCCAGCTCCAGTGGCTCTGGGCTGTGGTGTCTGTGTGTCAGGGAGGGCAGTTGCTGTCGGGCCAGGGGTCGTAGTGGAGGCAGGCAGGCTTGCAGATGAGGGACGAGGCTGGCTTTTCTGTTTGTGTTTGGAAGCATTCGTCTTGCTTTTTTTAACATCTGACTGTGAGGTGACTGAGAGAGTGAGAAAGACAAAAATGTGAGGAGAATACTTTCAATACATGAAATGCTTAAAGTAAAACACACACCTCTTAATTTAAAATAGGGAGTGATATTGTGATATGATAGTTTCTTTATATAGATATATTTTTTGTCTTCAGACTGTTCTCAGGGCTCTTACCAGGTCTTTTTGGCTGTTTGATCTCTGACACTTCCTGTTTTTCAATGACAGACTGAAGGTAATCGATCTCCTCATCCAGTTCAGGGTAGTATGTACCTTTAAAAGAAACAAACAAGTTTCACTGATTAGCTTCTAGATAAATTGCAGTGAAGGTTTCTTATAATAAACAAAGCACCTTCATTCATAAACATAACATACAAATCACTGACAGCAACTTCATATACATCACAAATAGTTACCAGGGAAAAACACCTTGACAGATCTGTATTAACAAATAAACCAAAAATCTAAAATGAATCTGAATATTCAAAGGAAGGAGTATTTTTTCTTTTAGCGGTGCAACTAATCGTTCTTTTAATGGATGTATTCTTTCTTTAAAATCAACCAATTATTGTTACTATTAATTGTTTGGTCTTAGAAATATCTGCTGTACAATGTTGTTATTCATTTTTCGATCACCTTGGACAAAGAAAAGCACAAAATCTTCCTAAGAGAAAAACTGGAGCCAGGTAATTTGCGATATTCTTCCTCTAAAAAATTACTTTAATGATTGAAACATTAAAATAGATGCAGATTATTTTGCAGCCAGTCCTATATCTGTAAATCTAATTAGCTTCATGACTCTAGGTAATGTGTAAATATTGTTGTGTATAGTAGAGGGAGAGGCAGATGCACATGGTTTAGGCATGTGTACAGGCCCTGTCCCAATCTATTTCAGGGCCTTGCCTCTGCAGTGATGGGCAGGGAGTGTGCTCATGTGTCTTGTTTGTTTATGGACTGGTAAAAAAAGGAGACAATACTAAACTGTTGTTAACAGCCCTTAAGGCCAGACAGTGAGCCACATTCCTGTTGTACTGTCGCAGTCTCCAGGGAGACCAGGGCCGGTAGTGTGTGTGTGTGGTCGGGGGGAGGAAGCACCACAGGGGGCAGGAGCAATCAGCCAAACCTTTGCCTCTCCGGGCTTGAGTTGCTGCGTTTACAATGGATCCCATAGCTCGCTGCTAATGGAGGTGATCAAAGTGTTGTTTCCCTTTATAAAGTTACCCTGCAATATATCAAATATCAAATTACAAGTGTTCGCACTTAAAGCTGGCGATGCAGCCAGACATGAGAACAGCTGAGAAATGAAAAAGAAGCTAAAAGTTGCTTAATCATGCCTAACACCATCATATCATTCTTTCAACAGTCTGTGCTAATATGTACATCTGATTTGTGTAATTTGTGATTTGTGTAACTTTGATGTCATATGTGGCAATGTGAAAAAGTAAATGACAGATGACAGTATCTAAAGAAATGTGTTGTTACAAATTATTATGACCATCCACATCACTTGTAATGATTACAGTGTCACTTTCACTCCAGAAGGCTGGCCATCTGGCTGAGCTAATGTGTATGATATGACATGCCAGCACTTTCACTGGCTGCTTTGTTATTTTCGTGCCCCCCTCCACTAATGGCCATTTAGTGCACTCCATAGCAGGTGTCTGTGGAGGCGGGATGCACCATCTGTACTTTGCAGGTGGCTGAGAGCTCCAACTGTGCCCCAGTGCTTGGCAGGAACGTGTGGTAATACAGCTTGAAATCTTAGAGACGACTCAAAAAATATATGCAACTTCTTGGTTTATTTTTTTAAACATGCGGGAATGGGGTGAAAATTAACGAGAGGTGGATTTATTTGTTAATCTATAGTGATAGCCCGATTAGGCCAAAGTCGACAATTCACCTAAAAAAAAAAAGTCAATTGTGTGTGTGTGTGTGTATGCGTGTAGTTTGTCACACACTGACTAAGCACGCACACCCTTGTGTAAGAGTTTTGTCACTGTCCTGATAATGACCCATAACCTCTTGAGAGGCACCCAGGGGGCAGTTGGGTACAACAAACAAACACTAAACAGCTCAACAGGGATTGTGGGTCACACATATCTGTTGCTGCTCTCTTTTCCCACTTAAAAACCAGTCACATTTCTTTCTTCCCAATACCACATGCAGTTGTTTAAAAACTCAAATGACGATAAAAAGAAAACCTCTAAAGAAGGTAAATGTTTTTAGATGAAACTCTGAAACTTTTTAGTTAGATTTTAGTAAACCTGGCAATATTACCTGACCCAAAGAAAACAAAGAAAAGAAGCTCATTATCTATTAGCATCAGTCTATGATAATTTCACCTGGCATTAGATCAGGAATTACAAATTATTATGTTATCTGTGACTATTTTGATCATTTATTTAAGTTATTTAGTCTAATTATTGTCAAATGACCTCAAGTTATCAGAACCCAGAGTAAAGACTAGTTCATTCAATTTGAATTGTATTGTATGACGATGATGATCTGTCAAACAACCAGTCATGCTATAAGAAGTACTGTCTTGTTTCCAAACTACTAAACTTAGTTAATATGTCCCTGGTTCAGATTTTTAAGCCTCCCCCTCACTTTGGGACTGCCGTCAGTCCTATTCTTACAGTATTAACGCATGCTCTTTGTGTCCTGCTGCCCTCTAGTGAGTAATTTAATATATGAGCATCGATTCCGTGCAACTGAAGGTCTCTTGGCTAACATCACTTATATCAAATTGCACAAGGGGTAACTACTAGTTTAAGATCAAGTCAAAAGAGATGAACCAGAAAGGTCACATTTTAAACAGAAACTCACATCGACTTCATTAGTTATTCTTTTTTCATGTATTGGTCACGCACTTAAGATGTAATTTTGCCAATGAAACCTAAAGTTGGTCATAAGTGAGTGAGTCACTCTCCCACCTGCTGTAAAGAGTTATTCCCAGCTGAATGCACAGCTTTAAATCAATGATCTGAAATCCTAACCCTCAACAAACAGTCCGACCTGTCTTTACCAAAGGAACAAAAAGAGGGATGGGAAAAAATGTCTGCAATAAAATACTGTAAATGTTTTACTCTCTCTGGCTGTTAGGCTTAAGCTCAGTTGCTGGTGTCAAGTGCTCAGACACACTGAATAATTTAACCATTCATGTCTGATTTTTTTGTCATATTCTAGAAATTAGGATACAAATACTAATATAAATTTACATAATATCAATAAAAATGGATGTTTAGGATAAAAACAAACATCTAAGCACGGGAAATGTGTAATTTGAATATCTAAATGGAGAGTAAACATATATTTCATTTAATCTTACAAAAACAATTCAACATTAAGCACGCTGTTAACAGTTACCATGAACACTGACTGTTTATAAGTGTAAAACTGTAAACATTCGACAGTAAATGTGTCGCTGAAGCTATTTAACTGATTAGACTGATTGATCTAGTGTAAGTGTAATAGTGGAAGCTATATAAATGCTGATATCAATATCATTAACCATAAATAAATGCCATTTACACACAACCACCGCCGTTACCAGGATATTGGTTAAATACAGTGAGATTGGTAGTTTTCGTTCTGTAACTGAAAGGCTGTGAAACGTTTATGTTTTATTGTTAGTGAACTAACCAACATGTGGTTTGGCTCTCCTTTCATTTAGTGATGTAATCTCATACCAGCAAAGTAAACTGCTGCAGGATATTTAGTGCATGTTCCTACAAAACACAGCTGTTGTGTGTGTGTGTTGCCCCATTAGTTATTGTCACTTTGTAGACTGCTTTGCTGCAAAATGTAAAAATCTATAAACAAAAAAGGGGAAATAAACAGTGCTCATTAAAATTATATATGTGGATATAAAAGAGAGAAAGAGACACTATCCAGATAAAACACTGGGCTACAAAGAGACAACTCTGCCTTTAGCACAAAGACAACAGAACTACATACAGTAAAGAATACATAATGTGTTTGTGCCTTTTCTGAACAAAGGATATGGCTTCAGGGCAAATTGTATGTTTACCAATGGCAGTGCACGCCTCTATGTCAAATACAAGCAGGTCCTACTGCTGCCTGCCTCACTTGTTCACCTGCTGTGCACTCTCATCCTCTGTGGACTCAGTATGTGAAATTTCAGAGTGATCTCCACTGCGTATCAGTAACATCAAGTAAACGACCAAATTTCAAAAACATATCATCAAGTGAGAGGCTACAAAAGTATAAAAACTGAGTGTGACTTAGCAGCGAGGAAATTAGAAAAACAAGCATCAGTTTATATTACAGTGAAGTATGTGGTGTGACTGCAATAGGGAGTTAATAACTCCCATAGTGAGGATAAACCTGTGAAGTTACAAGGGGAAAAAAAGCTAAAACACTAGCCCCTCCACTGACAATTATTTGGTAGAGCCATACTGTCGTCCTGCAATTTCTTTGATGATTGATTTAATCAAAAAGTCATTTAAAAATCCAGTATTTCCAGTTGTATAGACAGAGCTCTAATGATGCACTTGTCTTACTTGGCTTATATCCTGTATCGAGGAGCACAGGTCACTCACAAACTGAACTAATTTAATTAGATATTAAAATGTAATGTACTGGGCCATAAAATATGGCTCACGGACAAAAAAAAAAACCCAAAAAACCTAGTGATCAGCAAGCGGGCCTCATGGCCTCGTACCCTGCTTCCAGGAATCTGAATTTGATGCGATTTGCTGCAGGCAGCCAGAAAAGCCAAAGCAGAAAGAGGTAGAATCCTAGCTGAAGATGACTGCAGCATCCTGGATCAACTTCAGTGTCACAGCTACATCCTGGCAATCTTTCTGTGCAAGAAATCTGAATCTAAAGTTAAAAACTGAATGGGGAGAAACAACTAAAGGACACTGGCTTACTGACAGAACAAAGGTTGAGGGTTAGTTTACGATCCTGAATGTATGTATATGTATATGTATATGTATATGTATATGTATGACAGAATTGCAGCTTTTAAAATATGCACAGATTTTAGATAATCAAATGTTAAGTCCTGAAAACACAGCCATTATATTTCCTCTGAAGTGTAATTTGCAGTTAGTAATGCTGCCAAGTCAGCTGCTGTACTGCAGCTCATTGTGTGTTGCCCCCTGACAAACCAAACAAACCATGCACGGTGTATTTATGGGTTTGAAACTGGAGTAATTGAATCATTTCATTTTAGCATTTAGCGTGTTATATGCATGTGTGCCTGTCTGTGTCAGTCTCCCATGCGGATCACTGTGTTCTGTCATCTCTCTGGGGTTTATGTAACCACTTTAGGGAGCTTAGTTGAGGACTACAATATACTGAATTCACCACATCACACAAGCAACAGCATCACATATGTTATGTCTCCATATTAAAAATGCAGAGACACAAATACAAATACTAATAACTGATCAGGCCTAAGCATCATATGAGTGTACCACAACAACCATAATTAAATGCTCTCTTCTAGTACACGATGTGACCTTTTTCTCTGGTACATTCTAACACTCATACCCTTCTCATGTTTACCTCCCTGCTTCTGCCAATAATATGTGCCAAGTTTGTACTATATCCTCTCCTGCCGCAGACCCATCTAAAATATTAATCCTGCAGAGAACACGCACGTGCCAACCAACAGACATAAATATACACAGTCACGCATGCACACGATTTCGAGCAGAGGCATGCCAGTGCACTAGGCAAGATGTTTCAAAACCTCTCTCTAATTGCTGGAGCGCCCTCTTGAAACACGGTGCTTGTGTGAGCAGTGCAATGTCGTGCCATGGAAATCAGAAAAATAAGATCTATTTTTGCAGCTTGGCTCTTTCATTGAGTGGCATTCGACTCAGTGATGGAGATGAAGGGCAAGAGAGAGAGGGAGAGAGATGCATGTCATCTAAGTGATTAAAGCCGGCAGTGTGTGGGGGTGGTGCGTGCGTGCGTGTGCGTGTGGGTATGTTGCAGACACAGCAGGGGCAGGGGCGGATTAAAAAACGCAGAGGATCAGACTGCACCATGATGGGAGAAGAGGAGGCGGCGCAAGGACCACAACAAGGTTGTGGAGAGAAGAAAACTGGACAAAAAAAGAAAGAGACACGAGATACTGAAAGAGTGAGAGGGGATAAAGACATCAAGCTAAGACTGATAGGAGGAGAGGGAAAGAACAGAATCAATAGGCAATTGAGAGAAGAGGGTGGAGAGGAAGAGAGATGGGGGCAACAGGATACAGACATCAACTCAGAGAAAAATGGCTATGACAAAGAACAAATATGGACATGTACGCAAATGAACAAAGAAAGAACAGTAAGTAAGTCAGACATGATACGATATATATATGCACTAATTCAATGAGAAACCAGAGAGAAGCAGTTATTTCAGTCATTTAACTGAACCCGAGGCTGCAATCAGAATAAACATAACCTGCTCATTCTTTAGTCTTTAATTTACTCTTGACAAGATTCATCTTTTGTTTCATTCAGCAAATGCATTAACCTTGAAGTGGGTCAATATGTGTTTGCAGTAAATATTTTCATTACATGTTTTGTCTGTAAGAATGTCAGAAATAGTGAAAAATGCCCATTTAGCAAAAAATGGCATCTTCAATCTTTGTTTTATAAAACTACTTGTCCAAAACCTGTGAAAATATCAGGGGCAATGATTTAAAAAACATTCCAGGACTTTATCATTGTCTCACTGACAGTCTCACATATATGAGCATATATGCATGTGGTGATATACACAGATATTTTTCTTCATACCATGCTGTTGATGCCTCCTCCTCTCCACGCAGTGTCCATCCTCGTTCTCACGCAACGGAGAGATGCAGGGGCCACAGTGGGAGGAGCCAGGCTTGCAGAAGTGGCGTCCCTCTTTGGCACAGTCTATATGGTGGGGGCATTTACTGCCAGCTAGGGGTGGGTTGGCAAGAGAGAGAGAGAGGGACATTAACAGTCTTACTAGTATCCCAACCACACTTCTGTGAAACAGAAAAAAATACTAAGAACTTTTCTTGTAAAACATTTTAAACTGCATTTGATGTTATGAGGGCGCTATATAAATAAAATGTATTATCTTCACTATTCTTGTTGTTATTTTAAGACATTTAAATTATGACTTTTTGTGAGGAATGAAGCACTATAAAAATGTTCAGAATAAGAGATGCATCAGCTCTATAGCAGATGTGTTGACTCCTGGGCTCCATTTAGAAATAAAATGTCAGCCTTAGAACAGTTACATCACAGTTTTCAAACATCTTGTTTAGCTTTTGCTGTGACCTTATCAAGCCTTCCATACGGGCACGGTTTGTCCGATAGGAGAATAATGTTTGGACAGCAAGAAAAGTACATTTTGAATCATTTTTTGCTTTCCACAGTGTGAGCCCCGCCTGTTTGTTAATAGAGGTCAGATTAAACCAATGTAAAGAGTGAGCTACAGCTCCTCACAGATCTGCCTGCAATCAGGTGAGATAATCCTTTGACATGATTACTGCCAGTTTAACACAAAAACGGAGCCCGGACACTATATCTTGATATACGCACAAACACACACACACCCACACATACACACACATACCCACATAGAAAGAAGTGGGTCACAAAGTCACAGCAGGGCTGCTTGGTAGCAGAGGGAAGGTAGAGCACATGGGATGCTGCCAGAGCAGATAATGAGCCCAGGGGTGCAGCACAGCGGTGCAGCTGAAGGTGAACAGCACGGTGGGTGATGATAGACAGGAGGTGATAAAAGGTGGGAAGACAGTGGATGAACCCAGTATTTGTGAGGGATAATGGGTAACTGTTGGTGAGAGTCAAGCCTGCAGGTGACAGATCAGTGTTGTAAAAACAGAGGAATCAAGCCATTTGAGCTTGGTGGGTCATGCAATTCCTGCAGTTTTTGTCTGGATAAATCATTTTGAGAGACAAGACAGTTTTTGTGTTTTGCCACAGACTGCAGTCATTACATTACAGTCATTTTTTTCAATTGCTACATAAAAGGGGAAAATCACACAGTGGCTTTTGTGGGTGATAACTCAATGACCACTATGGCAACAAGGTCTGTAAAATCAACAAAGATAGATATTGAAGGTGGGCATGTACAAAGAGCAAGTGTTGGTGAGATGAAGAGCAGCTAAGGAGGGGCAGAAGACTGTCACTTGCATTTTGTAGATGTGTACACATGCATGTCTATTATCTATCCATTACTACAATTTTTTTTACCAATTTTATCCCCACAATTTGTAAATTAAAATGTGCAATTATCTAAAATCTAATACTAAAACTGTTACTCCCTAAAAATAATAGTAATAATTTAGTCAAATTATTAAATAACAAAGCAGCAGCAGATATGGACTCCATACATCCAATTACATAGACAGCATGTATCCACAACAACTGATGGAGCTGTAGTTTTCTGTTGTTTAAGGTCATTTTGCCTGTTACAATAAAGGTAAAAACACTTCTTCTAAACTTTTTTAAACTCAAATGCTAGAACACGCATGCACACACCCATGCAAACACACAAACATTTCAATAGATCTACACAACACAATTACACCAAACAGAGGCACTGACTGGTCTGATGCCTCAGGAGAGAGCGGTGGAGTGACGCATGTGTAACCTGAGAAGCTTTGTTTGTGCACGTTTGTCAGGTGAGGGGGGAAAAGATGGGAAACCATGAGTAATTCTAATTTTTGTGAAACATCTGTGGCTGAGAGAAAATGGAATATTTACTGTTGTATCTGTGGGAAAAACAGCAAATGCTTTACTTAGTGCCACAAAACTAACATGTAGGTGGAAAACTCCCTGCACGCCTTCAGTCACTGCTGTTTCTTTATTGTCACTTATATGTCTCTGCTCCCACGATCTACCAACAACTCACACGTCACATGTTAAGTTTTATTAATGCCTCACCTGCTCTGCCCTGTTTTCAACTTATTCAACATCCCTGCGACTGTAAAATGCTCATGTGACGTGCACCACTCATTCCTGGTATCAAAGACTGCTTTCCCTTAATTATTTTCTCTCAGTTTCATCCCTCACTTGTCGTGGCTTCTATTTTTATCTGCCACATGACCTCCTTTCCAATTCCCATAAGATTTTAAACCTTTGTCTGGTCTTTTCACTTGTTCTCATTGATATTCTTCAACTCTTTAACCTCAGGGAAGAAAAATTGCTGTCACTAGAAAGAACTTGGTCTCTCATATGAAAGTTATGCTGGAATTAAATCTCAGCACATGTTTGTGTGCATGTAATGTGACAATGCAAGAAAAAAAACTGATTCAATGACACTTCTATATCTTGAGTCTGTCCTTACTGCACACAGACACAACTGCAGACGGTTCTGATACCTCAGGTAATGATTTTATTGATTTCATGTTGACTTGTGTACAGCTCTTCCTGGTTTAACACTGCTCAAATAGTTGGGGTAAAGTAATGACACTAGAAAATAATCTTGGTGGGCAGATAATTTACAGCCTATAATCAAGGCCAGCTTTAATAACACCAACCCAAGACACAAAACCCTGCTGGTATATTCTAAAACATGCTGCGAAGGCAACAAGTCTCTTTCTCATTATAAAAACCTTTACACCTCCTACTTGAATTAGCGCCTTCTCCTTGTCTGTCTTCTTTCAAACCCCTCATCTGAGCTATGAGCCCTGTCTTTGACTGTGTCAGGACCAAGGGCTGTTTAGGTGAAGGTCAGCTGCAGATGACTGCACTCATGTCCATGACTAAGGATTAGCCACAACAAGGTCCACATTTGTCAGTGTGTTTGTATGTGTGCATGTTAATAGGGCTGGGAATCACAGTGATGATTATCAGCAATAATGTACATATATTAACATATATTTCAAACTAACTGCCCAACTGTGGGATAGCTCTCTAAGTTTGTCAGGACCAGAATATAATATCTAAAAATACAGACATTCATAGGTCCCAGACATTAAAGTGTGATGTTGGCGACCTTCTGACCTTTTGTCTTGTGCCGTAATCAAGTCAAATATTAATATATCCAATAACTAACAAATATTGGCATGCTAAAAAAAAGCCTAAACCGAGATGAACATTGGTTGGCATCAACATGTTAAATTGTCATTTAACATGTCATATCAGAACATAGTCATTTGAACAGGTTATCATTCACCTCTACAGTGCAATACAACCTCAAAATGCTACAAGATAGACTTTTAAATCTTGTTTCAACAAACAAATTTTGTCCAGATGCTGATTCAAAATGTTAACCCCCAACATACTGCTCTCCAACCTACCTACTTCAAACTCCACTAGAAGAGGTATTCAGGGCAAATTTGAGGCTACAGGCTACTGTATCAATCTGACAGTGACAGCGATAGCGACAGGCTAGCTAGTTAGCGTGCCAACTCCAGAAGAAGAAAAGACATGATGGTGGCACCTCCTGTAATGAAGTTTGATGCTAAACTCGCAAAGATTCCTCTAGACTGTTCAGTTAACAGCTGTAAATGCTACGTAGCAATAGCAAAACATACAAATAGTTCCTTTAATGTTTCATATATTCATTACACTTTTTTTAACATCCACACACTATGGTATGTTCAAATGTGACATCAAATGTCAGCCATCTAGTGACCATCTACACCTGAATATAATGTTGAAATATTGGTGCAACTCTAGCAAAAGTGTACGGCAAGAGAGTCTCTTTGCGTTGATGAATCACTTACTTTTGTACATTTGTTCCAACCACTGAATATCAATTTTACATTTGCTATTCCTGCCACATAAATATATTGCTGGTGTCTAAGACAAAAAAAAAGATCTAATCCCTGTTGTGAAAGGGAAACGTCAGGGTGTTTCTGTTGTGTAAAATATCTGCACTGCAGTCTTGATTATAAACAATACACTTTGAATCTCAACACCTTTGGTCAGTACTTAATCATTCATCACGTGGGAGGTTAATGTGGTGGAACCTATTGCAGTCACATGAACGCAGATATTTATTCTTCTCACACACTAGCAGCCACACATACACAAACACGCTCACAAAACGCAGTGTATGTGTACTCCATTATAAATGTGTGGGGTAGTGAAAGAAAGTGTGAAAGTCAGGGAGGAGCTGCAGCAAAAATAAAAACTGCATTCATTACCGTTCACCAGCTGTTGTCATGAAAATCTTTTCTTTTAATTCTAATATGCTTTTGGTGAAGCTGTTGTTTAAAAGTATGAGGACTTAATTAGCATTATTTTACCAAACTTACAGGCATTTACAAAACAGCAAATCTATTAAGCAGCATAACAGAGGAGCCAGAGAAGTGAACGTGAAGTTGCCATAGGACGTGGCCTTGCATCAACAAGCCTCCCACACAGTGCTGCTGCTAATTAGAGAGCTCAATCAAGGAGACAGGGCAAGAGACAAGATAACAACAGGCAAATAGTAAGATGGAGACACAGGAAACAGATACGTTTCTGCAGTATGTGAGGTTGTTTGGTATCTGTGAAGGCAATAGAGGTGTGAAAAATCATTATGCAACTCAGGAACTCAGAAAGTAGTCCTTGGAACAAGTGAAAAATGACTTTCTTAACCATCTGCTGCTGCTGTTGCCAGGCTGTGTGCTCGGCAGCAGCTCTGCCAGGAAGAACAGAGAGGCCAACAGAGGCATTCTCACAAAGCCTGGTTAACACCCACACTTACAGGCACACGCATACACACATGCATGAACAGTTTCATGTCACGGTTAACCAGTGCAGTTTCAAGTTTCAAGATGCTCTGTTTATATAATGCAACGAATGTCACCCACTATGTAATTGCGTGTGCATGTGTCTGTGCGTGTATGTGAGAGGAGCTAGGGTTAGAGGAGAGCCAGGAAATGAGTAGGCCAGGAGGGTCACACAGTCCCATTGTGTGCGTTTCCTGGCCCTCTGATAGCAGACAGGAAGTAAGCCAAACACTTCAAATCAAGTGCAAACATTAAAGAGCTCCGCTGAGCACTCTTCACTTGATACACAGCCAGTGTTCATTTCCACAAGGATAACATGCGTGTATCTGTTCCTGTTTGTGTACATTTGTGTGACTTCTTGTGCAGCCATACTGTTGTGTTCCTATTTATCCACCATGCCTCACTCTCAAATGACAAAATCAAACAGTCCTCCAAACAAAGAAATGGACAAATGATTATTTTATTTGTAGGTGCCTAATATAGCAGCTATTATCTAGATTCCATTTTAACTTGAAATAACACCTTGGTGCATGTGGTAATCACACGTTGTACAACTTCAGTTAAACCACTTACAACAAGTTAACTATTGTACAAACATAACATTTAGTATCTGTGTTTAAGTTTACTCAGAAAAGGCTGAAGATCGATCATGAAATTTTAAGAATTGATGTCGGCTTCTTCAAATAAAAAATTCTAGGTTTCAACATCAACTGCCAAAGAAAGACAAACAGAAAATAGCCAAACAGCGTAGAACATAGGGGAAACAGCTGCACCATTAACCTAGATTTGTTAAATTCTCAGAAGTCGACGTCATAAAGTCATGAGTTTAGATGAAGAACTCTCTTATGGAAACTTTTTTTAGTTACAGATAACATAAGGTGTACAAGGCGGGAAGTATGTGTGAAACATGTGTGTTCCTCGTGACTATGGAGAGGTTAAAAAAGGAAACAAAAAAAATGTTAAAGAATTTTTTTCTCTCTTGAACCTTTGTTTGTGTCGTGTCTCTTTTGCCTTATCGCTTCCTGCATCTGTCATTTGTTTTTTCTGTTGCAATAAACTTCTGTCATGTCAGACAAAGGCAAGTCTAACACATTACACAAGGGATAATTACTGTGTCATTATAATTAGAGTGGAGCAGAGACGCACACCCCGCAGCAAACAGAACAAGGATTGAAAGCATTCGCACAAAGGAAACATATTAGTGGCAAATAAAAGCTGCTTGATTTGGTCATGGTCATCTCGTTTCTTGGTCTCAGTTGTTGGAACAGTTTGGCATAACAGTTTTGTTTGCAAGCTGATTCAGTTATTGAGTATTTCTAGAAACATAACAAGTATTTTTCCAAATTGACTGGACTACTTTGGCTCACATTTACCAAAAGATGTCACTGGTGCTTCTACTTCGATAACAGACACTCACATACTTGATAAGGATGTGGTAACGTACAAATGCAAACCTATGCATGCAAGACAGCTGACATAGTAAATTGGGCCGTTTTCGTCACAAAAATTGGCTTTAGAAAAAGACACAACTGTTAAGACAGGGTACTGAAGGAGCATCATGTTCATTCCAGCTAAAACTGGGATGACTCTGGTTTGATTAAATATCTGTCTGCAATCTGTAAGTTGATTAGTTAATTGTGGCCCTCTCATTTCCTGGAGTGGTCTGGTTGTCAACAAGAAGCCAAATATTAGGCTAAGAGAAGCCACCACAGCAAAGCCTTGGCTGACCACCTTTTCTGTCAGAGCCTTTAGACTGAGACAACAGGGACAAATCAATATGTCTTTCCTGGCTGTTACGTAATTTCAGTACGATGGTTACCACAATATAACTGTGGTGGGTGGTAATTTCTGCTTTATCTTGCTCGTGAAACACTGCTTGTCAAAAGACCACACAGGCAACCTCACAAATCCATTTGAAACCAGACCATGTGCCAGTTTTAAACTGCATTTTCTAAATGACTTCCTAGAAACAGAGTTCACATCCAGTACATTTCAAAAATAAGGTAAAACAAAATAAGGTATTTTACTGAAGATCATATCTGCCGTAACGTTTTGACAAAAGAATCCCTTTTTAGATCTTTAGATAAGCACTGCCTTGTTCCTCATTCCAGCCAGATTTTCACTACTTGTATTTCCTGATGTTTGGTCACGACACCGCATCTTATCAACTTTTCAACCCACAGAGATTTACTGATTTTCCATCAAATGCTTTCAGAGGTGCTATAATTATTATTGACAGGTCACAGAGCACAGTTTAAATCCACTTCAATCTGACAGCTCTCATTAGTTTAAGGATAATATTTTCTCTTTCCCAAATTTGCATACTAACATATGTAAACTACACTTAATCTCCAGTCATATGAGGATAGGAATCAATACATATGAACGTGGTCATTGAGTCAGTTGTGCGTTTGTCCTCTGGCAGAGTGCAGGTGTTGTTTTCACTGCTCTAATTCCCCCACTACAAACGCAGATGACAGCCAGATGATTTTGCTGGAGGGCAAAAAAAGGGTGAAAACACTGAGGCTGGTAGCCCAGGGTGTGCATGTGTGTGTGTGTGGAAGAGAGTGTGACGCTGAAGATACAAATCGTTAAAGTTTAATCCTGGTAGAAGAAAAGGTCGGAGGCGGCTGGTCTCTGAATAATAATGACACCAAGTTTATGCGTGGCTTGGTGAATGACAAAACTGGCATTTAAACGTGGCAGCACAACAATGATTAGGCTGCATTAGAATATTGAGTAGTGAAGATGATGGGTCTGCGGAGAAATGCTAAAATTAGAAAAGCAAGAACATCCAAATAATTTCATTTCCTAGTGAAAAAGAAGTTATTTTTCTGGTGCTACTAATTCAAAATATCCCTGTTGAACATGAATTATGCAACAAATTCTGCATGCTAAGATAATTAATTCTGTATCTTGGCCAACAGACGAGATGTAGTTTATGTAATTAATTGGGTTTATGGAGATTTTGGATTACTTCCATCCCAAGAACACAGCGTTCTGTGAAAGCTTTCTGGCATATTCACACATGGTGATGCGTTGATGTTCGCTGAATCAAACAACTGATTGCTATGCACTTCATGCTGTTGTCACACTCCAGCAAAATCACCCTGAAAGCTGACTCACTGCAATACTGCATGTGCTTTTTGAGGGTCTGTAGACGCCTCCAATATAATTAATGATCTTTAATGGAGTCCCTTAAAGGACGTTGGCGTAGATATGATCCCACTAACACTGCTGTACAGCTACATTATGAAACAGTGCTGTAAATCCTACTTATTTCACATTGGCTTGAAAAAAAAAAGTCTTATTTCCACCTCAACTTGTGATTTCAACAAAATTTACACAAACGATAGCCCGCACAATTACACACTGTCACACGCTGCCATGAACAAGCTGCATTCAAGTGTAACAGGTGTCGTGTCAAACTCCAGCCACATCACTGTGGAAAAATACGGCTGCTGATGAAACCACTTTTTTTCTGAGCATGTAAAACAAGAGACACGTTACAGACTGCAGTGTAGCCGCAGCTCTGTCCGTCTCCAGTTTGTACAAATTTTGATTTGCTTTTTCACTGAAAAACTTCTCCATATTAGCTAATCCATTGTCTGCCTACACCTTTTGTTTCGTCACCACTTGAAAGGTTGAATTTTTCTTCTGTGAGGAGATGAAAGGGGAAAAAAAAACCCCACCAAAATTTGCCCTCTTAGGGGAAAAACACTGTCATAGCCTCTCCATCGTCTTTGCTGTCCACAGGCAACAATGACACCACACACATTTGATCTCAAGCGCAGACTTCAGTGGGATGGAGTGAACTGCGAAATGAATGAATGGATGAATCTATAAATTTACACAAATTCGTGACGAGAACAAAGCAGTAAATGTTCAGTGTGTGTGCAGCATGTGTGTGTTTGTGTGAGTCTCTCCCTCTCTCTCTCTCTCTCTCCCAGATAAAGGCTAAAGATTACATGTGATAGTCCATCTGTTGGTTCTCCCACAGGGTTTCGGTGTTAAAAACTGAGAGCTAGATTATCTCCACCGCAAACATCAGCAGCAGTGTGACAAGACCCATCACACACACACACACACACACAGACCAGTTTCCACCTTCCACATTGTGCCTTATCCTGACTTAATAATGTCCTGTCTTCATAAATATTTTGTTTAGTTGCGTTAATGGAGTTACAGTTTAAATATATAGAAAAAGTAAACAGTTGCTCGTGCCATCCATTTTTATTAGGTGCTGCTGTTCAGTTCAGTAAGTAAGTACTTAAGCGGTGCTGTTTTTAAATGTGACTGTGGACTAACTTCACTGATTTATGGTGAATCATCATTTGTCAAAATAAGGCAAAATGAAAAAAAAATCCAGATTTACCTCAATTTGGCCAACTCCATTATCCATTAGTCAAAATAAAATGCCTTTTAGTCGACAGGAGGAAATGCACTGGGAAAAAACCAAACAAGGAAGGAATTTTTCTGTTTTGTTTTGACCATTGTCTTTTCCTTGTGGTCTTCTCTCATACTCAGAGGCAAAGGCCTACTTTCTTGTTCAACCTGTCCAAAACGGCTGTCTTTATAACAATAAAGTAAAGACCGTCGTGTCTGTTGTCCTGAGATAAAAAGCCCCAGCCTCTATGTTTGTCACCTGCTCATCGTTTGTTTCAAGATGCGTTACCAGTGAGACAGACAGTCCCGGGTTGTTTGAAAATGAGCTTATGGTATCGAGGATAATTGGTTTTTGTCTGGTGCTGGTATTAAAGTGTGTGTCGGTGTGTTGTGTATTTACCTGGAAGGCCAGCACCGACAGAGACGACACAGAGCAGGACCGCGGCGAACAGCACCAACAGCGGCGAGGCCCGGCGCTGGCGTCCGCTCCGCGGGCTGGGAAGCAGCAGCATCCTTGGGGTCTTCTCGGGACGGAGAACCGCAGGCGGGGACGGAGGCTGTTGTCATTCCCCCATCGCTTTTGTTTTACGTCTTTATTTTTGTTTTTGTTTTGTTTTAATGCGAGATAAAGCTTCACGGCGACACACACAAACAGCGATAAGCCGCACAGGTTGCACCGGGGAGCAGTACGTCCACACTGCGCACTGTAATCCGTGACTGTGCTAAAGATAGCGGAGCTTCAGGCAGGGAAGGAGGGGGCGTGTGTTCCCCTGTATGTGTGCGTGGGTTTGACTTGCTACCTTCACGGCACCCTTGTAAACTCATAACAAATGTCCGTGCACAGCATATCTGGCCACGTTGTATCATAATCTGACCACGACTAACAGGTCATAGTCGGTGGCAAGATGCAGTCTATTATTGTGTGTGTGTTAAATTTTTGGTCAAACTGCTTTAGTTTTCTATTGAAAAGAAACGCACACATGATTCATTAAACTTTAGAGTAAACATTGATGTCAGCAAAATAGTGCAATGATTTAAAACGTTCACTTGAATATTCATTTTGAATTTAGGGGTTTCAGGGTGTCAAGTTTCAACATCCTCCATTTCTGCCTTTACTTCTTTTTTTTTTTTTTTGCCGTCTTTTGCCGGTAATGACACTTTTTTTTTAAAATCCACCTGAAGCACCTGAAGGCAGCAGTGTACTGGGAGACTGGCTCCTACGCAGGAATTACGTGTGACGCGATGACGTTGAAGAAACCGGGTTAAATAATAGGACGCGCTTGTGTGCGTGGTTTAAGAACAGCTGAGAGGGAGGCTTGTCTCATACAAACTGATTACTGAGCCTTATTTCAATGTTGGTGTCTTTTCACGTATATTTGAAAAAAAAAAAAAAAAAAAAAAATCAATTCTAACTAAGCAACATAGACGAACTAATAACAACCTAATGAAGATAATAGGAAAAAAATAATGAGGAGCAGGTGCTGTAAAATGATGCCTCAGGACACATTTCAAGATATGAATACACATGAAATAAACAAGCGTCACATAATATATTGATTGTTGTCCAATCAACCTATTAGCTCTATTATTCCTTCCCAAACACAGGCCATATGGTGAAAGGCAGCAGGTGCCTGTTTGTTTGCTTAGAGCTAAAAGAATATGTCCAAACAAAGGGTCAAATTCAGTGACCAGGGCAGAAACAACACCTTCAGCTGGCCAACATCAGTTGATCTGACTACTAGTAGTATACATGTGTTTTTGTTTTTTTGTTTTTTTTAATTCTACCAAGTGGAATAAATCAACTCTAAGCATAAATTCTGTGAAAATAAAATGACGCATTTATCCTCTGGAAAAAACGCCTGTTATTACCACATCACCACCAGTAGCTTAATAGACTAAGAACTGTTCGTCTTTTCACACAAAACATACATGACTCATTTGAAATTTTACACTACAATGTTTTTCCATCGCTATTGTCAGCATCACCACCGTCATTATCTATAATATCATAATTTTTATCATGGTGTGATTCTGTGGGAGGTGTTACCGTCTGACATAAAAGGTTTCTCTCACATTTGGTATGTTTACCAAATACTAGTACACAGGCATTTTATTTTTTGTTTTTTGGACACTTTTAATCTTGAGATTTTCTCTCTGAAATATTGCATCGTAGGAAACTACATAATAAGAAATTGCATATGAAATTATAGTGTTGAGCCCAACCCTTTATATAAAAGCTACCACTTTCTGATGTTGAATGCAATCAAATACAGCTTTACAGTCAAAATTTTCAGTACTTTAAAACAGTCAAGTTGTGTTTGACTGTACCAGATTTGATTACTTTAATAGAATAAGAGAATACATTCCTCAATGACGGTTATTATGGTAAGAAAACAATATCGAATTGACTATTAGATACAAAACATTTAGCTGGGCTCAGTTGGCAACAGTTTCCTTTTAAATATTTAAAAACTATAATCCATATAGACATGAATGACTCCTAAGAAAAGTATTTTGTCTTTTATAACATGATGTGTGTGGAGTGCAGCAATAAAATATGTCTAGTTGTTTCCAGGTGCAGTTGTAATGCAGAGTAAATTACAGAAATAAAAGAGGTATATTGTCAGTTTGAATTTATTGACCAGACTGCCTCAGCTCACAGCCAGAAACTGAATAAAGAGGCAATGTGTAACAAAAACCGGAGCATTGTCATGCATCTCTTTTGGCACTTTTTGAGCTATAGCCATTGATCAACGGAAACCTTAGAAAACACAACAAAATTAAATAGTAGCATGAAAAAAATAAAAAGATTTTGTTACTTCTTATCCGTGGTCCTTTCTTCAGTGTGAACAGTAACGTACACAGTCCTGAGGTATACGGGTTGGCAGTGCCTTGTACAGGCTAAACACAAAAATAAAATATCTTGTGTTGGATTAAGACTTGAAATGAACTTAGCAGCATGAGGAAAAGTTCTGCTGTATGAACATAAAGGGAAAAAGTCTGACACAAAAAGTGCTTTCCCCACACAAACTTCAGCTCACATTTCATTTACCAGAAAAACAAAAAACATGCAAGGAATTAATAGTGAGAATAAACCAAGTGAATGTGAACAAACAGATTAAAGAGTAATGCTATACTCAGTTGTTTCAAACAATTATATTAACAATATATTAATGCCCCCCCCCCAAAAAAAAAAAAAAACAATTTAGTTTGTGTCGAGTGCAAGTGACAAAAAGACGAATCAATTCTTAATTTAGGTCTTGACAAAAGAAATGACAAAACTGGATCATAAATGAATCCAAGAACTTGTGGAGTACAACTGTATTAGTCATATTTTGGAAACGATGATACAAAAACACTGCAGTACTCCAGCAATCCTACCAGACAGTACTATTGCAATACACACACACACACACACACACACACACACACACACACACACACACACACACACACANACACACACACACACACACACACACACACACACACACACACACACACAACCTGTGAGTTACGGTGCATGTAAAACATCTTTGGGGGATTTTTTTTAGTTGTTATTGCGATGTTTTTCAGATGACATAATAATTACAACTTAACAATTATTGAACAGTTATTTATCAGTGCAGAAAAAAATATCCAAACTGAAAGTGTTTATGGTGATCAATTGTCCAAAATAATTATTCTTAATTTCTTGGATGAAATGAGGGTTTCATCTGAAAGTAATGTTGTTTTAGCTGAGATGCTTTCTTGGGCATTATAGTTATTACACAACTTTGCACATGCACACGCACACATAGCAAAAAAAGAAACTGCAGAACACACACACACATTTCATCAAAAGAGTCAACCTAGCAAACTGCATTCACTCTTAAAATTCCCTGAAGTTGCTTAACTATTTAAAAATAAAATAAACTTTCCAAATTGGCCCCAGCTCCTCTACATCATCTATAATCTCAGATTATATTACTGAGGCCATGGTAGCTAACACCACCTTCTGGCCAGTAATTCATCACTATTAAATATTTAACAGTACTTGTAGATGTGAAAGGTGCACTCTAGATTAAAAACAAACGGCATTGCATAAAAACATAGCTGAGTACATTTTTGTTGCCTCATCTCCTCTAAATTGAGGTATTTCTAAATTCTAGTTGTTAATCTACGGCAATATCACCATGTGCACTTTCTATATGCCTACAGTAGCAATACTACAGGCAAGGTTTAGGCAGCACCAACCCAGCCATGCCATCCTACAGTTTTTGGCCAATAACAACCTAGTTTAGTCACGTGAGATCATAAAACCCCTCATTTCCTGCACCACACAAAATAAGAGCTTAACATGACTGTCTAATAAATATAGAGCCATCTTTATGTTTCAAAATCAAGGCAGGATGTGAGTGTGGTCATCGTACCACTTGATCCTTCTCCACCAGCTGTAAACATGCAGGCAGGGTCAGTCAGGGCTCCTTGTAGGGCAGTGAGGGACTCTGAGGCACATGCCATTCAGAAACTAATGAGGGATCAGTCTTAGGAAACTTGCTGCTTCGTGAGCTGCAGTTGGTCAAGGATTTGTGTGTGGTCCAGAGTTTGAAGTTTGAGATGAATCTGCCGAACATGGTTCAGTTCTATCTCTCTCTGCTGCATTTGCATAAAACTGCTGTTGCTGTGATTGTCGTTCTTCTCTGAGCCCCTCTTCCTTAAGAAGCACTTCGTCTTTCTCCAAGACAAACTCCAGGGTAGGCCCTCTGGCTGCTCCTTCCTCCAGCTCCCCATCCTCTGCCAGACGGAGTTTGATGTTCATGCCGATTGGTTTTTCTGTCTTATCTGGACAATGTGGAAAAGAACCAATGAGAGGTCAAATTTTAATAAGAGGCAGAGAGAGGAATTACACCAGAGAGGGTAACTAAGATTTAACCTTTGATGTAATTCTGTTCTTAGCTCTAACTGCAGTTCACCTTCTCAATACATCAACATATTTTTGAATGCTGAGATCTAGCTGTGAGATGCATTATTTGCCCTGGCTTCACCAAAATCATGGCATCTGAGATTTTGTATTTGATATACAGTAGATGAGTAATACAATGCTGGGATGCTCTGCCATGAGCTAGTCAGGGCTCAGAAGACAAAAGCAGACAAAAGCTCAAAATGTCTGAGATATTGATATTGGACAAAATGCAACAAGCTCTTTCCCAGACTTGAAAAGTCGCTGCCACCGTCTAACTAATCGTGACATGCATTTATACAGCTGTCAGTTTTGCTCTCTCTGTTCTCAGGAAATGGCAGCTAACTCATTAAAATTTGATTTTAGCAAAATTCAGATTAGTACTTTGGAAATTGAACAGGCTCTGCATTATAAACGTGTAGGAATGCAAATCAATAATAAATTTACTTTTAAAGTTCATGCTGACAATCTGGCTTACAAAGTTGGGGATGACTTGGCTTCCTGTATAGAAATAGAAGCTGCTTTCCCACAGTAGAAAAAGAATTGATGAAGCCATATTTCTGTCTGTCTGGATTATGATGTAATATATAGACATGCTTCTGTTACTCCCCTTAAGCCATTAGATGCTGTACATCACTCCGCTCTTAGATTTATCACTGTGGATATCTTAAGCACCCATCACTACACTCTGTAGGTTTGCTGGTCCTCTCTCTTTGTGAGATGAGATCACTGATATTCTGTATGTTTACTTACACTCTTAAATATATTACTAAATTACCATATATCACTGATGGATCTCAAAATGGGTGTTTATCAAACCAGGATTGGATCCTCAAGTTGATGCAGAATTGCTGAGTGCTTTTAGATTTTGTGGTCCAGACTAAAATAATTAAATAATTAAAAATAATTAAATAAAAAAATAATTAAATATTGATCCCCTGATAAAATTGGGACAGTTTAGAAATATGCTTTTGAATCTCTCTGTTTTTGAAAGGAATTATTTTTATTTCATTTTTATCCCAGAGAAAATATATATTTTTCTTTTTAATAAATACTTTTGATGAAAAGACCAAAACTCACCTATGCATTGATCCATCTTACAATTCCTGCCTTTATACCTGGATTTATTTTGAGTAAAACCCACACATACAATCATGCTGTCTTTAATGCTCACTAGTCGACAACTGGAAATAGTCCCCAACAAATATAGAATTTACTGCTATTCAAAAATATATTTTGCAATGGGATTTGTAGGCAATAACAATACAGAATATCCCCAGGCAAATCATCTGTCTCCTCCTGATTCTCACCGTGTCCCAGCTGTCTTTCCTTGGGCAGCAGCAGCACATCCACATTGTGATGCTCCTCCAGGGCAGATGTGAGAACTGCACCTTCGCGGCTGAACAGGAAGACCAAAGCTAGGGTAATGTCTTCTGTGGAGTCTCCATCTCCAACCATCTGAAAGAGGGGAGTTTCCTCACTATTACTTCCCTCACGGTGGTCTGAAAAAGACAATAAGGGAATAGTTAGACTTAGTGAATTTCTGAGCTACACTCTTAATAGTATTTGGTATTATTTTAAACTCTGGACATTGATTTCTGTCCCTTACCTATAAAGATGACTCCTATGGCCCCGGCCTCCTGTAGCCGACGAGCCTTTGCAGCAAACATGCAGTCACCACGCAGTGCCAGAGCAATGTGGCCTTTAAGCTCCACTGCGTTATCAATTGGCCCACAGGCAGTGTAGGGGGAAGCTTTCACTATGCTGCCTTTCACCTGTGGCACACGAATGTTGTTTATTAAGGTTCATTTTTTAAACCACCCTTCTGAAAAGTTAAAACATCAAATTTGATCATCAATCAAATTAAACGCTTGTTTCAATATGAGTAAGCTGTGTGACTTGTTTATAAGCTTTGATACTGACACTGTAAAATATATTACTGTCATATTGGTAACTCACTCCATGCTCCTGTTTGGAGAGGTCCAATCCAAACTTAGCAGGTCCCGCTGTGAGGACTGTCCGACCCAGAAAGGGAGGGGATATGAGCTGAACAACATGAGGCACCACCTCCTCTTCCTCCGGGGTCTGGCTTACCTCTGCCACAAGTTTTACCCGGTAGACTCCTTTATGCTCCTGAATGGATTCATATTTAGAAAACTGGATTGAAAACAGTGTATGTAGTCTAGTCAAAAGTAACCTACATTCAGGGCATTTTTAATATTAAAACATTTAAAGCAAGCAAGTATATTCATTACCTTGACCCAATTTTCACTCAATTAGCATTACTATTAACCCAATCCTTATAAAGCTTTTAAAGAAACAAAATGAGATTCGTAACCCATTTGCTGTGACGGAAACATTTTCCTTTCCCCTTTACTATTCAAAATCCAGAGGAGACAGGAGCATAACATAGCTGATAAGATGATCAAGAAATTATTTTCTAAATCCATGCAGCTCAAAACCCTGTTATTTGTACAATCTGAAAGATATAATTGGTTCCACAGCAGGTTGTATAATTAACCTACCCCAATAGCGCCAATGAAGCACTTACAGCATAAAAATGTCCCTTCCTCAACCTCAAGTCGTAATAAAATGCATTTCCTATGTCTATATCTTAAATATCAGCCAATGTAAATAGAGATAAAAGTGGGCAAAAATACCTTCTGACTTCCAGCGTCTCCTGTTGTGACCTCATTCAGTGGAGTGAGAGAAATGCCCATGCTTTTTAAAAACTCCACTGGTTCCATGCCATTATCATGAAGTGGTAGTTCGATTTCCCTGTAAAGGACAAAAAATAAAATAGATATAAATAATAATAGATAACACCAATGATTTTGCAATAAAATCAAAAGCCCTCCCAACTGAACAAACCTGACAGGTAAGGGGCGGAAGGCTCGTCCCACCCCAGTGAGGTACTTGTAGCTGTCCCGGATGGATTTTGCAAATGAAGGGTTGTTGGGAAACAACGTCTCTGTGCTGGGGCATGAGTGTGTGAACAAATCTTCTTCGTGAGAAACAGGAACAGTCTCCTAAGTCATAAATCGAATAATTGTTTTATACAAGCTAAATTACATGTCATGTTTGTCAAGTTTGCATCAATCAGACAGTCAAAATCAAAAACTGTACGATAGTGTGCAGTACCTGTCTTAGTGATGAAGCAAAAGCTCTCACCGAAATGTTGCCTTGACACGACGGCTTGGTGGTAGAGAGAGAGACAGGGAGGAGGTGAGCTTCTGTGGTAAAGATGTAGTCATCAATATCAATGGGCAGCTGGCTCTTCTCCGAAAACAGCAGGTACAGGTATTTAAACATCTCTGCCAGAAAGAAGGAGTCCATCCTACACACACATTGACACACACATACACAGACACAGAGGATTATAGTGTATTATTTTAATGAATTGACCATGAAAGACCATGCCTTTTAGGGTAAGTTAAAACATGTTTGTAATGGTGTTTCTCTCACATGATACCTGTCTTCATGAGCCCCAGTGCGGACATCTTGCACAGCAGCAAACCCACAAGGCACCCTGGCATAGGCATTGAGCTTTTCCACAATGGACTGTCCCACTCTGAGGTAGTAGGGGTCACCAGTGGCCTGCAAAAATCAAAATATAATAATGACTGTACATTGGTGTGATGGAAATCAATGACTTTAAGAGACATTGATGTCTAAAGCAGGAGAATTTATTGTTTGAGGCACCAGGGATATATGGATTGGACAATTATAAAAGTTAACAGGTACCAGTTATAAGTTAACAGGCAACTAATTATATTCCCAAATCAGAGTATTCGATATCTTACACATACACATGTGAAACATCTATTGGATACTTAAACCCAAATATTTGAGTTACCTGACTTGTTGAAAATCTTTCTCTTCTTTTCCTTTCCTGTCAGTCTCTGCAAACACCTTTTGTTCTCCCTCAAAACTTCCTACACTCAGTATCAATAAGAGGCCTGCTAACCTTGGTAACTATGAGATGATAGTGGAGCAGCCGCACACTCACACACACAGATAGATACATAATGGGCTATGGTGACCTATGGATAGACACACACAGACTAACTGAAACATTCCTTGACGGTCTAAGATGGTATTTAGTGTTTGCTTTGAAAAAGACTTGTGTATACATAGATGAGCCAAAACTTGCCACCAAAGGCACTACTGGCCACCAAAACAACTTTGAGCTGTGGAAGCATGTTTGTGATTTGTCCCTCCTCAGTTCCATTTACTTACTATGTAATATATTTCAGAAGTTGACATGCACCATTGTTATGATATAATAAACGTTATTCACTCATGTTTTGGTTCATTGTTGCAAAGTACAAGAATGGAGTAGTTTCATTACGTATTTCTTAACTACAGAATATTGTATTGTATTTTTGTCTGTGACCGTGTCCAGTCAGCTTTTTCACCTTATAGAGGTAGTAGGTGCTTTCTGCAAACTCCGGTCTCAATAGATGTTGGCCCCAATGAACTCTGAACTCTGTAGTAAAAGCCTGCAGGGAGATTAAACAAAGATAGAGACAGCACTTAGTGACACTGGCTTCTTCTAAAAAAATACATACAACAAATTCTACATTGATGAATACATTTCACAAAAAAGGAGCGACAAGAAATTTCCACTTATTTTCTAAATTTGGCAAAAGCTTGGACACACTTACCCATTTATAGGTTTTTCTTTATTTTGATAATTTTCAACATTGTAGTTCAATACTGAAGATATATGTGCCATTAATACTTAATCTATGCCAACAAAACAACATTAAATAGCCAGTTTTTACAAAAATTGTTTACCTCTGGCAAAAACTTGTGCTGTTTGGTGACTTGGTAAAGCATCTCATGAGTCTCAATAGCTGGTTTCAGATCTCCTCTTAAAACCTGCGTGAAAAATAAAATGTGCAACAATTTCTATAATCAAATAAAGTAACTAGAACTTGTAGAAACCTCTCTGCTATCACCTTCTATAACACTGTGTTTTAATGGGAGTAAATGTGATTAATTGAGTGCATTTTAAGGCAGGATCCCTGACCTGTAAGCCAGGGAAAAATGCCAGGAGAGAGTCCATCCAGCTGCGCACGCTCACGGTGGGGTTGTGCATGTGTACATTGAGCAGCAGAGGAGGCTGACTGATGTACTTCATAATGGCACTGTAGTGCTGTTATGGACAAACATAATGAAAAATAGATCAGCAAACAATGAAAAATGCCTTCAATCCAAACAATAACAATTTAAACAAAATCAATGACAGGCTAAGGATGTGAATACTGTAGGTGATGCAGGGATAAAGTGATTGAGAACTTACAATGTTGAACCTCTCCAGAAAAACATTATCTCCTAAAAGAATGTAGGCCTTCATCAAATATTCATAGTATGAGTCGATACCGGCACCAACTCCACTGTCTGCAATAACAGAAATGAGAGGACAGTCAAATTACTGCAATCTAACTCAAGTGGAGTCTGTGTTGTGTTGTCTGTGTTAGAAGCTATCGGTGTTCTACATTGCGTTGATTGTCCACTGTATAGCTCTGGTTACAGATTTCTTTCCTTTCCTTTACTAAGGTTTTAATTATTTTACACGATGCATTTGTGTGTTTAAATTGCCTCACCCCTGCGGACCCATTCTCCATTATGGATATTGATAACAGTCCCCACCAAATCACTTCCTCTCTGTCTCCTCTCCCAGAGGACATCCATAGCCTTCCTGGCATGTTCCTGTGAGATAATCAGTGAATATTAAGTGCTTAAATCAGTAAAAAAAACAGAAAAGCCAGCTATAAGTTAATGTTGTACTACATGATTAGACCTCATTACTTCACATTAAGTGTGTATTAGAAAATCAAAACAAACATTAACATTACAGTCTCATTTTAAAGAGAGGAGGTTGGAGGTAATACCTCAAACACAGACTCTCCTGACATTCTGCTGAGGGCAGCAAACTCCAGGATCATTGTTCCTGCACAGGCCGTGCATGTGTCTGATTCAGTGCCTGTGCGTGAAAGTGGGTTCAGGACTCCATATCGAAGATTCACCTGGTAAACCATAAAGTGTAAATGAATGTTGTCACTTCACTCTGCTCAAATTATTTTTGGCTCTAAAATCAGAAATGTCTTCTTCATTAGTCTCTCCTTCAATGTAAAGACTTAAATGAACAGGCTGTCTGCTCCATCTGCATATTTAAGACCTAAAATAAGATCCTGTGATATTTCATAATACAATACCTTAGGGTAGGGAAGACCACTTGTGGTGTTGAAGGCAGGTAGTAATCGATGCCCCAGTTCTTTGGCCATGTGTAGGAGCTCATCTTGATACCACTGCATCCTGTCCCCACGCTGACGAAGCAGGTCAGCCATCACATGGGCACCCAAAAGTCCTCTGAGGACAATTACATGAAGGAAAAAAAGAAAAGATCTTCTGGTAAAAATCAAAAAAATTCTAAATTAATTTGAAAGATTGGGGTGTATAGATTGAGATAGTACATTGAAAAGAATTTAAAAATTCAAAACCTTTCAAATCAGTCCGATTTGGTTATTAAGATCATTAACAAATACAATATGTACATATTTTTCATACCCCAAAACTCTGATGTTGGTCTCAAACACAGACACCACCACATCGTTGTCCAGGCGTACATCCGTCACAGCCTTCCTCACTGCGTCCTCAAACTCATCAAGCTTGTTTAACACCTGCTTACACACAGACAGAAATACATTTTCTGTCAAAAGGTAAAAAAAACCATGATGAGAGGCTCAACAACTGAAAAAACGAATTTCATGCTAGTACACACGAAAAGTACTCACCACTAGGGTATCAAGGGTGTCGATCAATGTGAGAGAAAACCTACAGAGAAGGAGGATGAAATGGTATGATGTGAGGCTCAGCACAGTGGTGCTGGTGTCCCATTTTACCACTGATCTAGTTTTCTAGTTTAGTATTTGAAATGAACCACAAATATCTAAATGTCAAATCTGATACATTTGCAGTGAAATTACATTATGTCACATGTGCGGTACATGAATGGATGTGTTGTACTGTCCATAATTTATTGCCCTCTTGTACATTTCTCTTTTCAAGACTTAAATTTTTTTTACTTAATGTATTATTGGAAAAAAACAAGACATTTATTCAATGTCAAGTTAAAACTGTTTCAGACAGTACTGCGTAAGGAATGATTACTCAGTCAATGGTCTTATCGGAGGATGCAAAATGTTTTGCATGACAAGATGACATCACATAAACATGTGAACATCAACATTTATGTTCCTACACGTCTTCTCAATTTAATGCTCCAGATGCCAGTGGATGATGAACTTACTTTCCCAGGGAGTCATCTATGTCACCTCTGTTGGGTTCCTGGCCCCGGACTCTCCCCCTGCAGCTTAGAGGCATTAGTTCATCTGCTGGATAGGCATATTTCTGCAACACAACAAACAGTGACTGTCTTCAGGCTTCACTTAACGGTCTACAGAAAAGGCATCAGTAAAGAAAGATGGCTGAAGGGTTGAAAATTGTCTTTGACGAAAAAGAAATGAGTAGCCCAAAGATTGTGCAACTGCAGCATCAATAGTACAACAGAGACTCCCACTCGCCATTTTCCCCACATTTTACCAGCTACGTATTCAAACTATTCCAGGATTGAACTGAGGGCAGATTCCAATTTAGCATACCAGATTTCAGATCCCAGCTTCTTACTAGTAGATAGCTCGAATGAAAATAATTAGGGCACTGTGGACCAAAACTGACAACTGACCTGAGGGACAAACAAGCACAGCAACAAAATAAAAACATAAATTCTAACTCAGAAAAGTACTTGGTTAAAGCATTTGTATGGCTAATAGCTGCTAACAGGAATTGATATAAAGGGTCTCACCCGTGCATCAACACTTTATTATTATCATTATTATTGTTGTTATTCTCACTATTCTTAAATCATTTGTACTCATACAGACCATAGTCAAATTAAAACTCTGGTCCACTGAGCAAGTTCAGTCACCCGTGATGATCTCTGGCTTGCTTCGCATGAGGAAAAGTCTGACTTCTGGCTCACAGTGTTCAGCTGGCATCTGTTGCACCAAGCTGTCACTGTGGTTGCAACCAAATCCTGCATGTTTGCTTTCTGCTCGACACTGCTATATCTGATCCAAATGATCTGAGGACTCTTTAAAATTTTTTATTGCACAACCCTGCTGAGGGGCACAAGGCAAGTAGTGAAAACTTTTTAAAACTTCCCTCCAAACAACTGCAACAATCAAAGCTCAATGTAGTGGTACTAACAATTAGTACATCCAAGTGAAGATCTTACCATGTAACTGCCATAAGCATGATCGAACATTTCAGTAATCTGGTCCCTGCAAAAAAAGGGAGAAATATAAATCAATCAAATGAGAAAATGGCACACACACTGATATTTTTCACAAAATTGCAGAGATTTGTGCAGTCACAAACTCACAAACAGACATAAACAGTGTTATTATGCCTGTCTAGACATTGCTCACCTGATAACAGTCTTCTCCTCTGATGTCATGCTCTGGCTCTCTTGACATTTCACCCAGCCAAGAAGACTGGTGATCAGTAGGGTCTTTATCATCATCATCATCATCATCATCATCATCATCATCATCATCCCAGCGCCAGAAAGGTGGACCCAGCTAAATTGATATCTTACTCTCCTCGGGTTTGGTTTTTAAAATGGACAAACAAGCTCCTGCCCTTTGTCCAACGCCCACAGGGAATCAAACACCCCAGCAGGGACAACTGTCCTCCTTTAAAGCCCCAATATTCCTCATTTTTGGTGGGGACTGGGCTGTACAGTTCTGACTAACGTCGACTAGACGTTAGCTACCTTCCAGCTCCATTTCCATTTCTCCATTTTGGTTGCTCTGTAGTTGATCCAGTGTCGTTACAACCACCACATGCCACACACAGAGGACTCCGGCTGACCGCTATCCATGTAGGCGCATGTAAACAATAACAGAGGCAGCAAGCCACAGCTGAGCCTCGATAAACAATATGTTAACGATAACCTGTAAATAAAAACAAGCACTGGCTAAGCCAAAACAGCACTAATAAAACACTTCTTAAATATAGAAACTCGAATAGATATGAAGAAAATAAGGTAGTTACCGGTGAGACAGTGCGGCTAACTAGCCAACACAAAGCTGTGAACAGCCCCGCCGTCGCCTGCTAGCTAACAAGTTGCTAGCGCACCGCCGGTCTTTTAGCAGTGGCAGTTAGCTACAAGCCTGTCTGTGTATTGAGTGTTAACTAGTGAAAGATAGCTTCAAATGATTCACCTGCCGTGCAAGGTAACTGTCATTTAGTCAAATGTTCAGTGACACGTCCTCAGCACCGTGGACACACTGTACTCTGACGGCCGCCGAGTACCGAGCTGTCAAAGTACGGGCAGGATTTTTTTTTTTTTTTTTTTTTGCTGCTCGATTGACTGCGGGGCTGCGCCGCTACTTGGTGAAATTATGCCCTGACCCCAGGGTCTTAGGCAAGACTCACCTCCATCTAGGCTAACGTGGCTAAAGCCCCCACCCCGCCCCCCCAATAAATTCAACAGCCTGCACTGGTCCAGAGTTAAATTAGGGTTGTAGTCTGATAAAGTAACGGGCCTCAGGTTGTAATCCGGGCGGAAGAGGTTACCTTGCAGTACTTACTTAGGGCAAATCACACCATGTGCAGCAATAGGCTACGTCACGAGGTAGGTGGAGTCAAAGAGGGTGTATTACTGACCAAATCAACTTGTGGCCCGTGGACCAAATGCGGCCCGTCAATCAAGTGTGATGATGATCAATTGTTTAATTTCATAATCAAGAACCAATGTGTTTTACTTCCTATTTTACAATTGTTTGTATTGACATTACACATGTTCTCAAAATTTGACAAGACCTTTGATAATAAACTGTGTGAGATCTCTCTGGGTTGCTGCATTCACTGATTGTTTATACACATGATACAACAATTGTTAATTTTTCAGTAACAACTTGTAATGCCTTGTTTATGTCTTAATACTTTGCTCTTATGAGTAAACCACATTTCTTTATAAAAGCAAGATTCAAAATGTCTTCATTATTTACTCCAGTCTGTCAATATAATAATCATTTGACTGATGATCCTGATTGAGATCCTGAGACAATGTGTACATAATCCCCTGTGACAATATTATTGTAACATGTTTTTGTAATTAAATGAGTTGGAACATAGTCAGGTATGGTATGAAATTGAGTTTTATCCCATCTACATATACAAATGACTGTTATTTTTGTCTAAATGTTTACATCCAATTATTTTGTATTTTGTAAAGGCCACATTGAACCTGAAACATTTCATTATCAAACCCTGGGAAAAGTATTCATGAAGTGAAATTATTCAAAAACGTTCGTTGGCCTGAGGTAACTTAGTTGTGTAGTGTTTCTCGTCAGCCACAAGATGGCACAGTTAACCCTTCCCCTCAAAAATAAATGAATAAAAAAAATCATCTCATCAATCAATATCTGATTTTATTTGTTCATATGAACTTGACAACATGATATTTCCCCCCTGGTTCAGTGACAACAAACACTTTGCTTCAGCATAAATGGAGATTTCTCTCAATTTACCTCTGACTTAGTTTGGATAATTGCCAAACAGTTTATAGTTTAGTTTCTTATTATTTACATCTCAAATGCATTTGAGTTTGTTGTGTTTAGTTCTGCTCAAGTAAGAGGCAGTGATGACAAAACGAGTAAACAACTATATTTTTTCCTGTTTCTTAAGTCCTTCTTCCTGCTGACTCATACCTTTATCTTCCTCTGAGAGCAAACATGACACGACCCACTACAGAGCTGTGAGAGTTATAACTGAAATCCAAACACATCTGATGTTATCACAATGCTCATTTGAGATATATATATATATGCAACTATAAAATATGTGAACTACCACTATCTTTGCAGAATGCTGTACCTACAGAACTGGCATTATAATCACAATTAGATTCCACTGTAGGCAACATGTTGGACAAATAAACAATTACACAAATACATAAATGAAATGTGAATATAAAAAGACATTCATTTTGATGATTTGATGATTATTGTCTGAAGAGATATACGTAAAGGCTGTTGTAAATGGAGTTTTCAATAGGACAACTGAACAGATGGGACGGGGACAACATCCAAGACTGAGGGAAGTGTGTTATAATCTATCCTGCTGTGCAACATAATTATTTGCTTCATTGATACATTTTTGTTTATGTCCACTAAATATTTAACATAGTTGCTAAAATGTAACCAACTAAATAACATAAGGAAACATTACCTTCTCTGAGTGTTACCAAATGTTCCTGGGAAATGATGTTTGTGGAACATTTGTCTAATGTTAAGGGGACGTTTCCTTAATGTGAGGTTGTGAAAATATAACCTTGGGGGGAAAGTTCCCTGAGGATAACTTCACATGAAAAGGCTGATTTGAGAAGCACTGCACAGCAGATGGTGTTGCTTTGGAGTAAAGTAGGTAGATCGTTGCAAAAGATACAGAGTCGGTGTTGCATAAATCGCAGTGGGCAGGCTGTGCGCAGAAACAGGGCAGGACTGTTTCTGTGGACATGTGAGGAGGAGTTTATGAGAAACGTCTCCATGATTCAACTTCCCCCAGCAAACTATGGGCGTTGCCCTATGAACTTCTTTGAAAGGTGTGGCGATATTGGCGCACTGTGAAATTCCTCCTTTGACATCAATCCCATTTCCCACATAGGTAAGAAAGAAAAAAAAAGATACAATAATATGACTCTTATTCCAGGTTTTCCTTCCGTTTGACGCCGATCTGATGGATAGAAACTCTACTTTAAACTGTCAGCGATCGATATAAAAATGCTTTGATTTCGCTCAGATCCATTCATGTGTCCAAAAGACTCCGTCGGATTATTCATCCTTTCACTGTCAAGTCTTGGGTATTTATTGTGGATTTGACAATGCAGACTTTTAGCAGAATAATCCGATGGATGTATTGATGTTATTCGTCATAAAGCGTTGTCAAGAGAAATGGAGAGGAAGAAACTGTGCAGAGGGCAATGACGCTCAGAGGAAGGAGCCCATGGCTGAAGAAATAAATCACATCACTAAGGACTGATACGAGGCTAAAAATACTGTGATTTGTCTTCTCCCTAGTTTAAGACTTGACTCTACAAACACAACAATGTCTGTTTGGGTGAGTAGTCGTTGGCATGATATGAATTAAAATGGAGCCTTAAAATATGAGAAAATGAGAATAAAATCCTATTGTTCACTCCTATTGTAGGATGACTTGGACCTGCTTTTAGACTCCCCCTCCTCACTGACTGTGACAGTAAGTTGGACCTGTATAGACCTCATGTGAAGGGCCTGTTCATGGAGATGAGAATAATGATGGTTATGATTATTATCATACAGTTTGCTGATGCTTAAACTCATAGTGACAAATGGTACAGTTTAGAATATAAGATATTATCAACAGCAACTAATATGGTATTATTATTATTATTATTATTATTATTATACAGTGTGGGTACTGAATGATCATTCTTCATAGTTATTTTTTAGCCTGTGAGCATGTGCCTGTGTTTATCAGTCCAGTGCAAGAGGAACTATAAAGGACAAGGCAAACTTCAAAGTGGAAGAAGATGTTGCTGCACTAAGGAAAGCCATAGAAGGCCTTGGTAAGTTAATGAATTACTTTTATCAGCCAATATCAGACAAACATGTAAAGCACTTTATTTTACTAAGTATGTACATATGTCAATTTGCGGAACAAACTTAACCTTTTATCAAATGTAATAAACCCACAAACTTTCCAAGTGCAGTGTGAGTGGTAAGCCTGCATTTTGTTTCCTCTTCATTATAGGCACAACAGAAAAGACATTGATCGAGGTGTTGACCCAAAGAAGTAATGCTCAGCGGCAGATTATAGCTAGGGCCTATGAGAAGGCCTCAGGAAGGGTACATCAGTCCATATTTATATTCAAGTATTAATTATTGGACAAAGAAAATGAGAGGTAGAGTAAGGAATGTCCTTCATCCATTAGAAATTAGTAGCTGACCTGGAGGGTGACACCCATGGAGACTTTGAAGACTTGCTAGTAGCCTTGGTGACACCTCCTGATGTCTATGACTGTCATGAAGTCATCAAAGCCATCAAGGTGAGGCTGTGTGTCCTCAAGTTATGTTGCTCAATGTCATTTGTCTAAGCAGACTTTTTTTGCTTTAGATTTGTTTAGATTCATGAAATTTTACTGTATTTGCATCGTGCTCTATTATGATTATTATTGGCATTATTTGCTTGTGTACATCACATTTTGTGTGTGTCACATTTAGGGTGCAGGAACCACAGAGAGTACGCTGACAGAAATCTTTGCATCGAGATCCAACAGACAGATAAAGGCCCTGTCTGAGGCATACCTGGCGGGTTTGTATCATCAGCACAACATATTTGTAAAGTGCTGCCAAACAGATTTCAGATGTTCATAATGTTGAAATTCTTTGTTTTGTGCTACTTTATTCAAGAAACGGGAAAGTTGCTTATTCATGATCTGAAGTCAGAAGTATCTGGAGATTATGGCAAAGCACTGCTCACCTTGGTTGAGGTACTGTACATTAAAATCAAAGTACTAACTGTCACTGTCCGCAAGATGGCATTTTGAAAATATCAGAATCAGGCCCAATTTATTGTAGCCAGAAAGCTCCAGCTACATTTCTATCCCGTCTCAAAAAACATGCACTAAATTTTTCTTCATATCCTAAGAATGAACATAACAAAATGTTTCACATTTCTGCTCTAGAGCTGCAGATAAAACTGTTCCCTTATGTGAAACTAAATGAAATCAACACAGCAATACAATCAGTCTTCAGTTAGAGGCCTTAATTGTTTTCTACAAATCTGTAAATCTTTGGAAAGCTCTGTTATAAATTGACAAACAACGTTCACCATAGATGTTAAATCCTAACAAAGATATTGAAAATTACATTAAAGGCTCACCACTTAAATGTATTTCTCTATTCCATCTTCCTGCGTTCATCCTCACAGGGGAAGAGAGACGAGAGCACCAATGTGGATGCTGCCAAAGCTAAAGCAGATGCTAAGGTATAATCACTACATTTAAATCATTTGGTGTGTAACCAACCATTGGTTTCCTGCCTTTTCCTGTTTCTCAGTGTTGCTCAATGCAGACACAAAGCAGGTGTAATAAAGCAAGCTCATGTAGCAAGCACTTAGTAGTTTGAATGTTTTATGATGCAAAGAACTTAGAACAGTGGCATTAAATCACAATATCATCAGTAAATCAACAGAAGTCTTTTGTTACAGTGTCAAACACTTGTTAGTTTGATACTTTTCGCTTGACCTGGCACATTCAGTGTGCTTGAAGACACCGCTCACCTCAGTTAACACACCTTATTTGCTGATGTGATGCAAGTCTGAACCTGCAAGCTGTTCCCATGCTCAATGTGTCAGTATTCAACTTTTTTGTCGCAGTTACTGGATTTGACTACAAAAATCCACCGATTTTCGTTCTATCCAGGCACTGTATGAAGCAGGGGAGAAGAAGTGGGGTACTGATGAGGACATGTTTATTGACATCCTGTGCCACAGGAGTATTCCCCAGCTTCGACAGAGTGAGTACACCCTGTCAATCCATGACGCCAGGTTTGGCTGAAAAAACAAACAAACTAAAAAAAAAATTATAAAAGAAATCTGTTACATGTTTTGTACAGGGTGAAAAAGAGTTGTTTTCAAATCTCTGTCATGCTTTGGCAGTTCTGGTGGAGTACAAGACTATTAGCAAGAAGACTCTGCAGGAGAGCATTGAAAGCGAGATGTCTGGAGACCTGGAGAAGCTGTTAGTGGCTGTTGGTGAGAGAAACATGTCACATTGTCTGTTTCTACACAGACCATTGAGCAGTGGTCCATTTCTGATGTGTTGTCTACATTTTAGACACATCCGACCAAATTTTCCCAATACACTTTTTCCATGTATTAACTGGTATTTCTGTCTAGTTAAATGCGTGAAAAGCGTTCCTGCATACTTCGCCGAGAGGCTTTTCAAGAGCATGAGGGTAAGCTGTGCAAAATGTCCAATTAAATCCACATACTGTTTGGTGGCAGTGTGTTTTTTATCCACAGTAGACAATTGTATTGGTCACTACTGGTGTGGAAAGGAATGTTAAGCCATTGTTTTATTGCTGCTGCTTGGTCAAAATGTGCAACATTGGTTGAAATGTGTCAACAGGCTGTAAAGCAGTAGATAAAAGAAATGTAAAGCTACGCAGATACACAATCAGCCATTATTTCATACAACAGGATACCAATTTGAAATGAGCAAATAATGTGATACATTGTTAAGATCCTATTTATATCTTTTTGTTTTATCCCCAAATTCATTGTGCTGCTTTTTCCAGGGTTTGGGGACCACCGAGTCCACTCTGACCAGGATCATTGTCAGTCGTTCAGAGATTGATTTGATGGACATCAGAGCTGAGTACAAGAAGCTGTTTGGATATACCCTTTACTCCCAGTTAGAGGTCAGTGGAGAGAAAAAAAAAAACAAACTCAATATAGTGTCTTGTTTTAGATTAGCCAAGAATTTTGTTTACATGTCTTTAAAACAGAAACACTTTAAACCCCCCCCCCCCTTCATGTTTCTGCAGTCTGAAGTTTCGGGCAGTTACGGTAACACCCTCAAGAGCATCTGCGGCCAAGATGACTAACCATGACCAACTTCTGTGATGAGAAACATATGTGTGAAGTGCAGCTTCATCAAAAAGTAGATGGAGAACTGCGTCCAATAATGATGACCAGACAATGACCTTTTCCATAGATTCTTACTGATACGTTTGCCTGAGTTTAGCCCAGACGCTAACTGGAACTAACCATATGAAAATGCTTTTTAATTTGGAATTCCAATAAAATGCAACCAGACATTAGTGTTTTCACTACGGTGCCATGCAGACTGGATGATTGACACCAAGAAATAAGCAGCAGTGGAAATTTGTGCATATGAAGATGCTTTTGATTGTGTACTTAAAGTTGTGTTCCATGTAACTGATGACTGTACAGTTCATACCAAAAGTATTTTAATACAAACAGCCTTACAGTTGATAAGATACACACAAAAAACCAATGCCATAACTTCTACATTTAAACTAATAAAAACACTATATTCTACTGCTGGATGTGAGTGAGTAAAGAAATGCAAGACAACATCATGCTGTTTCTATAAAAATACTTTATTTTAGACTTTTGTTTATGTTGCTGTAACCAACTCCTACACAGGTCATCAGGACCTTGTCTCCACCTTTCCTTTCGTCTTCTGGAGGCTTCTGGACCTCAATCTTGAACATGATCTGGAAGAAATCTCTAATATGTCTGAGGAACTCAATCCTGGACAGACAGCAAGAGAGATAGGTGCAGGAGGGAGAGAGAGGGAGGAGAGAGTTAGTTAGAGAAATGAGAGGTGAAACTTATTTTTATACTTTATTGCTTATGAAATGCCAATGATTTTATACTTAATAATCCCAAAAGGAGAGGCCTTCACCCTGTGTTGGATAAATAATATATATATATTCTCCAAATGTCAATAATACACACTGATATTGCTATGACAGTGTTCTGGGTCTACTTCATGGTGTATACTTCAGAGGAGGTAAAAGGCCATGAGTCCTATCTTATCTCTAATACACATTACATTAAATTCTTAAAGCTACGATGTCAAAGATTTTCAAGAAAAACACTTTTTACAAACAAAACAAATTTAAAAAGATTTTTAAACTGAATGTCAAGAAATAGATGCACATCAATGAGGTAACGCATTGTATCATTAGCATTACCTGAGTAGAGAGAAGAATGTATTGTGATGGCACTGCCAATCTTCAGTTATCATAGTACTGTACTTGAGAGGGACACAGCACCGGTACCATGATAACTGAAAATGGACAGTTCATAGTTCACTCCCTGTTCGTGGTGACGATGTCTGAAAATCAGCTATGTGTTCAGTTGATTTGATTTTTGTCTCCTTTAGCCCTAAATAATTTAAACTATTTATTTACAGGCATCTCTTTATGAACAGACTGACCATGTAAATGCACATGTGACTGAACAGCTGACCAAGCACTATCATAATGCAATTGTTCAAAAGCATGTGAAAAATCTTGAGAGAAAAAAATAAGAGCTGACTGAAGTTAACAAGGATTTGTTAGTTACCATTTATAAAAGATTTAATAAATACATCACAAATATGCTGCTTAATCAGCAGCTCATTTTCCTTTTCCTTTAACTTTGTATAACTAACTAAGTCCTTTTCAGCTTGTGTACTTTGAACTGCTCTGGGACATCAGTTTTCTGTAAAAATTAGTTAAAATCATTGTCTTAAGAAAAAATCTTTGTATTTCTCAGTGACAAATCACAGAAAAACAATAACCAAGGCTAACATAACAAGCAGCTATGTGTATTTATCTCCTCTGTTGTTTATTTGTCCAGTACATTTGTGCCCTAGAGTGGGTCAAGAACTTTGGATTATTGTCACTTTCCAAGAGAGCACTAGTAGAAGAATAACTAAATTTAAGGTCCATTGCATTCTCCATTTGGAGACAGTGCATCTGTATATTAACTTTTGAACAGGCTGTGGGCTTTTTTGCCAAGTTCTTTGGGACAATGGCTTACGTGTATGGCGAGAGGGGTCCGAGCAGAACCTTCGACACGTCCTGTTGGCCAAGAGTCATCAAGAGCAGTGTGAGGCTCTGATTGGATGAATCCACGCAGCCGCCCTAAAACAGAGAAAGAGGAGGGGGATGTTTCAGCAACAAAAACAACAGAGAAAT
This sequence comes from Rachycentron canadum, assembly GCA_038496675.1. Lineage (NCBI taxonomy): Eukaryota > Metazoa > Chordata > Actinopteri > Carangiformes > Rachycentridae > Rachycentron > Rachycentron canadum. The sequence goes on from CM076666.1 coordinate 9,920,044, forward strand.
ACGTCATAGAGGTGGGGATGTTTAGAAAGAACTCGGCAACCCCATGACAAGGGGATTGATTATCTCTGGTCCAACGCTGATAGCTACCTACATTTGAAAAACATTGTGGAAATCTGTTAGAGCTGATTACAAATGGTGCTGCATTTTTCTGCTTCCTCTGACCTGACCTTAGGACAGAGGATCCACTCTCTGTTTCCAAGTGATCACATGCCATCATGATTACTCTACAACAGTTAGCACTATTCTGCAGCTCATATGAAGAGGCCTATGTAAGACTGGACACACCCAGGAGCAACTCAGGGAACTTGTGGCTCTAAAAGGCTGTCAACCGAGACATTTACCATTTCATATCCTGTACTAACCTGATATACAAATGTGTGACAGCCTAGCTACTCAGGATCGTTCTTCTATCCCACTGTGCCTCCATTATAACCAAGCAAATGGCCCAGTCATTAAGGCATCGTGACAGCTTGTCAGCAGGAATATGATTTAATTATATAATCATATCACTGAGACCATGGGGCAAAAAAATGTGGTGACATTGTTTTTATTCCTGATGTGGCAGAAATTCTGTTACATTCATTCTACAGGTGGAAGAGATTTATGAGACTTGGTTTAAGTGAATTTAAATACATCATGACTTCAATTATGGGCCCCCTACTAAAACGTCATTATATTTCCCTGTTTCCACAATTTTACTCCATTAAAAAGCTTTAAGAATGCAAGTATGACCAACTAATGAAATTTCAATATTTTGACAGAAGTTTTACCATCTTAAAAGATTACTTGGTGACAAATGGTTTCAGTTTTTCATATTTCTAACATTAAACACAAGACATTTTACCAAATAAAACATGCTGTTGTCCTCCAGTAAAAACTCATCAGTGCTCTTCAAGAGAAACAAACTTTCATTAAACTTTAAGTGAGGTTTTATCTTACATCAGGAAATTCTAACATTGTCGACAAATTGGTTGGCTAAAGTGTTGTGCCCAAGCATCTTACCTTATTGTGTAGTAGATGTAGACTATAGAGGTTGAAACATGAGGCCCTGCCTTTTTAAAGGAAACTACTCAGTTAAGAGATCCTGCAGCCTCTAACCAGCAACAAAGGCCTGATGGAAAAGTCCCTTAAAGTCATCAAATTAATCAAAACCCCCTTTCCCAACACTTAGATAAAAGAAAACGTGGGTGAGGGTTGAGGGAATCCTATTGTGGTGCAATATCATGCTATTTAATCAACAGACTAACTTTTGATCATGTAAAACTGCAAGACAAAATTGATTAGATACCTTTCTTACCACTGGAGAAAAACAACCTGAGGTGTTCTGAATTTTATTAAGAATACTAAATACTAATTTGTGAATTAAGTGTCTTCAGCCTCATGGTGTAACCACTATTGTGATCTACTTTTTTTTTTTTAATTTTGCTTACTTGTAGCTGTCAAACCAAATGTAAGTACAAAAATATACACTGACATTAAAACTCTTACTGTCAAGACAAGCCTACAGTGTGCAGTGATATTTTTAAATTTCATAAAAATGAACAACGGTTTGGTATAATTAAACAAAATTAACAATTTTTTTTTTTTAAACTTACGTCAGCTCCTGCCTTGTGTTGATGTTACTGCCAAAAACAAAATGTCCATCGTGTGGCTTTGGTTTACTACAAGACGACTGTACTGATTAACCATAAAACAAACAAGACGCGTGCACACACTCACTGAGCGCCCATGCCTTTCTGTCTGGCAAATTTCTTTTTCCTTTCTCAGTTTAAAAAAAAAAAAAAATTAACAATCCCAGCAGGAGAGTCACATCCATTTTATGCTGGTGTTAGCTTTTCTCTCTTCTTCTCAGCTGTAGCTGTCACCCTGCCTTCCTGCTACAGTTAGTATTAAAATCAGCAGTTATTCAAATGCTGTTCCACATGGTGAATCTACCTGCTCTACCAGCAGCTGTGACTTGATGAAAAAAGGAACAAAATGTTCAAATAAATAAATACAATAAAAAAATAAAATAAATAACAGGTTATTAATCCACCATCCTCGAAGTCAGCTACACAGAAACGTCAGCTCCCCGCTCTGTTGCTTGGAGTTAAGATGCATCCAACAATATTCCTCTTTCAGAGTTAATCAGTACTACCCTGACCAGCTAACTGGACTCACATGGCTCCGATGAGAGAGGGGTGTGAGGCAGAGCCATGTGGAGCCAAACTGAAGTCACAGAGTCACTGGATCTAATTGTATGTATTCTGATGAAGTGGGCTCTTTTTCCTGTGTGACTATGGCAGACTCTTTGTGCGTGTAAATGTTTACAGTAACAACCAAGTCACTTTGTCTTACAGTTACTATTGTAAATCACATGTGGGGACACACTACATGAGTAGAAAGATACTGATATATAAAAATACTTTTTCCCGCTGTAGCTGAATAAACACTATTCAGATGACACTAATCAACAATAATCAATTAAAACACTGCTCTACTTAATTATGAATACAGTCACTGACATTTGACCTCTGTGAAGACTAGCTGTGACTTCAAAGTAGATATTTATTACACTTAATTAAATGGTGTAAAATGAACACGATAAGTAAGTTTGTATTCTATGTTGCTTTTGTTGACTTGAGAGGGTAAAGGCAGAGGGAAAACAACCAAAGTAACAGATTGAGGAAGAAAAGGAGGAACTGATTAATGTAACACTGTTGCTAAATTTGGCCTCTTTTGATGCAAAGTTTTTTTTTTTTTTCCATCTTTACTGACTTATTTAACTAAAAGTTCAATCGTATTAAAAGGAGATGAGAACTTGGACAGCTTTGGTTAGCAAAGATGTGAAGAGTAAACTTGCTCTTCTTTGTGCACTTCATTGTTATTGTCAGTGTCTCCACATACAGAAATATATAGTTTAAACTTTTCGAACACACTTACATGACAGCTTGAAACGGCCAACAGCATCAAACTAAAAACAATGGAAACTGACTAATGGAGCTAAACAAATTTCTCATTTCGAATGGAAATACACTTTAGTTGCTTTCTACAATGTGGGTCTGCCCACTAACAGTTTTTAACTTGAATTCCAGACTGGAATTGATGGTCATTACCGAAGAACGCTAGTAAACAAGGGCAGTGAAAGTCACTGTGGCGTGTGAGATGTGTAATGTGTCTTGTCTGTGTATATCAGGTATTCCCCGAGAATTTTGAATCTGCAGATTGATCCTCTACATTGCCATGTGCAAGGTAATTAAGTCCTGATATCAACTTTCAGTAATAATTGAAAAGTCTTCAGCACCATATTACAATATTGCATTTTCACAGCTAAATAAACATAGAACATAGGGGTTACAGATAAAGTTACCTATTAAAGTCATCTATTCTGTAAACCAATATCAAGCTTGTTGGATAAGAATTGCTTTGTAGATCAGTTGATCAAAGAACATTCAGTTGTCTGCAGTATTGGAGAATAACTGTGGACAATGATGTTGCAAAGCCTTTGTTCACAAAGCCATGTTGGTTTAATTTTGTCTACTGCCTCTCTAAAACACAAAACACATTTTCACAGTAGGCTTCTTTTCAATAAAAAAAGGACACTCTTCACATTGTAAATCCTTAGCACACAATTCCTTGTTCAATTAAAATAGAGCTGGGATGTTTATGAGCACAAGACCTGTTTGTGCAAATGCTGAAACACTCCTGATTTTGACTGAGTGTCTACATTTGTTCACAGTGAACAATACCTATATACATTTTTCACAGTAGCCTAATTGAACCTGTAAAATTCATGTAAAATAAACTATATAAACATAAGCAGCTCAGCATGGCTAAAAGATATCTGATCTAATCTTTTCGTAGATAATCATCTGAACCACAAATGTATATGTGCTGTAAAAGTTGTTTTTTGTTATGCTTACCCGATATATCTCCTCCAAAAGTAGCTTGGCACAATTCCTACCAAGGTCCTCTGGCAGCATAGGGTCTCCCTGCCCCTGTGGTGTGGACGACATCTCAGCACTAAGGAAGAAGCCATTCAGCGTCTCAGCCACCAAGGTCAGACCAAAACCTGGAGACCTGTGGGTAACCGATATGAATTATTAGGAGTTTATTTATCAACAATTTTTGAGTGACATCAAGAAACATACAAAATAGCTTAGCTACTAAAAGTACACTGAGATACTCACTTGCCAGAGTTAGCTCCTTTCATGTGATCAGTGTATATGTAAATATCAGGAAGGAACTGGTTGAGGACGGCTCTGGCAGACTCAACTATCCTGTTGGCCATCTGAGGAGAAACTCGCACAGAGTATCTGGGTTTAGACTGTAAAGGCTTGTAATAGTGCAAGTTCATAGGTGTTCAACATACTGTCAACTGACTGTCTGCTTTCACCAATAGTCAATGATGAAAGAATGTGTTCCGTCTCTGTAAAGGGCAGAAACTAGAGAAACAATCCACTGGCAAATATTTTTCAAACCAATAAAGTCTCCTGAGCTTTACACTCATCCTGTAAACAGTAAACATCTCAATTAACTCACAATACTGTGTGCTACCGCATTTAAGTTTAGCTTAACAAACAACATTTCTGGTATTCATAAGAAATAAGATAAGAAAATCTTTTTCTACTATATTGACTCATTGTTTGAGTCATTCTTTTCTGTTCAAGCTTCTCCAATGTGAGGATGCTTTTCTTTTTATTATTAACTGCAAACTGAATCTCTCTGGTGTCTGGACTGACGGTTGGATGAAATAGGACATACAGATACAGCTGGATGCTGTAAAAAATGTTTTTTAACTATTTATATTGCTCTAATATTCTGTAACAGCCATGAATGAGAGCCTGGGCAGGATACGCCACTCCTCTGATCCTCTTGATCTTTCCTGGGTCAGTCAGCTGGACTGGCCTGATCGTCCTGCGCACAGGACATGTGAAAACAACCTCTCCTCCCCCACCCGGTGCCATCCCCCTCTTCACCACCTGAGGGAGCAGCAGTAGAGAAGAGAATGAGAACAAGAATGATCAACTAACCAACTACGCAACAGGAATAAAAGATATTTGCAATTTCAAACCTTAAGATCAAAGCCCTCTCCATCAATACCAAACTTCTTCATCAGAGGAAGGGCTGTGGACTTCAGCAGGTCGACCTGCATGAGACAGTGTTTAAATTCTAATTTAAAAATAGCAACTACATTGCAGAAAATAAATACATAAAAATAAGACAACAATGGACCATTTCTCATCACAGCAACAAGCAAAGATGCTGCTCAGTGTTTCCATGACAACACTTTTCTCTAGAGTCCCCAGTTCAAATCTCTTGTTGCCTCCTTGTCCCTTGTTTATTATCAGCTTTGAAACAACAAAACTCGTAGCAATGAGCAGTTAAAGAACAGATGATACAGACTGGATTGTTATGATTATGATTGTTATGACAAAATGTTAAACATGTACACAAAGGATCTGACGGTGGAAAATGGGTAGTGGCCTTGAGTGGGTCACAATCAGATCTGAAGTCAAAATAGTCTATATATATTGTAATATATATATATATATCTCAACATATAATGTGAACCAGATGTTGGTGATGTTTTAACAATTTTTCAAGTCAATATACAAACAACTAAATTGTTCAAAAAACCTGCCTATGTCGTTGACCTATTGTGCCATGTTCAGCAACTCTCTACCTCAGATTTGAATGATACAAACTGTGCACACATCAGCTCTTCTCTGCAATACTGTTGATCTTTACCGTCATATAATTGCACATAATGATGTGTGCACTAGAGGGCAGTGTCCATTTGGATTTGGGAGGTGTGTACTTAACCACAACATAGTTTACATAGCATGCCAAAGCATGCTTCAGCTCCACCCAGTATGATCATGAGCTAGTATTGTCATATTTAAACCAGAGGAACAAAAAAAATAATAATAATAAAAAAAATAAAAATAAAAATAAAAAAATATATATATATTGGTAAGAGGGTGATCAAAGTGATGAGTCCGTGTCCTCACAGTTGGGTCAACTGAGTCATTGGTGACTCCCCTCAGAGTGGCCTTCAGGGAGTTCTTCATAAATGGAGCCAGCATGAGCAGGGCTTCAAGATAGTAACCAATCGAGCGCTGGGGGTTACAGTCATGTTCCACAGTACCTCCATACAACAAGCCAGGCTGGTAAAATAACACAGTACCTTGAATGAACAGAAACATGAGGTCAGTGAGTGAATCTGCAGACTATTGGCAGTTTTCTCCCTACAAAACTGAGATGAGAAGTGCTATTACATCAGAGTTGCCACTTCCAAAATGGAAGAAAGGACTCACACAGAAGGTAAAATGTTAAATAGTTAGATATCATGTTAAGATGTTAGATTTTTCTATGTAAAAATGGGAGGTTACAGTTATAGCCTTGGCCAACAGAAGCAGAAATAGGAAAAAATTAAATAAATAACTAAATCACATTATTCACAATAAAAGTGTGTATCTGTAGGTGCTGCACTATGGTTAAAAAATCAACACACTATTATCCTCAGTAAACAGTTATTAGATAAACCACACAGTCAAAGCTGACTGTGCAGCTCTATACTCACCAGTTTGGTTAATCTCTATCCTGGAGCCATTAGTCACTTTGTCCAACAGTCTGATGAAACTGGCCTCAAAATCTGGAAAAGACAAAGGGGCAAGAAAACAGGAGACACAGAAAAACGAGGGGGGGGGGGGGGGGTATGTTAAATTTAAATTCCTGCAAAGTCTGCTTTAACTTTTAATATCTGCAAGTCATTTACGGCAAACTAACGCATCCTTTGTAAAACACTTCAAACTGCACCAAAACATATGGAGTCAGGCAAGTGGAATAAGACCTCATGTATTTACAATGGTAATTTCTGATCATCCTCACTTACATATTCCAAGGGAAATCACCCAAATAATATAAAACAGAGCTCTTCGGTGCCCTTGACGCGTGGAACAACCGCACAAAGGTAAAATTGTTTTTCTCTCACATTTGCGCCACTTCTCTATCGATCCCTCACGTCCGACGCCCTGTGTTTAACCACACTCCCAACTGCGTAACAGCTAGCATGTTAGCCGCCGAGCTAACTGCGACGCCACATGCAAAGTGAGGCTGTAACTCACCGCGCAGCCCCGGGTCGTCATCTTTAGACCTTATATTCTTGATTTTCACCCGCTTCCCGCTGAGTGTGGATAGAAGCAGCCGCTGTCTGAAGAAATTGCAGCCGTCGTAGACGAGTCCCTGACTTGCCATGTTATTGTTGTTTCTGCCTGTCGTCAGTGGAAATCCACGTGTGTTTGTCCAGGAAGACGTTGGTGGGAGCGGAGGCTACGGCAGAGCAGGAGGGTCATAAATGTGTGTTTTTAAAAGGTGTACCGTCGAAGTTGGCCACTAGGTGGCGGCAGATCACCAGTCATGAACAGAAAGGGGGCGTGGTTGAATGAAAACGTAGCGTTAAAGGTACAAACTGTGATCAAAATGTAAACAAAAGGTAAACAAGTAATATTTACAACAATTATCGCCTTTACATTTTTTTTTAATATGATTTAGTCGTAAAACAAGGTCAATTTAACTTAAACTGAGCTCAAAATTATTGGCAGAACTTTTTATACATAGCCCACACTAACACAATAATTAGATCTAATACAAAAGTTTTTGGTGCATTAAAGATCTGTGTCGATCGGAAACGTCTAAGAACATAATTTAACTCATTTTCAAATGTCCAACTATAATATTTTAGAGGCAGAAGAAGCCTATGAGAGAGCAGATGGGTTGTTCATTTCGCTCTGCCTGGCAATCTGCAGGTCTGTCTGCCGAAGGGATCGAGGCTCGGAAGGGATTAATCAACCTTGCCAACAAGCAAGTGGACCAATTACATAACAGTGTTATACAATAAATACATGTCAACCAAACCGCTAACAGTGGAATAGGAGGAAGTTTGACCACATGCTGCAGAAACGGAGTCTTTTCTTTCTTGCGACGTCAGAGACTGCGTCCTCTTCCGTCCTCGTCTCTACTGTCACAGCAGATTTCATCTTCCTCCTCCTCCTCCTCCTCCTCCTTCTGTTTTCTGCAGGTCTGGGGAGGGGGGAAATAAAAGTCAAGGTCCAGTGAGAGTTTAGACTGGCTGGAGAAGACGCGCCCACTCTTGGTTACGTTGCGCATTTCTTGGGAAAGACGGTGAACCCGCTCCGATCTAGTTTGACCAGAGCATCCAGGGCGGGCGGTTTCATGGGCAGTGTACGACTACTCTCCTCACACAAATAGCTGTTTTAATAGATCAAGATCGAGATGGTTCTTCAGAAGATTTTTCGTGCCGTTATCATGGGACCTCCGGGGTCCGGGAAAGGAACAGTGTCTGCGCGCATAACCAAAAGTTTTGGACTGGCTCACCTTTCCAGTGGGGACATTTTGAGAGCCAACATCAATGCAAAAACCGGTAAGATAGAGATGCCCTATCACAAACTAATGATAAGGTGTTATAGTATAAGTATAATCTTGAATAAAATCTGCACAGGTCAGCATGTTTTAGCCTTTAAGCCACGCTGTATATTTCCTATTTGACAAAAAAGTTATTCTACATCTTTTTGTTTCTTGAGCATTTGCACTGGTACAAATAACTACAAAAACTAGTATTATTCTGATCAAAGTACAAGACGGTTGTGACACAAATGAGACTACTACACATTATACAAGTTTTAGTGGGAAAAATAACGAGTTTCTGATCTGGACCGCTGTGATAAAAGTCCCACTCCTACACTTGAATTTCTTATCTTTATCACAGGGGAACTGGACAGTGTAGACAGTGTTCTCTTCAGTCAAGGTCAAATGGTTGGTAGGGTTATACGGCATGTTGTTTTGTGTTTGTGTTGGACACACTGTAGGCCCACTACCTCTCAATATCACCTTGGATGAAAGACAGGTAAAGATAAGAAAGGCTGTCTACCTTTGTTCCTTGGGCTTTTTTTTTTTTTTTTATAGCTGTATGACAGAGTAACTACAAGACTGGGCAATCTCACCGCAGTAATTTGGGGCTGAAGTGAGGTTTGGAGACTGCTGCTGTATGGTCAAGCTTCAACTGTTATCTATGCACTCATTGCATCTTTTCACGCCCTGTTATATCTTCATACTGTGTATCTGCAGACATTGTGGAGCAACTATAGGTCCGTTACTAAGATCTTGTTGGCAGCTGAGTGGCTCTTTGGATCTGAACCAGTGAACTTCTGCTTCCTGAGACCGCCTCACTAACTTCCGATACTCCTACTGAACATTTGTAAAACCCATTTTGGGTGTAAACACACCAAATAAGCTCTGTCACAGTGTATAAAATTGACTGATACATTTATGAGTAGAAAAATTTGTTGTTTCTTTGCCAATTTCCATGTTTATCTATTAACCACTCACTTTCTGAACACCTCATTCAGGATTCAGTGTACAGGCCCAAAACATGCTATTGTGCAGTCTTTATGTCTACCACACACTCAACACAAAAGAAACAAAAAGTTTATGGTCTGTATATGTCAGTGTGTTACTGAATAACACCAAGAGGTCCTCTCTGTGTAAAACTCTAGTGACAGCACTTCCTGTATGCAGCCTATGATTTCCCAATCAAGTTTTATAGTCAGTTTTACTGATATTGACATATTACCACATTTCTGCAAGGCTTGTCAGGAAATTCCTTTCTTCAGCTGGACTCTGACCAATTACAGTGGAAGTGACAGGAAAAAAAATCTCATATCTTAACACTTTCAACATTATCCCTGTAAAATTTCCATTTGCACTCATGCACTTCCTTTTCATGCCCTGCTATACCTTCATACTGTGTAAAGTCAGACATTGTGGACTAGTAACTATAGGCCAGGAAGTAACACCTTCTACAGTAAGAAATGTCCCACATGGCAAAAGTACAATAAGACATGAAATGAAAATATTCTAGATACTACATGCATCATTTTACACACATCTCCCTGTACATTTGGTTCTTTTGCACATGTTAAATGTAGTTCTGTTGTGTTGAACAATGCTCGGCTGCACAGAGTTTAAAAAGCGTTTATAATGATATGTAGCAGTAATGAAGCGGATAACTGATGCAAACAGTACAGTAAGTCTTCCATATTGTGATTAAAGTAGGTTTTGAGATTCAAAAACCACTAAAGAAAATGATTCTCCTTTTTGTAGTTAGTATAATCAATGTCTGCTTTTCTGTGTGTGTCAGAGCTCGGCCTGTTGATGAAGTCCTGTATTGATCAGGGTCAGCTGGTACCTGATGACGTCATGTCTCGTCTCATCCTGCACGAACTGAGAGCAATGGGCCAGAGCAGCTGGCTGCTCGATGGTAGGTTTGTAGTACTAATCAGTTGCGTTATACTTTGCTACGCCCTTTGCTCCTCATGATAAACAAGCTTGGGTCTCGCACTCCTCAAGTTTAGATTTAGAAGAGGGATTTTTTTGTTTGTTTGTTTTCTGCTCTCAGTGAAAAATTAGTTGTCATTTGGGCTTTTGCTTTTTAATTGAAATCCCGGTACAATTGTTTATTTTGTCATTTTTCTTTTCCCTTTTTGTTGTTCTTACTTGTAGGTTTCCCCCGTACAGTTTCCCAGGCAGAGGCTCTGGATGACGCCTACAGTGTGGATACAGTCATCAACCTCAATGTACCTTTCCAGACCATCAAACAGAGGCTGACCTCTCGCTGGACTCATTTTCCTAGTGGCAGAGTCTACAACATAGATTTCAATCCGCCTAAAGTCCCTGTAAATACATCCTTTCTTACCCATTATTCAGACATTGCACATAGAATTTCTTTTCAAACACAAACATCCCAATGCTTTATTTGGCCAACAATTGGCTTTACCTTTTGCCTAAGAAGTAAATTATACTAAGGTAAATTGTTTCCTTGTAGAAAAAAGAGATGATGAAGTTGATATGGGGGTATACAAATGAGGAGATGAGGAGAGCCAGGGGATAAAAAAGGAAGAGAACGATGAAGATTTATAACAGTAGTACATATAACAAAAGCCAGTGGAATTTAACCCAAACAAAATGATGTGAGATCACTTGAAGACAGACTGAAAGATAAAGCTGAAAATGAGACAGTGACAGACTGAGGAAAGATAAAACAACAGTCCCCCTGTTTGCTGTTAAAATCCAAGGGGGGACCTTTGGTCTCTTCTAATGTGATCACACACCAGTAAACAAAAAGGGACGTGGGAAGAATGGAGGAGCTGCAAAGTAGTAGAGACACATAAGAGACAAAAAAATCATCTCAGAATTATCTTCATTTACACAATATGCACTTGTTTGCATTATTACAAACAATGCAGGCAATTGCTGTTGCAACTCAGGTTTCTGACTGTTAAGGTTTTGTGAAGATGTGCATCAAGCAGATCAGCAGCTCCTTATGCACGTTGCACCTGTTTCCATGCCTACAGACAGAGCTCTTTGATAATCACAACAAAGTGCTTTAGAAAACAGTATCTGACCTCACACTGCCAAAATTCTACCAACACAATATCTCATTTGTGCTTTGTGGGAATTTCAACAAATTTGGTACAAACTTTCACTTAGACCCAGGATGATTTGTAGCCTTATTTGACTGGGTGATTTCTAGCCATGCTCAGTTTGTAGGCTCATTGGTTGGTTTATAGCATTATTCTGGTTGTTTGGTAAATTGGTTGCTAGACCTATTCTCATTGGTTTTTTTGTAACCATATTTTGATTGGTTGACATTGTAGGTTTTTAGTAAAATTTTCACTTCACCAAATACCTGAAAAAGTACAGACAGTATGTTCAGCTTCAGCTGTAACTTGTGTAGCGCTAGTTAACGAATGTGCTTACACACTGACTAAGATGGTGACAATGGCAAACATTTCCAATATCGGTGTGTTTAAAATGTCACTGGGAGCATGTTAGCATTTGCTCTCGGTTCAAACTTTATGTGAGACATCAGGTCATTGAAAACCTTTTGTGTGCTCTGCTACAAGAAAGGCTGTGCCCACAAAACCCCAATGGGTTCAAGGATATAGAAGTGAGAAGATCCACTTAGAAGTTAGATTTAGGCCTGTCATAGAAGACATTTGAATGTAGGAAAAGGAAATAATAAAATGAAAGATTGGTGAATTGAATTTAGCTGGTGTGGTCTTAGGCTGCTATTGTTCATGCTGACTCACTGTCACACTGCCATAACTTCATGAGATACTTAAGAAGGACAGAGCCACCATTAATGTCATTAGTAAGACACCTCCTTTTTTCCTTAGACAGAGCAAAATGTCAGCCTCTGTACTCACACCTCCTCCTTCGTGCTGTTTCTGTGTTAGATCATCATTAGAGAGATGATCAGCTGCGCTTCTGGTTTATGTCTAAACCTGTAGCCTACAACAGAAACACAGTGCTGACATCTCACACAAGGTGTAAATGCAAAATATGTTATCATATATTGAATACATTTCAACATTGTTTAGTTTTACACTTGTCATCCTTCTCTCTCCTCTCAGTTAGTTGGCAGTACTTAATGTTTACATTCCAGGCCCTGGGCTGTGTCTGGGTTTGAACTGGACAAATCCGCTCATTGTTGTAGACTAGTAGTTGTTGGAGGTTAATGCATGAAGCATTTTGTAATTGCATCAGTAGGTTTCCTCACATTTCTTCTGGTTAACATTTCTTCTATTGTATTTCTGTTTGTTTTTCATTATCATTTTGTTAAACAAACATTCAGACACCATTAGACAAAAACTGGTTCATCCCAAGGACAAAACATTGGGGCACAAGCTGAGCTACGTGGTGTATGCTGTGTAGTGAGGAGTGCTCAGACCACTGCACAAGCACATGGCACAACATAGCAGGGCCAGCTCATCAGGACAAGACTCAGCTGTACATCTGCATCTAAAAGAGAAGGGATACTCTTTTCAGGACACAAATGTTGGCATTTTCAATAGAGAAGATGGTCTGAGAGAGACACATAAGTAAAGGAGGCCATCTATGTCCAACTGGAAAGACCATCAGCCACCTCTAATGTAGCCTTGAGATCCCTCCCCAGGCGTTTTACCCTCCACTCACACCTTGACCCATGTGACCCTAACGATTCCCATGATGACAGGGTGGGGCAACGACTCAGTGATGAGTCTCACTTCAGTTCATTCAAATTCAAATTTATTTATATAGCACCAAATCATAACAAAGTTACCTCACAGCACTTTACATATAGAGCAGGTCTTGACCAAACTCTTTATAAAATTATTTGAAAGGACCCAACAAATCAGCACTTGGTGATAGTAGCAAGGAAAAGCTTTCTTTAAGAGGCAGAAGCCGCAAGCAGAACCAGACGCAGGGTGGGCCGCCATCTGCCTCAACTGCCTGGGTTGAGACAGAGTGATAGAAGAGAGAGAGAGAAAGCAGGAGAGCAGGGGAGAGAAGAGAACATAATAGAATACAAGAAAAACATACAGATGTAAAGAGTATTAATGATAATGGCAGTGACTGAAACTAATAATAATAGTACATTAGTAAATAATAGCAGTAAGTTGAAATAATAGGAAGCAATAATAGTAGCATAACTAATAATAAATATTGCTGCAGCAGGTGTTGGTATCTGCTTAGTGAGGACAGGGAGAGAGAGGACATAAGGGACACAGCACAAACTACAGGAGAGGGAAGACACAAAGTTAATGACATGTAGCTGTGTGATATAAATGCATGGGGGGGGTCATGTGACCTTAACGACTCACATGATGGCAGGGTGGGGCAACAACCCTCAGGACCACCCCCAAGACAACCACCCCCCTAGAGGTTAAATATATTTGACTCCCCATCTTTCAGATGAGAGGTGAAACGTTTTCCAGAACCTTAAAAGATGTCCAGTTGCCTTCGACTCTTAAGACTACCATGACCTGGAACCTACACATACACATTGAGCAAAAGCATTTACCGCAAAACATAACATGCATTCATGTGTTTTCTCCAGGGTTTGGATGATGTGACAGGAGAACCACTGGTCCAGAGGGATGATGACACGCCGGAGACAGTTACAAGGAGACTGAAGTCCTATGAAACTCAGACAGAGCCTGTTTTAGAGTATTACAGGTGGGAAAGTATAGAGCAATTAAAAAAAAACTTAGTTAATTACATATCTGTGCATCTTTAATATCAATAGAACTCAACTCATCACATTTGCCTCCGAGAAAACAAAGAGAAAATAAAGAGGCAAGATACACATGTTTAACTGTATTACAGCACAATGTCTGGCTGAAGTCTAGTCCACACAAACTTAATATGTTTAAAAGTCTACAACCACATGCTATTGAACCTTGAGGCTGTTGCCCCCCCCCACACACACACAATCCTCACAGTTGCTTGCATGACTGAAACAATACTTAAGAACCAAATTCTCAGAGCACAAGCTAACAAGTGCAGCCAGTGTGTTTGTCCTTGTTGCAAAAATGAAATGAAAATAAATAAATGTATTGTTAATCTGTAAGATTTACAAAAAAAAACAATACTCAGGCAAAAGTCATGAAAACAAAAGCACAGACAGACTTGAAAGACAGGCTGTGGACCCAGTTTATAAGAGCATGCATAACAATTGGGTTAATTAGGTAGGAAAACATATTATAATGTTCCCTCAAACCACAGCAATGTGCTTAGCTAGTGCCCCACTTAATGTTTATTTTACCACAATGTGTAAGAGGCTGTTCATTATTTGAAGAAAGCACAGAAAACTCCTGACTAGAAGAAGAAGATAAAAGGTTCACTTGGAAGGATAAAAATAGTTTTGCTGTTCAGCTTGTTTTATTTGCTGCACAGCATATTTAAAGGCAGTGCTCATCGATCTATGTGTATTAACTGCAGATTAATCGAAGAATCACACGTTTTTCTAGTTGTGATGTAATGTTAGAATAACAGTTGAAATAGTGACTGCAAGTAAAGGTGTTTGTGTTTCTTTTCCTCTGCAGGAGTAAAGGTGTGTTAGAGACCTTCTCTGGGACAGAAACAAACAAGATCTGGCCACATGTCGAGGCTTCCCTCCGCAGGAGACTCTCCTCCATCAATCAAACAGTTGCATAGAAAGCCTGAAGAGAAAGGCACAATAAGTCTTAAAGTTTACCAGCAGAAACCACTCCGTACGCAGCGTCCGATCAAGCCACTTCCAGAGTGGTCTGTGTGAAAATCTATTCTGATGGGTCAACATGAGGAGTGAGCGTACAGTTCATGTCAGGTAGGAATAGCAAGACCATGATGTTGTTGGGGAAATCCCAATTTTGAAGTGCTTATGGCACTGTTGTTTCCACAATGTTGCTGAAAACACTTTGGCAAACTCTCAGGACGTGTGCATAAAATCCTTCAAACATTAGTTGTAAAACGTCTCACAGATTGTATCTCTTCTATATAATGTGCCTATAAAATGCCACACTCCATCACTGAATCAGACACAGCCTTCACAGTGAAATGTAGAATTACAACAACAGGGACAGTTATGGCTGCTCCGCTCTGGTGAGTGCAGTTAACCTTTGGGAATGGAGCAGTGAATACTGTACATTTTTTTAACTTTTAGGTTTTCTAGTTGCAATGATTATTTTTATTTGGTGGAAATTGACAATCTTGTGGGCATAACTAAGGTGTTTGTAACCACCTCATCAGGACTGTTTTCTATGCAGTTGCTCTAAAGGGAAATGTGCCATGTTCTTCAGTAAATTGACTTTTGCACTGAAGTGCCTCTTGCTGCTTTTGGAAAAGTACCAGATAGCTCAGTGAATGTAGTTTGTAAATACTTTTCATGAATACAGACCACTGATTGAATAATGTATGAACTGACCACACTTATTGAGCTATATTTATACATTTTATTTTATATTGGGCCATCCATTTTTAATTTCCAATTAAACCATCATTGTGTAAGTTTTTTCAATCACCTCAAGTCTTGCTTAAAGACACCAGTTTCCATTTTAACCTGGCATTCTGATAATTTCTATCAACATGTAATATTTGCCATTTTATGTGACTTGACAAGTGAAATCTTCACTGTAAAATATAATAACTGAAAACATTCAAAGCACAACATGCACAGGGCTGTCACCTGGAAGGCATTACAGCGTTCAAGGTTGATCTGCAGCTCTGTGTATTTGCACTTTGGTCTTAAGAATCTTTCACCATGTTAAAAGCCACAGAAATGCTAACCTGCCTTTCAGTGTGGTGTAGATTTATACAGTGAATGTTTCCTAATTTGTATTGCATCTATTTCCAAACACTTGAATACAATGTGTAAAATCACATCTCCTCTTTATGGACAACTTGATGATGATGTCATGAGTATTTATTAGGAATCACAATAAACTTCTGAGACTAGTTAATTTATTAAGTGTATTATTTTACACAAAAACACAACTGGATTGTTTCTCAGTCATTATTTTAATTTGACAGATTTCAACAGTAACATGGCTGCCCCTACAACAGTAAAGTGAGTACTCCACTAATTAACATTGCACTCCTATAACATTGTCAGAAGTAATAAAGTTGTTGCCGCAGAATCATATATAGAAATTTCTATTCCACACATTCTTCTTCCTTTGTCAAAACCCGGAGCTTACATTGCCCACAATGCAACTCAACATTTCATGGTACCCTTTAAGAATTTAGAATGAAGCGATTTCAGGCTTCTCAATTTTAAATGTTAGTGATCCATTGTATAATCACTGCAGGTTTACAGAGAACTGTGGCAGCTGACAACAAGACAACATTTAGCACTGGTTTTATAATAGTTTCACAGCGGCACAAGAAGCCAAATCTTACTGTTGCCTACTGTCAATGCAGAATTGCAATACCTTTAACTTTCCCTAAGCTTAGAGCTTAGTGGCCAAAACTCTTACACCAAGCTTCAAAAACAAAGGGTTTATAGTAGAAAGTCAAGACACCAGAGACATTGGCCACAGATTTAGTACAGCAGTTTAAGCCCAACAGTTATTTTGCATAGTTGAGTGTCACTGTGGACAAAAAAAAAACCAAACAGACAAAAAAACAAAACAAAAAAACAAAAAAAAAGCACATATTTGAGCATCACTGCTGACAATACCTCTATTTATGATGCCTTTTATGTTAACTGATACTGCAGAATCAGCAATGCATCACACAGAAGCTTGTGATGAATTGCTTAATGCATTGAATGGTATTTCTTTTTCCATTGTCTTATAAAAATCTTGCTAATCGTCGCACTGAGCAAATTTTTTTTCCACTGATTTTTGTTATCTTAAATAAAGAATACGATTACCAAGGGGACAGTTACTGAGAAGGCTAATTAATCTGGCAAAAACTCCCTTGAACAAAAAACAATATATCAATAATACAATAGAATACAAAAGTAAAACTAAAGAAAATATCACACGATGCAACCCACTAGTCCAAGGGTTGCTTTTAAAATAGAAATGTTCAGATTCAATTCTGGACAACTAGGAGCACAACAAAAACGCGACAAAACTAAAAACTTTGAAAAGAGAAATATAAAGTGCAGGACACATTCAGATGCAGAGAGTTTTTTCTGCATACAAATATACAGTAAAAGTCTCTTAGTGGAGAGCGCAGCCCTTTTTTTTCCCTCCCCTTCACACTGGTGCTTTTTATCACCTACTCAGGTGTAGATGCCATAATCGAGAACTGCAGCCACACACAACTGACAACAGTGTGCACAGTGCACTAGTTTAAGGAAATGGGTGGTTGTGACTCTTTTGAGGAAGGTAAAATATGGCAAGCTGGTAAAGATATAAGTTAATTTTACACAGACATGTCCCTGAACCAGAGACAAACAAATAAATATACATAGCACATAGAGACATAGGAAACCCTTTATGAGCTAAATGTTAAGGACTTGGCATGATTCACACATCTGTACGCAGGTTAAAACGGGATGTTTAAACTAAACACCTGATGAAATAAATTCCAGGAGCATGATTCAGCTGACAAATAACCAACTATGTGTAGTGCCCTCTTTGCGCCTCACATCACCATGCCTCTTGTACCCAGAGAATACCTAGATTTACATCATTTATTATCACTTTAATCTACAATTGTCTCACATATCCTCATAAAATGGGGCTGATCACATGTATCCAAGTGCATTCAAAAATTGCAGTGACTATATTGTCTCGAAATTGCAGACACTTTCCAAAAAACATGCACTGTTGTCTTTAGTTTATTATTTGTCAAATGTCAAGCAGTTAAATAAATGAGCGACTAATTAATTCTCTAGAAGGCTGAACAACACAATTAAGACCCAAGAGAACAACATTAATTACTTTCAATAATACACTGTATATTGTTATCTTCTGTTGTATAATAATTGGAAACTCAATGATATGTATATTTTGATTCATTGTAGGCTTTATATATACACTGAGTGAATGTATAGGCAGCAGACAACACTATCTAGGTAAAATCTGAATGCCAAAGATGCATGGTAATGGCAGATGTAAAGGTGGTTACACTCTTTAATTACATCTGAAGCCTCTCCAGACAACACTAGGAATACAAGGAAGGACCTTCAACATTGTTACCACTCTTGTCCTGCTGCTCATCGTATGCATGAACTTCATGGGCTTCACAAAGCTGCTTATTAGCAGTGTTCAAAGCAAACAATGTACAGCCAAATTGATGCTAACCAACTTCCATTTCGCACTTATGATAGCAGTGTTTTAATATAACACCACTACGTTATTTTTCACATTGTGAGCATTGAGGTCGACTGCTCCTCATGGCCTTTTCTGGGCCAAGGAGTCACAGTCACTGATAAAAACCAATGCAAATGTTAAACATTTGCACCAAAAGATACCATCTTTACCCATCTGTTTGTTCTATTCATTTTAGACAACTATCTAAGTGAACGGACTGCCACCCACACAATCTGCATTATTAATCCTCTCCTGATAATCAGTCATAGACCTGTGAGATTGCTTGCAACTCCTGACAAGCAGCTTAGTCATGGGCCTGAATGTTGCAAGAGCGAAAGCTTGCAGGGTGAATCGGATCCAATCAAGAAGAGCTTTGAATTCAACCTCTAACTGCCTTGTAATTTCATTCTAGCCTGTCAAGGTGAAGTCTGAGGAAAACACTTTTGCACTCATTGTCATCGATTCAGTTATTCAAACAGCTCTTTGCAGATACGCACAAAGACATTGAGTTCAGCTCATTGAGTTCAGCTGTGGTGAATTAATTTAAAAATAAAATAAGGTTGAAAAATAAAAATAAGATGTGAGGCCCAGTCTTTAATAAATGTTGTGGTAATATATCTTTAGCTTTAGCTTTTAAAAATTTAATTTTCAAGCCTAGATTGAAATACTGGACACATACAGTTTTCAGTGTTGTATTTCTTAGCAAAGCTATTCATCTGCCAGTCATGCTTCTCTTGAACTTGACAAGAGTTATTTTGAGCACCTATAGGAACAGGTCTAGTAACCAAAGCTCTTCTTCAGACATGGCGCAGAGACTTTTCTTGTCTAATTTAGTTTTCTTGCTGTTGTCTAGGACTTGTTGCTCTGTTTCAGAAGAAATAAAAATAACCAGCTTGAAAGCTAATGAGAGATTTGTAAAACCAGTGTTATAGCACAAGACGTGCAATTAGCTTCCAAAAGCCACTGCAGGAACCAACTCACATTGATATACTAACAGCAACAATGAGGAATGTTTGTCCTCAGTAAAACATCATTTCCTACAAGTTGCCCACTGTGAAATGCAACGTTCAAGACCGATCATGTCCCCATTTATTCCTGCTCTGCACTGCTGCTGATGAGCATGGTCTGCTGTTGAAAGAGGGCGTAAAACTCAGGTTGTTCCTAAATGGGGATGATAGCGATGGAAGAAAAGCAGGGGCTGGTCCCACATTCCCTATGAGGTCTCCATCATGCGTATGTCCTCTGTTTCTGTAGTGTCATCCTTTGTCCACCTCCCTGTGCTTATCCACAGTCCCGTGTCTAAACAACGCTTCATAGAGTACTCTGCCACCTGTTGGAGGGGGACAAAGACAGGAGGGTAAAATGACAAAAAAAAAAAAAAAAATCAGTCAATCACAGGTGCAGCCTGCCATGCAAATATAAAAATCAAAAATAGGTTTTAAAAAACAAAACAAAAAACAGAGCTACAGAGAGCAACGGTGGGGGATTAACCTACTGCTGCCCAGTAAGTTAGGATTAAAATGGTTACGTAACTGCACTCTGACCGTGAACACTTCAATTCTGTGCTGAAACTAAACGTATGAGCTACGATTCACACCATGAACTAAAACTAATTTGGGGGGGGTTGAGTTTTTAAGATCGCTTCTCGTGTACATGGTCTCCTCTGGTCACTAGTTACAGGCAGACTGTGCGCCTCCGGGCTAAGGTGATAGAGAGATGCTACGAGAAGAAAAAGACGAGCTTCACTTTCAACAGGCTTGATCACATTCCTCTGTTGGAGAAGGGGAGGAGTAGGTGTTTGGCAGCTTGTCAAGCTGAGGGGCCAATTGAGGGGAGAAGGCCTCATTCTCTCTCTCGCTTAGAAAAGGCTTTGAAACTATAAAGATCAACTTTTATAGAAAAGCCTATGAAATATGCCATTTAACATTTACACTCAACTTCACCTGGATATTAAAATACTTCATAAAAAAAAATCTGTGTGTGATTAGTTTATATATAAACATAAACAACATAAACAGAAAAGCCTTTTAATTTGTATGGGACAATGGTCATTCTGCATCTCTTCCTTCATTTAAAAGAAATTTAGTTTCAATAATGTAACTAGAAACATAATAATGAGAAATAATCCATCTATCCATTATCGATACTCCTCATTTGTGCAGGGCTGCAGGGGGGCTGAGGCATATCCCAGACGACATTGGGTGACATATCCGACATAGAGATAAACAACCATTCATGGTCTAATTTGTGCCTACAGTCACCAATGAACCTCATGTGTATGTCTTTGGATTGTGGGATTCAGCTGGAGTACCAAGAGGAAACCACACAGGCACAGGGAGAACATGCAAACTCCATGCAGAATGGCTCCAGGCACGGGGTTCAAACTCGGGCCCTTCTTGCTGTAGGGGACAGTGCTAACCACTGCATCTCCATGTCAAATAATGCTAGTGGGAATTGTCTGTGATACCTGAGCTGCAGACAGGGTGATAAAGGCGTAGGATTTGGAAAAGTATATCCATGAAGAATACAGTACAGACCAGCACAAAGGCCTGGTATATATGTGGAGGAGATGTTTCGTTAGATTTCCTACATTCATCCAAACAATAAAGCAGGCTCTTGCAGCCCTTGTTTACCATGTCAGGAGATACTGTGACTTGATTTACTTTTCCAGGGAGGAGACGGAACACTTACTGGAGGTAAAGAGTCCAGGGGTTCTTTGGGGTTGAGTCTGCAGTTTGTGCCAGTGTTATGTTGCTCAGCATTGTTGGGTATATCACCTTTACACTTGACTGCATATTCTTTAACTCTATGTTTGAAGGCATCAAGCTCTGTATGGAAGACTTCTAAGTAGACATCTTGTCCTTCCTGTAGAGAATTAAATACATCAATTATTAGGAAAACATAGCACAAGATGGCTTAAAGAAAAACAATATCCATCTGAAGAGATAGGAATAAAATTTCAATTAGACACTTTAAACTTTCATTACAAAAGCAGCTAAATTCATGTACAAATTAAAAATAGTGTTTGCCTTTGTGGCCATAGTATGTCCTTAAGGATGGAACTGTAAACCCAGGAAAGCAATGTTAAATTATGTCCCTACACACAGGCATGAAAGCCTGAGGTAATTGGCTAAACAAGTAGACACAGTACATAAAGCACTGATCTTTACTTTGGCTTTGTGGAAGAACTGTCTGAAACAGCCTCTGGGATCCCTCTGAGAGTTCAACGCCATCTCCAGGATGAACTGCATGACTACAGCTTGGTGTGCCACCTGTTCCATCAGTGCTTCTTTCTGCAGGACACATAACAAAAGGCTGATTTCAGAGAGCCTGTGTCTCTCACATCTCATATTAAAGCAAACTTTAAAAGCACTTTTTTCAAAACCCATTTTTAAATGCTAGACTTACAACACCTTCTGTGTACTGTATTAGTTTAAAATATGTTTCAAAATGAAATGTAAAAATTAGAGCCCACGCATGACATTAACAAAGCAGGGGAGGCCATTCCTGTATTTGTAAGTGTAATATTCTGAGTGTGAGAAAGAGGAACTGCCAAACATATCCACCACCTGAACACTTGAGACATATTTCAATAACCAGTCCCCAAAGTTGAGCACTAATGGGAAATTCCTTACTGTCTGTGTGTGTTCGCTTGACTCTGCTCTAGCTCTAATCTTAAATGGCTCACGATGAAAAACAGCGAAAGGCTGGGTCTGACATTCTTTAATCTTTTTAACATTAATGAATCTCCTGACGAGACTGTGGCCAACAATTAATTTATCCTATCATCGAGCACATTCTGTATGGCCACAGTGTGATTCAGATCCTGTGGCACAGTACTAATTGTTGACGTCTTACAAAAAACATATTCATATCACAGTAGAAAAAACACAAGCATAAATAGAAAGAAAATTATGGTTGGAAAATTCTGTTTAGGTGCGTCAGGTTCAGGGTCCTGATGTTGTGAAAGCTTGATAACTGCCAGTGTCATGACTAGCTGAACTTCAAGAGAGCTGAACCATCATTCACATTATTAGTAACAACTGCTTTACATACAATGGCAATCTTAGCTTTGATTGCGTAAGGTCTACTGCAATTAATATGGTCAGTGTAAGTTAGGCTGAAACTATTCTGGCATTAGATTTCCAAAGTCAGTGCACATGTTCAAATATGCGGATCTATGTTTACATCATAATAACAAATATTTAATCCACAACTTATATCTAGTTGAGACTAAACAAACAATGCTGGTTAGTTTGTTTGTTAATTGTAGGCTCTGGTCACATGATGGTGTTGTTGCTAAGGAATTGTTTATAATAATAAATAATATAATAAAAAGGCAAAGTAATATCAGTCTTAGCCTATCGGTACATTACCCCTTCTTGCTGCAGTCTTATGCACCACAGGATTAAGTAATTGGCCATTTCCTCACAGATGAGCTGAGGCATGCCTGCAAGGAAACGCTGACTGTCGTCCCATCTTCTCAACATACCTGAGAAATGGAAAAAAAGGCATGTCAATTTGTTTTATGAAGGCTTTAAAAAAAAAAAAAAAACATATTGTCCTTTTTGTATGTTCTGTGTGAATGATTTGATGGACTGAAAACGCACAATCCATTCATAGAAGTAAGTCATTCAAGGCTGAGAAACATACAATATGTCAGAGACTGAACACCACACATTTTACTTCTGTGGTTTATCATATATACAGTATGCCAGAAATATGTACAGCACAACAACATAGCTGCTTGTAATACTAAAATTCCAAACACAACACAAGAGTTTTTTTTTGTTAGGCACTGTGCACATTATGAACAAAAGATAAAAAAAGCTTTCATTACTATGTAAGCCTACAGGAAATCTAATAATTTCTCCCAGTTGATTGCCAATGCCCGTGATAACATTTTAAACTATTCAGTTTTTGCTGTTTAGCCTATATACTATGGCCCTGCAGATCACATTCCAAAATATACAGTATCTTTTGAGAGAAATTTTTTACCTTCTAGTACAGACACGTCATGTCTCTATGGAATTAAAATTAGCTGGAAGACATAAGGCAGCCTCATTCCAGTGAACCTGGATGACTCACTTTCAGTTTTTGTAGAAGCTAGATAATAGCATGTGTGGTAAAAGTTAAAACTAAGGACCGTGACATTAGTATCTTCTCCACAACCTAAACACAGTGTAAACTGGATAGCAGGATAGTGTTCACTGCATTAATGGAAAAGACATGGCTATAACACCAACTGATATTCAAAACATCCAATAATTGACAAGGACAATGAATTTGCTAAAAAAACAGTAAGTGACATACCTTCTTTTTCCACACTACAGTGTATTGTGCTCAGATGAAAAATTCCACATGAAACCAGATGATGCAATTATGTACTTGAAAACTAAATGTAATTTCTTCCAGTAAGGCTGGAGAAGAAATCCTACCTAAACCCATGATAATCCTCTGGAGCTATCTGACAATAATTTATGCAACTGAAAATAATCTAGTTTCATCTTTTTAACAAACAAGCTGAGGGCAAGATAATTGGTATTAGAGTGCTTATTCGTTTTTATTTGTATTAGAGACTGAATTAGTGTGTCACTTACCAAAATGCCTGATGTCTTTCTCATACTTTTGGAGAAAAGTATTGCACTTCTCCTGGTCCATTTCAGCAGGTTGATTTTGGACGTTAATGATACTCTAGAAGACCAAGGCGAAATTAACTGGGTGTTTACAATGTCACCATCGCCACATGATCTCTAAACAGTACGATCACAGTGTCAAATAAGTGAAAACGTTACAAGCAAAATGTAACCATTCACTTAATGATGACAGGAGTTCTGTTACCTTATCAAAAGCATCCCAACTTCCAACAGCTCCAAGCACAGGACTGCGGCTGGGTTCCTGACCTCCCAGCATGCTTTCCTTGCGCCGCCACTCCTCCTCAGTGTGTGTGAGTTCTGAGGGACAGACCAGTATCCGTGCACGTTCCTGCTCCAGGGACTCTGAGCTATGAACTCCTAGAGAACATAGCTGGTCTTGCGCCTCAGCCAGTCTCCAGCTAGAAACGATAGAAGCCTTAACACAGCGCTGCTGACTCTGGCACAGAGACGCCATGGCACAGTCACAAAGTTGTGATGATGGTAACTGTTGTGGGACATGAAGGAAAAGGAGCATCACTGTCAGTGACTACAAGCAGAATGGTTTAAAATGTCCTGGACAAAACAAAAAAAACTTTAGGATTTGAATAAAAGAGGACAAAGTGGCAAATACAGAAATCAATGCTGTTGTTGTGCAGGATTCTAATTTGATTTGCTTAACAGTCCATCTACATTAAGCTTTGAAAAATATGCAAACTCCCTGAGGTCAAAACAAGACCCTCCTCCAGAGGAGAGAGGAATTACATTGACTAGATAATGTTATCACCATATTACCTACCGCCCCACCCCCCAGAGCCTTCTAAACAGCCCCCATACATCTTTTTCCATAAAATGATTGGCTGTCCTGGAAGTGAACAGCTGACAGCTACAAACTGTGGCTGAATCACAAACTAAATGTAGGCCCATTTGGTTTAAAAGCTTTCATGACCACATCCATGCTGCATTTGGAAAAGGGTGGGGCAACGGGGCTAAAAATAAACAAATGCTTGTTTCCAATGGCTAACCAAACAGCCAAATGCCTTTTCTAGCCACCAGCAGCGATCACACACAGCTGTCAAGTGTCTGACAATATGTAGGACCTGGGGGAATGGGTAAGAGTGCTGCTGCTGCTACATGTCCTGTTGTGACCTCTGATCTCACAAACCATCCCACACATGGATGATCTCTTTCCGACACCGATTTAGCCCGTCCAAACAAGATGGTGACATTGTTCGTGATCTGTTTACCTTGTTACGTTAGAGCGGAATATTTGGATAATTCGGGGTTGGCGTCAGATTAGCATTCATTATAGCATTTAGCCTGGACACTGATGTTTGGAAACTGCCATCACCAAGCTAACGGACAAGATGATTATACTACTGTGAAAGTTGAGAGCAGGACAAAAGAAATAATAATGCTACACTACTTAAAACAGAAAACGGTCCGCACAGCACTATCACACTAACTTGGCAACTTGAATGATCCCCCCAAACTGGCTTAGCTTAGCTAGCATACTTTTAGAAACCGTAAACTCGACTCTGTGAAGCCAAGTAAGGCGCACGTCTAATGCCAACAACTCGACCCCCCTCTCCCCCACCCCCACCATGAGCCATTTACCTGCTGGTGAGGATAATCACCACCGTAACCCCTGGCTGTTGAAGCTGGGTCACTGCTGGACTCTTCACCGGGGTAAACTGAAGCTCCGTTGCCCCGCCACTCCATCGCTGCTAAGCAACTAGCCGTTAGCTCTGCTGTGGGACCCGCTAGCTGATGCTAGCTGTGTTTGCAAAATCAGAGACAGAATTGTTTCCAGTGTCCAGCTGTCTACCACAGTTATATATTAAGGGGCAGCAGAACCGCCTGGGGAATAAGATGCACCGCAGGGCGGCGGGGGTTGAGGGGGCGACTCCTGAAAATAACAACGTTAGCTCCAACGACATCCACAGCGGCTGCTTTGCCCGGTTGCGTATTTTTAAGAAGTGACACTCAACACACGTGGTAAACAACTTTGACCACGTGACACGGTGTCCAGTTTCCCCCTTAACGTGAATGCTCATTTAAGGAAAATGTAATTTAGGTTCAGGATCGGATTCCAATATCTATAAAAATTCACGATAACTATTTGTGAATCAATTTAAATGTGTTGTCTGACTCTGAGGTGTCAGTGCCTGACTGCAGTCTGATTAATTAAAGGTAATGCAGTTATGACATTTCGAGTGGATGTTTGGCTTGGTTTGAGTCTTAACTCTGCGTGAGCCCTGTATGAACATAAAAAGATGTCTCGCAAGCAAAAAGGGCTCTCTCTAAAGCATTAGGTAGTGAAACCAGTAGGTGGCGGTAGTGCACTTTGAACTTGCACAACACCCTCTAAAAAACAAGCAGTTCATCAAGACTTCTGGGGATAATTTCGCCCTTTTTGAAGAATCCCAGGCAGCGCTATTCGAAGTTTGAGTCTTATTTCGCTCCCAATGAACTCAACAATAGTCTGCTCTCACGTAGCTACATCTATGACATGGTTTAGGATTTACGATACGAAGTTTTGTTGGTTTGTTTATGAGGCCAAGCGGTGCCTGGGAGGTTAAACGGAGGGCAAATAAACGAAAGGAAATGGATCCAGTGAATCACACAAACTACTCAGAAGTAGCTAGCTAGTCACGAGAGTATCCGAGAGTAGTGGAAGAAATTAGCATACGGTGAGTCTTTTCACGTCGATAATATAACGTTACAATACAATAACACTTGTCGCTTGTTGACACAGTTGAAAATAAAGTCGACGAAGTACTGGGGGGGGGGGACCTAGCATTGAGCATCGGCGAGCTAGCTTAAAATGAGTCACGATAGCTAATGTTAACAAGTAAACTGGCAAAACGACAAACACCGTTGTGTTGTTTCGATGGCTCTTACAGCAGAAACGCTGGAGCAGCTACGACATTAACACTCACACACACACAGGTGTGGCGTTGTGCGCTTTACCTGACTGGACCGAGCTAAAGTTTGCTAACATGAAAAACTGAGGAAGTAGGGGGTAGCTTCTTTTTTTTACCACTAGGTGGTGATAAAACACAATAACAACAAGACTTTACTGCAGGTGCCGTATCTCTATTCTCTTCCTCCTCCTCCATCCTCTGGAGAAGTGCAGTTGCCCGGACAGTGATGACTGCCAAAGCCCGCCTCCAGAGCCTGCAGACATTCAGACAGGGAGAAACAACCAGACTTCAGGCCTAAAAAAACATCCTCAGCCTGAAATCTAGTCTCATAGCCAGCTGGCATCTTGCCCTTTCTCAGGCTGCTGTTCCCACAGGTTTCTGTGTGTATGTGTGTGTGTCTGTATGTATGAAGGAATGATTTTATCAACAAAACGGGTTCATAATCATTAGGTGTTGAACTGTTTTCCTGTATGTTGTTTTGATCTGCTGCAGCTATACATTATATTGTCTCACTTTTTATTTTCTTTTTATGCTTGGTTTTGGTATAGTGCCATTCTAAAGTACAGATCGGTAGATAAAGTCTGTCTTGGCCTGTTAGCTCAATGTAATGGCTTTACTGTTTTACAGTATTTGGTGCATAGTAACACATTTATAGAACTGCAACGGTAATTAAATTGATAGAAAAAAAATTATCCATTATAATAACAAAGTCATTGTTTCAGATGTTTGTCAGGCCAAAATTGGGGAAAAAAATATTTGTTTTCAGCCTGTCAAATGAGAACATTTTCTGCTTTTCAGCATCATTGTAAACTGAATGTCTTTGGGTTATGAACTGTTGGTCAAGCAAACCAAGAGAGAAGAGAAGTTAAAACGGGCATCTAGTTCACCAATTTTTGGTAATTGATGAATTGGAGAAATAATTGTCACATTAAACAATAATAAAAAATAATCGTTAGCCGTGACTTTGCATATTGATTGATTGTGACAATAATATACTTGAGTTATTGTCATAGAGACCTCCTATTTGCAGCACTGTGTTGATCTGTGTGCTTTCTCTTACAGACTGACCACGACACATCATTCTGAAGACAGAAATGAACTATACTGCTCCAGAGGCAACTGGTTTGTATCATGTTTTTTTTCTATACACCTTTTGTATAGCTACATGAGTTTGATGGTGGGTATACAGACTCTAAGGCGTAGTTTTAAATGTAACATATCTTTTATAAATTGTGTGTGTGTATTCACACACATTTTAGCCAAACAATTTTAACATTTGGAGAAAAACTGTTCAGCAGTGAACAAAATGCATTAACTCTGACTATCACAGGAGTTAGCAGTAAAGAAAACACCATTGCCATTGTCAGACTGGTTTGATTGAGGTTTTGCCAACAGATTGTTGCGCTGAAACCGCTACCTCACTGAATTAAATCACCCCTCCTTTGGACTCTAGTGTCTTTATTTCATAAATATATTTTCAATTTATTATAAAAAAATTGATAGTTTAAATTTAAATATATCTTGTAGATAAATGTGTTGCCTCTGCATAGGTTCTAACTGATTTGTAGCTTTGTTTGCACACATGTTTTTGGCAACATGGGTTTACTGAACATAATGACCTTAAGAGCTTTATAATGATATCAGCGTTGTCATTATTTTGTTTCAGTCAAGAGCCCGTAGGTATGTGTCAGTCCACACTAGCACAGCAACCAAGCTGTAGTGGGTCAGTTCTGGAGAGGTAATTAACATGC
Source organism: Rachycentron canadum (assembly GCA_038496675.1). Classification (NCBI taxonomy): domain Eukaryota; kingdom Metazoa; phylum Chordata; class Actinopteri; order Carangiformes; family Rachycentridae; genus Rachycentron; species Rachycentron canadum. The sequence goes on from CM076666.1 coordinate 9,948,987, forward strand.
AAACATTGCTTTAATAAGAATCAAATTCTGCAAGTGCTGGTACTCTCCTCATTTCAAGATTCTGTAATGGCACCTGTTGAAAGCTTTTTCCAGCACCTACAACAAAATACAAAAGAAGAGAAGCACTTGTAGAGGAATGTTGTGGCATCCTTCCAGTGGAGTTGAGCCACTTGCAAAACCTCTGCCAAGTCACACTGAAGCTGTTCTGGTGGCTGTAGTGACACCAAATGCCCCATTTAGACACTTGATCTTTGTGTTTCCTTTGTTTTGGCAGCTGCCTGGCAACAGGCTGTCAGACCTGCCTGCGAGTTTAATCTCTGTCTAATTTTAGTGAAATTCAAGTGTGACTTTTATTATTTTTTTAAATAATGGGAGACTAGTAGAGTGTCAGATTACTTTAAAATCCACTTAGTGAAGATGTAGTATTTTCTCATATTTCAAATTCTCTTGTTTCAAAAAAATAAAAAGAACCCCTCACCTTCCCAGAGGTGACTGAGTGCATGTACTGTATGTGTGTCCATGTATTTGTATGCAGTGATGAGGTTATTATGTTGTGATGAATGGGCAGCCTCTAGCCCTGTCATTCACCCACCATCCAAGATTATAAAGAAACTACTTGCTCCACATTCCTCTCCTCTCCTCTCCACTACTTCTCTGTCCTTTCCTCATACAAACAGTTAGGTTGAAGTGAAGTGGGTTGTGCTGTTTGTGTTTGTGTGAGTCCCTGTGCACGTACGCATGTTCGTCAGTGGAATGAATGGGCTGGAGTGGGGTTTATAACAGCAGAGAACCACAGAGAAGGATACTTTGCCATTCAGATGAATGTTTGAAATTAACAGCCCTTTCAATGGGCCATATCAGTCTTTTTGCACATATTGGTTCATTTACTACAAATAAGATCAACACTGTTGTTGAACATTTTCCCTAGCATGCTGTCAAAGCTGTGGCATCATGATGAGATACAGAAGTGTAAGCAACATGAAAAGTGCTAGAGTTAAGCATTTTTGACCAAAAAAAAAAAAAAAGATTTCTCAAGCAACTTCTAAGTAACTGAAAACAGATTTTCATATTAAGTGGAAATTATTTAAAACCAGTGATTGTCTGGTAGATAGGAAATGTATTCTCAAAAATCTGAAATGACTTTCACAATCACTGACGCTAATATAAAGCATGCATTGTATGAAATGGGCCAAAACATGAGATTTTTTTCTGTGCTGTTTTAAAAACAAAGACAAGGGAAAGTTGCAGAGAGAGGCGAAAATGAGACAATCATCTAAGACTAGAAGTGTAGATTTAAATAGGACTTAAACTGGATGGAAACAAAGAGAATCATGTTGAGTGAGAAAGGTAGAGAGGGTGCACCTGGCAGATAAGTACAGGAAAAGATTCTCAGGCAGGTAAAGTTCATGTTTAAGAGGCAACAGAAGAAGAAGATAAAAACTGTCAAGCTAGGAGAGATACACTAAAGAAAGAGGCCAGCGTAGAGAGAGGGAGAGGCCTTTTGGTCTCCTTTCCCAGGCTGTGCATCAGGAAGGCTGTATTTTTTTACACCATGACCACAGCATAGCCCTTTCCTGGGGAAATCCGAGACAAAATCGAGAGAGGCTGCTGCAGGGAGGGAGAGGAGAACAGGAAAACTAGCCCCGGGAAGGAGGGTGGGAGGCAGGGGGGGCAGGTACAGAGGAGCCCACACAGCATGAGTGACAGAAAGAACCTAAAGCTTTTGGGAAGCTCAGTGTCACACACGCACAGACAGATAGACACAAAACATGAAACACACATGCACATCTCTTTTTTCCAGCCCATTTTTACCCATTGTGGCCTTCCAAATAATATTGCCCTGAGAGTTTTTTCTCGAGCATTTTGGCTGCAGAAACAGCTGGAATGCAGAGCTAATGTCGGGTTCCTCCACTATCCAACCAGCCTCAGCTGTTAATCCGATGTTACGGCTACTCTGTTGTGGCTGTTAAAGAAATAATATATGACATTAAGACTACCTAGTTATGCCTGATTTTACAAACAATATTTCCAGTATATTGCATTAACACGAAATGATCTTAAGAGTAAGGGTAAAATCAAAGTTATATTTACAGCACAAGGTACAGGCTATTAAAGCGGAAAACAGAGGAGTTTAAAAACAATATCAATTGTGCCAATGAGACAGGAAATTGAGTGGAGATGTCAATTGTAGTGAAAAGTTTCTTTTAATTATTGGCAAAAGCAAGTTTTCTTAAATGAATCACAGTCTCAAGGTTTAGCTCCATAGGTTTAGAACTATCTCACAGCATATTTGTTTACTTTCAGATTCCAATGTCTCAAACTAATGTACGAAAGAGGCCAATGAGTTTGGTTCCTTGACAGGTTGACAGGTCAAAGGTCAGAGTGAAACCCCACCTCATCTATGCGTGTGTTGTGTGATCCCCAGGTCTTCACCCTGACGTGCTGAGAGACCAACTCTTCGAGCTATGGAACCGGAAAGATCTGCAGACGGTGAGAGTCACTTTCACAGCATGTCAGGTCCACATATGTAATATTGAGTATATGTGTTTACAAAGATAGAAAGATGGAGTCTTTGCGTCTCCTACAAGACACTTGCTCAGGAAGGAACGAGACAGAGAGGGAGCCTGTTATAGAGATGTTTAAATGAAGCTCACCAGTGTGTGTGACTGTGAGATTGTTAATGAGGAAACCAGAGTGTCTGTCAGTAGGAAGGAAGGAATTTGCATTGCACTGAATGAACTTGAGATCTGTGTGAGGAGGATATTGAGTGGATGACATCTGTTTTGCAAATTAGGACACAGAGCAAGGCATTCTCACACAGATATTATTTTCTCATGTAGGAAGTTTATAGTTTTTCTTCCTAATCTGAGACTCAAAATGTGTGTGGGGGGCCCAGAGAGGGAAGTTAGCTGTTCCTCTTCATGTTAATTGCCCTCTAGCTTGTCTAAATATTCACTTGTCAGTTACCTAATTTTACCAACAACTGTGACTCATCTGCAGATGATGATTTAGTAGATGAAAAAGTGGAACAGGCTGGTTCTTCTTTTAATTTTCCAATCTAACATGCTTGTTAACAGTAATAACTCTAAAATAATTTATGGAAATTCACAGTTTAAATTTCAATCATGCTTGGAGTACACACCCAGTCTCAGTGTTTCAAAACTACATTTGTGTTTTGGACCCAAATGTATAAAGATTCCCTTTAATGTGATCTATAGTCTGCAAAGATTGTATTTTTCAGTAAACTTTTTTACACATGGTAAAATGCTTTAAAAAAAAAAAAAAAAAAGCTTTTCCTCTAATAATAATTTACCACTCCCTGCCTCTTTATCCCCATGAAGCTGCATTTGGTAGCCCTCCAGGGATTCTCAAAGCTGTCTGATCCTCTGGAGGCATTACTGACAATCCTGGAGAGCTGTCCGAGCAAACAGAAGAGTCGGAGCCACACCCTCGGCTATCAGGTCCTCATGGACTTCAAGACGTGGATGAAGGAGCATCCTCAGGTAGACGAGATTCATCAAAGAAACTTGTACCACAACAACAGTGTGATTAGTTCCAGTGGTTTCAGTGTTTCCTAATGAGTGACTTTGGAAAATCTGTATCAGAAACAATTATTGCTTCATGGCCCAGACTTTTCTTTTTTACTATCCTTGTTGTTTTCTTTCTTTATAAATTGATCTATTTTTTTGATATATTATTTATATGTTTTCTTGGTTCCTCATCATTTTTGTCTCTCCACCAGGTGACCCTGAGTTCGCTCTCAGAGCAGCAAACACTGGAGCTCCAGCGTCGTGCTCTGAGCTTACTAACAGACACCCAGCCCACCTTTGTAGAGAGCCTCATTAACATCTACCACCTGAGCTCCCTGGACCCAGCCATACTCCGACAGCACATTGTGAAGTTGCAGGCCCTCAACTGTTACAAAGAGGTCAATGCTGTTTTTGATACTGACAAATTTTTTTTAATGGCAGAATAAAAAAACTCAAATTAATGCTGACACAAAAAATGTTTCAATCAAGATGCTAAATTTCTCTCTGTTTTTCACAGGCAGCAGTGCTCTGCATCAAGCTTAAGTTGCAGAAGGAACTGAATATGGAGGAGGTGAGATACATTTTTTCAACTGATATGTCTATGTAACATTCATGTCCTGTTTAAAATGAGTAGCCAAATTTCTAAACTGTAATCTTCAATTTTCTCTGCAGATATGTGTACCATTAATCCTGCAGGATAAGCTGTCATTGGCAGAGTCCTTTGTCACAGGCCACAATGATCTAGAACGACGACTCATCACATTGCTGGACTCCTGGTGCCATCCCAGCTTCACTGTAGTAGAGATAAGCAAGTATGGAGCACGTGTGAATATATGAGAACCTATACTGGACATGCAGGCAACAATGTGTGTTTGTAAAAATCTGTGATTGCGTGTGTTTCTGCAGACAGTTCCCAAGCCTCTCTCTGTCCAAACACTGTATGAGCCAGATCCAGCCCAAAATGCTCACTAAACACATCTTACGACTCGTGGAGAAATTCAACATCGACCAAGGTGTGTGAAAAGGCACACATGCATTTTTTCATGTGTCTGTCTAAGGCAGAAATGATTGTCATCTCCTGTTTTTGAGACAGGTCTGTGTCCCAATGCACTTCACAAGAGGAGACTCAACTCTTTACGTTTTCTCATGTACAAGAGGTTTGTGGAGGTAAAGGATGCAGCACACTCAAATTTCAGTAAAAACAATTATATATACCAAGGATATAAGCGTGCTACTCATCAGTGTCAGACATTTTTGGCCTGTATGAATTGATGGTAATAATTGGTGTCCAAAATACACAACCTTCACATTGTCTTTATGACATGTGTCTTTATGTATTTCGTTGCTTAAGATCATCTTCAACATTTGTTGAGTAATGAGTAAATTACTGAAGTCTGCCTTTTCTGTCATGTAGATTCACTGACAACTTGCCAGTCTCATCTCTTTAGCAAATTCCAAAACCATATTGAAAATGTATTTCAGTTTTGCTTCCTTTAGATAAAAGAAACTTTGCAAATGAATGTTTTTTCACTATACTATATATACACATCATATGGTACCCTGCTTGCTTTAATTCTAAGACTTTGTTCTTACTTATAAATAACAAAATTAAAATAAGACCTTTTAAATAAATATCAATTAGTGATCTTGAGAAGCTTCTCAAGATCTATAGTATAGTCTGATCAGTCTAACCTAACCAAGTATGGATAGTAGCTTTACTCAAAAATAATGAAAAATACTGATTTTATTTATGTTTCATATTTTTTAGAAAAGCATGACTGAGGAGAACTGGAGTGACCATGTACAGGTAAATTGTTCTTATAGATGTATATTGACTTGGCAAGGTGGATAAACTGTACTTTACTATAGTATACTACTGTACTATAAAGCACTAGATATCCAGGATGTGTATTTTTTAATTGCCTGTTTTATTTATGTATAGTATGTAGTGGCAGATGATACTGAGCTGCAGGTAAGCTTGGTGGAGATGTTGGTGAGGTACAGTGGTTTCCGGAAAGCCTCTCAGTGGTCACTGAGATACAAGATCCCCAGAAATCAACTTCCCTATGGGGTATGGGAAATGCAGCTGAGTCTACCACCCGATCTACAGTAAGTTGGCTAAAATATGCATAAACATACCCTATTACCCAACTTGTGGTATGCACAGCCTATACTTGTTTATATAAGGAGGAAGAGTTGCAGCCTCGAAGTTTTGTCCCAGAAGTGCAACATTGAGCTGAAATTTTGTTCACAGCATCACTGTAACACTTCAATGTGTTGTGGAATTTACACCTCTCAGTGCTTAACACTGCCTAACAGTGCATCTTGTACCAAATTGTGTATGTTTGACTATTTTTATTGACTGTGTGGACTAAGATGTGGGTTAAAGCTGTTATGAGAGTCACTTTCATTTTTGTGCATTTTTTTTCATTGTGCATTTTCATTTTTTACCATTTTTGTGTATTTGGTTGTGTTGTGAGTATTTGCGGCACCTTTGTTGTCAAATTGATGAAGATGTTTTCTGAATTTGCAATGCAATTTGCTCCATAAATAACACACATTTCTCGTCTCTGCTCAGACAGATATGCTTAAGTGATTCAGCACAAACTGAGGAATGGATGCCATCTCACTCTCACTGTCAGAAGTTCTACAAAGTGCCACTCACCAAAGACAAGGTTCACTTTGTAGACACGCCAGAAGCTCTCCAGAGATGTCAAAACATTGTGTTGAAGGTACAAAGATGTAAATGCCACAAAAAATGAAATAGTTGCCCCCATTATGTTATTGGTCACCCATTAGTGAAAGTTTTCTTCATGGATGGGAGGTACTGGGAGTAATTAGTCAAAGTATTTATGGTTATCTGTTTTTAACAAAATTGCTGACTTTTGGTCTCCTGTTGATCCTCTCTTAGGAAGGTCGTGTAGTAGGAGTTGACATGGAGTGGCAGCCGTTTGGCTGCATCTCAACTCAGCAAGTTGCCCTGATACAGCTTGCCGTTTCTGACCAGGTTTTCTTATTAGATCTCTGTGTGAACAGATTCTGTCAACACCCAGACACTGTAAGCTTCATCAGGCGCTTTTTCTCAGAAAGAAATGTCCTTAAACTGGGTAAACAACAATCTTGATAAAAGTTAAATCAAATTTATTTAGTTTTTTCTGTTACTTCTGTCCCTCACATTTCTCCATATTATTTTGATTTAGGTTACGGTATGACTGGGGATCTCAAGTCTCTCTTGGTCACCTGGAACCAGTTTTTAGAAGAGCCACTGAAGATGGAGGGGGTGCTTGATCTGCTTAGTATACACCAAAAGGTAACATTATGTTGTAATTCATATAACTTTATACAAAATGATTCAAAATTAAACACAGTAGTTGATATTACACACTACAATTAAAAAGATATAAGTGCACATTTTTCCTTAATTAAGAGGGTAAAATGCAGGATGTGATTTAATGCGATTTCAATAAAAGCATGCTTGACAAGCATCAGTGTTGTAGATTACTTGTCCAGGATGCTACACTAGAGGTTGTAACTAATTTGCTGTGTTCACAGTAAACGCTGTTCTTGCCTATATTTGGATGCTAAGCCTGGTACATACTGTTACTGTCTAGTAGTTTGTGTGAGCCATATGTAGCTAAAGTCACAGTCTCTGAGGGGGACAGGAATGTGGAAATGGCAACATGGGCCAGTAACTGATGAGGTTTCTTCACTCTCTGCTTCAGCAGACTGCATGTAGTGGGATGTGAGGAATGCAAGCCATATTTTGCAAAATCACAATGTTGAATTGAAACAGGATGTTGCAACAGGCCATAAGATAGCTAGGGACTGTTGCTGGATGCATTGCCTGGAGCTTTATATCATCACAAATTCTAGATTATTGACTTGGGCCATTAAATTTGTGAGTTTAATGTCTGTGATGTCGGATGTAGATCCAGAGTAGTAAGGTCAAGAGGACTCAAAATGGTCCGAAAGGGGTGCTGGTTGGAGAGAACTCTGCAGAGAAAGGCCTCAGTCTACTGGTACAACAGGTCCTGGGAAAGCCTCTGGACAAGACAGAACAGATGTCCAACTGGGAGAAACGTCCACTGCGCATCAGCCAAATTAGATATGCAGGTAAGCTATTATACATGCAGAGACGCAATGACAGGGAGACAGATGGTCGTTGTTCTTTTCACTATAGAATATCAAAGATTATTTTGTTATCCCCCAATGAACTGCGAACCGATAAATTCACCCCCCTCTTTTTTTTTCTTGTTTCTACTTCTAGTGGCAGATGCCTACTGTTTGCTGGATGTATACTCTGTCCTCTCCAGCAAACCAGCATGCTTTGGGCTGCCAGCTGACCTGCACAGCATCATTTCAAGCCAATCAGAGAAGCGAGCCAAGAAGCAGAAGGAGAAACAGGCCAAGCAGAAGAAACACACCCTTGGCCAAGAGGTCAGGGGTCACTTAGTATTTTTTTCATAGATATTAACAGAGTTTACATATTTTTATGAGGTTACCAGGACCACGAAGATTTGAAGATAATTAAAATAAAGTCACAATGTTCCTAGAGGCTCAAAATACAGAATCAGATTTATTACTAACTAAGATGCATGTCAGCATACATGGTAGTGAAATACCATGCACTAAAGGTCAGGCTGCAGGTCACATTTAAACATTAAACATTATACACAAGACTCATTATATATGTGACATAAAAAACATGAAAAGAGGGCAGTGTTAAAAGCAGAGGATGTATATGCAGCCCAGGGAAACTTTTCTTCCTCTCTACTTTTTCTGGAGGTGTTAGACAACAACAACAAGTTTTTAGAGGCAGATGAGCTGAAATCAGGAGAAGGAACTTTCATCAATGAGATAAGAAAATGCAGAAGCCAGTATCCATTTACGACTTGTTGTTGACATTTTGACTCTGAATAAGTGTAATATGGTTTAAGGTCAAAAACATTACTGTTTATATATATTCCTGTTACTTTTTTAAAAACTTAATTAATTAATTTGAAAGAATTATTGTGCTAATATATGTACCATTTGTTAAGTACACAATAACCTTGACTTTTGTGAACAAATGGAGAAAACCCCCAACTAAAGAACCTGGGTTTGAGCATTCAACACACAGGGAGGGATAATATGTGTTTGACCGAGACTCTTGAGCAGTCCCTATGACCTCCAGGGGTGCGGTTGTATAGCTCACTCTGTGCTTTGACCCTCCTGCACTGTGGTGCAAGTGAAAAGAAAATCCCCCTGTGGGGATCAGTTAAGTATCACATTATTGCCTCTGTCCATTTAGGAATTTCAGGAGGCCCAAAGGGTCAGTCCCCCTCACTCTGACACAGAGAAAGGCCTCCTGTGTGGCAAGAAGCCCTCAGAAGATTTCCCCCCACTGCCCCCCCAGCAGTTACGGGTGGTGTGTGACAACATGCTACAGGGACTTGGGAGGTACCTGCGCTGTTTAGGAGTTGACGTGGTCATGTTGGAGAACACTGATGATCACAGAGTAGCAGCAAAGGTGAGTTAGTAAACTAGTCTGAGAACATACAGATACAATAACAATAGCAAACAGTAACAATAACATCTATAATAACAACCAAAAAAATAGTGATACTGCATTTAATTTTGGATTTGTTTTTATGTGTGTATGTTTTGTGTCAGTTAGCACAAGCTGAAGGCCGAGTCATACTCACATGTGGACAACCATTCCAAAGTGTAAGTAGTAACTAATGTTAAGTCACGAACATATCTCATCAATCCTTGTTTGCTAGTATACATGTATTGCCTCTGTTTTCCCATGTTTCTAGTTGCGTTCCCAAGTGGGTGAGGGTCGCTGTCTGTCCCTAGACTGTTCCGAAAAGGCCAGAGACCAGGCTGTTCGAGTCCTGAAACACTTCAACGTCCAACCCACTCCTAATGATATATTCAGCCGCTGCCAGGTAGGAAAGTTCAAGTTTGTTCTGAATATATTTTTCAAATGAACCTTGTATAATCTCAGGATCATCTGAGGTCTGTGTTGCCCTTCTAACTAAAATAGCACTAGTGATCTTTACTTGCACACATGAAAATGTGAGTAGAGCACTGTAAGGACAGTGAATGATGAAGTCCATTATCCATCCATTATCTATACTACTTATTAATGCAGGGTCTTCACGGGTCAGAAGCTGATCCCAGCTGACATTGGGCGAGGTCAGGATACACCCTGGACAGGTCCAAGGTCTAAATGTTCACTAAGATTGAAAGCAGCCCAATCTTAAAGCAATGTAGGGGTTGTGTTAGAGGTGGGTGTGTTGTTTCAGGTACAAGTGAGACAGTGAAATACAATCCAGGAAATACAGTTTGAGCAACAGCATTTGATGGTGTATCAGATGTCGAACACTTGTTCAGAAGTTTACACTGTCAGACAGGATTTTAATATCTTGACAGTTATCACTGTCATCGCTGTAATGATTTCATTGCAACTTTTGCAGGATAAATGGAAGATATAAACAATCATTCTTGAGAAAGAGGAAAAAATGTAGTTCCTATATTAGCGAAAAGTAGAAGCAACATAAATACTGAGGAAATCTTTCTGTGGTTATGAAGCACTGCTGAACTGCTTAATTTCCTGAATTGTGAGAACAAAGCTTGTGGTGATAGTGGTGTGTTGTGTAATCCTAAATGAAAGGGGAAGAAATTAATATATAATAAAAGCAAATGGAGAAAGAGGCTTTAAAAAAACCCTCTATTGTGTTTGGTTATGTGGGGTGTTATCAGTGGGGCAGACCAAGTTCTCTCTTTTCATGTGGAATGTCTTTCGAGTAAAAAGCTGAAACTAGTTCAGAAGATGAAGCTACACACACTTGATTTAGTTTGCCTAACCTACATAATCTGGAGCTAAACCCCTGTATAAGGCCTTATTCACAAATGAGGTTAAGATGAGGTTAAGATGGAGTGAGAGATTGGCAGGCAGATTGCTATGGCATTGGCAGTATTGTGGGTGTTGTACTGGAATGTAACAGTGATAGTGACCAAAAAAAGGACATTGCAGATGCAAATGGCCAAAATGGGCTCATTTTTATAGACAGGATGCAGAGCTCAGACATTTGGAAAGAGCCACTTTGCCTTTATGAAGGAACCACTTCATGCTCTTCAGTTGTCTATCAGCAGACCTCCTGGTTTCCTCCCTCTGGAGGTATTCTGGGCATGTCCAACTGGCAGGAGACCTAGGGGCAGACCCCAGAGATGCTGGAGGAATTGCATATCCCATCTGGCCTGGGAGTGCCTCAGGACCCCCAGGAGGAGCTGGGGGAAGTATCTGGGAAGAGGGATGTCTGGGTTATGTTGCTGCCTCAACAAACTAGAACGTGAAAATGAAGGGAGAGACAAAAAAAATGAGAAAATAAATGACTGGGGGGAAGGAGGGGGTATTTCTTAAGAAATGTTTCACTCTAAACATGGAGGAGAAATGAAACTGGATATAATTTAGTTTATACATTTCCTCAAAAGCCTTTCAGTATCATGTTCTTCTTTCTACAATCACAGAAACATCAGGTAGCATGTGCTGCAATAATCTAATTCCTATTGTGTTTGTGAAGCCAGGAAAATATATTTGTTGGATTTACGGTACCTGACCTGTAGCTATCTCCCTGGGTGGCTGTTTAGGGAAACCTGTGTTTGTGTTTGTGTGTGGCAGCAGTGGTAGCCACTGGAAGAGGGATATCTCTGTAGGACAGTTTCTAAACTTGGGTGTTCTGGTATGCTCCTAGTAGGGGGCCTTAAATGTGTCAAGACACACCACTGGGTGCATTTGTGTCAGGCATAATATGTTTAAAACCTGGACCACCTTGATGCTACCTCCTGTCTTGATGATACGATGACACCACACACACACACACACATCCACACACCAAAAAGATCTGACATGGTCAGTGGCCAAATGGTCACCCACCTACCTTCCCCATTTATTGGTTACTACTGATGCCACTTCAAGGGGAAGTGGCTTTAAGGTATTATCATCAATAGTAGGCCAAATGTGACCTCTAAAATCATACTAGTACCATCTCAGCCTCAGATCTTTCCTGTACTTCAGGTGGTAGACTTGAGAAAACTTTTATCCTAGGATGTGATGTAATTTGTTTACAACCTCAACCAGGGCATGACCATCTGCTTAAAACAGAATGAATAGAAATTGCAACTGACTGAAAAGACCCTGCCTTTACTATTTCATTATTCCCTAAAAAATTTCTGGAATAAAATATTTTAAATATTATTATCTAACAATGTCATTAAAAAAAAATTAAGACTAAAAACCTTGAGGGTTACCTTGAGGTTATAGGTAAATAAATGCAATATGCAGCTCATAAGAGTATTTACTTACTTACTGTATGGATTGTTTATATTTATATTATAGTATTTCACTGAAATAGAGTAGAATACCATTTAATACCAAATTAAACTGGACATGATCTGTGTGTATAGGTGTGACTGAGAGAGAGCTTCACCCTTGGGGCTTCTCCAAGGGCCACCCAGGCGAAGTTAACCCCTTTGTTAACTGATTGTAGGGCTCTGTGATTAGCAATGGATGGGTTAGTTTCTGTCCCTTTGTCTCTCCCTCACACGCTTACACAACTGATGAATGTCATGAGGGAAGAGAAGTAAAAAGGAGAAAAGACAGAGAAGAGATTAACCATCAGAATTGTGTACATTTGTGTAAAGATTGTGCAGGGAAAGGGTTAATGTTTGTCTCTGTGTATCAATAGGCCACACAGAGATTTTAGAGGCATAGGAATGTGTCCACCATGGAGACCCCAAGAGTGAAGGGGAGATGTAGAAGGGCTTTGTGTATATTTGTGTCATACAGTGTATGTGTAGTTTAAAAAAGTAAAAAAACACTACATGACTTTGTAATTATTTTAAAGCTCTGGTTTGAAAGAAATATTAATGTAATAATAATATTATGAGGCAGAATCATGGTAACTTCAAACTCATGTCTTTTCGTAGGAAAACATGGCTTTGTTATGTATTTTTGTAAAGAGCCATTTACAGGCAGGCAATACAAACTAGCCAAGGCTTAAATGCTGTGGTATGTGCCATTATTTCATGCAATGTACTATTAAAAAAAAAACGAAATAAATTAAACATGACTGCAAATTTGCACACACAATGAGCTGGATATATAGTTGAGAGACATTTATTATTTAAAAAAAAAAAAACATTGCTGGAGAATCCAAAGACTATTTGCAGTGTAGATATGAGAACCAGCAAATAGTTGTCAAGAAAGTCTTATTCTTAGTCTTATTATTAAGTAAAATACAGTTTTATATTCATCCATATGAAACATCTATCTTTTTGCCAATTTCTTGTCTAATGCACTTGTGCCTAGATGCTTGCCATGTTTACACTATTTTAAGCTGTTTATGTGACAGAAAATCTATATAATAGAATCTAATTGGCTCTCATATAGTCATGACATGAAAACCATAGCATACTCTTACAAAGCTGAATTTTTAGCTAAACTTGATAACATAATTTCATCAAGCTGTACTATGAAATGTGAACACATGCGTTTTAATATTGTTGTTTGGAATAAACATACTGACTTACTTAAAATGGTAATGCATTTATTTTGACACATTTGTCGATACCTCATCCACAATATATCAATTTGTAAAATCTCAAACGTTAACTGTGTGAAAATGTTGACATGTGGCACGGTATTTAACTCAATCCTTAATCCTTAAATTTCATCTCTGTGGATGCCTGTATGGGGAAGGGTAACAGGGTGGAGTTGGCAATTGGGCCATCACAGTTTCCTTACTCAGCTATCCTATCCGCACCACTAATGCCTAGTGAGTCTATACTTTCCATGTACACACACGCACAGACACACACACTCGCACACACTTCCGTTGGGTTGCACAGTTCCATCAGATGTCCCATACTGGCCTTTTATAGACATGTTGAGATAGCAGATTGCCTGAGAGATAGACATGAAACAAACCAAACGCACACACTCACCCATACAGTGATGCACACCCATAGTCTAAACCCAAAACTGACAAACACGTTCAACACCATCACACACATGTACAGAGTCACCTCAGCACCTTTACAGTCACACACGCACACTTGAGAGCACACTGATTTGGTCAGCACACACTCTGCCATAGACATTACTGCAGCAGAAACGCTGGTTCCCACGCACCAGACGATTGGGGAAGTGAAAACAAGAGCAACAGGAACCGCCACACCGTGAGAGGGAGGGGTGGGAGAGATGGGGGGGCTAGGGAGAGGAAAAAAAGAGGGAGAAAGGGAGAGAAATGAGAACAGAGGTGATGGCAGCGAGGTAAAAAAAAAAAAAAAAGCAAACAGCAGAGAACAAAAATTAAAAGGAGCAAGTGAGTTAGACACAGGGAGAAAGATATAAATAACATGGATTAGTTGAGACAGAATTAATGGTAGGGGGCAGGGGGGTGCAAGTGAGATGAGTGTTTGTTGAGTGAGGAAGAGTAAGAGGAAGAGAGAGTGTCTGAGAAAGGTGGCATTGAAGGAAGGGGGGAGGAGGAGGGCAAGACGATAGAAAGACTCGTTGTCTGTCCTTTGATCTACAAAGAGAGCCGCGGGCTGAGAAACAGGAGGAATGTGAGAAGTTGAGACACGTTTAAAGTTACTCTTTACTGGCTACGTGTGAATGTATGTGTGTATATTTGTCCACATGTGAGTTTATGATTGACTTAGTTATTGTCAGGATGTACAGAAGTGTTCAAATTCAGCAGGCGATACTCGATCTAATACCTTCAGTCACTGCTGCTCATTTTTAAATACACATGCACACAGCTTTTGTATCAGCACAAATGTACACAGCGTCACGCTTTGTTCACAACCAGACAACGAAAATGTCACATTTCCATTGTTTGTTTGTTTGTGCACTGGCTTCATCTGACATCTCCGAGCAGATACCATTGTCTGTACATAGTGACAAAACAGGGGTTGAATTTGTATGGCCCGCCTATCTCTCACTCTCGCTCCCCTCTCTGGAGACAAGAGGGGAACGACAGCAAGAGAGAGAAGGAGGCCACGGTGGGGGGGGGGCATTCCATAGGCACGCCAAGACATTCCGAGGGAAACCATCCCAAATATTTCCCACTGTGTGTAGTGAGGGCTCCGCGTCTCCTGTTACTCACACACACGCACAGTTTGAGAGAGAGCACTCACACACATAATGAGAGAAAGTGGTAGTCACACACAACATGGGTCATTCTCACACACCACTCTTTCTGGCAGACACACATAGTTAGTGGGTGCAGCTATGAGTGACTGATGGTCATCTTGTATGTCCGACATGTTTGGCATTTTTTAAATTTATTTTTTTTTTTTCTTGTCTCGGGGGCGGCGTGCTGTCTGTCTTTCTGTCTCTGTCTGTATGTAGGGGAACCAGATCAGAAAAAAGCATTTTTTGTGTGCAATTGTTGTGTCACTCCAATGTGTAATAGTATGAATGAGAGATCGAGTAAGACATTACCGCAAATATTAAGCTCTCAGGAAGGGTGTGATGTTCTCTGTGGTGACGAGTCATTCATCAGTATGAATGTATTCCTCTGTGCTTCACTAGAAAGCACTGGAACTCCTAAGGAAGTAATTACAAGAAGAACAATGGTTCATAATCTTATGCCAGAGTAAATATCAGTCACATTTATAATGATATGTGCATTACAGAGTCCTTAATTGTATTGGATTAATACTAGGTTAATAAACAAATAATTAGGATTGGGTGATATGGTTGAACAATCAAGCAGACGTTCAAAGTTAACTGTTTTCTAAGACCCTATAAGAAAAACTTAACTAATTCATTATTATTTTACAGCTTGATAGCAGAATTTTATAGAATTATATCATAAGATCATAACATCAGAATACTTGTCAATAAATGATCAAATATGACTCAAGAGCATCTGCCACCTTCATATTTTTATTGTAGCGTCATTCATACAAAGCAGTTGTGTCCTTTCATCTTAAGGTATTCCCTCTAATCCCTGTGAGTTGTATATGTAACAAGTTGTCATTCTTTTGTTGTATCACAGTTGTGGTTTAGTGTTGAATGTGTGAGAGAGAATCAGGCTTTTTTTTTTTTCTTTTTCTTTTTTTTTTTTGGAGGAGCTGTGAAAATCCCTTGGAAGAACTTGCAGCTCTGTGTGCACTAACCTGTGGGATGTGTCAGTCGTGTCCCTGACTCATTCTGAAGAAGATTCTCATGGCGGTCTGTGCAGACACAATAGCAGATACACATACACACAAATGGCTAGATAAGGCAGAAGATGAGCCATCACTCACCAAGTGTCCCTATAAAAAAAATGATGCCTGCACTCTTTTCCCACAGTCAAGTTGGCCCCAGGGATAGCGTAGCAACGCAATGACACCTGTGTGTGCGGGTGCATGCATGATATGTATCTGTGTGTGTGTGTGTTATTATATAGTTGCTCAAAGGTTCTCTTAGGGTTTGGGGGGGGACAGATGAATTTATAGGTTGTTTATTAGGACATTTAATAATCAGTCAAAAGATAATAATCTGTTCAGAAGCGGCTTTTTGCTGTTTCACTGTGATACTTGTTTTGCAAGTGTAGTCGATCACCCAGTGCAGGTGTTATGTGTTGTGACTCTTATTTTTCTATTTGTTTTTTAACACTTAGAAATTCAGTTGATCAGATAAACAGGTAACATCTGCCTTTGAGTCATAATTCTTTTACAGCTTTGCAGTTGTGTGAAACCTAATGCCAAATAAAGGCAAAAAACACCTGTGCTGTGAAAACTGCATATTGAAACATATAAAGCGATAATACCATATCTTTACTTTTTTGTTTGCCAACCACCCACAGCAAACCCTCAAAAACTGATAGAGAAATGTCACCATGGTGGAAAAATTTCAACATATACTTTAAAAAAAATTTTTTTTCCCCCTGCAACATTGTAGAAGTGGCCTACGTAGTTCTTCTCTCCCCCTTCTATCTCATTCACTTTCACTCACATTTCACAACCGCCATTACCATTGCTACTCTCCATTTGCTTCGTTGGTCCATATACATGCCAACACACATGTCCCCCTCAGGAGAAGTAGATGAAGGTATGATTTAAATTAATCAAATGAGAAAAAAATGAAACATCACATCTATTTGTCAGGGTCCATGTAGAAAACAAATGTTTGGCAGGTACTCACTGTATTATTTCATGAAAAGAACTTGATTTGTATGCATACCACAGTTATCGTGTATGCATGTCTAATACACAAGGACACACTAATATGCAAATATGCCTGCTACAGTAACACATTATTGTTTAAAAGCTCCTCAGCTGTGATTCACCTTCACTAATCCTCCCTTTCCAATTTGCACCCCAATGTTTTTTTTCTTTCATTCCTTCTATGTATCTGTTTCTTCTTCTCACCCTCTGCGTGGCCCTTTCA
This sequence comes from Rachycentron canadum, assembly GCA_038496675.1. Taxonomy (NCBI): domain Eukaryota; kingdom Metazoa; phylum Chordata; class Actinopteri; order Carangiformes; family Rachycentridae; genus Rachycentron; species Rachycentron canadum. The sequence continues at coordinate 9,965,946 of CM076666.1, forward strand.
CTCTCCATCTCCCCTACTCTCCCTCACCCACTGTTCTCACCCAGCCTCCCTGCTCCGCTCCACTCCCAGTCTCACTCTCCGTTTCAGATTAGCCAAGGCGAGGAATCCGGTGCAGCCGGCAGCTGGAATGTCCTGTTTGTCTTGCGCTGTTTGTGTGTGTGTGTGTGTGTGTGTGTGTGTGTGTGTGTGTGTGTGTGTGTGTGTGTGTGTGTGTGTGTGTGTGTGTGTGTGTGTGTGTGTGTGTGTGTG
>CM076666.1:9966227-10101562 GCA_038496675.1 Rachycentron canadum
GTGTGTGTGTGTGTGTGTGTGTGTGTGTGTGTGTGTGTGTGTGTGTGTGTGTGTGTGTGAAGTTGGTGAGGCTGGTGCTGCTTTTTGATGTGTTCCATTGTCTGAGAGCCAAGCTGCTTCCTGCCCCTGCTTTCCCCAAAAGCCTGAGAGAAACTGAGACAAGGGAAAAGAGAAGGGAGAAGGGAGAGACATTCAAGAGAACATGACAGTGACAGGTTGACATGGAGAGAGGGAACAAACTGGTGGAATAAGAAGGGAAGAATAGCAAGAGATGGGGGAGATGGCTATGAGGAGAAAGATAAGGCAGGAAGTGATGGAGGGATGGAAAAGGGAGGAGAGAGTTAGAGAGAAAGGAAGAGAGGTGAGAAGGAAGGAGGGAGAGCTTCAATAGGGCTTTTCCTCCAAACACCAATACAATGAAGTAGTGCGTAATTTCCCATGTCCCCCACACCCACACACACACAAACAGTTTCTCATAGGTTGCATAGCTGTATTCTCTATTTTTTCCTATAGGCTACTTGGGTCTGCCTGATTTCTCTTCGTGCTGACACTCTGTTTCTTTGGTCTACATGATGTCTGACACTGCAGACAGCACAGGCAATACAGATATGACAGGGTGAGAAGTTATTAAATTATGGGGAAGAGTAAGCAAAACAAGCGTCATAAAGATATGGGAGGAAATGCAGAGGAAGAGGATGTCTATGAGCAATGAGAAATGACAAACAATTGCAAAGTAAGAAAATGCAGAGGAGCGAAAATAGCTCAAAATGCCATGCTATCTGGATGCGTGTTGTGTATATGGTACATTTTCCTGTGAAAATGTGAACGTGCATAAATCATTCAACATATGTTTTTGTGTATGTGTGTGCGATTTGCTGGCCGGTGGAGGGCTTTTGACGGGGCAGAGCAGAGCATTCCTGCTGGGTGGTGATGTCATGAGAACTAGCTCTCTGCTCGCAGACAGACAGCCCTGTTTATGTTCCCCTCCAGAGGAGAAACCACACTGTGTGTCTGTGCGTGTGTGTGTGTGTGTGTGTGTGTGTGTGTGTGTGTGTGTGTGTGTGTGTGAGTGAGCGCATGAATGTGTGTGTGTGTGTGTGTGTGTGTGTGTGTGTGTGTGTGTGTGTGTGTGTGTGTGTGTGTGTGTGTGTTTCTCACTCGTTGTCTGACTGTGTTATTGGCTCATGGGGGAGGTGGGGAAGCCGAGAGGCACTCGAGAGGGTCTACTTTCCCCTGCCGCTCAGGGAGAGGGAACCACTTACTGATGCCTTCCTCTCAAACACACACACAGAAAGAGGAAGTTTCTCATGTTTTGCAGAGCACAGTAGCTACACAGCCAGACTTTGCTGCTTTGAGCGATTGCCCTCTGCTTCTAAATAGTCTCCTGAGGGAGGCAGAATTCTTTGCAGTATAATAACAAAGCTTGGGTCAGCGAATGACATCAGTACCACACAGAAGGCAGATATTTGGCAGTTAAAATCACATTATTGTTCCTTTTGCTGTATAACTTGAAGGATTATGCATTAGCACTTAACTATATCAAACCAGTTGCAAAAGTAGGTCAATTGTATTGATTAGAAAATGGAAACTTTAACCCTAACCATAACCCTTCCAAACAATTGGATTGAACTATGTAAGCGCCCATCTGCTATCAATAAAATGGAACTCAAATGGGTAACTTTACAGAAATGTTGTGAGAACCATTCCGAACAATTGTGTTTTCCTCTCCCAGATACTGCTGGTATGACTGTCTTTGTGTCTGTGGTCATGGTATAATGGTTTCCCTTGCAATAGTGAAATGTGATCTTCGGTCTTTGCAGCTTAGTGAATCATACATCATTCTCCCACACTCAACGCTCAGTGAAACATAGCAGTGCGTCTGAGCTCATTCTGCCTGCGCTGCACACAGCTTGGATGATAGTTCTTTATCATCCAAGCTGTGTGCTATTAGCCATCCTAATACCTGCCAGTGAGAGATACAGAGAGGTTTAGCGTTTTTAATTATCACAATTTAGTGATACATGGACTAGCTAACTCTTTGACATGCAGTCATGCTGTGATTTTGAGGCAGTTGTCCTGACTCCCTTGTCAAACTAGAAACAAGCTTGTAGTCTTTTTTTATATTGTGTTTTGATTTCTGTGAGTTCAAGGAGGTAGAGTAACTTGATTCTAAGTTCAAGACAAGAATAGGAGGGTCACATCCTTTTTGGTGAGAAGAGAAATAACTTAACATGCTGACGTGGAGCAAGTCGTCTGTTTACAGCTTATCACAATGTGTTATTCTTTCAAATTTACTGGTCAAGTTTGTAGGTTTTTATTCCATTTTATTTAACTACATGACCAAACTGTATCATGGCACCCAACTCTAGATTGCAGAAGATTACAACCTTATGGTTGCATCTGTGGTGGCATATTTTTCTCATCTTTCAGACACCAGCAAAAGCTCTGATAGACTTTTGACAGTTATACAACAATATTTGAGAACAACAGCTACTTCGTCCTTGGCAGGTTTTACTTAAAATAACAACATCCCTTATGACATGAAGGCATTCTAGGAAGCGAATCATATCATCCTTCCCTGCTGTGTTTTCCTAATGTTAGGTTACAGACTGCATAATTTTAGCTACTTTTCAGCTTATGATTGCCGTCTCTCTGCATGATGAATGTGTGTGGTCTGTTGTCTGTGCTTAGACTCACACAAGAGTTAGGGTATTGAAATGCTGTGGTTCTATTCTAGTTTTCCTGTCTCCTGTTTATAGTTTTGGTGCTGTAAAGATTAAGAAAACTCTCTGTTGGAGATATAAAAATGTGGATATAAAATTATAATTTGCAACTGTAGAACTAATGAAGACAAAGACTTGTAAAAAGCAGCTCAGATACTGATCCTGGTCCATAGGAACCAGAGCCCCGCAGGTTTTAGCTGTAGCCACTAATAAATAACTGATTTACTCCTTCAGTGCTATGTGAATATGGTTAATGCAACTGATAAGATCAACTAGACTGGGAACCACTGACCTATATATCTTAACAACAATAACCCCATCCACTGTAGACTGAGTTGTTTTTTCTTTTTCGACACCTATGTGTATGTGCACGCTGTGTGTTAGTGTGAGCTTGTGTGTGTGTGTGTGTGTGTGTGTGTGTGTGCGCAGTTTCCGAGAATCACTTGTGTCAACAATTAAATTTAAACCTCATGGAGGCACAGATAATAGATGGCAACCCCCCACATATTCTGTGGTTCTTTAACTTCATTTGTGTGTGTACATGCATGCATGTTGTTTGGAAAATCTTCTTTGATGTATTGCTGTTTCTTTTACCCTCTATTGTGAAGTGTGAATCATTTCAACTGCATGTTTTCACAGTTTATGTCCTAAGTGTTGGCCTGTACATTCTTTAAATGTCTGATCTATGTTTGTGTTCGCTGCTTGTATGTACAAGTGTAGGTGCAGGGAATGTGAGACCTGCTCAGCCTTAAAACCTTAAACTATGTCTTGCAGTGGTTCTCCAGAAAGCCTGCAGTTTGCGTGATGTGATGCTATCAGGAGGTTAGAAGTCTGTTTGCTTTGGGAGCTCCAGGCTTGGCGGAGACACACACACATTTTCTCTGTTTTGTTCTCTCCTTCTCTTCTGTTACCCACAGAGTCAGATTAAAGCAAAAGTTGTTGCAGGGTAGGAATGGTCACAGACAGACAGACCCCCCCCCCCCCTCCACAATCCACACTCCACCCTCAGGAAAGCAAAGAGGTAGAAAGCTGGAGAGGTCAGAGTGCTTGGCCTGGGAAAGGCCTGAAAGAGCAAAGGGGAGGGGCAGTGTAGATAGATAGAGAAGGTAGATGGATTGATAGAAATTGCAAAGAAGAGAATGGCTCAAGGAATACAGAAAAGAGATATATTACAAACACACAAAGCAACAGGGAGATAGAAGGAAAAGACTTGAGCAATTGATAGGAAAGTGTAGAGAACCCGTACCAACAAATGAGGAAAGAGGTAAAGGAAAAAAAGAAATCAGACATAAATGGACTGAATCATAGAGAATCCTTAAGTTTGTGGGGGGAGATACAGTGAGACAAAATGAGAGTAGAGGCCAAAACTTGGCCACTGAGAGAAATGCAGGATATAAATGGAATGGAAAATTAGACCCACAGTAGGTAAAAAAAAAAACAAAAAAACATAACGATGATGCGCAACTCGCATCTTTCCCCATTTCCTCCTCCTCCTCCTTCACGCCAAGGAAAACCAGCATCTAATGTTTCTCATAAGAACCACATCCCAAGATTTTAACTCATGATGTGCAGTCCATCAAGTGTCTTTATATGTATGTATTTATCTAATTGTGCATTCAAACTGAGATGTGGTGGAAGGAATCACATCTCTGATATGGATTTTTTTTTGACCAGTGGCCCATTGGTAAGACTGTGGTATGTGTAAGAAAAAAAATAGACTGGTTTCTAAATACAGATAATAAAATTATAATAATAACCTTAATTCATAAGTTACCACATGCTTCACAATGAAAAGAAAAGGACACTGGACCATTAGAAAAATAAATACATGCTTTTTAAAAGGCAAACCACTTAATGCTTAAGTTTTGCTATTTTTTCAATCAATCAATTCAAGTGCATCACCGCTTGAAAGACAGTCTATGCTTATGCTTAAGTATTTGAATGCCAACCATTCCTGTCATCTCATTCTTGAACTTGTGTAAACTCTCAGTCTGAACACTTCTGTTTGCATGTGAGCTTTTAGAGGTGCGTGGTTGTGGGTGTGACTGGGTGTGTAATAGTGTAGTATTAGTGTGCAGTTTGGGTGTGGGTGTTTGTGGTTGAGGGTGTAGCCTTTTTGTGTGTGGGGCACTGCTATCTAGTAAGTGCATGACTGATGAAAGTGTGTGTGTATCTGTGAGAATGAAAGCTTTGAGCATGTCCCACCAACTCAAACCAAAGCTGCATATCCATTAATGAATTAATGTAGCAACTCAAGCCACCCAGCGTCCCTCTTTGTTGCTGGTGGAAACCAGAGGTGACTGGAGTGCCTGAGTACCTGTCGGTCTGGATGATCCCATGGACGTCCTACACACACACACACACACACACACACAGGCCTCCTTGGACGCAGGGAGCCCTTTCTTTCTTTCTTTCTTTCCCTCCATTTTCCTGCTGTCTATTTTGGTCAACTGGTGGCCCGTTCCCACAGTGCTGCTGTTCCCATGGTTATCGCCGCGGAGATAGCGAGTGGGGGTTGGGGGTGGTGGTGGGCTTGACAGAGAGCGGGAGAGACAGCGTTGCTCTGTTCGAAGAGATAGGGGACTCTGTGGCTGTAGAGGAGGTGGGGGTGAGGCGGGGTGGAGTGGGGTGGGGGGTGAATGAAGGGTATGGGGTTTGAGTGTGTGCATATGTGTGTGAGTGTGTGTGATGTGTAGCTCCCATGAACATCACAGGTGGCCTGTGAGGATTCAGCCAGTATGGGGTGTATGATTTGTAAATGAATCTTCCAGTGGGTAATATCAATATATCTCCAGCCTCCTTAAAATTGTCACTTAAAAACATTAGCTGTGTATATTTGAAGGTATGTACAATATCAGATATTATGATTTCAATATAAGGTCAATATCAGTGTTGGATGTCAACATATGTCTGCCCTACACCATGTGAGACTTCCTTCTGAGGGTAGATGCCACTTCCTGAGATCAAGAACAGAGGAGGGGTACAAAAAGAGAGGTGGCAAAGGAGGTGATGGGGAAGGTTTGGGGCCGAGAGCTGGTTTGCGGTTTGGGGGGGGGGGTTGTGCAGCGAAAGGAGGGAACAAGGGAGGGAGGTGTGCGGGTGGGAGTGCGGGGCTCAGAAAGAGGGACGGATTCAGTTCCCACACTTCTAATTACTGTGTCACTGGAGACTGAAAGGGGACTGCCCCTGGCCCTAGGGAATTTGCTGGGGCCGGTCGCAGAGAGGGAGCAGCGGTGGAGGGAGGGAAGGGGACAGAGGAGGGGAGGGGAGGGAGGGAAGGAAGGGTGGAATTAAAGAGGGTGTATGACACAGGAACTCTCTCCATCGTCCTTTCTTTTGGTTTTACCTCATTGCATTCACACTAGAGGTGAACCTTTCACCGTGAGTCCCCTCCCCTCCTCTGCCCGAATACCCCAACCTCTCACCTCCGACCTACTTCTCCTTAACCCTCCTTTACCCTCCTCCACCTCAGTTCTCTCTTTCCCTTGAGCCTTTGTTCACCACCATGTACTGCTTCCTTTTTACCCCCACCTCCCCACTGCCCCTTTTTTTTTTACCTCCCCCTCCACCTCTCTGCTTTTCTAATGTTGTGTCCCTCTCCTGTGTCTCTTGTTGACATGAACAAGGCTCCCAGAGACACTTTGAAGTGAGTTTGAACTCTCTCTCTCACTCACACACACACATACGTATAGATGCCTTATCCTCCATCATTACTGCCACTTAACCCTTAGCCCTTTCCCTCTTTTATTTCCCTTTATCTCACCCTCCCATAACCTGTTCACTGTGAGTTGTATGTGTATCATCTGTGTGCATCCTGAGAGAGAGATATGTGTGTCTGTGTAGCTCCAGGAGCTCAGCAGTGGTCTGGGTTTGATAACCAAGTTGAAGCAGTAAAGATATTACTACCTTGAACAGCTGTCTTTTGGACTATATAATGGCTTGCAGATAAATCCAAAAATAGATACAGACAGTGGATACACACATAGTTCTGTGTATGGGACATTGGGTGCCTACACCAAACTCTCAAGGACGTGGACAGGCAGACCAACGGACACACAAACCCTCATGCATTTACAGATTCTGCTTGGGCTGTTGTTGCTGTTTCTTAGTATACTGTGCAAGATGAAAACGAAGATTAAATTATTTCAGATAAATCATGTCACTTAGTCTGCTGTTGGCACTAGTCTGCCAGTAAAGACATAAGAAAATAGAAGAGAAAAGCAAAAGTGCTTGTTGAAATACATGAGTTGTTCTGGTTTCTCACAACATTGCTTCAGAGGAGGTTTCTAAAACTTTGAGACAAACCATAATGATCAAAGCACTCAAGCTGGATAGTGAAGTACAAAGAATGGAATGAGGTTTGACTTTTCACTGCTGCAACATTAAATTCAAATTACAACGGAAAGTGTTTGTAACAGTTGGTCTTTTCATTGTGTCACCTTTGCTTGTGTTCACTGAGTCAAACAATGCCAGTATAATACCACCCCCATATGATTTTAGATAACATGCTGGTGTCCCTGAATCAGACGCATGACGTATAATACAACGGTGTTGGTGTGTGTCTCGCTTGCTGGCTCTCCCTTTTACACAGACACCTCTGCTGCCAGCTTAAAAGCAGAATGTCAATGCCCCCCCCCTCCCAATTTGTGTTCATACCTTTTAGGTGGAAAAAAAAGGACAGCATTCCCATCTTGAGCAGGCCAAGCTAATGTGTGAGTCTACACCACAGATCTCAGTGCTTTTGACTATCATTAAACTTTTTGGTCTTTTATTAAATCGCTGGTGTTAAACTTTCAAACCAGTGGACATGTAAAAATATTAGCTGGTATGCCACCCTGGTGCTGACACATTGTCTGTCAAGAAGCCATGTGGGAGGGTCACCTCTCCTTTCTGTGGTCCAGAAGAAAACAGATCTGACAGGCAGCAGCCACCACTGTCAATATTTACAGTCCTGGATGATTCACTCTGCATTACAAAAACATTCCCTGCATGCCTGCTGCCTCTAAATCAGGAAGAGATGAGAAACAAGAAAAAATGAGAGAAGAGGTGAAGAGGGGGGCTCATGGGTGAAATATGCACCAGCTGCGATAAATGTTGAGCAAAGGAATCTGCCAGTGGCTCTCCCATGACGGCTGTGTGTGTGTGTGTGTGTGTGTGTGTGTGTGTGTGTGTGTGGGTGGGTGGGTGCGTGCGTGCGTGCGTGCGTGCGTGTGTGTGTGGGTGTGTGGGTGCGCGTGTGCGGGCACAGATGTAGTTCAGGTTGATGTATTTAGGTTGAGTGGGTGGAATTTCTGTTTGGGCTGTGTGTGGGTGTAGTGACAGTTTGAGAACTGTTAGCGCATGTCGAGGAAAGCTGTAGATGTCGTAACATGGGGTTGAATGAGTGCACTGAAGGCATGGGAAAAATGAGCATATTAAGACAGTTTTAGTGCTTAAGCGTGTGTAATTGTCACCCTGCCGAGAAAAGTGGGGAAAAAACATTTGGAGCACCAGATCTGTGTCAAAAAGACAAATGTTAACTGACAGTGGCTCTGTATTTTAGAGTGCCACTTGTCTTTATTGCACATAAGACAGGACCCCAAAACATACCATTTGTCTCCTCAACAAACAGAGAACCCCAAGGTGTCCCGAACCTTATGCAGCTGGAGTTTTCTCTCAGTTGAACCTTGTTAATTGTTGTAATAATGATCCAGACTTGTATTTTCTTCATATATAAAACTACAACTACATCATTCATGATTGCTCAGGGTCAAGCCAGATGATGCTTAAGTGGAGCTACTTTTTACATCATCTGGGTTTGTTCCAGTATTTTTTACACCACTTGCTATTAAAATGTCAACCCTTCATCATGTTAACAAAGTTAAACAACACAGCACAAAAAACTACACGATCGTAAACTGTCTGTCCCTTAGCTATCCGTTTGGTTGTTTTTTTTCCAGACAAGAGGAATAAACTGCACCACATGCTCACTACATACAACGTTATGTTATAAGACTGGATTTTTAGTAATATGTTACTAAAAATATCTGATTTTGAATTACTAGAAAGTAGTAACAGTTCTAGTTTCACTTTGGCTCTCCATTTCATTACAGCAGAGTTGAAACTAACAATTATTCTCTTAATAATGAATTTAGTTTCTCATTATACCTCTGTGCCAGTGACATCCATGGCCTGAGGCATTATGTTTTTAAGTTGTCCGTCTGTTCCTTTTTCATTAATGCAGCATCTCAGTAATGCCTTGAGGGAATTTCTTCAAATTTGGCCCAAATGTTCAAATGTTGAGGATGAACTGATTATATTGTGGTGGTCAAAGGTTAAAGGTCAAGATCAATATGACCTCTCATCCGTTTTGTTCTTGTGAACATGGTGTATCGGGAAAACCTGGCACAAACTTCCACTTGGACTCAAGGTTTAAATGACTTAAGATTTTTGTGGTCAAAGGTCACAGATCATACCAAGTCATACCTGAATTAACTTAACACAAATGTGTATTTGGATAAAATGATGAAGTGATGACATTTTATATCCATCACATCATACTGTTCTGCACACACTTCTGGCCATTATTCAATACTGTAACTCAGGAAGGGGAAACTGTGACCATATTTCCTGTAACCTGGTCGGTTGGCAGAGGCAAACAACTGTGAGGTGGTAATTCTTTAAAAAAAATCCTATCATCATTTCCTAAAGCCAAAGGTTATGTCTAAACATTGTTTGTTTGTTTTTGACAGAACAAAAGCCAAAAATATCCAGTTTGTGTTCCTAAAGACAAATGATTAATTGATCATCAGATAATCAACTATTGGATCAATTCTTTCACCTTTGGCCAATCTGCTCCTCACACAACAGCCACTGTTAGTGTTAAGCCATATTATCTTTAGAGGCTAAATGTGTGAACAAAGAACATAACCCAACACTGACCTGGGAATTAAATGACACTACACCTAAAAAACGCAATAGACCAAGTTTTGAATGTGGAACTAATCACATTGTCCCTCAAACTTGTTTAGTCTGGTTGTTTTAATTTTAACACATAAAAAATGCAACATATCAATAGAGACTGGCTGGTGGTTTAATCCGGCTTTTTCTGTTTTTTGGATGAGCTGTTTTTTTTTTATCCCTCTTCAAATCCCATTGCCCAGTGAACAGCATTGTCAACTGAGCTTTTCAGCACGTTGTTTTCCTGAGCTGTTTGGCTTAGACCAGCCCCAGCTATCTGCCGTCTGAAGAGAGGGAGAAAAAAAAGAGCACTTGGAGATTGAAAGAAAAAAAGAGGTTAGAGGTGAGAGACGACCAGAGAGAAGGAGAGAGGGAGACCAAGGGGAACACTGGAAGGGGGTAGATGAAGCTTCATGCAAGACATAGAACAAGAGAGAAGACATAGGTTCAAATGGAGAGAGGGAGAGATGGAGGTTGAGGTTGAAGGTTGAGTGGGTAAAAAAAAACAGAATGAACTGACTGTGCCAAGCCGAGGGAAAGCATTAGTGCTATTTGTGTGACGGCTAGACTGTTATCTGCTAGACTCTAGACTATTATCTTCTTCATTACCCCTTTTAGTGAGCTCCAATAAAGAGGGACTAAGGGAGCAAAGGAGGGAGGGAAGAAAAGGCAGAAATGTTGAGACCAAGTGGAGGGTGAGAAAATGGTCGAAAGAGCAAAACAAAGTTAACAAGAGAAAGAAACAAAAAGAGCTTGAACAAGAATGAAGGGAGAAGAAACAAGCAATGCATGGAATTAGAAAAGTTTTTCTACATATTCTGGAGGATAGTAATAAACAGTCAGTGTCACTACTGATTATCTGGTACTAACAATACATTCATATTAAGTCAATATAGTGCATTTCCATTTTTCATGATGCTGCATATCAACTTTATTGTAACGTAATGTAGTAACTAGAATATAAAGACATATTCTTAATTTTGAGCTTTCAAAAATAAACACAAACAAGTGTATATCTTGTCTAACAAACACAACAAGCTTGAATAGACACAAATAGTTTAAATAGTCTAAAAAAAATTTAACATAAATGCCATAAAAAATATGAAAACCAAAAAGACAAAAAAACTAATATAAAATCAATTGTGTCTCTTGTTAAAAAAACAACCATTCAGTGATTTTCAATCTTATATTGTAGATGCTACATTTCAAATATTAAGTTAAAGTTAAAGCAATAATAGGAAATAATTATAAATAGAAAGTGAAAGAAAAGTTTGAACTTTTAATCTGCTTGTTGAAATAGTCAAAACGTACAGTTTAAGGAGGATGTCATTCACGGACATTGTTGCCAAGAAGAAATGGGGTCACATCCCCTTAACCCCTGGGAAATTTAGTGGAGCGCAAAAAGCATTCAAACAATCAAACAGTAAAAACATTGAATACATAAAGCAACTTAATATACATTAGAATAATAATTAACTAATATACATCAGAAGATGGCACATCTGTCTGGATTGATTTGCAAATATGTTCACCAGATTTGATCTTCTTCATCCACACCAATATCCATATGTTTCCTTGCACATTCATGCACCAGAAAGGTTTCACTTAACCAACACAATCAACCATTGGAAAATGAGGGAGGAAATAATGACTTCTCTGATTTCTGTTTCATTCAGGTGAAATGAGTGGGTACAACATGAGTCAGGGAAGGGAGTGTGTGTGTGTGTGTGTGTGTGTGTGTGTGTGTGTGTGTGTGTGTGTGTGTGTGTGTGTGTGTCTGTCTGTGTGTGTCTGTCTGTGTGTGTGTGTCTGTGTGTGTGTGTGTCTGTGTGTGTGTGTCTGTGTGTGTGTGCGCGCGTGCGTGCGTGTGTGTGCGCGTGTGTGTGTATGTATGCGTGCATGCGTGAGTGTGTGCACGTATGTGCGTGCATGTGAGTATGTGTGCGTGCATCAGAGTTGCATGTGAATTCTTACATCCTCTACATGCCTTTGTGGTATGTGTGAGTGCATATGTTTGTACATGTGTGCAAGTGAGATGAGTCAGAGGAAGGTGTGTGTGATGTCAAGCCCAAACAGGCTTTGCTGTGGTCCAAGTTCAGGTTGCTGTCAGGTGGTAGTGGTTAGTTAACAGAGCTGGTAATTACCTCAGACTTTTGGGCTGAGACACTGGCCAGACCCTCAGGATATTGTGGGAAAGTACATTTAGTAGGTCACTGCAGTATCTCCCTCATGGTCCTACTGCAACAGAAAAGTGACCCCTACTCCAGGTGTTAAGATGCACTATACACAGGAAGAATTCATTTTAAGTAGTATCTACGAAACTGCAAACACATTGCACATATTCAATAATAATAATAAAATGAGTTCTTACCTGGAGGTGCTTGGTTGTTTTTTTTAAACTCAGTGTTACTCATATTGGATTCATCATCTGTTAACTTAACACATGTTTTCTACTAAGGCCTAATATTTTTTTTCCCAATGTGTTTTTGTGGAGTCCTTTCTCTGCGTACATTACATTATACACTTTACGTAATATCATTTCTAAGTAATCTGACTTTTAGAGTGAAGTCTGACAGCCCACCTGAATCACCTAAATTTTGCCACGTACCTTCATCCTGCAATTTAGTTTTCTGCTAGGGTTGCAATAACCTTAATTAAGCTACATTTCAATGTCTTACGGTAATTGTAAGGCAGAGTATAATAAAAATGATTGATTTTCATCTTTGGCAGAGCGGAGGAACTCTGGCCAGACAAAGCGGAACATTTCTAATTCATTTCTATCTTTCAGATATCTATCTTTTTATTAATAAAGAGAAATGGTGATTCAGTTAAAACCTTTTCTTCCATGACCCACTCTCACCTCACCCACCATTTCTGACTGCACGCAGGTTTTTTTTCCGGTCCTTTCTCTTCTCCAAAAACAAAATGTACGTCTGCATCCGTCAGTGGAAATCATGTGCGAGATTGTCTATCACTGTTAGTAGACGTTCAGATTTACCTAGAATGACTAAGGAGCTGTGTGGGAAAGCAGAGAAAAAAAGTCAGTTCTTTTTCTATCGAAGCATGAGGTAGCTTTTTCCAGTTCAGCATGCCATACAATAGACCTACATCATGTCACAGTGGTTTAAATAAACATGTATATCTCCCCAACAGAATGACAGGGAGGCAAAGATGGCAGAACGTCCCAGATATGGGCTGATGGGAGGAAACAATGAGTCTGTGGTGTTGTATGTTTTATTTTACTCTCCTTGAAAGGGATGTTGTAGCTTCTTGGAAAAGTCTGTTTTTTTCTTATATACTGTGTATATGTTTTAGACCACAGAAACATTGAACAGTGGAATTAAAATTTTGAACCTTTACTTCTTAGTTCATATTCACATTGCAAAGGAAAAGGCAACATTTTCAAAGGGAAAAGATGATGCAGTTGTCGCTACCCTCTTGCTCTTCATCTATCCAGTTCCCACGCTGCCCCTTACCTGACTTACCACAATTTGAATCAAATCACCAGTGCGCAATTGGCTGCTCTAACCATGTGACCTACATCGGCCCTAAAAGCACCGCCTTTTGAGATTGGTCTAGGATTTTCCCATGGGAGCTGCCTACAGAACCAATGCACTGTGAGTGCGCGTGTGTGTGTGTTTGAGAACGTTAGGGAAAAATCTCCCACCCCCCTCCTCCCTCTCTTTCCTACCTCCTCTCCACTATCCCCCCTTTCTCTCCTCTTTTTTCCACCACCTCCCATCCTTTGAAACACAGTATCACACTTTAGATAGCCTTTGTTGTCACGGCAAGGAGCATTCTTTCTCTGGCACGGCCACACGGAGTGTGAGAATGCAGGAGGTTCCCTGAAAAACACAGACAGAACAAAGGACAGGCAGAGTAAGAAAATGCAGCAATGTAGCAACTGTGAAAACGTCTGTTGAGTTAAATGGGAATAAAAAATAATGTGGTAATTTGCGTGTTAATAATAGGTTAATGTGTGATTTCATTTTTGGCAGAAACTTGATCTTAAGGCTCTTCTGTGGCCTAAGACTGTGAGAAGAAATCTGGTGATTAAAGCTATTATTGAAATATTATTTGTAATGTTTGCAAATAATTTGCTTATGAGATGCGGTTAGAGGAGACATGCACCCAAAGGACACGTAATTGATACACAATCAGTAACATGGACTGTTTGAAGCTGTAAAAAGTGAACGCTGATCAACCTGCACAGATTACAGTGGCTGACGCTATGTGCCGTGCTGATCACAAACACAATATTTTGCCTGTGCAAACATTCCACATTCGAATTTGTTTGACAGCACTTTCACTCTAATGTTTTCCATGTTGCTGGATGTGCAGGAATGTAGAGAAGGCACCTGTATGCCTTTGTGCTTCGCATGAGCTCCATGACATCTGCATGTCTGCAAACTCTAGTACTTAAATAGCGCTGTGGAAAAAACATGTCTTCAGGTCCTGCAGTGAGCCAAAAACACAGAAAATGTCACCAAACTCATCAAGGCCAGCACAGTTTCCAGTCGTAGAAGAAGGTACAGAGCTCACATCTGTATTCATTTAAATATAATTCCTTACCACTTTGACCAAGCTTAATTTGTCACATCCATTTCTATGAACACCATTAAGGCACTTAAAGCAAATCTGTTTTATCTGTAAATCTGTTAATATCATTGTGATCTGTATTACATCACTAAGACATTTTTCACACTTAATTTCACTTTATACATCATTTATTTGTCTAATAGATCTCTGCTGGATCTTTGCATTTGTAACTAGCTGTGTTTTGATAGAATTATTTTCATCCAGGTTGCGTGTGTGTGAGGCGGTGTGCGTGTGTGCCTGCCCGTCCGTGGCTTAGCCTTGAGAGTTCAGAGCAGGTTCTGGCTTGCTCAACTCTGGGAAACTTTGAGCTGAGCAAATAGCTGGGTCTGTTTTCCTGGCTGCCGCCACACTCGTATGTGTGAGCCATGTGTATGCGCTTTGAGCATTTGTATGTGTGTGGTTTATGCACACTGTAGTGCAACCTGTGTGACTTGTAAAGTGTTTTGTCTGTGTGTGGTGCATGCATGTTAGCGGGTTAGTGTGTGTGTTTAAGGCAGATACAAAGAGGAGAATACAGAATGTACTGAGGGAGAGATGAACTTTATTCCCACAAACAAGACAGGAGATGACACCTCTGCTATTCCCACACCTCCACTGTCTAGCCGCTTTCTCCTATCCTTACCTCAGATACCACAGAGGCAAACAGTGCTCTGTATGTGCACACAGCGAAGAGCACATAATTTTGCATTGGGTGGGTGCTTGCTTCTGATGTGCAGTCTTCATTTAACTTTTCCCCGGTAAAGACAGACAAACTGGCTTTAATCGAGCTTAAAGCTTTTGTGAGGTCTGCGAGCCTGGTTTGATTTACAGCCCACCTCTAAGTGGAATGCTGTTTGCTGGGTGGAGCTCAGGTGTGTTGACAAGGCTTTTAGCACTGACATGCTGTCAGGATGGCTTACAGACGAGTGTGTGTGTGCATGTTAGGGGCTGGCAAACAAGAGGTCACTAATGTCCCACCAGGGAGGCCCTTACCACGGAGAAGGATAGCACGGCATGGACATGTGAACGTTACTGAGGCGTAAACGCTGTCACACACTCACACAGTGATCTGCTCTTTCTGTAGCACTTAGGCCCTTTCACACCAAACCAACAACTGGGGGGAAAATGTCTGTTTGCCATTGGTGTGAATGGGTCAACAGAAGTTACTTGGCTCTGCAACCCAGCTTTAGACCAGGCTTTAACACAAGTGTGACCTTTTTGACTAGAACAGGTTAACCTTGGTCACTGTCGTTACCACCGTCATTAAAGTAATTTCATGCATATTTGTTGCTTATGACAGAGGAAGTTAAAAGGAGGATAAAGATTCTGTTAGTTGGCTGCATGGGAGCAACTGATGACTGTGAAGTGATCATACTAAATACTCCACCATCTATATAGTCTGCATCTATATCTCTATATACAGGAGGCAACTCTTCTTTTAAGGCTCTGGAAAAGTCCAGTTGCCTTCGACTCAGCACTTAAGATTAACATGACCTGGATGACTGAATACGTCTACCTGATTGGTAGACGTATTCAGCTAAACACCAAAACGAAAAATGCTCTTCTGCAAGAACCCCGTTTGTCAACATTAAGACATTTCAATCAGGAAACCATTTATCACTACATGTAATGAAATCTGCCAAAACAATGCTATTTGGCTATAAATACATTGTACTCTGTGTAATGATAACTAATTATACAGAAACTTAATTCACTAGCTATAAAATGAAGGTTTTACTGATTATAAAAAATTTACTTCAAACAGCTTAGCTCTATTTATTTATCATTACCTCAGCAATGGAAATAGTTCTTGGTCCATGATAAAAAACAAATATACAACATGGAACTTTAAACTTAATGAATATGCTTGTTTTTCTTGCCCAATGTTAAACTGCTTATGTCAGTAAGTAGTTACAAACTAAGTAAATACATTATTAGGAAAACTCTTGAAAAAATACAGTGCTTTCTCCCTAAGTCAGCATTTCTTTAAATGCAATTCTTTAACCCCCCCCCTGTTTTCATCTGTTTGTCCAGGCATGTAACAGTGATCAGTATGTGGCAGTGCCCAGAGAGGACATGGTCAGGATGCTTAAACAGAAAGGTATGTTGAACACCCCTGGCTACATGGAAACTCACTCAGTAATATATGGAAGAGGGTTTATTTTTTACTGAACTCCAAATGGCACTGACTAGGACACAGGAGGATGTATTTCCATGCCAGTACTCCTGTTGTTATCATGTCTGTCACACTTTTGTTGAGGTCATTTTGACTTTGCTATGATCAATCTCACTTACAATTGTTGTGTTTTGCCTGTAGGATTTTTGCAGGACCAGGACAACAGTGGCTGCACACAACAGAGGTCCCATCAACAGGAAGAGGAGAAACTTGGTGACATCTTGACCCGCAGCGTGACCCCTGAACTCCCCAGGTATGCCCTTCAGTGTCGCTGGGCCTCCCTCTCTGGGCTGGACCCTGACACTCTGACCTTTCCCGGGGGTGCACCCATACAGCTCCACACCGTGCCCCCTTCCCTCCTGCCGAGGATACCCCTCTTCTATGTCTGCACCAGATGTGGCAAGGTGTTCTGGGAAGGCTCTCACTTTGGCCGTGTCCTCTCCATGTTTCAGGAAGTCTTACATGTAACAGACGACACTGAATCAGCCACAGCGCCCATTAAAGTGGCACAGCTGAACTGACGGATGTAGGTTTCTTAAGTTTACCGGCCACAACCACATAGTAAAATCCAATTAAACTGCCTCGTACATAACAGCAGTTCCGTTTGACTTGATAAAATTATAAGACAGACACAAAAACTGTAAATTTAGGCTAAATTTATAAGTGGGAAGTTTTCATTGCAACTTCAAATTTGGACCACTTGAAATAACAAATTGTTTGGATAGAAATTTGGTGAATTAATACTTTTTTTTTCTTGATACTTTAATACACTTACTGCTCTGTGTAGTCAGACCTCCTGTTACCCAGTGGGTATTAAAACTTCACAGTCACGTGGTGAATATGGATGAAGGCTTTTGTCATGCCAAACCTCTCTTCCAATCTGTCTGTTTTCAATAGTTTTAAATCTATTGTGTTTCTAAGAGTTTAAAAACTCATTTTAATTTCAGTGAACCAAAGACAAGTCATGCTCACGTTTTCACTTGGTAATTCTTGTTGTTTGTATTCATTGTTAAATCCTGGCACATTTATGGTGATTTATGGATTGTGTTGAGATAATTTGAGTTGTAATTTGTTAATTCCTTAAAAAGGTTTTAAGTCTTGGGAGTTCTATCTACAAACTATAAATCACCCTATGTACAGTTTATGTATAGATCTTAAGTTTCTTCATCCAGAATCTTATATTCTATTTGATGACTTATTTTTAATTGTTTTTACCAAAAAACTACGGTTAAATGATGACAGGACTCAGCTCATGTGTGTCTGTTATACTGTAAACTTACATTCTCTGTAATTACATGTATATAATGTTTTTGATTATTTCAGCAGAAGCTGAATAATTGTAAATAAACAGATTTTTCATTTGCTTTATCATTCTGGGAGAAGTCATAATTGTTGGTGAGTGTTTTTAATTTTTGATGTGGTTCAGAATTCATGCAGCGGGTGGTAGAGGACTAACAGTGGACAAATTGATGAGATCATTTAAGCTCACTCACGTCTGTCAGGTGTAACACTAACAGTGTGGGGGTTTCCTGCCTCAAGGCTCCAGAGCAGATGGGTCACAGAGTAACCCAACACATAAACCACTTAAATCCCTTCATATTTTCTCATACCTTCCTCCATAACCCTACTCCCCTCTGTTCATAAGTCCCACATTAGATTTGTGTGATTGCAGACAATGGGATCGCCCAAAAGGGTTTTAAAACTTTGTGTGTGGAAAATTCGACAATTAAAGATTTTCTGGTGTTTTGTGGACAGACTATGCATTTTGTTGAAACTACAGTGCACAGGCTGAGTTTGTATCTTTTTACACTCATAAAAGATAAAAGGCTCTAACCAAAGCCAGATGTGCACTTTATTTTATTGATCACTTAACTTGCTTCAAATGAGCCACACTTACTCTTCAAGACAGGTCATATTGTGAATCAGTCACTGTTTGAATCACAGCAGCTGCAGTAGGAAGTCAGAGGTTGGAACCTCAGGATGATTCACTGATACTAGACAATGGAAACATTTCCTCTTGAGTAATTTTGATTCTTTTTTAATAACATTGTATAAAATTTAGTGAGTTACCACATTGAAGCTGCAGATGTTAAATGTTTAGTCAACGTTACCAGCTGCATAACCTTAAGGACACTGGGAAAAGTAGACATGCTTTTTTTTTTTTTTTGAACCGAGTAACACTACACCATCCATAATGCAGTTGTATGCAAGGACAAGTATTGTCACCTCCTGAAGAATAATGTTACAAAAGTGGGTGTCTGTGGCCATGAATGTGAAGTTCACTGGTCATTGTTGTGAGTGCTTTGTGAGCTGTTGTACTCATGCATGTGAACCTGCTGCTCCTCTGTTCTGTTTAAATCCAACAGTCATAGGCTGTTACTCCAACAAGAACCGTCTTGGACAAAGGAGATCATGTGGATTACCTCTGTCTCAGACATGATTTACATGTTCTCAAGCAGACCGTCCTCTGATGATGATGAAGAAGATGTATACTATACACCCACTATAATATATGTTTGATCTTGTAACTATAAACCACTTAGTGATGCTTTCTAAAAATGAGAACAGAAAATTATATTATTTGGTGTTTTATAGTGACACCAAATACAAAATAAAACTATGACTGTAGTCGCCCCTTAAGTCATTAATCTTTCCATTATTAGCTTGTTCAACAGATTTCTAACTGTATTACATGATCTCACATTAGACTTTCAGGTGTGAAAGGTGGATAATAAACTGGATCCATGACTCTTGCCAGCTGTTGAGGTCAAGCTGCCTAATTATCTGCAGGGGGGGAAAAATCTCTACATCCAAAAAGAAAAAGGGTTCAAGAAGGTGCCTTATCTTTTATCAGTCTATGATGATGTGGTTGTAAACATCATGAGCCTTTTTTTTTTTGCTCAAACGTACATCCAGGATTTCCACACGGTTTCTCTCTGCCTCTCTCTCTCTCTCTCTCTCTCTCTCTCTCTCAGCAGACTGTATAATAACTACAATAACATAAAGCTTTCCTGAAGTATTTTTATTGCTATGAATGAAGTCGACACCCAAGCTCCCAAATAAGCCCCTCTCTGTGCCCTGTCCCGTCCTTGTCCGGGTGGTCGCAGCCCCTGCCTCTGTGCAGAGCGCGAGCTTTCTGCTGCAGCACCGTGTTATTTGATCCTTGCTCTTTCTTTGCTGGGAAGAAAAGCTCGCCTCTTTCCCACGCTCTGAGGACACGTGGTGCCCGGAATGAATTGGATTCAGAAGCCCCTCCCTCCCAGTAAAACGTCACCTCTCTCTATCTCTCTCTCTCCCTCACACACACACACGCTTTCTGGCACGAGTGTTAAAGAACATTATTGCCAGAGCTCCATAATGAAGAGTCGACATTTTTGCATGACAGTTGCACATTTATCTCTGGACTGCGCGCATCGGGACGGCACGGCTCTGGACGGGAGGCTCCTCCTGTCTTGTCTGGCCCCGGCTGCCCCGGGTCTCGGCGCCAAAACTCGGCCCAGTTCAATGCCTCGATCTGTAAGACGCCCCGTTTACAACGCAGCGACACAACACGACTGTATGTTCGCTCTGTGGCGCTGGGGGGTCACGTCTTGTTTATCAACACGCCCATAGAACAGAGCTGTGGCTGCGCGAGCAGAACTAGAATAGACTTGTATTATCTCCGTGTGACCACTTTCCACTTTGGAGAGTGGATGCAGCCCCCGTGCCCAGAGCAACCTTCACCCTAACGACACTAAGATACTCCAGGACCCATGGATGTGAACGGCCGTGCGCATTTACGCACACGTGGAACCAAATAGTTCTCTCAGATAGTTCTTTACACAAGTCGTGAGATGTTGTACCTGTGCATGAAAATACATCAAAGAGGAATTCAGATACACAACAATCTGAACGATTGTATCTGGTCTTGGGGGGGGGGGGGGGGGGGGCAGATGAGAGGAGCGCAAATGCCACAGAGTTTGAGGGAGAAACTCAACCAATCGTAGAAACTTTTGGCTCCTGCGGTCTGTGCAAATGTTTTCCAAGTGTCCAAACGCACTGCAGCCAAAGCTCTGATAGCGGACAGATGTTCCTCATTTTCCAGAAGATGTTCAACATCATTCAGTAACCCAAAGAAAAAACATATAGCCAAAGAAAAACACGATCAAAAAACTCAAATCTGAAAGTAACCATAACCCACACGTGTGCTTTTATAGTGTGTTTGTGGGGGGGTCATACAGCACTTCTTGTGCTATATGCTGTATGAACACCATAGAGAGGAACACACAGTTGAGGACTCACCACATTTCTATGAATGACTCAGAGTCGCAGTCTTTGTTTTGGACCATTTGCAGCTGCGGGCCACTTATTGCAGGGGAACAAACAAAAACAGCTCAAAAACACTCACCTGCAGATGCACCTATACGAGTTTCCAAAATAGATGAATCACAGTCACCAACACAAACTTTCCGAGCCCGTTTATTCTCAGCCTGCTGTGACCCCTTCAACCATAAGTGAGACCGACAGTGAAACCATGGGTCTATTGGTCTATTTTTCTATTTGCATGGGAAAGTTGCGGATAACCAACAATACACCTGCGCATTAACACTCACTGTTAAAGTCAAGTCGGTTTTATTTATGCTATATACTTATATTATAATAAAAAAACCTCTTCACCCCGACCAGTGCACAACATCATAAAACAGATTTGACTTACATGATCGAAGTGAAGTGGAGGTTGGACTTGATGGCATCTCTGACTGTTTAAGGGCCTGTTGAGATGCTTTTGCGTGCTATACAAAAATAAGGGAAGTGTAAGACTCGCTTTAGCTTTAATAAGTTTATTTTTGTTTTCAGTTGTTCCTCTCTGTGGTAACAGCTTGAAACATAAATAATTTATCTGTGTTCACATGTAGCTCAAAAAACCAACTTGTGAAGTAACTTGGACGTGTGGTGAAGTGTTTACTTTCAGGTGACCCAGGTTGCACTTCCAGTGTGCCCATAATGAAAGCGAGCCTCCCTCGTGTTTTCACGTGGGTTCGGTTTTATTTTCTAGATGATTTAAAATAGGTTGTGACCTTCAGGATTTCTGTTACGGTTTCTCCTACGCGCAGACACGGCGCAGAAGTGCGCACTCATACAAGCGGATGCAGCCACGGAGATGCTCCAAATGTACAGTTCAGAGTGTGGGAAAAAGGACAGTGTGAAACCCACTAAACCGTCAGAGCGAAGAGTGGTTTATAAAGTGTGACACAGATGAGACGCAGCCTCCAGCAGCCAAACGGAGCAAACGGCCCAGTGGAGCCTGAGAGGTTGAGCTGTAATACCTGTGGTTCCCACGTTTCGCTCTCTTTCCCTCCATCTCTGTCATTTTCACATGCATTCTCTCTGTCGAGATGTGTTTCTATCTATCTGTATCTATCACCACCTCTCTCTCAATCCCTCCCTCCCCCCCTCTCTCCCTCGCTCTCTCTCTCTCTCACACACACACACACACACACACACACACACAGGCGCCCAGTTCCCACGGTGGCGGGGGCAGCTGAGCGGTTTGTCAATCCGCGCACAGCGTCACCTCTTTTCACTTGCAAAAAGGAAGTAGCGCAGGGCTTTTGTTATTTGAAGTCCCACCGTCTCGTCATTTAAAAACAACTGGAATATATCCGCAGTTTATGATTTAAACAGCCGCCCATAATCTCCTCAGAGGTGTTTTTGTATGGAGCGGTGCGACCGAGAGACTCCCGGACCATTTGGTTCAGCAGAGACTTTTTGTCTCTCTGAAGTTAAGTTAGAAGACATATAATAATAATAATAATAATAATAATAATAATAATAATAATAATAATAATAATAATAATAATAATGAAAGAGGTCCATTTACACCTGCCGCTCTTAAAACTAGACCTATAGGCTGCGTCTTCACTGAGCTCCTAACTCCTTTCAACTTTAAACGCAGCCTTATTGGAGAGATTCGTTTTATTCTATATCCCATTTGTGCACAAATAAACTGAGATGGTCTCTGGAGAGGGGCCACAGGGCCACACTGGAAAGATAGTTATATCACAAGGCTCCAGCGGCGCAATGTAGGTCCCTCTGTATGGTACAGGATGTCACCCTTTCAGGCCCCACGTAACATTAAAGGGTGTTATGTGCCTAGATTGTTTTGAGTGAACATTTCTTTTAACAAATGTGCAAAAGTGAAATTGTATTTTTTTTCCCCTGAACTTTCACCTGTGTGAGCAGAAACGAACGTGTACTGTCTTTTTTTGATATTGCGAAAAAAACGATGTCGTGTTTTCTGATTATGTAAGATTTTCCGGGTAAAGTTTCCATTGGGGTTTATTTTTCAGCAGCTCATGAGTAAAATCCCCGTCGATGCTGTAGTGACAGTTTACATCCCTGTCAATGAGACTTGACTGTTTGTTTCACGCCCCTGGTGATGATAATCCACTGGATGATCCTTTACACCGTGCCCCTTTTCCTCACCAGTGTCTAGCCCTGACAGCACCGTGCCACTGGCTTCGAGTCCACTTCCTGGGGTCGGCTGCAGGAGATCGGATAGGTCTATACAGCTCACCCATAATATTGCTGCGGGCGGCTTGTTTAATATTTCTGCAGCAACATTTGGCTCCCCCCTCAGAAGACCACGCCCCCTCCCTGTAGATTCACAGGGCCCCGGTCCCTCCCACTAACCGAGCCGGCAGCCTATAACCTCCCCGGGTTTCCGCCCATTCCTCCACAGTTAATTCTTTGGGAAGGTATTGTCATGCATATAAAGGACGCGTAAAATATTCCCCCGGAGCGCAGCGCAGGGCAGAGACTCACACGGACCGCACGGAGGACACAGACCGGGCCACACGGTGGATTTCTATCGTTTTTCGTCGCCACGGACCCGTCCATCTGTCACAGGTAAGTCACAAATCTGCAGCGGATTACATTTCCAGATATGTTTAATGGCACAGATCGAGCAGTGTATTCGTGCGTAAACGTGTGCGCACGGAGACGTCCTGGCTCACTCCTGGATGTGGCGGAATGCAGGGTCTCTCTCGCAGTCCGTAGGTGTGGAAACGGGAATCATGCGGAGCTTTCTTGTCTTTTTTTTTTTGTCTTTCCCAGACACCCTGGCCACACGAGCAGCGACACATAGCCTGGACGAGTAGCCAGGAACCAGGTCGGACCGTTTAAGGAAAACCTTGCGGGGACCCAGAAACCAGGGGGCTGCTCTGTGGAGATAGTGATCGGGCTTCCAATTCCCCCCAAGTGAAGTCGGAGGCGTCTCTCTTCTCCATCCCCAGCGATAGGCTACCTGCTGCTGCTACAGAGGGGAAACTACATCTAGGGACCCCTGGATCGCATGAGAGCACCCTTCAATGTTTTAGGGATTTTAGGATCTCTCATATATTAACATTTTTTGCACACCGAGTGTGTTTATTCCCTCTCTTGTCCTTTTTGGGATATATACAGTGATCCTTTTTTTTTTCTTTTAGTACTTTAAAGTGCCTTAATAGCTGGTTATAATCCAGTGTAACTGTGGCATTGTTACCAGACCAGAGACGCTCAACAGGGAGAAAACATAATTATCAGCTTTAGAGCCCAGGCAGGATTACTGGTTCCCCACCATCCAGCGAGCTGCAACCATGAGCCAGGCGGATGTGTCGACTTGCTCCGCGCCGCAGAGGGTTTTCCAGGAGGCGGTGAAGAAAGGCAACACCAAGGAGCTTCACTCGTTGCTGCAGAACATGACAAACTGCGAGTTCAACGTCAACTCCTTCGGGCCAGAAGGACAGACGGCCCTCCACCAGTCCGTTATTGACGGAAACCTGGAGCTGGTAAAACTGCTGGTGAAGTTTGGCGCAGACATCCGGCTGGCCAACAGGGAAGGGTGGAGCGCTTTACACATCGCCGCCTTCGGGGGCCACCAAGACATTGTGCTATACCTCATCACCAAGGCCAAGTACTCCTCTGGCGCCCGGTGATCTGTCTCTGCTGTCAGGTAAAATAAGAAAAATAACAAATAACAAGTCAACAAGTGGAACACGAAACTGCAACACACGGGAAAGCCAGGCTCTTTTAAAAACAACATATACTGCCATTGTCTACCATAGTTGTGCCAAATTATATATATATATATAAGAAAGGAAATACAACATAGGCCTGCACAATAGTCTTCCCTCACTGTAAACCAAACGGGGCCCTCTCTGCACTCCCGAGTGAAGCCACCGCATGGTTCACGCACAGCGCAGCGCTTCAACGCGACTCTTTAACAAAAGAAAACGCCATTTCGGTGAGTTTGTTGGTACTAAAGCTTTCCTCTTGAATGTGTATACTAGATCGTGTCGTCCACTATAAAAGAAGCCAGTCTCCGGTGTATCACATGTGTGTGTGTTTGGGCTCCAGGGTGCAGATGGCCCAGTTACCCCCCCCNCATCTCTGTAAACATTTTTGGATTGTTTCTGGAAGGTTACATTTGTCAAACTCTCCCTTAAGTTCCCACAAATATTTAAACCTTTAAAGAACCTTTAGGGAACATTTGCAAAAGTTTAGCTGTTTGCTGGGAATAACGAAAGATAAACCACAAGCTAGTCGGTAGAAAACTGTACATTTCTCCACCTGTATGCGACTTTCACTGGATGTTTCTAGAGGTCGCTCGTATTTCTGCTCTCAAATACAAAACACTTACCAACTTTGGAACATTTAGTTCTCTCTGCCATAGTCACTAAGAGCAAGGTCTCTGTGTGTCTGTTTGTGTGTGTGCTGCACTGCTCCAGTGTGTGGCACAGCACTGCCCCTGCCCCTCACACACACAGGGTTAGAGAGAGAGAGCGAGAGAGAGACTTGATTGACAGGCTGGATTTGGCCTGTGGGCTGCCACCTGAATAGGTCTGCTGTAGATACTTCTTCTTTATTCTCAGGCTTACCCGACGATGACCTATCTGCCAGGGGATTCGTTTGATGTGTTTTGCCCAAACAGAGACACAGAGGTGGAGGACATGCTCCTCAGGCTGGGCCTTCAGGACAAGATGAACCATCACGTGCATGTTTCTCTCAAAAAGGACACCAAGAAAAAAGGTAAAGTGCACCCGTCACACAATTTTAAACTGCATGACCAATGTACCCCTTGACACCTCAACAAAAAAAAAAAAACTACACACACAACACAATATCCCTAATGTGCTGATGGCATAATTCATATTAATGTTTGTATTTTACAAAAGGTCCTTATTTATCTTGTTACCTTGACAATTTTCTGATGTTCTTTGACCCCTGGCTGTAGGTGCCCAGGTACCATCTTACATCCCCCAGAGGATTTCTTTGCTCTACTTGCTCACATGGTGTCTAGAGATCAGAGCTGTTCCTAAGAAGGTAGTGTACAGTATATCCAAACATTGCTCTGCAACTACTGTCTTTGTGAATTTCATCTGCCAAGCCACTCTTTCATCTGACATCCTATTTGTTCTTTCAGTGTATCAGCATAATAAGAGGGAAGATATTTTTTAATGTTGCGTTTTCTCCAGCAAGAGTGTGCAGCTTTTATTGTTATTGTCAAAGCCCAGAGAGCAGTGTATTGCTTTTAATGCAGAAGTGCATTTACATTTTTACTATTTCACTTGGCACTGATTTCTTTACTGAACAAGCTAATTGGTACTCAAACAGTCTGCCAGTACAAGGTCTGGACCCAAAAGATTTGCATGGGTCCATAGTTTGGTTTCATAAGCTCAGGCAGGAGTGAATTTAATATATCTGGGTCAAAGGCTGAGTGATGATTAAACTTGCCTGGTCTTCTGTGACAGTTAGGATTAACACATTTGGTGCATCAAAGTGTCAAATGGGCACCTTCAGCTTTGGCAGTGCCTAATTTTTGGTTCTCTAACTTTCCTGAAACGCATTATGCCACAGACAGTGGTTTGTGAATCACTGAAACCCCTCCTGTACTCCCTGTCCTAATTTCCATGTCAGAATTAATTTTTTCTCACATCGCTTTCTCATCCAGATTTTTTATTATGCACGTAAAATTCATTCATATAAAAACATTATAGTCCAATGAAATTGAAAACTATTAATTTTCCTCTGGCATGATCTGCATTGGTAGTTTACTTCTTTTTGTAAGCAATGCAGTAAATGACGAAGACAATTAGTAAAATGTGAAAATATGGCTGCTATCCAGTGGCTTCTTGGTAAATACAACATTTTAAATAATTTTCAGTATTCAGCATCATTTAAGACATGTTTAAGAACTTACCATAAAATTAAAATGCTATGCAAAAAGAGTAAAAACATTATGGAATATTACTCTGAATGTCTGTTTTGGTTTAATAACAAAAGCTTTTCAACCTTTCTGCTACGGTCCAAATTATAACAGCTACTGTCAGTTCAGTTCCCTGCTGCATGTAAGACTTGCGCAGACCTCCTTTTCCCCCGTGTTATTAAATTCCTGCACAGAAATTGATTGCTTCGGGTCAAAGTGTTGTCTACAGACTTACAAGGCTGTAAGAGTTTTATTTTACAGCACCTGTCTGTGTAGTCCAAGCAGTTAATCTGTTTTACTAAAGCATTTACAACATCTATAATTTTTAAACACCACAATTTTTAGGATAGTGGAAGATAATAACCACAGACTCTTAGTAAGTACATTTCCCAATAATGGCATCATATACAGGTAGATAACTCACCATTACTATTGAGACAAATGTTACAATATATTACTCATGACATTCACAGACACCATAGTTTGATATTAGTCAAACACTAATATGAAGTGCTGGTTATGCTGGATGGATTGGAAGATCAGGATAATAATTCTAACAGTACAAGCTGCATGAATGTGCCAATAATCTCTGCATATATGCATTTGTGAACTAGAATGAATCGCTGAAATTCTCTAGTACACGTAGGCAAGACAAATATTTAGAGGTCCTGATAACCATAATGGATTGATTAGTAAAGTCAGCTCCCTCTAACAGTAGAGCTGGAGCTGCATTTTAATATTTCTTCATGAACCCCTTAATCCTGTCATTTAAATCAGTGCCTACAAAAAGAAAAAGCAATTATTAATGAAATGCTATTTAAAATGTAGCTTGTCTCCTGCAAATTAAACATATTGACTGTTTTAATTGATTTTGATTATTTTGCAAATGGATCAAAAGATGCATTCTTTGCCTACACTAATTTCTCTTGAAAAGGATTTAAAAATGAAATGACGGGGGCAGAAATTGTGGTGTATATTAAATTGTCAGTATTCAGTTGGGTGGGTGTTAAGTTCTTCCCCTGCAGTTTTCATTTACCCAGAAAATTTAAAGAAGATTTACAATATATGTAGCTCTTGCACAGTGTGGCATTGAATTTTGTCCTGCTGCAGGGTCAGAAAATATATTAGGTGGCTTTACTTTTTACAGTGGTGAACGGGTACTTGAATCAGTGACTTCACATTGAGTTTCTTTCTCTCTGTGTGTGTTTCAGGCATTTCTACGAGCGCTGGTGGAGCATACAGGGGAGACTGTGCAGAGGAGGAGACTGCAGGAGCTCTGCAGTAAACAAGGCAGCACAGATTACAACCTGTATGTGAGAGACCCGAGCCTCAGTGTTTTGGAGCTTCTCAGAGCCTTCCCATCCTGCTCGCCTCCTCTCAGCCTCCTCATAGGTCAGAATCCCTTCTGTTATCTCAGTCAGTTAGTCATTAGCTCTAAAATGTGTGAGTCTGCAAGTCCATAATAAACAGATGTACTTTGCAAAAACCCTCGCTACAGTGTCCCCCATAGGACTGTGCAATTACGTATACATGCAAAGTCATGTAATTGCAACTTCATGACATTGCAGCGGTGGTATAGTGTTGCAGTGACAATTGACTGCCGCTGCGAATTGTGTATAAAGGTAACACTGTGCCACACGTATTACACAACCACGAGTCTGAAGTACAAAATCTAATCAAACATTACATTTACTTTTATCATTATTATTTTACTTGCGGCATGTCACAGGTACATTTCATAACCAGTGTGCTCATCTAGTAACAAATGAGAAAACAGACTAATATCATGGCATATTTTTAAGATGTTTCTCATTTTTTTTTAAGTTTTATTATTATAATATATTCATGTTTAATTAAAAGATGGCTTTCATGTTGCCTAAAGCAAATAGGGAATTACAGTGATTGACATGTGAGTGGGATTTAGACTGCACCTGTACAAAATATGACTGGAATAATTTACTTCAGAACTAGTTATTTCACTTTGAAAAAGACCTCAGGTTATGTCAAGTCTGCCTTCTGTTACTTGTTATTCAGGTGGGTTGTTTGTCTGGTTAATCTTTATCCAGTAGGGGTCACTGCAGCCCCAGTAAATGGAGCATAGCGTGCACAGTCCGAAGGCTGATTTTTGTGAGAGCATTTAATTATCCTGAATGGTCAGACAGTGTATATCAGAGGGGTCCCAAAGGACCAACACTCATTTCCTTGTCTGAAGTCCACATTGCTCCAATATAGTTTTTGTGTCACTGTTCCTGTGATTATAATGGCAATGTTTTAGCTGCAAATTAAGAGAGATTTTTTGAGTTTAGTCATTATCTCCCTCTCTGCCAATAATATTGATAATTTCTTTGCCACTTTGTGCTATCCCTTCTTTGACCCTTTGAGCCAGCTGCTGGTATAAAGCTAACATTTCTCTCAGCTCATTCAGATAGTTGGCTGGTCGTTCACTATAGATCTAATAAGCTTTGACTGAAACTTACCAGACAGTGAAATTAGTTGGCCACAGCTTTATATACAAGTTGAGTTGTCCTCTAAAACAGCTGTGTCACAGCCCTTGGCCTTGCCCAATGTCAGTTATTTTTGGCCCACTTGCCAACCACAGCACCTTTTGCAGTGTTGAACTGATGGAGAAAATGGCAATTGGGACAGTCGTACCCTAGTGAAAAATGTGAAGTTGGAGGCCTTTGGGGCAACAGCTGTTGTTTCAGGGACATGGGTACATTTACTGGTGAGTCACTGAGCTTTGTAAGGACACAAGTGCACAGGGTCACCTTGGATCACAGGTTAATGGTCAACTCTGACTCAGTGTGTCA
This sequence comes from Rachycentron canadum, assembly GCA_038496675.1. Classification (NCBI taxonomy): domain Eukaryota; kingdom Metazoa; phylum Chordata; class Actinopteri; order Carangiformes; family Rachycentridae; genus Rachycentron; species Rachycentron canadum. Next base: position 9,995,679 of record CM076666.1, read on the forward strand.
CTGCAAAAGCATACTGCTGCATTTTTGCACTGCTCTTGGTTCATTACCCTGACCGAAGAGGAGGGGTTTGCTGATCAGAGTTTATACTGTAATCCACTAACCATAAATAATGAGGAGAGATGTGTCTTGGCCCACATGTTTATGGCCAAGTGCAGGCTGGGTAAAAGTAAATATTGGGAATAAATTGAGAAAGATACCTGCTTCCCAGAGTCAGCGCTCTTGTTATATGGTCCATTGTTTCATATAGTGTGTCAGATGAAAACTTTGAGGTCATAGCCCCAGGGAGGTGAAGGCTGTCCATGAGCATCTTTTTCAATTTACTTTACTGCAGCGTTCAAATAAATTTTTACCTGGGTGCAGTTTTACCCCCCCCCCCCCCCCCCTTTTTTTTTTTTTTTTTTTTTTTTTTTTAAGTTATTTTAAAATGAAACACGGCACTTGATGCTATATGGCTGCATGCTGGAATATCTGAAAGGGAAGACACATGAACAAGAGAAGAAGGGTTGCCCTCTGTTGGCTGCCAGGGGTCTATTTTCTTTAATAAATTCATTGATTCATTTTTTTTTTTTTTACTCAAAGAGCGGCATTATGGCTATCCAACACGCTTTTCAGATGTGTAATCATTATGTAACAACAACTGACTTCATCATTGTTGTGAAGTACTGTACACAATAGCTTTACTTTGTTTCTGTGTTTTGTTTTTGTTTTTTTTGTTTGTTTTTTTCAAGAGGAAAGAGACAGTAGCAGTTTGCGCTGCGCCTGCTGCTGTGAGCAGATCTTGCCATGCTGGCGTCCAACTTTTCAGGCCAGTGCGACCACTTTGCCAATGGTCACTGTGTTACTAAAAACCGCTGCTTTCGCTTTGTATCAAAAAAAAAAGGAAAAAAAAAGTCGCATTTGGAATTCACTTTATAATCTCCTTTCAGTATTTTAACACCCTAGTCATCACTGTGAAAGCAGGCTGGGTTTTTTTTTTTTAATTTTATTTTTTTATTTATGAAGGTACATTAAGAAGATGCATTTTTTTTCTTTTCTTTTGAATATGTTGTGGTTCTTCTTAAAGAACAAAAAAAAAAAAAAATGTATGAGTGTAAGAATATCTAGGGTGACTCAAGCTGCTTCAGACTCGTAGTATAAAACTGTCCCGTGTGGAGGTAGACCTGCCACTCTTCCTCACCCAGACCCCCCACCCATCCCTCCGACCCCTGTTATAGCCTGTTGACCCCCTCAAGAGGACTTTCTCCCCCCTCCTCCCCTTTAAAGGACTTTGTTTGGTTGCCTTTTGCCAGCTACCTCGACTATAAAGTATTCTCAAGTTGTTCAGCTCTCTCTCACCACTCTGCCACGTTGTTTGGAGTCTGAAGAGATTCCCAATTTGTCTGTGATCATCCGCATGCCAGTATGTTTTGTTTTTGTTTTGTTTTGTTTTGTTTTTTGCTATGAAGCCTGACAGATGGACTTCAGTACAGAAGATGCAATGAACCCATCCCTGCATCCTCAGTCGGGACAGTTTATTTTACACTACAACCAAACAAATTCTGACAAGCAAAGCGTGATTCTTGCCTTTTCTGCAAAAGGGAGTCTGTGGTTATCTCTGTCTCTGTCACTGCCGTTGTTGTTTTCCCTATAAACCTCTATGTCTCTCTCTCTCTCTCTCTCTCCCTCTCTCTTCAGCCTGTTTGGTCGTTTTTTTCAGTCATATAAACATGGAATTGTATCGCATGACTTATAAATGCAGGGAGTTTTATTGCACAAAAAATGCGGAGCCTTGTGCGCCCCCAGTGTTTGTAGGGGTAACTGCAGGAGCCAAGGCTTTGGAATAGTTACTACTACTGAGCAGGACCCTAATACTGTTGGACGATGAAGACTTAAAAAATAAAACACATGACTGTTGCAGGATGCCACAGAAAAAGGAAAAAAAAAAAAAAAAAGAGGAGAGAATTTGGTTCCACAAACTTGCCTGCTGCATTTTGAAAGTCATGGCACCCTAACATTTGTATCAATGCTGCTTGTATGTTTCTTTTTTTTTTTTTTTTTTCCTTTGTTAAAGTTGATGTTATTTTTTTAAGCCTACTGCTCAAATGGCCAACAGTACAGAAGCTTCACAGCAGCACTGGTTCACCTCATGGGAAGCTGCTGTGTGTGTGTGTGTGTGTGTGTGTGTGTGTGTGTGTGTGTGTGTGTGCTCATCATGAGGCCCCAAGTTGCTGTTAAACAGTCATCCAGACTGAGAACCCATTTTTAACCTGGAACAACCACAAATAACTGAAGCGATAGATCCATACATCAAGGTATAGATTGGTATCAGACAACAAATGAAATATGCATCACTTGTCTTAAACTTGATGTTTTTTTTCTTTTCTTTTCTTTTTTTTGTTTGAATATTGCACTGATGACTGTTGTTGAAACGTTGGCTTTTATGTGTCAACATTTAAAAAAATTTTTCTGAATAGAAAAAAACAAACACAACAAAATACTATTGTATAAATATATGCTCCAGGTGATAATGTCCTAATGTGTATGTTACTTTGTGAAAAAAACATGATGTTTTTTTTTAACAAAGTTGTGTGTATCTCTGTGATTGGGTGTATGTATATATACATATGGATATATATATCAACGCTGATGATGATGATATCTTGGGGCACTTTCTTTTCTGAAGTGCTGTCTTCCTGTTTTTTTTGAAAGGGGAATAATACATTTGATGGTAAGATCATTGTAACATGATTAAAAATTGCACGGTTGTGTGGTTGTTTGGCTTACCAGGGTCATAACATTTATGACGTAAGGAGCCAGCCACCGGATTGGTGTACATGAGTGAGATGATTTTTTAATAAAAATAAAAAAAAGTGCTGACTTCTTTGGACCAAGTTGTGTTTCTGGTCTTGCTTCATTTCAAGCAAGGGGAAACAGCTGATTTTTCATGAGTGATGCAGATGTTCCATCATGTTTAATTTTTGATTTGTTTTGTTTTTGTTTGTATTCTTTTATTTTTGAACGTTTGTAACACTGTGATGATGACGTGATGTCATGTGGAGATGAGTGCTGTATTATTTTTGTACGTTTGTGTACAAGCCAGTAAAGAAATCATTAAACTCAAATTCAGTGTGTATGCATATGTTTCTTCCACATGTCCCAAGCAAATGCTAAGATTTCTGCAGCTCAGCCTCCCCTCCTCCTCCTCCTCCTCCTCCATGCATTTTTCATATAAAAAGTTGGTTTGGGAAACACCCCACCCCCCCACCCTCCCCCCTCTCTCTCTCTCTCTCTCTCTCTCTCTCACTCTCTCTCTCTCTTCCCTCCCTGTCTTCCAATCCAGGCCCAACCCAGATCCCCATTCTCTCCTTTTGTCATTCATCTGGCCTCATCCTTTCACTGCCGGGATAAAAGAGTCCAGTGCATTGTGGGTAGGCTCAGTTTAAAGAAGGGTCCCCTCCCCTGTGTGTGTTGTGGGAGAGCCGGTTTTATGTTACCCCCACACACTCAAAAACTTTCCAACACACACTCTTCTCTTGTGCTCTCTTTCTAATGATTAAGGCTGAAGCTTTGCACCACAATTCAGCTCTCGGCTAACAACCTGCTTTTGCCTCTCGCTCTTTGCTTTTCCACACACTCAAGTATGTCTGCCACTCATTACTTATGCTCTTTTTCTTAAACTTTTCCTTGTTTCATTCATTTCACTCACCCTTTCTCCTAACCTCTATTACTCTTTCTCTAAAAAAGATTCACTCGTTCTTATTGAGCTGCCCAGGGCTCCACATTAACAGCCTTTTCATTGGAAGGGAAAAAACCTATTGATGCTTGGAATTTTTTTTGTCTATTTTTGTGTGTATTCTTGTGAAATATGTACTTCGAAACCTCCTGGCCTACTGTAATGATGCTTGAAATGGCCCAGAAAATGGTTGGTTAAACTATTAAACCACTAACACTACAATTTGGCTAGTCATGAGTCAATAAGGTTAAGAAGGGAAAGGCCAAAAAGATAAAGAAACACTGTGTGTGTGCATTATGTACTGACTAACATAACTGTCATAATGTTACTTGTTTAATCGTTTGACTCTTCACTTGTAGCACAATGAGTCTCGTGAACCACAGAGTATGTTTATTTGCAACAAGACCTTTGATTTCATGAAAATCCTGAGCTGCAACTGATGTTGCTCTACAGCAGTGGGAGGGTCGTGGGAAAAGTGACACTACAATACCTCTTTCTACATGTCAGACCTGGTCATGTTGCAACATTTACTGGGACCTGCAGTTAACTGCAAATGTTTGAGTAAAGAGAGGATTACAAATGCGATGAGAATGACCTGACGGTCGTGCTTTGAGAGTTTTCATTTCAGGCTGATCTTGAATTTGAATGCCAAGTGAAAATAAGGAGTTGCAGCAGTGTACATCTGGTTTTCACCGACAAGTAAAAGTTCATGCTATTGTTAGAGCAGCTGTTAAACTTGCACTCTGAGCTGCAGCTGAACCACCGATGACCTCAGTTCAAATGTTCTGCGGTGACCACATCAAGTGCACTGAGCTGATGTATTTCTTTGTCAGATAGAAAGTCAAAACCAGGAAAGTTAGCTCCTCTAAACACCAGCCCCTCTGTGTTTTGATACCATGGCATGCCGAACGGGCTATCTGGCTTGCTGTCCTTTCCTCCCTCCCTCCCTCCCACCCAGTCTCTCACTTCTGCAGGATGTTTTTGTTGAGCTGGGTTCCCATTGTTCACACACTGAGTTGGCAGGCCTCCCAGGGTTGCTGCTGGCTGCTAGGCCCCCTAATAGGTTCTTCATGTGCCTTGGCTTTCCTTGTTCATCTTGGTCTGGCCTTTGCGTGGAGCAGCCTGCTATTGCGAGCCAGACAGGACAAGGCATTTTGGGAGGAATTTTGCAGAGAAGACAGAAAAATCAGATGAAGAACTGTTTGGGGAATTGAATCAAGTCCAGAAAAACTTCAGAGAGCAGCATCAAAGTAGCTTGATTAAAAACGTGAACAGGTCATTGTTCATCAGCTCATAAAATATTCATATCCATGTTTAAAGCCTGCATTTGAAGGGCTATACTTGATCTGTGAGACACAAGATTAATAGAACATCTTGTGATATGTGAAAAACACAATTTAATTGGTTTGGCAACATTGAATTCCTCATTTTGTAACGGCTCCTTTTTAACCTGGGCTCTTATTGTGAGAACCTTGTGTGCAACTTCCTCAAAGTCTCTTCCTACTGACACAATTGCTTTCTCATTGAGTAACAATGTACAAGCAGTTTAAATGCGATCTGTCTTATATTTACAATAAGAATGGATATGAGGAACCTTTGCTACAGGAACATATTGAGTGATGAAGAGGAAAGGAAAGAGGAACTCTGGCAAACGTTTAACAGGCTTTCTAGTACTATAAATGGGCTTCAAAGTGTTGTGTTTTTGTTTCTCTTTTGTATTTGCCTACCTGAATGCACTGTGTCAGCTTTTAGAGATTGTTGCCTGTCAGTGTTTTCTATGAGGACTTTTCAGAAATTGTTGATAACTATAACCATTTATGCTCATAGTCACTTTGTTAAAACTCATGACAACATTGTCACTTAGGATGAAAGCTTTAAAGCTGCTACTCACTGAAGCCCCTGTACAGGTGTTTTCAGTTAGAACTCTTTTCAGGATTGTGTGGGCATCTTCCCTCAGATGGCAATGTACACTGTTATCATTTTTAATTCTTAATAGCTTGTTGATGCCACTTCATTTCCAGCGTAGCTTCTCCCAGTTCCACCCGATGATAGATGCCTAATCAGCCAGAGTCATAGAAAATGTGGGTGTGTTTACAATAATGAATCAAATATGGCAGTGGAGAGTAGTGGCCCTGGCTTGTACTCAGTTCTCGCGACTGTTAAGTGAGTTTTCCACCATGCACACACCTGCCTGCCTTCATTAAGACCTGCTTCTTCACTCAGCTCGATTCCCGTCTATGACAATATCAAAGAAATGGGACTAAATGTGTGTTTGATAAATTAAACCTGCATTAACTGATTTCTTCGACACAGGTGGTAGAGTAGCACAACAGGCTGTAAAGACACATTCAGGTCATCATCCTATAAGGTTGATATGGTGATCTTGTTAGCAAACAGTTGCTCTTCCCCCTCATTGCTTACTTATTTTGAATCTTTTAGACATTGTGAGGCTTCAGTGTGAGGGCAATGAGCTCACATGTGGATGAGGACACCAGAGTTAGAAAGATAGCAAAGGAAATAGAAAGTGATTCAAATGCTGATGTAAAATAGTAGCTGTAATTGATGTTAACTTGTTAACTACTTTAAATGGGATGCTCATCCATTTTGGTTTCTCATAGTCCATGTAACAAATAGACATTGTCCAATGTTTATATTATATAGATCATTGTTGACTGGTTCTTTTTTTATTGTCATGTGAATTCCCCTACATTTCCCACGGTTTACTTTTATTACATCATCTTTTGGTGACCTGACTAAGAACACGAAGAAAGTGACTAAAAACAACATCTGTGTCCTCTAGAGATTAACCCTGTACTGATTTACCAACTTATTAGCACATTTGCTGTGCATTCTTCCTTTTTTACACTCTTGCTTAACTTTATGGTTGCAGTAATTTCACAGGATCAAAAACAAGATAATTTGAACCCCAATATCAGCTAATATTCTGTGAAATCAGCAGAGAGTCACTGATGCTAGTGAATGACAATAAGCAGCGAAATCCTGCTGATACTGCACTTTCTCTTTGAAAACAAAAACATGTCTGTTGCTAAACACGACCAGCGATCACCTCCCCTCCCAAAGTCTGCCTGTGAGTAAGAAGGGGAGTAAAAGAAATAAAGTGAGAGAGGGAGAAAGAGAGAGAGAGAGAGAGAGAGCGAGAGAGAGAGAGAGAGAGACAGGTGGTTGGGCCGTCTTTTCCTTGCCCTCCGCTCCTTTTTGAACTTTCCTTTCATTCTTCCAGTTCATTCTGTGCTTCTTTCCATAGCTCTAGTGACAAGGCGCTCCATTCACTGCCTCATTCTTCCACCCCTCCCTCCTCCCTCCATCCTCCTCACACACCCCGACCCCATCCCCTCCCTCCTGGCTCCTTTGTCTAGCTTGTGGGGGCCTGCTTTAGCTGCTATTCACCAGCCAGACGGACCGCCATTGACTGGACCCCCTCAGTCCCCCCCCCCACTCTCCACCCACACCCCACCCAACATCCCTCCCTCCACAAAACACCCTCACACACATATGCACACAGCAACCTGGTCATTCCCCACCCAACGCCCTGTATCAGGCAGCTGCTATGCTAATAGGGAGGAAGGGATGGATGGAGGGAGGGATGAGGAGGAGAGACAGAGCAGCCAGCCTATAGTAAAGGAACAGAGGGAGGGAGAGCAGGGAGAGTGACCCCGCTCCTCCATCTCCATAGCCATGCCAGAGCAGCAGCAGACCTCCTGTTACACAAAGGGAGTCCCCCGGCCCTCCTCCTCCCCTTTCTCACCCCTCTCCCTCCTCCCTCCACCCCTCTGTTCCCCTCTTTCTCATTCAAATCCATTTTATACCCCAGTGGTAAAGGGAGCTGTAAGTGCAGTATGTAAAGTAACCTTACTCCTGCCCTGCGGGCGTAACCATTCAGGACTCAATACAGAGGGAACAGCCTGTGTGTGTGTGTGGAGGTATGGGCTGCAGTCCTAAACAAAGCAGGGGAATGGACACACACACACACACACACACACACACACACACACACACACACACACACACACACACACACACACACACACACACACTAACACCTGTCCTTGAGTTGAGTTTCATCTCCCTTCATCGTCAAACAAGTGTTAGACACATAGAGACACACATGCTTCACTCACACCAGTCATTGGTTTTATAAGATCAGTTTATAATTACACTCAGGTGCCAGTTTATAAAGTACAATTAACCACAACCCAGCCCTGCAATAAATGTCACAACTTTCATGATAATGTCATGAAAGTTGTGACATTCAACTAAACTTCATGGTCATAGATATTAAGCCCATCCATATCAGTTTGCTGAAATCATTCATGGCCAAAGCCAATCTGCAGCACTTGCAAAAAAGCATATCAATCAAAAATATGCATTATGAAATTATATAAAACAATACGATGAGATGACAATAAATGCACCATTGAACTTGATTAGAGCTTCAGGAAACTTACTGATCATTAACTGAAGAGGGATCATACACAGGTGCTGTGTGTTTCTATTTTTATATTCAAGGGCCATACACATTTTATTCACAGCCATTAAACGTATTCACATGTTTTTTTAAATCTAGTTTCCATTTTTAAAAAAAATATTCTTCCTCTTGAAACCCAATTTGAATGTCATTCTATTTAATCAAAGGTTTGGTTTAATATGCTTCTTAGAAGTTTGCCAAACTGATTGTAATGTAATGTGTTTATGGCCAGGACTGCGTGTTGGTATGTTTGTGTCAGCTGCATTTTTCTGGGAGCATGTGTATACATCTCTCTTGGTGTGTTTTGGGGTGGGGGCATGTTGGCAGGAAGGCATCTCTCTGTCCCTCCTGTTCTGTTATTTACCCCTGTGTAGTGTGACCCTGTGCCCCCTCGGGGAGGCACGTCCCATTTGACATCTGCCTGTTTGCAGGGGGAAGGAGGGGTTGCAAGGGGTGGGGTGCCCATATGGAGCTTCAACACCCCCACCAGACCCAGCTACCCTTGTCCCTGACACACACACACACACACACACACACACACACACACACACACACACACACACACACACACACACACACACACACACACTTACACATGTATTACTCCAACACCACAGCTCCTGCTGCCTGCAGCCTTTGTTCCAATGTTTGTGCGTGTGTGTGTGTGTGTGTGATGCCATTCCAACACACAGACCTGCTGTAAGCTGAGTGGGGAGAGGGAAAACTGTGGGTTGTGTTGGCATAGATAGATAGATAGATAGATAGATAGATAGATAGATAGATAGATAGATAGATAGATAGACAAAATCACACACATGCTCCTGGCTGTTGTGTGGCCACTGTGTCATGACCTAACCTATGTGTAAGTGTGCATATGCGAGAGAGAAAGGCCATTTTTTAGAAAAATGCAGCCCATGATCTTGTCATTTTCATTTGATGGATCATCCCACGCATCCATTCATACCTAAACCCTGCTGTCCTTATATATTGCATTATAGGCTGTACCAATTACCCTGTATAGATTATCCTCTTACACAATGATTCAGTGTGCTTGATGCACAATGAGCAGGCTGGCTGCAGGGCTGGATCTAGGCTAACAAGCTCGGTGGAGTTTAAATTGCACAGTATAACACTGACAAAACCTGTCGGTGATACTGCACTCTGTGACAGCACTTTCTTTGTCAAGGCCTGCTGGCTTTGTCTGACAGGCTGTTCACGATAATACCTCTTGTTAAGGACTTACAGTGAATTAGGTTTGTTAACACATATTGTGACACAGCTGTTGCATCATTTTTTTCTATTATGGCCAAGAAAATGAGCCTTGGATATCAATCTCTATATGCACTGGATGAAGTGTTTCTTTCTAATGTTATTGGGTACACATCCTGTCCTGTATTTAGGCCAGATGCGGAAAAATCCACGAGGAAAGAAGTAAAGAAATCCACACGGTTACTGGTCACACACTAACCTAACTGGCTGTACAAAGCTGATTACTTTATGCAGCTGTTCAACACAGAGAGAAACACAATATGATGCCAAAAATACAAATATTGCAACAACACTCACAGAAATCACACACAAAAAAAAAGAAAACATTCAACTGAGTCCATTAACAATCTAAGAAACAACACAAGAAATGTAGAAAATGCAGCTATTTTGCAAATATGGGATGGTCAGTTAATCAAGTAATAGATGACAAATTAAACCCTGCCCTAGAATGACATTGCCAGGTCCATAAGGAGGAAAACTGCAGGGAGGAAAAGATGATGTGGGTGAACCCTCACTCACAGTCTGCCAGAAAAAATAACAGGAGCATACTGAAATCATTAAAAAGAATACAAAAATTGCCTTGATGCCTTTGTTTGTGTTTACTTGAAAAAATACTTTAAAAAGTTGAATGCAACATTTATCATCAAAACACAGCAGAAACTGCAATGCTGTTACCTTGCAGATCATGAGATGCTGCACAACAGGCAATACATGCAAGCAATGTGACACACTGGAGAAAAAAAACAAACAACAGCAAAGTAGCTGCTGAAATGTTGATAGATTGAAGGAGATGATCATCATATACAGTGTTGAGTGTGTGATCAAATTATAAACAATGACTTGTGGTTGTTTTCAATAATGACATGAGCCTATAAATGTTTTATAGTTGACGAGATGATGATCAGGATGATTATCATCTCATCCATACATGGAATTGAAACAGTGTCATTTCATATAAATATATATTTTTCAGTCCAGCTGTTGAAAGGCTGCACAGTACAGTTTGAAAAATTTGACTCTTGACACATAAACTCTGAGTCAAGAGTTGGGTATTTTTGTTTTTCAGCAATTATTTGATATATTTATATATAATTTATTATGGATGTGTGTGTGTGTGTATACGTGTGTGTCAAGGAGTAATTATGGAGAATAAAGGCCTGGTTGTACAGAGTGAAACTGTGGGTTTTGAAGTGAGATAGGAGATGCTTTTCTGTTTGGCTGAGCAGACTCAATGGTCCTATTCAGCCAGCCCCCTTACTGCCCATTGTCCTCCCACCACAAGCCCTCTACACACACTCACACACAACATGCACACACACAAACACACAAGCTGCTGTAGGGACTCAGTGGAATAGGAGTGGAGGCCTGAAGGAGAAAGAGGGATGGAGTGTTGGGGGATGAGGGAGCTCCCGCTGAATCTCAGGGTTGTTGAGGGTGGGATGGGGGGGGGGGGGGGGGTGAAGTGAGGAAGAGAGGTGATCTGGTGGTCGGAAATATTATTGGATGAAAAACTAGAACAGAAATAAGGTTGCGATGCCAACATTTCTCTTAAATGTACGTAATCTTTCAAAATTTCTAGTTTTCCTGCAGGAGCTTGATGTCTGGCAGCATCACTGAAAATGCTCAGGTACCCAAACAGTTTGATGTTTAGATGTTTTTAGGTGCCAATGTTGAAAAAAAGGAGAAAAAAAGGTTAACTCCTTGTTTACACAAAAGTGAATTGGAGTTGGGCCCTAAACTGTCCTGTAGCTATCATCAAATGATCAAAAATTAAAAGTCAAGGAGAGAGAAAAAAACTCACAAAACTCTTAACTATTACTTTTTCAGGCAAAGTTAAAGCCTTTTCTGTGTCTCCACATGTTAATGTCCATTTGTCCATGAATGTCCAGAGTTTAAAGAGGTCACGAAAAACACGTCACCGTCTCACTCAGGCCTCTGCTGCAGCAGTTAACCAGCACCACACAACAGAAAAAAAACCCTTGCACTATAGTCTGTATATGAACACAAAGTGGTCACACAATAGTCTGGCTGAGGGTATGAGGAATTCACGCTTGTCGGGGATTAATGATCATCGGCCATTGGTGTGGAGCCCATTAGGCCATTGATCTGGCTGTGTCTTTTATACCACCTGGGGAAAGGAATGTGCTGTGTCTCCTATTGTGTCTGTCTGTCTGCGAGTGTCACTGAGTGGTCACTCAAAGAAGAATGGGCCAGAGCATCACACACTGTGCAGTAAGACAGTGGATGGTTGAATATTCCTGAGGTCAGTTGGTCAAGGGTCATATGGTCTGGATTGACTTGAACATAGAATTTAAGACATGCAGAAAATCTTTTATGACCACAAACTGACTAAATATAAACACACATATATAAGCATACTGATCGTACCGACTCACAAATCATGCACATGCTGACACTGCTGCACAGTCCTTGAAAAAACAAAACATAACACCAGAGAGGTAGATAAATGATGATGCAGAGCTCAGCACCTTTGGCGACTACGTGAGGTGCATACATACACACCATGTGCACAAAGGGAAGAAAGGGGCTTCATTCATAGCTGCTTCTATTAGGTGGGTGAATTTATTGCCTCCTCCTATCCTTTCCTCCATCCTTCTTTGAAAACAATAAAACATCTCCACAGGTGGAAAACAACTAATTACAAGCAGCTTTTTCCACGTGCTTCTACTTTTTTCCCCTTAAATTCACTAAAAAGTAGATTATGGATGAAGTAAACTAACTATGGTAAATATCATCACAGGTGTATAAGTTGTACTTTACAACATAACTAATTATTAGTAAATGCTCCATAAATACAGAATGTGCCATTTATCAAAGCATGTCTGGGTTTCCAGGTTTAAACAGTGAGAAATGTGTGATTCTTTATTAATAATTAAGTATTCAGGTGTCATGTGTTATAGTTTACAGTTGTTAATGTTACTAAGCTGCTAATCAGTGGATTTGGAAATGGTCAGATGGTCTGCTGGAGGAGGTTTCTCGTGATGAGTTGAAAAAAGGGGGGCAGTACGTTTTTCTGCAGGACAAACAGCTGCCAAATTAAGGGTCATTATTAATTGTTCACTACATCAAATATTGAAAATGTATTTATTAAGCCTTAACTCTAAGAATTAGGTTTTTGTATCATCAGAAATGAATCTTCTGCATTTCCCTTGGAAATGTATTGGAAACTGTTGGCAGGAATAGTATTCTGCGATGGTCCACACATCACCACCCACCTAACTTTTCATTAAGTGTTATAATGTTTGTATTTCTTACCTCAGAAAGACAGATATCACTAAATCTATAGTTGTTTTACAACCATGTGGAAGAACTGGTTCTATAACTATAAGCAGGGAATGAATTAAAGGAAAAACTGACCAAGTGTCTCAGTCAGGTGTTGGAAACACCAGAAAAGCTTCATTGGTCCTTGGCAGTAAGATAAGTCTCTGAATTCTACTGGCAGATGAATCATTTTTCCAAAAGATATTACCTCTCCCTCATTTGGTGTTTTGATGATGGTAGTGGAGACTGTCCAACACATTGGTCTAAGACTGTGACGTTCATAGCATGTGATTCACATCACTGTCATCCTCGTGAATCTATACACTGAGAGTATTGTCATTTTGTTTCATCAATTTTTCAGGTTGTCCTTTGACGTGTGTCTGTATGTGTATGTTCTGACACAGTTAGGAAAAAATTACATTTATGTCCTATGTTTATTCTTTATTTTCATTCGACCAGCACCCAACTTGAGTAAGTATAATTTCCCTGTCTTCTTTCCAAACCTGAAGTACTTTGCAAATTCTGTCTTTGTTTTTTGGGGCAAACGTCTGTTGAGATCTCAGACTTACTGAAAAGACCCAGATGACACAGCTGGGATTTAAGGGAGGGGGCTCACAGGGTCTTTAAATGTTGGGGGGGGGGGGGGCGTTGCCAGTTGGTCAGCCATGTAATCAGAGTTGAACTTGAAGAAGGAAAGAAAGTGATGTCCAACACAAGATGAGAGAGAGAGTAATGTGTGTGTGTGTGTGTGTGTGTGGAGGGGTCCTCTGTTGGTAGGACAATAGTCAGCGGCAGCAGCAGCAGCAGCAGCTGACCAGAGAATCCCTTCTTCTTTTGTCATCCAGCATAATGATGTCTCCACCCCCCCCCAACCCCCCCACCCCCCCACCCCTCTATTGCTGCTCATCCCTCCTCCTGACTTGACACCCAGGGACGTCAGAGTCTTCTGTGTATTCCTCTCTTCACCCCTCCCTTTCATTGCTTCATCTTCTCCTCTCTTTCATTTCATCCATCACACCCCTGTGACTTTTTTTTCCTGATAGTCTTTCTATAAATTCTTAGCTGTGTACATGTGACATGTGTCTGTTTTTCTTTTTATGAAGTTTATGGGTTTGTATATGTGTTTTCCAGCCCTTGCTCCTAAAGAATGTAACCTCTAACATACTCTCCAAACTCAGTAAACATCTCCACTACAGACCATGTGTTCATTGTGTGTCTGTCCAGCTACCATCTGCGTGCAACCTGTGTGTATTGACATCTACTTCGCTTTTCAGTGAAAGAGACGTTGGCCTGAACAGAACCATTATCAGCAAAACATACAAAATAAAAGTACTTGTCCTGCATAAATATGGCCTGTATGTTGTTTCCTGAATGCTAATGCATTAATGTGTAAGCAGGATATTATTATTTGTTGGGTGAGATGAAATGAGTTTTAGCTACTATACAGGTAGTTTAGATAAACGGACAGTCTGGACACAAGACAAGTTGTTAAGTCATAAAATGGCCCCCCAATAGGATTAATGATAAAATTTGCACCTTCGTTCATTTCATATTTCCAACTGCATACCAAAGCAGTTTCATGCTATGGGCAGTGTGGACCATGAGCATGTGTAAAAGGGTTGGTTAAGTTGTAGCTGAGGGGTGAGGATACTTTCAAGAGGATGGAGGGGAATCTGGGGACCTTCAGCTTGATATGGACAGCAGGGGGGGTATTGAGTTCATATCAGTCTCCCTTTCATCTAACCTGTTACAAACCAATTCAAGTTGCTCAAAATGTCTGAAAGTTGCAGTGCACCGCACACACACTGTGGCCCCGACTGCAGCTTGTGCATTTGAAATGAGTAATGCTGACCAACTCAGGTCAGTCAGCAAGAACAACACACAGGCTGGCAGAGATCTAAACAGACAGGCAGAGCTCGTCAGCTGCCGTGATGAACCTGCTGAAGTGTGGTGGGACTTTTCCTGTCAAATATGTGGTTAGCTCAGCCTGTTTATGCAAAGGTACTGGAAAGTTTTGTGCATGACCAGTTGAAGTTATCGCTTCCTCTCTCTGTTCGTGGGAAACTTGCTCAACGTTTTTCCTCTGTCACTCTTTCTATTCTCCTGGAAAGCAAAGTGAGGGCAAAGCGAGGGTCCAAGCATGCCATTAGGTTTGTATTAGTGAACATGCATGTGTGTGTGCTAAGAAGGAGAGAAGTCCTTTACATGCCTCTGATTATCTCTCTGTTTGTTCAGTGTGTGTGTGTGTGTGTGTGTGTGTGTGTGTTTGAACTTGTTTGGTAGCTCTCCTCCCTTCAGCACCAGGTGATATGGCCTGGTACGGAAGGTCACTGGTGTGATGTCACTTCCCCTTCCTCTCCGGATATTCCCAGCATTCTACTGCCAGCAGCCGGGAACTCTGGGAACTAAGAGCAGGAAGCCTGGCTCCTTCGTAGGAGAGAGAGAGAGAGAGAGAGAGAGAGAGAGAGAGAGAGAGAGAGCAAGTAGTGTGGAGGTTATGTGGTGATTTTTCAGCACTGAATGACTCATTTACTGTAAAAACAAACAAACAGTAGGAGACAGAAATGGATCCAGAAATGGATGAACCCTTATCACGCATGGACGTCTGTTGCCAGTTTGTGTCTTTTACTGTAGAAATTTATGCAACTGTGTGATTGATATTGTGTGAAAAAATACATGTGAACCATCTTTAAATGGAGAAATATTACCCCCTCCTGGTTATATGCACACATTGAAAATCAGTAGGTCCAGTTCATGGCAATTTTCTATTTAATTCCTGTTGACCATTTTCCTTAGATAAAGCAACAAAATACCATGTTTAAAAAAAAAAACAGCAAATTGAATAATAAGTTGTTTTTTGTAGTGATCTGAAATTTACATATCACAACAGAGAGTGGAGACACAAATTCACTATATTTCAGTTCTGTTTTGTTTATATATATATATATATATAAACAGGTATTGTTAATGTGAACCTGAAAAGGACGAATGTCCAGATTTTTGTATAGTTTATAGAATTAGTATTAAAGCTAACTACACAATCAGAAGCCTATAAACAATCCAGTAGTCAATAAAAACACCAGCCAAACAGAGTAATGACTTGGTTTATTGGTAATGTTGTGAAATAACCTTTCATATTTCAAAATTTTGTGATGCTGGTTCAAAGTGCACTGGTGTGTAATGAGATGAGATGAGCCAAGCACTTCATGTCATTCAGTTCGCCTTCAGGAGCTCTACCTCTGTAAAAGAAAAGAAAAGCCGGTAAATCAAGGCAGAAGCAGTTTAACCAAGTTTTCTTTGTGGTGGTATCAGCAGCTGTGTCTGTGCTGAAAGCTCTCCCTCTAACAGGATCCTCAGTCTGTGGGTTGAGTCCATGGGCTGGGTCATCGAGATGTGTCTGTGTTTCTATTTGCTTTCTGCTTGTGTTGTTGTTCTGCATGATCTCACCGTCTTTAACCAGCCCGCAGTACTCCTCGCACTCAGCCTTGCTGTAGAACTTGTTGCCATTGGTCTGGCAGAAGCCCTGTTTGTAGGGCACACACAGACCGACGGTGGAGTCAAAGGCCCAGATGGGCGGCTGACCTGTGCAGGGTTGGGCTGCCATGGGCAGACGGCACACAGCTGGAGAGACAGAACCGAGAGGTGCCGATATATTGATGATTTTGTAAACAAAAAAGTAAACACAAAGAGCAACGATATTGATGTTGTACATATTGCGTAATATTGCATTTTTGCAGTATTTCACTTCTCACCCTCAGTGCGACATCTCTGCAGACACACTCTCTCACTCACAAAGTTGTTCTGGTTGCCCAAACAGCCTCCGTAAGTAAACTTTTCACAGTTCATTGAGGAGGCGTTGTAGAAAAAATGTAAGAAAAGCGCGAAACATGGTCCACTATCTGGTGCTTTCTGACAGGTCTCTACAGAGAGGGGGCGGGGGCAAGAGAAACTTCAGCACACATTCATTTTCATGAAGGCGACACGTTGTACATTCATCATTAATAAACATGAATCAACCAAATAAGCTGATCTCCTACCTGTTCCATTGAAAAGAGCTAACTCATCACCAGAACCCTCCTCTGCATCAACCAAAGCAAGCATCACATTTCTCCTCACCCGCTGCATCACAGCCACCCACAGACTCAGTCAGAGACACAAAGTCACATGTTCTCCATAATATAGTTGTTTTATACAGTGACAGCATTATATAATTTGTATCTCCTTGTCCCAGGCTATATCACATTTATCAAAGGAAGTTACTGATGCCCAAACCTGGCAGCATTAGGCCTCATCAAAAAGCACAGTAAGACACGTTAATGTAACAATATCAAAATGCACAGTTGACACTAATCTGAATGAATTCAACTCTCTTAAGAGGAACAAATTTTTACAGTAAAACTTAAGTTTCAAATCTTAACTGATTGTATTTAAACTGCTTAACCAGCAATCAATTACTGAAAGATTGATGGATGATGCATTAAAAAACAATATAAGTCAGATGAGTTACATGTACTTTTAGTACCTGAGGCTCAGGCTGCGTTGGCTCAGCCACCACATCTCCAGGAACACAGTCACCTGCACAGAAAAACAGTTAAAACATTAAGACTCTTTTCTTCGTTTTTCCATATATTTTTTGTCTAAACGTGTTCTTCTTGTGTCCACGTTTTATGTTTTTATACTGCGAGAAAAACATTTAATGAAGATGTGAACTGTGTTTCATCTCTCCTCATGCATTGTCATAATCTTTGCATCTGTGTTGTACCTTTGTTCTGCTTAATGATAATTGTGTCGTCGCCCATTCCCTGTTCTCTGACCAATGTTTTGAAATCCTCCAGCACAGTGGCTCTCACTTCCTTAGTCCGACCTGAGGAGGACAGTCATTTACATGAAGCTGATGCACAGTGAACTCAAGTTTTAATGGTCAGAGGTTTTTCTCAAATGCAAAACTAATCAGAGATTCATTTTTGTTTTCACTATGTAATCAAACTCTTCATTTGAATTTATTCAATATGATTTAAAATATCAGCTGTGACAATTTATTCATATTGTCCATATAAATGAGGTGAAATACTAATGCTTGAATTAAGACCATTGAAATACAAATATACGAGTGTGATTTTGCTTTGTGCTTTAATGAAAAAGACCACTTACTGTAAAGTTTAACTGAGGTGCTCTTCTCCCCTGATGATTTCTGTTTGTTCATTATCACTATTGCATACTCATTGTAGTTTGTGTGAACCACGTAGGCATCCACGTCTGACCCAAACTCTGGAAAGGGAGCAGTGGGAGAGTCACAGCACTGCATCAAGAAAAGGTTATACAGAGGGAGACTGACAGAGGAGTACATACTGGCAATATGGTAGACGAATCGTCCTGGTGTGGTAGTTAACTCGTAATCTCCAGAGATCTCATGACATGTTCCACGTCTACACGCACACACACACACACACACACACACACACACACATACACACACACACACACACACACACACACACACACACACACATACTCTTTTACTTCATCATCAAGCATCATCTGACTCACCTGTATTAAATATATCAGATAAGATCGGCTGCTAATCTTGACAAACCACTGACAAAAAGATTTTAGAATAACTGACGCCACTTTCTTTTCTTTTTTTTTTTTTGTAGCACCAATTGCATGCATTTGTTCTTTGTCTTTACTTAATGTGTTTGGTTAGCAAGTCCAACTATCAAAAAGTTGTATATGTTTCTTTCTGTGTCCCTTTGTGTGTTTATGTGATGCATACACAAACCTGAGTACAGTTCGTGTCATCTTGAGTTTGTCTTGGCTGGTACCTCTCTGCAGAACCAGTTTACCAATGGCTGCATCTGTCCTGTGACGTTGCATATGGGGACATGTACTTGCCACAGCAACATCATGCCAATGTCCCAAAAACTGTTAGAAGGAGAAGCCACAATATAATTTACAGTTTACTAACATAACACATATAAAACCTAGCTAACCTAGCTAGCATAGCTGAAATAGGCACAGTTCTGTTGCTTCAGTAAATCAGAGCACATATAAAATAAAATAAAAAAATGATACATTTGAATGATGAAAATGAAAATGAAAATGAAGATAATACAAAATGAAAAAAGAAAAAGCATTTCTGCACTGTTGGGACCAGAGAGCTCATTGAATTTGTTGAACTGGATCAATCCTGATCTAAATCAACAACTAACATCAGCCAACAACAGCCAATATTCAGAAAGAGTGTGTTTTTTGTTTTACAAATCTCTCATCACACATTATCACGTGAGAGAGGCACCGATGAAGCCTGCTAACACAGTGCTGTTCAATTTATGTTTGATAAATACATTTGAGACACAGGAGACAAAATCTGAAAACTTCACTCAAATGACGCAGCGTTTTTACCTTTTTACTTTAACTGAAAGTGACATCTTTATTCCAAACTGCTTTAACATTTTCAATGATTTTATTGCATAAGAATCAAGATAAGTCAGGTTTTAGCTTCAATATAATATGTAACTGAATATTATTATTATTATATATTACACATATTACAATACTACAATATTATATTACATATATATTACAATATTATATTACACATAAAAAATAAATAAATAAGATTGCAGGACTCTGCTACTCACCAGGGCCAGATCAAAGTTCTCCTGTGTGGCGTAGAGAGGTTCCGGAAGAACAGGAAGGCCATTCAGGGTCCAGGTCCATCCCAGGACCAGCAGGGGAACCAGCATCACTTTCTGCATCCTGTCAGTCTGTCTGCTCACTTAACTCTGAAGGAACTAAAAGCCTGCGAAGTCTGAGTCCCAGGAAAGGGCAACCCAAACTCAACTCTTTATAGGGGGGACAGGGCATTGACCTGTTATATGTGCTGTGGCCCCTGCATGTGCACACTCCCAGAGCCAAGTACAAAAACAAACAAATAAGAGAGCAAAGTTCTGCTTGTCTGTCTCCCTCTCTGTGCTCTGATTTGTCTGGGCAGCTGACCACTTAAACATTAGACCGGAGGTTTGGCAACAGCAATAAATCAATACCTGCTTATTCTGACATACAAATGAGTAACAATGATACTATTTCATCCTGCATTATGCACATTATACTTAATAAGTGAAGTTTACACTGGAAAGGTCTTCTGCTGGATGTGACTTTATGAGGAGACACATCTTGTCGAATTCTGTGTGGTGTAATCTCTGGAGCAGAGTCCATATCCCAACCCAACCCCTGTTCTACATTTTTTAAATACAGCTCCCATAATGCTTTGAGGGAGGTAAACACGAACTAATGGAGTCAGTGGGTTAAGCATGGGCTACAACTTGATCCTGTTTTATTTAACACCAGAATTGTTCACACTTTTGCAAATAGGCACCATTAAAAAATATGCTGAATTAGCTATCGGAGGTCCTGCTTGTACTGTTCAAATACAAATGCAAATGCACTATCACTGAATCACTTTGACACTAAAGAAAACCTTAAAATATGATGATTTTCAGGCGAATTCTGCAGTTGGGAGAAGACTTATTTCTAAGATTTCTGAGCAAGTTTGTGGCCTTTGATTAGTGGGTTCAGATATGACTGAGATATAAGATATAACAATGGGATTTAAGGTAAACACTTAGCTAAGAATTTAACATCCATGCATTTCTCCCGCAACTGAGAGTATTTTCATACTACTATTTGGTATGATAATGTTAACTAAGCAATGGGTCTTACAAATAAACATTGCTCCTGACAATTGTTTTTGGTATTCTGCTTTTATTTAGTACTTATATTTAGTCAGTAATCTTTGATGCCAACACTGTCACATACAACATACAACATGTCAGTATCAGCAGCAGAAAATATGAGTGCTTCATTCAGCAGAGAGACAGTAGGTTTAACAAATTAATCAACTATTGTGGTGTATTTGACTTTGTTTGCCTGTAACTCATTTCACGTGTTTAAAATGTATCTGAGATTAAATGAGGCCAAATGTTTCTCAGTAATATTTCAAATGTTGCAGAATAAGAAAATATACCCCTCAGCATGTACTCTAGGACTGAAAGGTCAAATAAATACTAAAATTGTTACTGATTAATTTGGAAGTATTTTTTATACATGAAAATACAATAGTGTTGCATTGCACTGTTATAGTTTTCTCCATTAACTGTGGAACAACATGTTCAAACATTTGTTAATATGCTCAAATACAATATGTATCAAATGTTTTTATTAGTTTTACAATTTGTGCGCACACAGAGAGAGAGCCTGACATAGACAGAGGGGTTTCTTACCCCTCTGTTATTGCTTATGAAAATTGGTGGGAAGTCATGGTGGCCTAAGAGATGCTGCACATGAACAGCAACAAGAGTGATATGTGAACACACCTCTCTATCCTCACCTTGGATATATAGGGACAAAAAATACCCTGTAGTATTAAATAGCATAGTATTAGTTCACAGGTATACACTACTGCTCCCATTGGTCACGATGTGTCATATGTGGGAGTCAGTATATTAGTCAATCTATTTTTAAAAATATATACAAATGCTAGTGTTTGCGTAAAGTGACCTTTAAACAGTGAGCCAGTTGTCCTCTCACATGGTCAAATATTAGCAGAGTCCACAGGTGGCACCACATTTCTCTTCGACTTCTTGGGAACAGAAAATAAAATGATTAATGATAATATACAAGGCGGTGAACAGCCGGTGAACAGTGACTCTTATTTCAAGTGTGTACCTAAGGCAGAGTAGTGGCCTCTGCTACCAGCTCACCTGGAACACACTCGCCTGGGAAGATGTAAAGACAGAGATGAGGTTTATGTTTTTCATTAAAGACAAATTCTGTCACCTTGTGTCAAGAAAAAGTCCCAAAGAATAAAATTTGTATTTCAAACTGCATGTAATTTCATGCCCACAGGCATCCTCACCATCACACAAGAAGTGAAAAAGATATTTTTATTGTAATATGCTTCACCCATGTTCTTCCTGCTTTGACAAGTCAAAATATGAGCGGTGAGAGTCTACAGTCTGCTGAGAAAAAAAATTAACTAGTACAGCAACGTCACTGCAAGACAGAGGAAAAAAACGGAAAAATGTACCTCTGTTCTGATTCATGATGATATCGTCGTCATTCATTCCATGTTGTCTCACCAGTGTTTTGAAGTTGTGCAACACTGCAGGAGTCGCATCTATAGTTCGACCTAAAGAAGACAGAACAATGATCTGCACATCAGATGAAAAACAATGCAGTTTATAACATTCATACAAAAAAGTTGTCATTTTCATAGATCCAGGAATGGTCACCCACCATAAAGCTTTGCTGTAGTGGTTTGGATTCCTAATGGTTTCTCTGTACTCAGCAGGAGCATCATTGCATACTCATCATAGTTGGTCTGGACCACGTAGGAATCAACATCTGCTCCAAACCCTTTAGGAAGGAAAGCATTGGCAGTGTGCTGCATGGCAGGTCTGTAAACATGTATTAGTGGTAGATGTGCCGAGCCTGCTGCATTTTAGTGCCACATTAGGTTCCTGAAAATGTTTTGGTGTGATGTGAAATGTATGGCTGGACAAAGAGATGGAAGAAGCTGAGGAACATACTGGCAACGTGGTGGAAGAATCGTCCTGGAGTGTTGGTCAAACTGTAATCTGTGGACGTCTGCTGACATGAGCCATTTCTACATCCAGGTGTGCACACACATACACACACAGACAAGTTATGCTTAGTTTAACATATTTCTCACTGTGTGTGTGTGCTGTAGATGGATGCAAGTCTGACCTGTAGGCAGTGGCTGCCATTGTAAAGTGGCTCTCAGAAGCAACATGTTGCAGCTCCAGTGCAACAATGACAGGGTTTCCCCTCTTGCGCCGCATGTAGTGAGGGCAGGTTGAGACCACTGCCAGCTCATACCACTGCCCCATGAACTGCAGGAAACATGCAAATATTTACTGCATGTTAGAAAGAAATATTTCATAGAATAGTTAAAGGCAAAGAAAGGAGGAGAAAGAAATATGACACCACATATTTTAAGAAGAGTGTGTTTTGTGCATTAGATAATAAAAAGTATGTGTGGGCCACTCACCTGGCCCAGAATAAAGTTCTCCTGTGTGAGGGTGTGAGTTTCTGGGACCACATGGACCCCCTGGAGGGCCCAGGCTGAGCCCAGGACCAGCAGAGAAACCAGACTCACTGCTTTCTCCATCCTTGTCTGTCCCTTGCCAACTGATCCCTCCCTTGTAGCACTGTACTGAAATAGTGACAATGTGAGTTTAAAAAAAAGGTCATCTTGTCATCTTTATCTGCTTGTGCATGTTTATTGGTACAACTAATCAGTGATGAATCACTGGACTTCAGAATTTGTAGCTAAAACAAACAGCCAATCAATACGTGGTAGAATTTAACAGACGATAACTAGAAGGGAAAAGGCTGCACTGCCACTGTGAGGCTGCACTGTCAAAGATTTCTTTCAGAAAACTTTCTTCTCTGATGGAGATTTGAAGTAGTTAAACAAAAATAAAAAAATGTGTCAGATTTGTGCTGTTGTCTTACAGGGCTGTACAATGTTTGGTTATCCAGCCTGCTTCAGCATTAGCTAACAATATGCAGTGTGTAAAAACCTCAGGTAACAACAGCTCCTGACACACACTGACAAGTAGTGAACTCTGCCCCCTGGTGTTCACAACAGAGTGTCAGTCTGATTCACACAAAACACAATTCAGCGCCTCCTTTACAGAAAGTGACCTAATCCACTCTCAGTATGCAACAGATGGAGGGTTCACACACACACACACAGTAAAATTACTCGGTTACAAGTGAAAGCCATGCGTTAAAACTTTTATTTATTCATTTTACTTAAAGAAAAACAAAATACTTCACATCAAAATATACTTAGAAGGACCAAAAGTAAAAGTACTCATTATGGTAGATGGCCGTGCTTATTGTGACATTGGATTATAATTATTAATGCATTAATGTTTACATCTCCTTAATATTGAAAATTGTAATTAAGTACAATACCTGAGTAAATGTAACTAATTACTTTCCACCAGGGAGAAATATTTAGAAAGTTCAATGAATCTCCCTCATCATAAAAAAAGGTGAAAGCAAAGACCAGTGAAAAACATTCATATTGTAAAATGTGTGATAATTAAGTAAAATAAGTAAATGAAGTTAAGGTTGATTTTATTTTTTAATTCATGTGAACTCAGCAGAATAGTGAAAATGAATCAAACATTATAAAAAAGAGGACTAGTTATCACTTTCATCAGCAGTATTTGATGGTAACCTGGAGGGAGAAACAGAAACTCATTTACATTGAAGAATAGTCACATATACTGTAGCCCTGAATCTGTAATTAATGAAACCACCTTGGCTTTCACATGTTCCTGATAGACCCACCTAACGTCCAGATCCAGATGGTGGGCAATTTTCTGTTGGCCAGAAAAAGCACATAAACAAGAATTACGAAACATAGTGTAATAGTCATTGAATCCTTCACAGTATCTGTGCATGTACCTGCTGGAGGAGGAATCAGAATAGACTCTTTGGAGAAACCCTGGGACAAGGCAAAGGCTTTAAATCTCTGAATGACATCGTTCCTAAGTCTTTGAGAACGGCCTGCAAAGTACACACAAAGTAAACACAAAGTACAAATGAACAGTGCTGAGTCTGGACTGAAGCTACAATACGCAGGACACAAGTTGACAGGTCATATGAAGATGAGTCTCACCGTAAAGTGCCACCTGTGTGTACTCTCTGTTGAAAACCTTGTGCTTGAGAACCAAAGCGTAGTCTGTGTAGTTTGTGTCCAACACTGTGATGTCCTTCACAATGTTGTGCCCTGACAGAAAAAGTATTGAAATTGAAAATCTACCATGATAATTAAAAATCCAAAAGTCTGCATTTTGTGCTCAGCAAAAAGTAAAAGAAACAGAAACATGAAAAGATGAAAATTTAAACACATGTAGTATGGAAATGAATCAAGTGTGAGCTGTCTACAACATCAGATATAAGACAAATACAAACTTTGTGTCAATGATAATACTTTTTAATTTGTGCTACAATTCTTTAAAAAAAAGACTTTAAGTCAAAAAACAAATCGCAATAAACAAAATACAGGAAAAACACAAAAATTCAAATAAAATAAATGTTCTGAAAATACATTTGTTTAATTTTTGTGTTTAAGGAAAGACAAACACAACTAACAAATTCCTGCTTTGCTTTCACCCTTGTTCCTATACTTCTCATACCACATGTAATTAAATGCATCATTACATTGTGTCACATGACTTCCCCGCCATCGCGACTGATGTCTGTGGTTGTTTCCTTGAACTGACATTCTAAATTTCAGCCTTTGCTGAGCTCACCCACTGATTTCCAGTCAAATATTTACATTGTCATGTAAATATTGTCAGTAGAGTCATACTAAATATAAGTTCAGCTCCTTCTCTCAGGATCAAAACAGAAACTTTGTTATCTTAAGGAAAGCTGGCGAGTCAGAGACTTACGTGTGCTGAAGTAGGTGAATTGTCCAGGGATGTTTGTCTTCTCATACTGGTACAGCTTACTCTGACAGCCCAGAGGTCTGAAGCAGACAGAAGACACACAACCAGTCTTTACCTTCTTCAAACCTGTCTATTCATCCTTTGCCTGGTTTCCTTTTTCTTCTTTGACAAGTACATATACTTATGGAACAAACATGGACTATTCTGTATATGTCTGGTCTGTGCTCACCTGTCACCCCTGCACACACGCACGCACGCACGCACGCACACACACACACACACACACACACACACACACACACACACACACACACACACACAGACACAGACACAGACACAGACACACACACACACACACACACACACACACACACAGACTCACGTGGCGTCCCACATTGTGAGGTTAACGTTGCCATTTGGCAGCAGTGTAATGATGCCCATGGAGGCCCTCAGCCTGTCTCTGTAGGGGACAAAGCCCGGAGAGTCATAGGCCAGGCCCACACGGTACCATCTCCCTGCAAACTAAACACACACATAGGCACAAAACCATAAGTTTATATTGTAAAAATGTTTGTGTTTTACTCCATATCTAACTTTTGTGACCAGATACAAGTTAAACCATAAATGTTCATCCTCTGACAATCTTAAACATCTTATTCTGTAAATAAATACATGTAATACAGACAATACATTAAAAAATAATACTTGCTCAGCAATGATTAATCTGCAGGGACTATTTTCAGCTGAGGTTTTGTTGCACCACTGAATATTTAAAGTAGCATGACGCTGCATGTGGGATCAACTTGAAATAAACTACAGTGCCCACATTCCTCATAATGAGGAATGTGATGATGTTACCCAGTGCAATGATGTGGCTCACTGATGTACTTTTAATGTTTTTCGGATGTAAAAATTAAAGTCTGTGGCACAGAGGAATGCATTATATCAGGCAACACTTGTTTTTCAATTCATTATTGGTTTTGGTCTTTTTCTGAGATTTACTGGTATTAAAAAATAGACTATTTGCTTTATGTAACAGTCGCTATTTTGTGGCAGTTTTATATGTATACATGCATTTTTAGAGTCTACATTTTTAGCATTAGCAGCCCCAGTGGAAAAACAGGGGATGTATTATTGATACCATGTTGCAAACACTACTGTAAACCGCAGCATTTCCTCTTATCTATACATAGATCCCTTACATGCATAGGGACTGTGAGTGTTGATTGAATGTCCTAATACTAAGTAACAAGGCAGAGTAAATGACTCTCATTGGCAGTTTTAGGTCTGATGAATAAACGTGAATCAGAAGGTGAAGAAAAAAAAAAACAGACAACAATAGCAAGAATGTCATGTTGGGTCATGTCCTATGTCTTATATAAATTCATACCAGATTGGTGAGTTGATAAATCTGGAAAAATCCTACTGGAAGGATTTTTAAAATGCCTCTATCAAAGTAGCCACAGGAAACAAGTGAGGATCTTCCTTTTCAAGACATTTCCCATGGCAGATGTACCATGGGAAATGTCAAACTGACCTCTCTCAACCTCTGGCATGTGACGGAACCAGAAAAACAACGATTCACAAATTTATTAATCATAACAATTTGTGACTGGACTGTTGGCGCGGAGGCAAGGCTTAAACCCATAGGCTAATTGTTTGTTTTAGGTCACCAACTTAGAAGCTGTTCTCAAACTTTGACTACACACATACACACCACAGTACACAGTGTTCCCACACAGATGGAGTCACCTATAATAAACAACAAATAACGAGAGGACTAATAGCAGAATCCTTTCATTTAACAAACCAAAGTGAGTTAAATACATTCATACTTGATTGTGTGTGTCCATCTTACCCTCTGCAGGTTGAAATCTCTCTGTGGCTTCACATCTGTGTGCACCATCATTGCACACAACATCACCATGACAACAGAAGTGACCACCGTGGTCCTCATGGCTGCTGGGGAGAAACAGAACGGCATAAAGCGGATGGCCTAAAAAGTTGAGAGAGGGTGTCTGACCTGAGCCTAAAGTGAACTGTGGGTAGTCAACAGACAGGTACAGAGTGGCAAAACCTGTGGCAATGTTTGTTTTTCTCCTGATCCACCCACCTGGTTGTCAGCCAATCATCGCTAAGGATTTGGGGAACAGTGGCCAAGTGTTGAAGACGTGTGGGTCCAAAACAACCCAGACTCCCCTTCCCATATGGACAGGAATATATCATGTTTGTGATTCACTAGCATCAGCACACGCACACACACAGGTTTCACAAGACCATGTCCCACAATGACACATAAAACCAAGAAGAGGAAGCATACATGTATCTAATAACGCTGTTTTTTTTTTGTTTTTTTAAAACCTGAAGAGATAATGGTGGGAAAGGTATTTGGATAATTTACTCAAGTAAAAGTGGAAAAAACAGACTATTATTACTAAAATAATAAATTACAAGCAAAAGTCCTATATTTAAAATCTGACTGAAGTAAGAGCCACAAAAGATCCATTTAGTGTAAAGAATATCGAGTGGCAGAAAATTGAAATAATGAAATAGTATAAGCACCTCAGATCTGTAGTTAAACAGTACTTTTCCACCACAGATAAGATATGTGCAAGACACAACAGCTGTTGTATGAGTATGAGTTTTGGCCACAGTACAAAATTATAGTCATGTCCTGACAAGACAAACTATCAACTGTAAAGGAGTGTCATGGGTTCATTTGCTTTTTTGGTTGCAGTTTCAGTGAGAATAATCTTCCCATTGGAAAGTGATTTCTTTCCACGAAAGCTTTCACTTTATTGCCCCAGAAAACACAAAATTATTAATATGTTGTTCAAAACATCAGTGAACCATTTCATTAAGCTAAAACTAAATAACAACAGAAATAGTTTAAAATCAAATGTGTGTCTCTGAGCCTTACTGGGTATGAGCTTGACATTGCTGAAATCAGGACTGCGGCTGTAACGGATGATGTGGGCCATGCAAATGTTAAAAATAGGCCAACAGTGAGGAGAGTAAATTAATATACAGAACATACAATTGTTTAAAGTGGGTTTGGAGGGAGGTGTGTTTGCAGGAAACAAGAACTTACTGTTGAGCCTTTCAGAGATTGTTGTGGGTCAAATTCAACTTTGGCTTCCTCTAAATTCAAAAGGAACATTTATTTTCATGGAGTGGTAAATGAATGATTTTGTAAAACAATGACTCTCTGAGCCCCGAAGGCAGTTTTTGATGTTACATCAGTAAATAAGATACAAGGGGCGATGAATAGAATTACATAGTTATGGATCAAGCAATAATTTCTTTACATAAATACATTTTGGCCAATAACAAAGTTTACTTGGAAGTTCTCTTACCCAAATTTGGTGCAGCCTTTCAGAGTAAATAGTCATCTTGTTCATTCTGAAACAGTTCAGCACAAAATAATCTGTGTGGATTGGCTACACAAAGCAGTGTGGTGTCAACCATACTGTTGAAAAAGTGGCACAACCATCAGAGCCCAAATGAACAATTTAAATAGTTTTTTATTAATTATGATTTTTCCATTTGCAGCACTGCTTTTATCTCATTTTCTTGAAATGCATGAAGTATACAGCTAACCTTCAGTGGACAAGAGGACATCAGTGTGTGCGTTTCACACACACAGCACACCTCACAGACCTCGCCTACACACTGCACAAAGCTGAGAGCTGCCACCGAGACAACAAAATTATTATAATAATAATAATAATAATAAACCTTTCACACACAGACAGACTTGTACAAACTTCTCTAGTCTTCTAGCTTTTCAAGTCTCCTTCTTTAGCACTGTTTGATGTTCCTGAGGACCACAGCCGCGAGGAAAAGACAAACAAAAAGTGCAAAAAAAAAACAAAAAAAAAAAAAAAACAAAAAAAACATGGTGGGAAATGTTGATCAGAGATATAAGGAACAATTTAAGACCAGAGAGAGAAACACATATACACAAGTCCTCAGGCAGGGCTTTGATCTGTGGCTGGCCTAGTGGGTATTGATCCTCACATCATCATGAACTTCACTGTGATTTGTTTATATGTCACTAGTTTACACTTTTTTATTTGAGCTGCAAAGGCTGGGGACAGTTTGATTCCTGTGACACTTTGTCACAACATTATTCACATTGGAGTTCAGCTGAATAAATGTTTCCATCAACATTTACAATTACTATAAACTGACCAAATGTACTATTTCATTGTATTGGGTGGAGGTATTAAAGTTTAATTTGTCAATATAATAGCACAATAGTGATTTTAACTCATTGTAATAAAACTGTTAAATCTCTTGAATTCCATTTGCTGTGAGGAGGTAAATCCACATATTAAATATTTCATGTAAAGTTTAAACTAATACTTCTCTATCTACATTATATTTGGTCTCAGTAGTAATTCAAGGACCATAGCGTGGAGATTTGTGCGTGCATCTGTTTGACTCTGACTTGTAAGAGCGAGTATAAGTGAAGGTACAGCGCCGCCCTCTGGTCAAACAGGAGACTCAAAACCTCAACAGACCATGCCACAAGATCCCTTACATCCTGCAGGCCTTTAGCTGGGAAATGGCTCCTGGTCAACATTTACCACCAATGTCACTCAGAAAAGTTGGTCCTTGGCAGGTACCTGGTGCCAAAGGCAGAAAACAAAATGAAACAAAATAAAACTGCTATTTGATTGTCTTCCACTCATGCATGAATCCCTTTCTATACAAAGTCACAAAGCCATGATTTTACACAAAGAAAACAAAGAGCAAACACATAGAGCAGTAAAACAATCAAAGTATAATTAACAATTCTTCAAAAATAATAATTTAAACTCATAAAAAAAAAGAAAAGAAAATGGAAACATCTTATTCAGAGTGCTTTGTGGGGCTGTTTAGTCACGCGCCCCCTGGTGGTCTGGGTTAACAAGTGTAACCCTTGTCAGGAGCATCATAACAGCCAAATTGTGTTCCCTTAGACACGTAAATCACACTTTACAAAATCAAAATCAAAATCATCATCATCATCATCATTGGTTGCTCGTTTGCTTTTCAGACATTCATGAGAACATTTCACACTCATCATTAAAGAACAAAATACATGTGAGAGAGAGACAGACTTTTTGAAGACTACAGAGGAAGCAGGGATGAATCAAATGGCTTCATTGTCTTCTTCCCAAAACAGGGGAATGATGAGTGAGAGCAACGTTGATGGATGCCGTCAGCAGACTGCAGCCGTCAAGGTCAACTGTGCAAAGTACAAGCTAAAGAATGCCATTTAAATCACTGAGACTCAGTCTGCAGAAAACAAAGTAGCCTAAGCACTGCCACGAAAAACTTTTGAAGAATAGGAAGTCGCCTACATCACAGCCCGTCCTAAGATGTTGGCAACAACCTGCCTGGCTGCGCTGTAGGTGACTTAGGATGTGGTCAGTTGCAAAACTAAGGGGAGAAAAAGAGAAGAAAGGGGAAAAAAGGGGAAAAAAATGTAAAAAAAAAAAAAAAAAAAAATCACAGGGTAATGGCAGACTTCACAAAACATACATCGGCAATAGATAATGGAAACAGTTTTGAGTGTGTAGGTGGAAAAAATTGACAAAAGAAAAATCCCTCCAATGTTAAATCAAACATTTAAAGAGCTCCAATTAGGAAATGTTTGCAGTTTTTAACATTGTCTGAATCAACATGACCACAGATGCGGCTCAGAACGAGGCTTGGTACCTGACAAGAGACAGAGGTGCCTGCTCGTAGGTTGGGGGTTGCACAGTCAGAGGACAGAGGAAAGGGGGAAGAGATGGTTTAAGAGTGGTTTGGAGTGGTTGGCAGAAAGACGATAAAGGCTTAAAGTAAAGGTGCTGAGCAAATGGAAATGTGGGCAAGTGATATCTTAAAGACAACCCAAGAAACATATGAGTAACAAATAAAGACAGCTAGAAGACAAATTAAGGTCACAGTCAGGGGTGGGAGGTGGGAGTCTTTGCAAATTTTGTGACAGCAGCCTCACTGCAATTGGACTTTTGCCCAGTGAGACATCAACACAAACTTGTCCTGCGAGTAAAATATGAGTTCCCAAGGTTTGGGCCATCATTGCGAGGCCGCTATGACAGGAAACTTGGACACAAACAAATGAGATTATGGTGGATAGCTGAAGCTGAGTGAGAAGAGTGAAGGTAAAAGTCCAACACAGGGACCATATGAGACACTATGTGTGGGCCAGGGCCTGTGAATCTGGGAGGTGAACTCACAGTAAGGCACAGTGCTCTGCTTGTGGCTGACGATGCTCATTCATGCTGCTACAACCTCTGATGACAGCTACTGCAGACAAGAGACAAGACATCGATGACAAAGCACAAATCCCCTTCTTCTACTGCTCCATTTCGACGCACCCTCTCTGTTACAGTGTCCCTGCTCCCTGCCTTTGAATCTTTGGATCGTTCGGCTCTCTTGAACCTGGCAGAACGTCCCTCTTTAGCACCAGATATATTGTTAAAAACACAAGTCCTCGCTGATGAGGCAAGTTGGTGCTTCTCTCTCTTCAGTCAAATCCTCCTCATATGTTTCAGAAGAATATATACGATAGGCAAAATCTACCTCTTACGACAAAACCTGCACAATAGCGCCACGTGACCATGCTGCGTGTCAGCCTGGTAAGTGAACAGTGCTGTGTGTGGAAATAGCCCCATGTATTTAGCCCAGGGTTGAACCACTCAGAGCACTTTACTTTGTGTCCCAGCAGCTGATATAAAATGCATACTGCAGTTTCATTCATGAGGACTCCAAGAGCTACTGAAGCACAGATTTGGATTCACATAAAGCAGAAAAAACCTGATACATTTGCACTACAACAAAAGAGAAAGCTTTTACAAAAACATAAATTACTAAAACTTTCATATTTTCTTAAATATGTAAACAAACACTACAACTTAAATATATCTGGTGTAATGCAGACATATTTAAATACAAAGCTTTGTTTTATATCAGCTCTCATGGGGTGCGGCTGATTATTGCACTGCAAACTCTGGAGCCCTATTGCACTTAAGTAAAACTTTCAGCATCAACCACTGGTCTAATTTGACTTTGGTAACCATTGGTTACATGACAAAGGCTCTCCAAAATCTTCTGTATATGTTTGGAAAAAAAACTTTGGAGAAAAAAAAAAAAACACTCTTAGCATTCTTACCTCATTTTCATTTCAAGCTCAGTAGAGCAAGGATGGAAAGGAAGACGAGGAGACCAGAGAGTTCAAGGAAAGACTTAAAACTCAATAGAGGAAAGGTGTAAATGTCACAAGGGTTTGTCACTGCTGGCTAATTGTGCAGGTGAAGTCAATGATAGAGGCTCCAGTCTTTCACAGAACAATCTCACTAAAATAACAACAATCAGAGAGACAGTTTAGGTCCTCACAGGTCCACACACGTACTGAATCCATGTTCCTCTTTGCCACCCATCAAGTTTGTGGTTATCTGTAGTTTCAAGTTTTTGTGTTCTGGATGTCAGGCAGCCTGTACTCTTCACGCCCCTCCCCCAAGTGGTGTCTCCCAGTAAAACATCTGGTTTGGATGCGCCATGATGAACAGGCAGGGTCGTCTGAGGGCTCTGTGCACTGGGATTGTGTGGCCATGAAGAGTGGTTTCAAGTTACCAAATAGACCTGGTTACTAGGTTTGTGCCTCTCTCTGTGTTTGCTGAGGTAGCGAGAGGAGTTGCTGCCGGGGAGATTTCAGGAGGGATGGATGGAGAGGTGCTGTGTGTGTGTGTGTGTGTGTGTGTGTGTGTGTGTGTGTGTGTGTGTGTGTATGCATGTGTGTGAGTGACGTGCATAAGTCTGTTTTTTGAGATAAAAGAGCAAAGTGGGTTTGGGAATACAATGTTTATGTGTGCGTGTGTGTATAAATGTGTTGGCATTTGACACTGGGTGTCAAACAGGGAATGTGTATGGCTATTACTTTATAACGCCTGTATTTTTGTGTATATGGGAACAAGGTTCTGCTTTCCGCTATCCTGCTTTTAAAATATTGTCTTCTGGTCTGTGTTTGTATATGTGTATGTGTACATATGTAAATGTAGCGGTCACCCTAGTCATCACAATTTGTGGTTCCCTGACAGTATGGAACGGTAAGTCTCCTCCTCCAGCTGCACATAGCGCCCTCTGCTGGAATCCAGGAAGTAGAGTTTGTCCGACACTGTGCTGGGATCAAAGCCATCCCTACGCAAATCTGTCTTCTGAAACTTAAACGTTCCTGAGAGACACAAAGAAATAATGTAAATATTTCAATTTAGCTTACAAGGTCTCTTAGCTTCTTAATACTATCAGTAGTAAGAAGTAATATGAGAGGAAAGATGTTGTTATTCAATCAACTTTTGTGGGCAAAGTAGTTCTATTATTATTATTAGCAATGATTTTTAATTGGTGTTGGTGCTTGAACAGTCCTGAAGCCTCACTTATATCTGAATTGATTTGAAGCCAATATTTTGATAAATATATTGCATTCAATTTGTAAACTGAAAATGTAAATTGAAAGTAAACATTTTATTTAACCAATTCTGTGACATTGGTTGTAAATGTTGACCAGGAGGCATTTCCCAGCTTAAGGGTTAGCAAATTATTGAGTAGGGAAGGGATTTAAAACCTGACTCAGGTTCTTAAAAACCATTTGTAAAATTCTCAAATTGCTTTGTAATAAAAATTATATTTTAAAAAGAAAGAAAAAATGAAAGGCGCATGGTACCTGTCTTGTTGACCTCTGGAAGGAAACGAAGGAAAACTGGTCTGGCGTATGGCGGCAGAGCCTTTTCCATGTCCTTCACAAACTTCTCCAGGTCAGTGGATTGAGACGGATCAGCGATGGCTGCCATTCCAGCCTTCCCCTCTGCTCCTGTGCACACAGAAACAGGCAAGTCACAGGTTTAATTCTGTGGACCACTGAGGATTCTGGTCAGATACATGCTTGTCTTTGCGCAAGGAGGTGACGAGTACGGTGAAGAACTCATGCCCTCATGTCTTTACACAGTCTGCTATGATCTGTATGATGTTTTCCTCTACTTATTTGTCACTATGCACAGGTGACCAAACGAGTAGCTCCTTTAGGGATTAATAAGGTTATCTAATCTAAATCACAGTGGCTGGATAGCAGTATCTGTAATTTGTTGTGTCACTCAGTCTGCACAGTCTCAACTACAGCTCTGGCTTTTTTTTTTTTTTTTTTTTAAATGGCAGAAACAGTTTAATGTCACTATAGGTCAAGAATAAGCAAAGATACTGCAGCTGTAAAAACTACACCGTATGGGTCTGGTCTTGTCTATATATTCATCTCTTCATACACACATTGCAGTAAGTTGTTTGTGACATTGTTTGTATCCACTCTATAAATTGTTGTTTAAAAAAAACAATGATTTTTTTTTAAATATTGATTGTGTAATGATGAAATGTTACTTATATAAAGTTGATGTAATTTGATAAATATGTTAATTGATTAACTGCCATACATACACGAAGAAAGGAAATGACGAGGAACCAAATATAAAATTAAAACTTTAAGACCCAAATGAAGAAATTACTCTTTAATCTTAACAAATATGTTTACCTGGTACTTCTACTCCATACACAACTACGTCTTTCATGTCTAGCAGCCTGCTGAGCGTTCCCTCCACTTCAGTCGTTGAGACGTTTTCTCCTTTCCAGCGGAACGTGTCTCCTGTTCGGTCCTTGAAGTACATGTGGCCGCACTCATCCATAATCAACACATCACCTGGTGAGAGTGGGTCAAAAGATCACATCCATTTACTTCAGAACTTCAGCAGGGAATACAGTGGATAACTGTGTGTGTGTGTGTGTGTGTGAGAGACTAACCAGAGAGATATGCACTATCTCCCTTCTTGAAGACACTATGAGCAATCTTCTTGCTGGTTGCTGATTGGTTGACATAGCCATCAAACCTCCTCAGAGGGTCATTCTGAATGATCCTGCCAACTAGCTGGCCAGGCTCACCTAGAAAGAGAGAGACAAAGAAACAAAGACAGAGAGAGACAAAGAGCGAGAGAGGTGTGAAATACCAGCTGGATTTACAGTGTGATGTATAAATATGTTCACTTGAATTCAAATTGCTATTTCTAACTGCACAAAGTGTATTATTTGCAGTCTATTGGGGATTTCAGAGAGGACTAATGTCAACAGGCTCTTTTAAACAGCCTATTCAAGGAGGGAATGTTGCACCATTATTCTGCTTTGCCATACAAACATGGAATGGGGCACATTGTTCCTTATCCTTTATGACGGCAGTGGAGGTAGTTACAGAGTCAAATCAACATCTGCGTAAAAGCAATCACACGTCACATCTCTGACCCCAGAAGACTGGCATGCAATCTAAAGAAAGCCACACATCAGGATGGTATTATGCCAGCTAGTATTAAAGCAAAGAAACTAGAGACCTTCCTAGGAGCACTATGGTGTTTTTTTTTTTTTTTTTTAAATTAAAAAGGAGTTAATGAATCACTTGCATTAAAAATACAATGTTACGCTACAAAGTTCATTGTTTGGTAGATTTGGGCAGAATAACTCAGTGAGCCAGTGAAAAAAGAATAATGCAATACACTAACAGTAACACTTTCTCTGAAATATACACGTGTATAGATCATCTTAAGTGATGTCATCAGGGTTTGAGTTGAAATACAAATGCATGCAGGTACAAATCAGACTCAGAATCAGTTATACACCTCTCTGTTTGTAGTCTTACAGAAAACATACCAGGTTTACAGGGAATGCAGACACCATCAGGTCCTCTGATGAGCTCCATGGTCTCTTCATCAACCCTCACCAGTCTGATGGGATAGATGAAGGGTAGAATTTGACTGTTGAAGCCACATGCTCCAACCTAGAGGACAGACAAAAAATTGTCAACACAAAGCTTTGAGTTTGCTGAAGGAAACATAAGGCAGACAAGTCTTAACCGGCAAAGAAACTGCAGGACTGTGTGTTGTTATATTCATGAGAAGCTACTGAAACTGATATAACACATTTACAGAACTTCAGATTCCTTAATTCCTTCCTTTAGAGCAGTAATGAAAACATTACTTATAACATTGTAAAGTTCTCTTAGGTAAGAAGACTTGAGTGGTATCCTAAGGATTTATATGAAGTTTTGTCAGAGCATCATCACCACTTGCAGTATGCGTTTCCACCTTGTTATCAAAGTTGCCCAGGCTGCAGTTGCACTCTGTAGCTCCGTAGAACTCTGCAATCTGTGGGATATTGAAGCGGTTCATGAACTCCTCCCATATGGACTGGCGAAGGCCGTTGCCCAGCGCCATGCGAACCCGATGTTGCTTCTCTGCGTCCCGAACTGGCTGGTTCAGCAGGTATCTGCAGATTTCACCAATGTACTGCACAATCTGGGGGATGGTAGTAAGAAAAACAATAGTCTTATGATGAGATATAAAAGTGATATGAATAGATTAGTTACTGATTTACCACAGAACTCACAATAACAAAAAAATTGACTCTCAGAGCTTAGCTGGGAAATAGCAGGCAGTGACAGGGTAGAAGTCTTTTCAGAAACACAGAGGATACAATGTGCTACTCAATTACTAAATCAGTGGCAGGGGCTTGTAATTTACACTATGCTTACAGTGCAGTTGTATTTGACACAGTCATCCCAGAAACGTGAGGCAGAGAACTTCTTTCTGATGACTACAGTCATGCCATGTATTATACACTGGCCCACTCCCACAATGTTTCCTGTGGACAGAGAAATATACCATGGTTGTAGAGTCCCAGTCACAACATGGAAATACACAATTTTTCATTTTTTAGTTTCATTTAAATAACAAACTGATATTATATCTTTGTAACATTATCTGTATGAGGTATTCACCATGTCTTGTCACTGCACACCAAGTAAAAGTGTGACTATAAACTAAAATCATGACTAAATCGACACTAAAAAAAGAAATACCTGCAAATGTACTGGTCAACATGAGGAATAATTGCATTGACTGGGCAGATCTGAACACATCAATTATACCCTGTGATTGACTCCCTTTCAAGAAACTGGCCTGAGTATGGTCATAGTTTGTTTATAAGGCCTACTCTGTTAACTTGAGCTAAACAGCACCTCTAGCCAGGTGCACTCTGTGTACTGAGTTGCAGATGAGAGAAATTAGCAATTGCTAGCAGTTAGCTGGAGAATGAATCATGGTCTGACCAAGACAAGGAATGGTTCATTTGTTCAGTTTTTGTTCTAAGTGACGCTAAACTAAGTTTCCAAATTTATCCATCGATTTGGACCAAAGCAAACAGACTATAGGTTTGAAAACAAAATTACTCTCAACTTTCCAGACACAGTTATGGCTTTACCTGCAGAGTGGTAGAGTGGAAGGCAATCATATAGCACATCATCTGATGTCATTCTAAAGCCATAATATACCAAAGCTGCCATGCGGTAGTACCTGAAAACCAGGGCAGAAAAGGAGAAGAAATTAGTCAAAAGAAAACAAACACATTCTATGTTATTTCTCAACCATTCTCTTCTAAAGGTATTTGTACTCCACATGAAAGCTGCACGGATCAACAAAGAGAGCAGCTGCAGTTCCTGTGTGTCTGTTAGTTAGCTGCACGGCTCCTTCCTACCTGCTGTGCACAACAATAGCAGCTTTAGGCATCCCAGTGGTTCCTGACGTGTAGATGTAGAATAGGCGATCTGAAACACAGTAGATTGAGAGTGAGATAACATGTATATGTCAACGACAAAATGGTTTTAGTGTGTTTGAATGTATTATGTGTAAAGTGTAAATGTGCAGTTTCAATATTCTTTTTTCAAATTTTGCTGAATGCTCACTTCTGATTAGCTGCTCAGCATAAATGCTTGGCTTTCATCCTTAATTAGAGGCCTACTTACAGTTTTGACTGCCAGCTCATTTGGACTAAGTTACAGCACTGAAGAATAGAGGCAGAACAAAGGCGAATCCCTAAGTGTTCTTGTGGCTAAATAGAAATTTCATATTCAGACAGTAGATCTTTCTTTCAGATGTATTCATTTTACATGTAATGGATAAGCTCTGGTATAACAGTGGATCACTTGGAACTTGGACCATTTGGATTTGCTTTCCACAACAATGTGCAGCCCCTTGGTGCAGCGGTACTTGTTTACATTCACTCTAAACAACATACTCTACAATCACCTCTGAATGTGACCTAACGTATTTTGTTTGCAGTCTGTCCAGATTGCCAGAGAGACGTTTTACCAAGCGTGAACATGACCAAAGGTCACAGGTTTTATTGCTGCACCTGCCTATGCTGCTGTCATTTGTTGCCGCAGTGTTGTATCGCAAAAGTGAATGAGATGAATTAACTGTTCTGAATCAGACCTAATTTATTAGCCATGTGGATGCAGGGCTAATGCAATGTAGATAAAAACAACAATAAAATCTATTACCTATTCTATCTACCTGCTTTTTCCTCACCTGAACTAAAAGATAGAAAGATAGAGGATGTCAAATTTGTGATTTTTTTAGATTACTAAATCAAGTATAATGGTTCAAAGGATTGGAAACATTTCTCTCACTTAGCTTGTGAACATCATATGATTGATCACACAAACGTTTTATTAAAAGAATAGCGATTTGAGGTTTACCGTCTTGTTCTGTGTTTATTTATAGTTATAAATATCATTAATAGCAGCAAAACAATTCAGTGATTATCTTGACATTTCTGTTCACTAAATGTTTTATTTTTCAGTACGATATAGTGTATGACATATATGTGTGTGTGATATAGTTCACTGCGAGTCACTGCAGGGGCCCAAAAGAAACACTGACCACTGGTCAGCTGGTCTGTGCTGCCAGACTCAGTAAATGAAAACAAATTATTTTTGATAGAAAGAGATTTTTTTTACTAATGACCAGGACATCTGTTGTTTGTGGGTGATTTATTGTTTTACTAAAGAAAATATTGCCTATAATTGGTTTAGGTGAACTCTGATCCTGATCCTTGGTTGAAGGAGCTTTGATGGACATAGCATTTCTGACCTGTGAAGCAGCGTTGTGGCCGGCTGGGCAGGTGAGATGGGGCGCCATCCAGCAGGGGCTCTAGGCACTCAGTTCCCTGTGGGACTCGTTTGGGGTCCCATTCTCCAGAGCAGAACATCTGCACTGCCTTCCCCATTGAACTGTGGATCTCAGAAACAGCTATGAGAGGAAGACAAACACATTAGAGCAAATTAGATTTGTTTCACTATCCCCAACTGCAAGAGTACCACATGTGGTGCAAGACTTAAGCACCACAGCAGACAGGGAATTTAGTAGGCAGAAGTTGAGGTCAGGGTGGAATAAAATAACTCCAAGTTGGAAGTGGGAAAGTGAGAGAGAAGAGGGAGGAACTTTCCACAGAGAGAGCATGTGCAAATATCAATATGTAACAATGAGAGAAACAGAAAGAAGACGGAAACAACAAATTGAAACAGTTGTCATTTTCTACCCTGAAAGAACAGACAGTGTATCTTATTTTAAAAGCCTTATGCCCTGCTGGCTCAGTACTAATGCTACCGGCTTGACTTCGGCCTGCTCAGTAGCCAAAAGGCTGCGTTTTCAATTACTTAAAAGCATAAAGCACCTGACAGGTCCAGGATCCAATACAAAGACTGCATCATCATCCATCAATCCCTGGGTGACTAGCTCAAAACTCATTCTCTCTTTATAGCTGTTGAGATCAGGGCTTTTCAGATTGGGCACAGACTCAAGAGGGGTCATGAATAGATTTAAATAGATCCATAATTTATGTTTGACCACTCTACTGAGCTGTTGCAAATTTACGTAATTAGTGCCTCCAAAGCCCAAACAATATAAGGTATATTTAACAATACACTGCAGATTAGTAGATTAGCCATTATAACAGGAAATTAATCATACTTGAACCTTCAAAAATACTCACAAACACACAATGTGATCATGTAACAATTGATTTATCTCAGAATAGTTTTTCAATTTTATTGACCACCATGATTTTAATGATCTTAACATTAACTATGTCTACATGCCACAGTATCCCAGTTTTTATTAGTACTCCAGGTAGTACATCCAAGTTTCTCAAAACCGGGATGAGTTTATATCCAGATTTCTGAAACTGGAAAAGCTGTTCACATGCACAAAACATAACTGAGATACAGGTGCGCATGTAAATACACTCAATGTCATAGATGTACTGTCATGTCCAGTATTAAATGAGAGAAAACCACAAAGCTATTATCATTTTACATGCTGTGATTATTAACTTTTAAAGCAAGAATATTTGTTTTAGTTTTTATTCTAACTTTAAGTCTTAAAATATATTTCACAGTGTTTCAGAATGAAAATCTCAACCCAGCCTTCCTTATGTAGCTCTTATCTGTTCTTCTTTGCTCAGACCTTGAACAAAGTAGAGAGACATTTCCCCACTTCCCTCTTCATTACCTCTTCTCTTCTTTCCATCCATCAGCCATTTAAAGCAACATTACAAAGACACCTCCAATCTGTCTTTTACGACCTCTGTTGCTTTCTCCCTGCACCACTCAGCGGAAGCAGACCAACACTCATCAGCACGAGGCAATGTCATACAGACTGTAAAGCCCTCTCATACAAACTTCAGGTGTTTAGCTATAAGCTTGACTATGTTGCTAACATGAACAAAATCTGCCACATATTTATTTGTCCCGTTTCTCCATTGTCTCTTGCCCTTACCGTCAGTCAGCTCTGAGCCAAACACCACAGCCTTGGCATTGGAGATGGTGACACAGTGGACCAAGGCCTCCAATCTCAAATTGAAGTTAATGAGAGCGGCCTCTACTCCGATCTTGGCCATGCCCAGCCAGAGGCCCACATATTGGGACCTGTTCTCCATGAAAAGGGCCACCACATCACCCTCCTGAACAGAGA
This sequence comes from Rachycentron canadum, assembly GCA_038496675.1. Lineage (NCBI taxonomy): Eukaryota > Metazoa > Chordata > Actinopteri > Carangiformes > Rachycentridae > Rachycentron > Rachycentron canadum. The sequence continues at coordinate 10,036,812 of CM076666.1, forward strand.
AACAGAAAGATGGGCACATCAAATGGACTGACATTAACTGATCAATTGACATTTAATTTCGATGATCCTGATTCCCTATAAAAGGGGCCATGTTTTCCCTTATTCTTTAGGGAAATTGTGTTTTTTAGACCTACCCTGAAACCCCGTTCCAGCAGCAGGTTGGCCACTCTGTTGGAGTATTCATCCAACTGTCGGAAGGTCCACCTTTCCCCAGTCCCCTCGAAGATGAGTGCCGTTTTGTCCCCGTGACGCCGCACTGTTTCAGCAAAGATCTTGGGAATTGTGTTCTTCTCTCTGAGATGGCGTCTGACATTCATCTTCACCCGCAGTAACACACCAGCCGCACTGAGGAAACAGATGATTATTAAAAGCAAAATCAGCAAGTTAAAATATCATTAGTTGCCCTTTGATTGTAAAAGTAAGTACATCTCACATGAATGACTATACATTAGTTTTAAACTTTTTAGTTCAGGTTTTATCCCAGAAAGTTTAGTTCTTTTCAGTGTCAATATTAATGAACATTAACATGTTTATTTATGTTTTCTGTTATCTTATACATGCTATTGCTGCTATGAAGTGAAACTTTTTCGATGACTTTCCATTTAGTGATTCTGAAGATGTTTTATCATTTGAGATTCAGCTGCAAAAGCATTGTAGTCATATATAAATACGTCAAAAAACTGAAAATTCATCCACAAGAGCTAAATGTGTGTTTGTTCCGTTTCAAAGTTTTTGAAACAGACAGTATCTGCAATTATGCAACAAGAATGCTACTTTGGCAACCGAACAAAGCCAACTGAAAATTTATTTTGAAATTTACACACTGATAGGAAGTGTGCATAAAGTGTGATACTGTAGTGAACTTTGAAACTCATCCGCAGTTGACTACTAAGAACATATACCCTATATTCTATTTTCTGAACAGATACTGAGTGCCAAATTTAACAGCGCTAGGCATAAATTATTACAACAGAGATAACTGGGTGGATCCAAGGGGCAAAGTCTGCATCCCATTCACTACTTTTCATTTATGTTGCAATGGTACAGGTAGCGCTCATTCGGCTGAGCATACCATGTGGTGACAATGACATAATTTTATGTTTGTCCAAATATCCTTGATTTATTGTTGCGCATTTGTTTCATTTGTGCTCTTGACCACAATAAAGCTATTTGGGGCTCTTTCTAACTCAACAAAGAAGGTACACAAAGCTTTTATTAAGCTACTTTTCAATCATGCCGATCAATTGTTAGCAAAGAGACTTTTAGATAAACCCATAATTAAACATCCATGAAATGCTGTAGTTTATGGTCTCTTTATTCATATTCATCAGAGGACTTTCATACTGACAGCAACATGCACTAAAAGAAACTCTATTTACAACCAATTTCTGCAAACACAGATATTTTACATCTTGCTAACCAGTCACTGGCATTTGCAGAGACAGAGTTGTGTATACTAAAGGTTAGTTTAGCGCACAAAGTCCTTAAAATATGAACCAAAGTGCCTCTAAAAGTGTAAATACCAAAGCCTTGTCACAGCACGACACCATAAATCACTGAGGAAACAGCATGATTTGACAGAATTAGACATGTTGACTTTTTAACATTGAGGCTTCAAACATTGTCAGAACACCTAAAATATTACCAGAACTCGACTTATAGTTTGAGGTATTTGTATCTGAGAAGATACACTGATCTTTATCGTGTGGATTATTTATAAGAAAGCAGAGGCATATAAATCACTTTCGATTATTTGTCATGGACAGGTTCATACAATGCTATCTTTTACAATTAGAAAAGGAGGAAGGAAAAAAGGAAGTTAACAACACACCAATCACCATGGCAACCTGCAACTGCAAATATTGGCTTTAAGTAAGACAGTTTCTCTGTTGTCTGCTGTCTAAAACGTTTCAGGCTAACTGCCATGTCACATAGTTTAGAAACATGCATGACAAGAATTTGCAGTTGGTTGCAAACAATGGTTAACTAAGCCTGTTGAGGAAGAGCCTCAGGTTGTGGCCGGTGAGTTCGTCTAAGCTGCTTTCAAAGAAAACGTCTACATTTTTTGCAGGGTTAGCGGTTTGAAAACAGTTCACTCACACATGTTGTAGGTAAACTGACAATGGACAAACCTGTCACAACTTGAACAAGCCAAAGTCAGATGATGGATCATTGCAATCAGCCACATGATGTCCTTCCAAAGTATAACAAGACTCAAACGTTGAAGTTATTTAACCATATTGTAGCTTGTCATGTTTTTTTAATAATTAACCAAGACAACCTTATTGTTTAGGAGTCATTTCTTCATCAGTTCACTGAGCGGTGATAAATTATCATTCTGATTTACAGCCCTGCTCTACCTGGGTCTGAGGAAAGACATGCGAGGTTGTTAATGGTCCTATTCTGACTTTAAATTGTATGTGGCAGAATTTGAGGTTCACTATTTGTCAGCAATGAGAGTGTGTCTAATGTCAGAATTGTATTACTATCCAAGTATCCAAGGTCTTGTTGTGGCTGATTACATGGTGACACATATTTGGCTATTTTCATTTGGCTTTGATTTTAGCTGTTTTTTTTCATACTCTAAGAATTATAGCCTGTTTTTACATGAAAATAAATTATCTTTTTTTCAGCAGTTCAGTGAGTCCATAATAATGTTTTAGCTCTTATACTGTTCATACAATCTGGATGGTAGCACTTTCAGAATTAAAGTTGAAAGTCAGCACTTTACCCTAAAAGCCACTGTTTCACTTGAGGCTCAGTGTTGTAGAGTGCAGAGCCAAAACAACTGAATATTTGTCATTGTCAAAATACGTACGCACTGCACTACATTTTGGCTTCCTGTGACAGTTAAAAACAACACATCAATGGATTAAAAGCAAAATTTCCACATGCATCCACATGCTTACTGTAAGTCTCGGCCAACTGTTTTGGCAAAAATCTGCAGGAAGCTCCATCCTCCACTCCCCAAGTAGAAGATGAGGATGGCCGGGAGAACCTGGTACCAAGGCAAGCCCACCAGCAGCCTCAGCACAAACAGCAGGGCTGTGCAACACGCTAGACGCATCATCCTGAAAGAATGAACACACATATAAACAGATAGAGATAATGGCTGCAGATCCCAGCTAGCAATCACAAACATTTCAGGCCAAGCATCACTTCAGTAGAAGAAAGGTTACACATGGTTAAAGGAAGAAAAAAGAATCTGCTTCATCACAGTGGTATTCAACCCAAGCACTTAACAATGTTATCTGCCTGATTTTGTCTACATGTCCTGTGTAAACAGTCAGTCCAATGACTCAGCTCTGGTAGACTGGGTTTATAGTTATTCACTATGCGGTGTCACCATGTATGAAGTGTGTAAGTGGCCTATCATATAACAAGAGAACACAAACATTTTGCAAATAAACAACTACAGCGAAGACAGTAGTACATTTTTTTTAATATGCGTTGGTCTGAAAAAAAAAAGAAAAAGAAGAAAGATCAAGAAAACCCTTGATTTCCTTTCTCCTTGCAGTTGAACAAAGACCAAGGCCACTCAGACCTTGGAGGAACCCTCACTGAAAGTAAAATAATCTTTTCATGACAGCTGAGAGCAACAGAAGGCAGCATGTGTTGACACTGGTGCTCAGTGCCACCTGATAGTGAGGAAGATGATCCTAAATCCTTACTCTGCTTATTAGCTATTCATTAGTCTACTTAGAAAAACACTGAACACTTTGGGAGGGGGATATTTCAGTTTGTCCTGGTGGAACAACAACTGGGCCTTTATTGGAGCCTTATTTTCTAGAGTCAAGATGCTGACAAGATATTAATCGGCCTGCCTCCTCTTCGCGTGGCTGTAACGGTGATGAAGGCGTTATCATTACCAATTCAATCACTGGGCTGCTGTTTAAAAAGGCAGGGCGACGCTGTGTGCGGGTGATTAAATTACTCCCAAACGTCCGGCGGATCGACATGACGGGATTTGTCAGGGGAAAGAAATGCAGTGAGGCTCCATCACCACTCTTCACGGCGAGAGGAAAATAAAGCCTCATCATTCGCTTTGCAACACCCGGAAATTTAAAAGGCGCGCAGCATCATATTGCGGTAGTGGATGTGGAGAGCAGAGAGAGGCTCAGCCCACTGGGTTTTTTTTTTTTTTTTAATATATAAACACGGCTCCTCACTAACCCGGGCCATGTGCGCGTTCATACTGGGCCTTCAACCGTTCACCCAGTCGGACATTTTTTTTACCGGGCTAACCTGGTGTAGGTTCATCGTGGTAACAGGCGCACCGGGGAAGCAGGATGCGCAGCGTATTGTGCGCATCGGCTTAAGCGAGGAAGCGGATGGACGGTGTGACAGCACCAGTAAACCCCCCCCTCCTCCTCTCTGTGTTAGGATGAAGAGACACGCTGAATATGCTGTCCACATTCACACAAGTTTACCTTTCGCGGACACAGAGCTGTCAGGTATTAAAGTGTCGAGCCACCTCTCCAGTCACCGTTAGAGGGTTGGGCGCCCGCAAGGTTGACAAAGGACGAGAAAGTCTCCGCCGGGCTCGCTCTCTCTCTCTCTCTCTCTCTCTCTCTCTGAGCAAATAATAACCGGACTCATCCGTGAAGTTGAACATCACCGGGGGCGCACAGCCAGTTTAGTTTTTTTTGGGCTGTGGCTGGGATGTCCCGTTTTTTTTGTTTTTTTTTGGGGGGGGTTACATACCTTGCTCCTCGCTCACACCGTCACAGCATGAAGGTGCGCAGAAAAATCCCTGACGTTAAACTCGTGTGCGATTCCACCCTGATCGGCTTATATCCTCGCCTCGCCTGGTCTGGTCTGGTCTGGTCTGGTCGCCCCCTCCGCTCCTCGCCGCCGCTCGCTCGGGTTTCACAGAGGCTCAGAGACACACACGCACCGGGATCCCCTCCTGTTGTTAATGCCACAACGAGCCGCTGCTGCTGCCGCTCCTCCTCTCCTCTCCTCTCCTCCGGTGGGTCGGGAGTCAAATTGGCCCGGCGGTGCGCGTCGACTTTGACCCCGTGATCATCATCCGTTCATTGTCACAATGGCTGATATCATTTCTGGGTTCATTGTAGCCGATAACCTCGCTAGCAAACGTAATTCAAATGACCTTATAATTTTCTTAGCAGCGCCCGCCCACCACCGTCAGCGTGCCGTCAGTGTAGCAGGAATAAGCGCCGACGGACGGACGCACGGTCCAATAGACAACTGCGATTTTTTTTTTTTTTTTACATGTCCCATCCGGTCAGGGGCGGGGCTTGCGGTATTGCTGAAGAGGAAATGCGGCGCAGCCCTGCCTGCTGGCAGGCAGCGAGGCAGACTATCTGAAAGCGTCAAGGCCCTGATGGAACCGTGCGGCGTAAAACGAGCCCTGCCTCTCGCCGTAGAGTCCGCCTCACCACGTCCATTCATTACTTTAAATACCAATCTGTCAACAGAGGGGACCCGAGGAACGAGGAAGACGTGATATCAAACGGCAGCCTGGACTCCACCAAAATGTCCCACTGTGGGCCAGGGTCTATAATAAAACCACGGGTTTCACTGCAAACGACATTACATCAGCTGATTGTATGATTTAGGCTCCTGTAGGGGTGGAGGGTGGTTGCTCATCCGAAAACGTGCAGTTGTCAACCACTAAATGAGAGAGTACAGCAGATGAGGCATGCGTCAATATGTTGGCTGCATGGACAGACCACTCTCAAAGATGGTTAGGATTGTGCCAAGTGATAACAAAGCATTTGCTGCAACCTCACGCAATGTTCAAATTTGGGTTTTTTCTGTAAGCGAGTCTTGCAACACATAATGACAAAATAGGGCAACTTAGGCCTCTCTAAATGACACAAGGAGGCTGACATTTTACACAGTGTTCATTACAGCAATGTGACCTCATTGCATAACCACAAAAGATTGCAAACGGTCCACTACAACTAATGGCTGCAGGTCAACAGAGGTTACTTTCACAGTGGTTGGTGGAGCTGAAATTAACAGGAACACATTTATTTTTAGTTCTTTTTAGTATTTTTAGAACATCTTACAAATAACCAACTTTCAAACAGCTGGACCCATTTGCAAGAATACAGAAGACTGATCTCATAAAAGTCAGCATTTTATCACTTGATCAGGCTTTATTGTGTGGTGTTGTCTAGTACCTGAGATGGTAAATCAATGATAAGCATGCGAACATCAAGATAAGAAATAAGATTAGCTTTGACCTACAGGTGAGAGATTAAAGTGCACACACTTTTTCACCATACACTCGCATTTTAATGAGAACCGACACCCATTGGCACACAAACACAGTCAAACAGCTTCATCAGAGCTGTGCAGCTTCTCAGCCCCCGTCAGTCTCAGAGGGCACATTATCAGTCCTCCTAAGATTATGATAAAGCCACACCCAGTATATTACGCCACTTGTCTGCATTCCCTCTCTGAATATTTCAGTCAAATAGAGCAGCATTGTGGACCTTTTTAAAGTACAAATTGGTGAGAATTAAATGAAAAACTAAAATTAATTTGGTGTTTTGTTGATGGGGGTGGAAACACAGTCTAACACATTATTCAAAAATTGGTTCAGTTGGGTGATGATGAAATCTTGTTGAAGCACTGAGACTCTCAAGCCAACTACTTTGAGTGTCACTTGGGACATGTAGAAATACCACTGCACATTGTTTCCACATGCTCCTCCATAAACATTTCAAATAGAAATATTTCTATAGTGGAGACAACAAGGAAGGTGCTGCCTCAGCACAGAACTAACATATTGCTAATTTTTATACTCAGACAAGTCAGTGAACCTCTAACTTGTCACCCATTTGTAGGTAACCAGTTCCTTGTTTTGTGTTAAATGTTTGAATGATTCAATGAAACAGACTGGAAACTGTAAATGAATGCATCTGTTGTCCTACAACACCCCCCCACCCACCCACTAGGATTTTTTAAGACGTAGGCAACCTTAAGATGACCCTGTAGAGGATGTTACCACACCAAATGTCACAATTTGAGTTGACTTTAACTGCCAGGCCCGTTTTAAAAGTGCCATCTTTTTTGCACAGTTTCACTTAAATGCATTTACTAAGCTGTGTGCAAAATGAATGAATCATACACCCATCATTCATACCCTTATTAAACTCCATTTGGATAATCTCAAATTTCAAAACAATAGTCCTTTCAAAAATGTGTCTCAAAAGCATCAATATTCTTTCACAACCAAGAAAAAGGCAAGAGGTTGGGAAAAAAAGTCATATAACAAAGATTTACTTTCTTAAGTTAATAGTTGATGCAGATGATGTCTCTCAAATATCAGGTGTGTGTGCTGTACTGAGATCACAACACATCATGCCGCCATTAATCAAATCTCTTTGTCCAGAGGTGAAAACAGAACAGCAAACAAGATGGACAAACCTGTCTGAAATAGGAGGTTCAGGTCAACGGTCCAAATCTATTTTCCTATGAAATATTCTTTGGTGTTTTCTTTTGCTCTTTATGCTCCTCTCCACTAGGTTTTTGGAACCATTCTTACCACTGTATTTTCATTATTTTTTCTTTCTCAGTCATCTATTTCCAGACCAAAGTGGGTGTAGAGATCTCGTGTGGTGGTCCCCCTCAGAGCAGCTGCAAAACAGAAAAGTGAGGGTTAGGCCCATTCAGCAGATTATATGGTCAACTTCCTCATCTTCTTTTCAAACAGTCTTTAGACCAAGACCACATGATAGCACTAAACAACCACACTTAACATTAGGCCTATTCTTATTGAAATGCATGTATAAAACAGACCTTAGATTTTAGCCAATCTATAGAGTAATTTTCATTGCAGCTTAAAGAATAAAAAAAATTTTTCAAAGTTTCTTTAATAATATTAAAGTATAGTTTACGGTATATAGCCCTAATTGCTAAATCTTGATTCAAGTTGTTCAAGATCCAAGTTGTGTTGGGCTGACGCTGATACAAAGACCAATTCGCCTCAAAGCTGTAACTTTTATTGGTGGAGAATGGTAATGCACTGCATTGGTAGGATCCTACTCGGGCTGAAGATCACACTTTGTTATAAATTAATGTATGGACTTCATTAGGTCAACTGAATAGTAATTTGTAGTCTATAAATGTGAGATCATTACTACATATGCCCACAACAATTCATAATTTTGTCTAACCAGCCTTGAATGTAATATGCAATAGCTCAGCACTAAAGTGGTGCTATTGTTTTTTTTTTTTTTACCATATGTAAATTATATTTGTTCAATGAGGGTGTGCACATGCAGTTCTGTTGGAATAAGGGGCTTTTAAGCCTGGAGCTACAGAGAGGGACACTGTTTTGATATGTCGATTTTGAGGTATCAGAAATCAAGACTTGGTTGGGTTACAATACAAGGTTTTCAAGGTTTTTCAATTTCAAATTTGTAATTATCCATTATGTTTACCTGGACTGACATTTCACAGAAATTTTGGTTTAGAACATACTGTTTATTGATCACACTTGCTAATTTACTAGATGTGACAAAGGGATGGCACTGTTTATTATAGTACAGTAGAATCTTTCAGGAAAAATAAATTTCAACTAAGAATAGGCAATTAATACTTTCTCTTTATATCCAAAATGTTTGTTTTCACTAGAAACCAAAAATGTAAATACAAACACTCTAATCATTCTATCACCATATAAAATTAACCTCCTCATTACCCACTGTTGAAAATGTTTATTTTTCATTTCATTAATAAGAAACTCTTATCTAACTAAATTAACCTTGTCAAAATCTGAATATTTGACATACTATTTAAGCAAGAATGGACAGTACTAAGTGACAATGACCTTAAACCAGACAGACAGACAGATGGACATCGTGAAAGACAAAGGGACAGTTGTCTTCAGAGGGCATTGCAGGGCATCTCCACTTGTCTCCTGTCGCTCTCTAAAGCCTGCCCACTGCTCTCCTCCCTCTCAGCTTAACAGCATACAGTACAACAGTAACTCAGTATTTAAGTGTAGACTCTTTGTTAAAGTCTGTGTCTGTTTTTGAGAGAACGTAAGTGAGCGAGAACGGGAAGGGGGAAAGAGGGGACGATAGCATGTGTTTGTATTTAACAGTGTGTGTACATGTGATTGTATGCATGTGTCTGCATGACAGACAGAGATTGTAATTGTGTGTGTGTGTACGTGTGAGTCTGTGTATGTGATGTGAAAGGCTGTCATTGTGTCAGAGGGGAAACGCCATCTCCATTCACTAAGAGGTCATTATCATCCTGACTCCACTGTACTGAGGGAAGATTTAAAGAGATAGCCAGCTTTTAACTTCCAATATAGATTTAAAATGAGAGTTCATACAGTTTTTCTACATAAACTATTACAGAAAATTAAAATAAGTGACAGTAGAGAATACCAGGAAGTGTACAATTATCTGTGTACATATTCTGCAAAGATTAGTAGACTGAATCAGAGGGATGTGCAGCTTTCAACACCGCACACAAGCGCATACATGCCAAAGTAGGTAAAAAGTCATGTTTGTTGTGAATCATGCAGACCATAATGTGACTTGGCTGTGACTCACTAAAACTTTCTTAACAGTGTGAAAGGTGTCAACTTCTTAACATTTTCTCAACCTCATGCAGTTTCAGCACATGCACATAAATAGACTTGAAAGATACACAGACTTACAACATTAATTCACACATTGCAGCCTATTTCCTCATAGTGGTGTACCTCAAATGTACATTCATCACATACACAGTATGATGTGATGTTACAGAAATTATTGTGAAAGCTGTAGGCAGATGGCAAAATGCCAACATGACGTTTGATCTATTGGGGCATTTCAGCCAATTAAGTGCTAATATAATGGGATTGAATAGTTTACAGGCATGGAAATAATGTAAATGTAGATGTAATCAGTGTTATGAGATTAATTACTGTCTAAAATTAAATCATAGACTAGCCTTGGCTTTTGTTTTAACCATAAGAGGCAAGCAATGACATCACTCTGTTGCCCTCTGGTGGCAGGCTGTAAATCAATTTCAATATAGATATACTGTAATGTGACTGAATGTGACTAAGCCAAATGCATCCTTCTTAGTTCACATTTTACCTACATGCAATAGCTGCAATACCTAATCATTTGTTCAACTATTTCCTTCGATGATAGTTGTTTTATGAATGCACAGACAGCATTAATGGTGCATACACATCAAAATGCCATGACAATGCCTATATACTAAAGTAGCGAATCTGATCTTGCCTTTTGTTTTTAAGGGTGTCTGCTTTGATTTATCACAGTCGTTGAGGTAATCTTTAAGGATGTGATTGCATATTGTTTGTTTTCTTAGGTCCAAATGACACCAGAAAAAGACATATTGTTGTACATGTCATCAAGTCTGTTCAGGGTTCACACACAGGCCTGATAATAACTGAACCAAGAGGTGTAAAAATGAGTCACAAAGACAGACAGACAGCTCATTCAGCTGACAGTTTTTGGTAGCTGTCATCTTGTAACGCTCATTTTTTTTGGTGTTGACAGCTTGTAAAGAAATAGATGAAAATTAATCCTAAATCATAAGTGCAACTGGACTTCATCTGTCAGCGCTACAAAAGAAGGCCAGGGGGAGGAGAGAATACATCCTATATATGTAAGGGATACTAGAGTTAAATTGATATTAAACTGCTTTGATCAAAAGAACTGAGCTAAAGGAATGAAAACACACAGTACTGTTTGACAAATCAAATAATTCTGACTTTCTGCACAATCCAAAATTTAGCAGGATAGATGGATATGTTGTTATGACCACAACACCCTTAACTGACCAAAAGCTGTGCATGTTTGGAATCTAGACTACAACCTTTATTGTGAGTAGTATGGTAATGTGGTTTAAAAAAAAAAAGAAGAAAAAGTCTTTCTCATCACAGTCATCAGTATTTAATGAACATATTCACTGCCCAGCATCCATTATTGAACCCACTGCTGGTTAGTAGTAGAGTTTAAATCAAAATGTTCTTTTAATCAAGTGATTGTAAAATGTTAAGTGAAATACACTAAAAAGGGTTACAATTACAATTTACCTGTATATACGTACTGTGAATAAGTGAATTGTATAGTATTCATAATATTCTATAACAAAGATTATAGTTTTCATTCTTAACTCTTATTGTGTCCATGCAAATGTTGGAAGCCTACTATTATTGGTACCTTTAAATTTTACTACAAACTACTAAATAAGAAAGATATTCTGACTATATGTGCAATTGTCTTACCAATACGGCCCAGGAGTGATTGTCCAATGTCTTTTATGTCATTGTATTCATGCAGCATATCAATATGATGCTCCAGCTCCTCTACTTTGTATCCCCTGGAGAAACACACACACAACTGGTCTCACACAAAAGTAGATCTGTGCAAATGCTCACACAGAGAGATACACACACAAATATAAAGATGTCAATGGAAAGGAAGTCAGATTAATGCAGACAAAACTGTGTGCAGAAAAAAAGATACTGATATGGATATTATGGGTATTCCAGAGTAATACTTGTGGGATCATCAGTCTCTCATGTCCCCAAATCCTGAATTGAAACATCAATCAACAATACATGTTTAACCTCAACATATACTATTCAAAATTAACTTCAAAAACAGAAACACAGAAAAGCACACACAGCTGTACTTACTCAGCCTCCAGCTGTGCTATCTCTGTGTCCAGCTGCTCTCTTCTTCTCTCTAGCTGTGCCACCTCCTCCACAGGACTAACTTGAGCACTCTTGGTTACTTGAATCTATGAGGTGCAAAACAGGGAACCATAATAGAGGAATGCACAAGTTGAATGAAATACAGGATATTTGTGTGTGTGTGTGTGTGTGTGTGTGTGTGTGTGTGTGTGTGTGTGTAACAGAAAGAGAGAGGGTTTACTTACAGGTGATTTGAAGTTGGAGTGTACTTTCTTAAACTTTAAGAATGGAGTTCTAGGGAACAAAGGGAGGACACTATCGTTAAAGACATATGAAAATGACAGATTAACAGAGTAAATTGTCACTGAGGTGACTTGTTTTATATTCATCAACTCTCCAGTCAGTAAAAGCAGTAGCAGCAGTTTCTGTGAGTTTGTACAAAGAGAGCAGCAAGTTTACACCAAGACTGTGAGCCTCCCACAACAAACTCTGTATCCATCAGTTTCCTAGCTAGAGCTGGTTATTACCAAACCAAGGATTACTCAGATACCTATCAGTAGTTTCTGATTTTTTAGTCAATATCTATCATAATAAAAATTAACTTGCATTTGATAAGTACTGCGAAAACACATGTTTTAACAGTTTGAAAGGCAAAGACTCAGATGAAGCTTATGGGGATAATACAGTAGATTTGTTGTTTTTTTTTATTTAACAACTACGCTGGCAATCGTTGTCATGTACTTAAATTTTAGTCAGCTACACTACTAAAAACACGTGAAATAAGTAGCGCAACATATTATGAGAGTATCTAACAAAGATTTCTGTCTTTAACATGGGTCTTTCTGTAAATTAAACGTGGCAGATGCAACAGCAACAACTCGGCATAAACGTTATCATCACAGTCACAGCACAATGCGTCGCGGCAGGGTGTTGAAATAACTCAGCGAGACGACAGTGAATTAATCACTGATACCTGAAATAAGGTTGTTCGACGCTAGCCCCAATGTTAGCTAGCTGGACAAGCTAACGATGGAGCTAACTTTAACTGTAAACTTACCTTTTCAGTGCTCCCCTCTTCAAGTGGTTCGCCTCTGGCGTTGTCACTGAACAATTACTTGCACTACGGTGGGTTTCGGGCGAGTGCTCTGTGTTCATAGTGTCTTAAATGTTATGAAAATGTGCGTGTTATAGTTATTTTAATGCAGACAAACAGCGCATGAAGGGAGAGAGAGTAGGAAGTTTGCAGTTCGCGGCTAACAGTAAACACACCCGATCTAAAACCTGATTGGCTCTTTGAAACCAGGAGGTGGGACTTATTTGGTTACCACGGTAACGGTAGAGCGGCAAAAGACGAGACACGACTTTAATTTTGATATTTTGGGAAGAAAATGACAAAAAATAACTTACAATTGTACTATGGTTTGTGTGTGAACGCGATGCTCTTGCTGAACTTGACATTATTGACGTTATCTTTGCAAAGTACTTGAAGTAAACGCCGTGAAATAGCTGAATGAGTGCACATCATTTTTGTTTACACATACAAACCCCTCTTTAGCATCATTCAGTAAATGATTGTAAAGATAAAGGCATTTTGTAATTTTATCATTATACATTTTATTTGTTCTCCAAGCTGCAGTTTTACTTTTCAACTCCCAATTTATTGCTCCAGCAATTTTCTTTCAATATACAGGCCTACAAGCTTTCAGCAACCTGCCTTTTTAGCCATTTACATTTATTCTCCTGGGGGATTTATTTCAATGCTATACATTGTTCAGATAATGTGAAGATTTCACCACTTTCAGCCCCTTCAGCTTGTCCAACTCTGCCACTATTTACACTTTAGCTTGCAGGACTCTTAGCATTGCTACAGCCATTTTCAGCATTGCTTCAATAATGTCTTTGAGCTTTTCAGATTTCAATTTCCTTCATCTTTCAGTCTCCAAACTTTACTTTAAGTTAAAACTATTTTAATCGTTGCTTGAGCCATTTTAACCTTTGCAGTTTCTCTTCTGCCTTCAGCTTCCAATTTTTCATTTTGCATTTCAGCTGTTTTTTCATCCATTTCAATCCATTAATCCACCTTGTTTTAGCAATTTCTTTCAGCACTTGCTCACATTTTCTTCAGAAAATGAAATTGTACTCTTCTATATAATAGCCGTTTAGTTCATTAGTTAGCCACAAAATTGATTAATACTTATTTCCATGCTTATTCGTTGCACTAACAGTTTTAAATTACACAAATCAAATAAAAATAAATCCTCACAGTGGAGAATCTTACACCAGACAACTGTGGTTTTTGATCAAAAATGACCTAAAAGATTGATCACCTGTCAGAATAGCTGCACATCAACTTTCAAAAACCACTGTATTTATTGACCACCAGGTGGTGGCAAAGTGCTGCTAAAGTTGACTTTATTTCTTTCCTCATCACATCTCCCCCTTAATTTTCCCTCCCAACACTTACAGACTCTCTCTCCTTCACTCTCTCTGTCTGAAACAACCCACACACTTCTTGACTGAGGAGAATATTGCGTAATCATGGAGCGATGCTGTGACATCTATTCTATTCTAATCTAAACTGAGTGTGGACTGCTCACCAATCAAGCTGCCTCTCAGGCTGATTCAAAGCCACCAGTGCTCTAAATCTAAATCGGTGATGGATTAGCAAAGCAAAAGGTCACGTTCAAACCACAAAAGCACACACACAAACTGACACACACTTTTCCGCCGCATATTGGGGCCAGAGCCTTTCCAGTACGGTTCACTGGGCAAGAACCAAAGAAAGAGGAACACAGCAAAAAAGATTTAGCTCTTAAAACAGAGAGAAAGAGAGAGTTGGAGAGTATATGAGTGGAAGAGAGAGACAGGGCTCATATACACAGAAAAAGGGTGAGACAGGAAGAGGAAGGCAGACAAAATGTGTATCTAGGGGAGCTGATGTTGGGGGTGTTGAGGACATAAAATCAAGTCCATTCTTGCTTTATGTCCTCGGGATTCATTGCTTATTTATCAGTTGTTATACAGAGACAGAGAGGGTGGGGAATGAAAAATTCAGACAGGAGGCATGGCCTTTTCTCCTTTTAGAAATCGAACGATTACACACACTGGGCGGTAATGGCTCCTGCATGCAATCATGTGTGCGAGACAGATTTGTGGAGAATGACTACTTTTCTCTACCTCTGACACAGCAATAAGCCTGTGTGTTAATACGTATACTGAATGCTATATACAGTATCTCTGAGTCTTTTGTTAATTGAAACACAAAGTCATAATTTTCAGTTGTGAGACTGTACATTCCTGCTGTAATGACAGGGATGCTTTTATGCTTTTTATTTTTCTTTTTATGTCACTGCAAATATAAAATCTGCTATTATTGTTAATGTGGGAGGGTGGGGATGGGGGTGGGTGTAGGGGCTGTTTGTGAAGTTGTACTTTTGACTATAATCTGAGGAAAGTGCTCCTTCCTTATGTGCTAGCAGCCTTTCAAAGTTCTGACTGTCTATGTTTATTTTTGGCAGTCTGGGTAATGTCCATTTTGGTGGTGAGAGGACTCAGGAATATTCAGTATGTTCTGTAGAACAGCATCATTACAGAAATTTGTGGTCTTGGTTTATGCTCAAGAAAGCTGCTGAATGAACACAATTAGAACACATCAATTGTACTAGTGGTGGGTGGACATATTTGATGCTCATGTAGGTTCAAAGTTGTGCTCTTTTTCACAGAAGATGGTTTGACTTGTCATTATAGTAAAACCACAGGTCTTGGTAATAATAGCAAGGACTCCATTCTGTTGAAATGTCCCAGGAAGATGTCATCTCCTCAGTGAAAAAGGCATGTGTTGTGTATATGAAACAGCATAGGCTACATTTACAGCGTGTATTGAATCCCAAATTGATTTAAAACAAAGCAAAACAAACAAACAAAAAAACAACTTCACTTTAGATTCACTCCTTGCTTTGGAAACACTTAGTACTGTGGAAGGCAATGAGATGTGGGGTTGGACTCTCTGGAAAATCAGAATAAATTGACCTTGTGTTAAGTTGAGTTCCAAGATTAAGGCTGACTGTCCAACTCAACTCACTTGTATTTGCCAATTTCAACAAGGCCTTTATTAATAGTTAACATTATTTGTTGTTGTTTTTACACACACGAAAACATACCATATTATCAACCGCAGTTTCATTTTCATTGCATTAATATATTGTTATTCCACAATGGTTTGAGCATCACAAAGTAAATATTACTGATTTATCTTTTGGAAATCGAATAAGTGTTTCACATCAGAATTATATATAGAGAAGCAGAATATGAGAAGAGAGGAAGCTGGCAGAGAGCAAGAGGAGAACAAAAACATGGGGATGAGTGGAAGGACAGGGCAGAGGGTTGAAAGAACAGGACAATAAGGGGAAAGGAGGGTAAGAGTAGGAAGCTTTGGTTTGTAATATTAGTTGGAAAGCCCCCTATATATCATGTTCATAATTCATGGAATCCCAGCTGCTCCTCTGTGCTGCATCTAAATTCCACTGCTGGGGAATTATGGCGAAGGGCCCATAAAACAGATGCACATACACACACATACACAGCATGTAATACTGGAAATGGAGGGAAAGAGAGAGAGAGACCATAAGAGATGCAGTGGACAGACAGTGAAAGTGAGCACACTGCTACAGGGTGTTGGGGAGATGAGGAGGATGATTCAAAGCATGTCATAAAACATCAATACACCTCTAAAGGCCAGGCTACAAGCTCTGCTTACACTGGAGGCGATTATGTCTCTAAATAATTCACTTAGCCCATGCAAGTGCTTATTTATACAAATACAGGGCAAACATTTCATGCAAACAAATACCAGAATACACACAAAAATATATAACCACACACAATCCTGTATTGCACACATGCTAGCAGTAAGACGGTTCAAATTAGTCTGCATTAACGTCACATTGTTTTAGTTGGAGGCTGGTGAATGTCAGTTAAGGTTGGAAAGATATTGTTTCACAACAAAACCATGGTAAACCTCTTCATAAACATCCCCATGCTACTGACACTTTCACTCTTTGATAGAGCTAGACCTATGGTTGGTCGAGCTACTGTATGCTAAACATATTCTGGGTCTGCAAAGGAGGTGAAATGTGATTTGAAACTTTATTTTTTTGTTGATTTTTTTTCCCTCTCTATAAAAGCTGGGTACAAAAAGACACCATCACTAAACCCTTCATTATTTCTCCTCCAACTTATTTTCCAGTATTTGCCTCAAGTGGTCCAAGTATTATTACATGTAAATTATAGTGACTGTAAAGAGAACAAATAAATACATTTGGAGCCAATTTATCTTGTGGGTGGAATGCTAGTGTGACAGTAATTCCCTGTTACAGTACTTGCAATTCATGTAGAAATAAGTGGGAGTTTGAATATATCCACATCAAAGGGAATCCATCATAATCTGAAAGGGTTTTTGTGTCTGAAGCAGTGCTGTTGTATTAATGCCATCACAAAATGGCTATTCATGTCTCTGCCAGGGAGGCCTTGGTTTGATATCAGCTCCTCTACGCCTCCATCTGTCTGTGTGTTCTGGGGTATGTGCTATTTCTCATTCATTAGCTCTGACTCATCCGTCTAATAACTACCTCTATTTCCTTTCTGAAATAGTTTTCTGTTGTTTTTCTATTGTATGATTAGTCGCCTTGCCTCCCTGACTCACTCATTTTATTGTCAGAATAAAGCTTCCTGTTTTCGCCTTTTAGCCTTCCTGTACGGGTGACTTTTCATTGTGGTGATCATCTCCATGCCTCTGTCAGTGTGGTTTATCATCACACTTAAGCGTCCCATTCTTGTTTCTTTTACCCTTTCCCATTCAAACACATTTGCTGTCAGGACTCTGGTTCGCTGTTTTCTCATATAACATTTTATCTCAATATTACGACAGCATTTAGAGAATACAACTTTTGGCTCCTGTAATTTTCATCTCTGAGCTCAGATGATGAACAGATGTTGGCTTATTATTTTCACCAACATCGACTAGCCAACATATGTACTGAAGAGAGCAGAATTAGATAGCTGCTTTCAGTCTAGAGTGGGACAAAGTAATTTTTTCATGCAATAAGATATCAAATAAGCAGTATGCTGCTGTGATGAGTGAAACTAATGGTCTATACCCCACTTCTGATCTGATGGTCTCAACTAATGGTTCTCAAACTTTTACATCCAGGACTCCTAAACTGGCACAAAGAAGATTACAGACCTTGGTTTAATAGCATTTTATCCCAGGGTCCCTCATCAGATAAGATTTTTGCTTTTAAATGTTTTATTACAGAAAATGCATGACGAAAATCTCATACAATCTGTTATTGCAAAAATTAATTATTTCTCTTTTTCATTGTGAGGACTATTTACCTTCTTAAGGATCCCTGAAGCCCACTTTGAGAACCACTGGTCCAAACATTTGGCAGCCAACAGATATATGGTGCTGTGAAGTCCTGCCCAGGGAACACACATCTTCATTTATAGCAAAAAGCCATTGATAAACTTTTTACTGTGACGCTTCACAATAAACATTTCAGCACTACAAATATTTCAAACATCTTAAATCTGCAAATTACTTGAACTGGATATGACTTATCTGAGGCCTGTACATGAATTTGCTTGAACAGACTCAATTAACAGCAACAACAAAACAGATCAGGAGGATTTTCACACCATTTTATTAGCAACAATGTGTCTGTTAGTTATACATTAGAAACAAGGACAGAAACATTTCTGCTGTACTGTACTGAGTCTGAAAAACCAGCTGGATCATAAAATAAAGCAAGTAATTCAAATACTTTAAGGTAAAAGCAACACTGCATTTGAATATACACTTGCAATAATAATAATGATAATAATAATATATTTCTCTCATAATTCTTTATGGCACTAAATTTCCTGTGCAACTGTCACATAGTTTCAGTTTCAAAAATAAGGAAAGCATAGCATTGAGAACTATTTCTAGTGTATCTGCAGGAAAGCACATGTCACAAGAGGAAAAACATAAAACAAAGTCAGTTACTGTTTCACCCTTTGGGAAAATAAAAGAGCATGATTTCTCATAAAATCAACATAGAGACAGAAAGAGAGAGAGAGCGAGAGAAAGAGATGGGCACAACAGCATTTATCCATAAAGGACAATCCAATCAGCTTCAAACTTCTCACACAGCCACTAGTAAATAATTTCATTCATCAAATGTGTGTCCTGTGTCCATAAAACTCAGCCGCTGCTCCTCCAGTCAGAATATGAACCCTGCAGCCGAGGAGCTCAGCCAAGTGCAAGAAATAAAAACAATCCTAAGAAGGAGCTCTCGGCGTACCTCGGAGCAAGAGCAAATATTCCTCAGTCCAACGAGTCGAGAGAAGAGAGAGACTGCAGTGTACGCTATGGCCTGTTAAATATTTATAGATGTGTCTTTAAAGGTGAATTAATCTTTAGCCCATGAATCCATAGATCAACAAATCAAAGACGACACAAGGAATGCAGTGAAGACTTCACAAACTGAAACCTCAGTGAAGAACTATAACAAAGATCACATTTGTTAAGTTAAAAGTGTTGCTGTAAAAACTTTTTACTTCTGACAGCCACCTACAGGTTGGGCCCATGTCATAGCATTAATCAGTAAAATAAACATTTACAACATTGTTGCAAACCCAATTTAAGTTTGCCATATCAATGTTTGGGTCATTCTTTCCATTGACATGAATTTAGGGTAAAGTGGCACATGGAATCTTTACCGCACAATTCACCCTTTACGATAAATGCTAAAAATGTTATTGCAACCCACCGCTGGGTTCAGTATATCTAGGGATAACAGATAGTGTTTAATTGCATGGAATAAGAATTCTAGTATAACAATTGATCAAGTTATACACACACGCACACATGCATGCAAGCACGCTCACACATATGCACACAAATGCAAGAACCTGGCCCCCTTTGGCAACTAGTCCACCCTGCCTACAAGAACACAGAGGTTGTTGTCTGTTTATGTGTAGAATACTGTATATACACTTTGTGTTGTCAGCAGGCGCTCAGAGGAACCAGCCTTCCCTCAAACCGGAGACCTCTTTGAAAGGATGTGGAAAACGAGCAGGGATTTTTACGTCTTCTGTAAGCCCTTTATGTCTTAAAATATTATGGCCTAAGTTGAGTCTATCTAAATTGTCTGTGGGTGGCAGCTAAAACATGACATCCGTTGACATTCGTTCTCTAGTCTTTCCACCAGTGGCGAGTGACATTTTATAATCTCTATAATCTGTGGATGGAGGAACAGACAGATCATCCCATCATAGAAGAGGGAAACACTGGATGTCTCCTAATCATATTTTGTTTGTAGCAGCTATGGCAGAGAGAAAATCCCTGCTGATTATGTCATTTTGACATGGTGGGAATCTGTCTGTCTTTTAAGCCATTAGTAGAAGAGTCCAGGGAAAGTAGGGCTTCGTAAATTTTATCAAATCTTAAAACAAATTCCATTCTTGTTGAAAAAAAGAACTATTCAAAACAAGCTCATGTCATTGACAGTTTAACATTTTTTTAAATACTTTTAATTGTATATTCGTCCAAGTGTGAGGTCCTCGACCTGAGCATAGTACCTTTGAAATGCTGTCCTGAGAGCCATATGAGTCCTTCGTTCTGCAAGAGACGACCAGAAGAATGAGACCAGACCACATTAAACAACACTAGACTGGATTAAACTGGCCAGGATGACATAAACAAAGTCTGATTTAAGCCCAGTCCAGCCTAGGCCTTTCAAATCCATTTAAATGGAAACTTACACTGAGTTTCAACCCACGCTCAGCTAAACATCAGTGCTGATGCTACAGCTGCGTGTGAACATGTCCCTCATGGTGACTGACCGGGCAAGGTTTGGTTTGCGATAGTTTGAAATGTTCACAGGCACTGGCAGGTCCAGCTCTTGTTGCTGGACACTGCGGTAGCTGATCCGGTCACCTCCGTTCCTCAACCCATCTGGTTGGTGGTGGATCTGCGGCTGAGGGGGCTGGAGGTAGAAAGGCAGCTCATAATGTGTACAGGATGGACAGAAGGTCTGTGAACGTGTCAGTTTCCTTGCCAGAGGAGGGGTAGAGAAAAGGGCGGGGCCATTTGGGATGGAGGAGGCGGCGGCCGTCGCCGCCACAATGTTGTGATTGGAGTGGACAGGGGGAAGGCGGGATGTAACTGCAAAGTCTGGCTCCTCCTCCTCCGACTCGGACTCTTCCTTCTTACAGCAGTAATACTGATAATAGAAGAAGGATGAGATAAAACAAATAAAGACTACATTAATGTATCTGCACATTTGTCAACAATGCCACATAACTACAACTGTCTGTGGTTTGCTCATTATGCACAGACATTCACTTTACATTTGCTCAACACTTTTCTGGGAGATAATGTCTCTTGCAATCTTATAATCAGACTTTTCAGCTGATTATTTGTGGTGAGTATTTCTAATCAACAAAATTCATTTCTAGCATCTCACCAACTTATATGAAACCATGATGACCATGTTTGATTTTACTATGAAATATCAGAATCAAGCTCTAATGAACTCTGAGTGGAACAGATCATACACAATTTTCCCTCCACCAAAGTTACCTTGGTTTTTAGTTGAGATCAGTATTTGGATTGCTTTGATGTAGCACTCTTACACAAAGCACTTTACAATTTCACTTTGATTCAGTCACTCACAATTCACTCATGCACTATGGAAACCAAGGTACCCTGAATACACCTGGCTCACCATTGGCAGAATTCAAGGACACTTTGATACAAGAATTGAATCAGCACCTGTTCATTGTTTCTGAATCTTTCTGAGTCCCAAGCTAGTTTTGTATTATTCCTACAGCCAAATGTATAAACCATTGCATACAGTACACACATTGCATTATAGACCATCACCCTGTCATAATCTACTCCTTTTAAACATCGTTAAGACATATTTTTAGACATTAATGTTAAACCCATTGACTCCTTACAATTATTTCTGGTATCAACACCTCAGTCTGTAGCTTTCAGTCAACTGATTGTTTTGATTTCAAACTTCACATCATCCCTTCCCACCAGATATAAACGGGTTTGGAGAAGGAGTTGCGGAAACACCACGTCCAGAATATAGAACTTGTTCACTATACAGTTGGGCAACAATATTAATTCCATAATAACAGCATTATGTCCAATTAATTAAGTTGGGTTGAATAAAATATACTGGTAAATTATATAATGTTTCCGATGAGAAACGTTGCTACAAAGTTTTTAAAAAATACTCTAAGGGTTTTTAAGATTATGAGTCTGGGCAGGAATTTGGACTTCTTTGATGAGATTATTATTACGCTCCCTCAAGGAAAATATATGTATTTTTCATGTGCCCAGACTAACAGAGACTGATGCAATTCCTGGTAGCTGGCTGTTGAGACCCACATTTAGTGTAGATAAAACCTGAAGAAATAACAGCATTTAATGATTGAGTCACATGATAAAAAGAGAAAGCTTCCCTCATACATAATTTCTATATCTTGATGGCCAGTGTTAAAACAGATTTATTTTCTGTCTACTGTTCAATTTTAACTGTGCATTACAGTATTTAAAACACGTGTGATGGTAGCAGCCTATTTTAGCTCTGTTGCTAAAAGCCTCTGGCCCTGAGACAAGGGCAGTAGTGGTCAGTTGGTGCTGACGCTCAGTTGTTTTGACTGAGTGGTTGGAAAGCATTGTGATTTGTAGAGTTCACTTTTTGGGCTTTTAGATTATTGCAATTACAGCTTGTACAGCTGGATATGATGAAGCAGATTTGGGTTAGAGGTTAAAGCAAAAGTATAACTTTTTTTTTGATGAATATGAGGCTACAGTCAGCAACTGGTTGACTTGGCCTCACATAAAGACTTTAAACAGTGAGACAACAAGCTTTGCTTTTTAAAAGAGAAACACAATTCACCTACCAGCAGTTTGTTGTAAGGGAACTAATGTGCTGCCAGATAACCAGCAGAATCTCCAGGAGCTTACAGTTCACATAATCTCCCATAAAACAGTGCATTGTCATTTCTGTGCTTATTAGTGATCTTTAAAAGGTGGAGTTTGACACATTTTTAGAGAGCCAAGCTAACTGTCTTTTGTTTTGTTTTTATAATATATTGTAACTGACAGATATGAGGTTGGTATCAATCTTCTCACCCACCTCTCCGGCAGAAAGTGTATAAGCATCATATTTGCCAAAATGTTGAACCACTCCATTAATAAATTTAGAAATGTAATAGGTGTAGGCAGAGTTGTCATTCTGTCTGTTGCACATTCTGTTTGCCAAAAAGACTGTTAATGCTCCACTGCTATCAAAGCAGCTGAGGGGATTAGTCCAGTGTAACATACAGTATATCATGTAAAATATAAAGAAATCCACATGTTGGAATAGCAATCCACAACCTGCAGAAATGCTCCCCAGTGGTGTTATTAGTGTGATGTTTCAACCTGACTGGAGTTTGTCGACCATAAAAACACAATGCAGTTTGTCTCACCTGCTTCTGTTTTCATTTTATTCTGACTAAATACAGAGCACCTGGATAAGACTGGTTATCTGAAAAAAATAAAGATGGATGGTGAAATAGCTTTTTAAAATGTCTCCGAATGGGATTTCCTCAGTAGGACATGGAAAAAGGAAATCTGTAACACAACTAATGTGAGATAAGGATCAAAGAGAGGATTAACTAAACTTTAAGAATTTGTAGAGAAGACTGGCTTTAGACTGGAGACACACTGAGGCAGACATGCTGATGAAAGCTGAGTGCTAACACAAGTTCCCTTTTTGCTTTCTCGTGTGAAATGAAAACTATTGGAACTTTCTCAGCATATATATGTTTTTTATTCCTCATACTACTCTCGCAGTTTTGGACATTTTCAATTCTCTCTTAGAACAAAGCTGCAACCTATGAAGGTGAAAAATTCAAGGACTGAAGTGCCAAAAATGGTTATGCAACGCAATTATTTGGATGCTTGTCCCACCACTACTGTTAAGACATCAAAAAATTAAAGTGAATTTTTTTACCTGATGATTGAGGTAGGAAGAAAGTCTGGAATACAGACTTGATAACTTGATCTATAACAAAATACCTGCAAACCTAGTCAGAATTGTCATTATGAGCATCATATTATGCTGATTGTAACATTTAGTTCAGAGCACAAGTACAGCCTCACAGCAGCCACCTGTGACATGGAGGATCTATGTGTTTATTTGGGATCACACAAACTAATTAACAGAATCCAGTGAAATTAGTCAGTTTTATAATGTGGGATAAAGACGAAATTACTGCATTTATTGGATTACAAATAGCATCATCATGTTGCTATTTCTAAAGCATTAAATGTTTTGATTTGCAAGAAAATGCAGATGCACAGTACCAATATTAACTTTGACATTTTACCTGCGATGCGACTGCTTTAAATGACCAGAACTCAGTGGTTAGGGGATTAACTCAAAAGTCACCCTTGTGCAAAGCCCTAATACTCGTGAACAGGCTTTACAAGTCCTCCAAAAACCATTGCTGCCCAATCAGCATGACAGTCTATTGCTGAATTTGGATGTGATTCTAAATGTAGCTGCAGAGTGCAAAAAAAAAAAAAAAAAAATTCTATTGAGATAACAGATTTAGATGATTCTGCAACCTTGGCAGTTGCACCGACACAGAAAGCTGCTCTACCCGGAAATTAAAATGTTTGGTTGAAAGAAAGATTTTTATCATCCTTTATCACTGAGAGTCACAAACACAGTTTCACAGATTAAAAAGCAACTATACAGCCATTTAACACAATGCTATGACTATCCACAACTACTCAAGGTTATCGCTTTTCTGCAGCTCTGAAAACTTAAAAAATGTAAGAGGCTGAATGCAGCACAGGGCCTCACCTGCAGCCTACAGTAGCACAGTACTGCGATGATAAGGAGTAATATAACTGTAGCTAGAATTCCACCAGTGATGACCACTGTCCCGGCTGTCATTCGAATGGCTCTCCATCAACACCCTGCAGAGAGCAAGAGGAGGGAGGAATGACAGGCGAGGGATAGAGAGGGAAAATGGAAAAGAGCAGAGGATGGTAGGGAGTGAGTGAAGGGAGAAACGAAGAAGAAGAAAGCACAATATTCATCAGTATAGTGGCTTCATTAAGTAGATTATAAGTCTGTGTCATCTCAGTGGTGCTTATTGAATTATCCAGCAGTTAGAAGACACGTAATCGAATCATCCTACAATTGCTTTTCATAATATAGACGGGATCTCAGCCTGGATCACACAGAAAAAAAAGGAGTGTGAGAAAAAAGATGAGATGCAGAAATGACAGGAGAGCTAAGAGGTAAATGGATGGTGGGAGTGAGAGGAGCTGAAAGGATAGAAACAGAGATGGAGTGAGCAGTGAGCTGACACGGAGTGAACAGGAGAAAAGGATGTCAAGATGAACTGAGCAATAGGGATAGCTAGTGATTTGACGAATGGATATGACATGTAGAGACAAAATAATGGAGGGGATGGAGGTGGTGGTGCGACACAGATGTGTAGAGGTGAAACGCAAACCAAGGGCCTATGGAATTAGAGAAGAGAGGATGAGAGAAATAGGAGATAAAGATGGGATGGTGACAAATAAAAACACAGTGATTGGATGACTAAAAAGATGAATAGAAGCTTAATAGGATGAAAATGAGCAAAAAGAGAAGCAATTTCCCTGATATTTAGATTTATGAAACATTCATGCAAACATGGTTGAGTGACAGGTCAAAGTAGATATTTTTATGCTCAGCCCCAGGACTCCCAAATGCCTAATCTGTGAGGATTTTGTTCATGTACACTTCTTAAAATCTACTAAAAATGCAGTCTTGTTCTATGGTAAAAAGCTCTGAATAAATGTAACCAAGCCTGTTTGGTGTCACAGTTGAGTTTGATTTATGTTTTACCATGTACATCTGTTTCCAAATATAATACAGAACTGCATACAATAGAACAATGTATATACCGAGACATTGAATGGAGATTCAATGGGCAGATGTATAATAGGTAGGAGAGAAAGTCTTGGTCAGTGGTGATGCATTTGTATCTGATGCATCGGCTGTCAGGAACACAGCCAATATGTGATCGATGCATTGATGTATCAAGTCAGTGAATGTTTGAGGACACTCCTGAAAAGGTTTTCAAAGTCAGAGTGAAACAGCATTTTAAGAGCATTGCTTCATTAATCAGATTCCTCTCCTGATGAAACATGGATCATCTTAAAGTCCAGACCAAGGTGATCTCAGATGAAGGAGAGAAAAACAATCTTATAAGATAGGATGCCTACTGTGATTCAACAATGTGCCGAAAGAAAGGTTAAAGACACAGTATGAGGTAAGGTGCAGTCCAAAACACACAGAGAAAGATCATGACCTTTGTGGCATTATTCAGTGGGAAACAGCTAAGTGGGCAGCTGTGGGTGACCTGTGAACTCTGACTTTAAATCAGAGGTCACAACAAAGACAAATGGAGATGCTGACCCTGAGCTTTAAGTTGATTTTCATCAAGCTCTGCAGAATCACAGTACAGATCTTCAGTTACTGTTGTCTACAGTATATCTATCTTGTTTTGTGTGATTGTACTTTTGTTTCCTAAGTTAATTACTTGCATGCTTGCATGGTTTTAACATGCTTTCCTGAGCCACTGCCTTTCTTATCAATCATAATGTATATGAGAAACAATTTCCTCAATTCAGGTAGTTGATATTTGTTACAGTGTGAGCACAGGGAAATGTTTGGCAGACAGTGGTTTCACATGTCTGATATCAGAAGATTGGGGCTGAATGCTGCAGTCCACAATAAGAACATTTTAAGCAGTATGATTGACTTCAGGCTGAACTGACCTCATTCTCAGTTTAGTAGATCAATGCTTGCGTTTAATTACCTCTTTTTGGTCTCTACTGCAGCTGGATTACCATAAGATGACTTGAGCCTTCATTTTACTCTTGCAAGTAATGTACATTAATCACAAAACATTTGTCATTGAAATTGCCAAAAGTAAGTTCATGTTTCTGTAAAGTAAGAACGTGGTGTCCATCAACAGTTCATTTTACTCTTCACTGCTCTCTCATAAAGAACAACATCAGTTAAAGGGGGTATTTGTGTGTTTCATGTCAGAAGTGGATGGTGGTGATTGTTGAAGAGCTTTGACCAAGACAAGAGGTTGTAACGCACCCTAAGAGCACTATGTGTTCAGGGCAGATTGGATGCTACACTGAGTGTCAAAGTGACAAGCTGGGCTGGGGCTAACTGGTTAGCATGCTAACTTTACTAGAGGACATGATAGAGATAAGAGGTAACATTGATGTTGCGTTACACCTCTGGAGACAGTTCTTAGTGAGTAAAGCAACAAAGTTTGATGTTAAACCCACAGTGTTTTTTCTTGATTAAACAGTAAACAGCTGTTAATGCTCATTTGGGCTATGTAGCAATAGCACTTTATTACTGCAAAATCTGCACTGGTAAGATAAGAATTTGACCATTATTGATCTCATTCTTATTTTCATAATCGCTGGAACAGTTCTTGAAAATTTTACATATAATAACAATACAATAACAATAATGTTGTTTTTTTTTTCTTACAGTAACAGTAACCACTGCTGTGTATACACACACACACACACACACACACACACACATATTCATACATATATATTTATTTATTTTGTCATGTCGAGATGTGTATATATATGTGTGTGTGTGTGTGTGTGTGTGTGTGTGTGTGTGTGTGTGTGTGTGTATATATATATATATATATATATATATATATGGGAAAAACCCTGCAGATACTTCACAGATGATGTGGTTGCAGACCTTTTTCCTTCATTACATCCACAATCTGGGAGTGTCATAGGACAACACAATCACGCTGCAATGTGGATAATTGCCTGAAACCAAAAATAGGTCGGCAGGCTTGTTGCTAAGCTATGACTCAATAGTGCAAGCCATTATCAGCACCAAACACACAGCAGTATAGGCTCGTGTTGTCAAGATCTAACTCAACTGTGACATGGACACACCCTAAAATAGAACTACTGAAAAAAAAGAGAAAAAAAAAAAGCCAGATGGCTAAAACCATCACACTAAATATGGTGATGAGAGAAATAGCAGAAATACACTGCTGTAAATTTAAATTATTTACTGCTTATTAATGGCCATGACTTTGTTCCTTCTTACATTTCCACACCTTAGACAAAACTCTCCATCAGTCTAGCTATTCATATGCACTACTCTGTGCAGTGTGTACTATTCACTAAATGACTGACAGCTTTGACCTTCTCACCCTGAAAAACATCCAAACCATGTTGAATTCCTTTGTGGGTAACCTGTCTAAACCATGTTAGCTTTCATGGTGATATGCCTCTCCAGAGATGCTCTATACAGTTAGAATGGATCACAACGTCTCTACAGTAGCCATCTGCCCTGTCTACAAACACAAGGCAGCTTTTCTCCCCTCAAGCTGTAATACAGCTGGACTCTAATCCAATCTGCAGGCCACACAGTCCACCAACCAAATCAATATAAAGGAACAACAAGAACAGAGCATTTTGGGCTCAAAGGCTTCGAGTTACAGCGAGGATGGAAATGTGGTGAGTTTTGGGACATTTTTGGTGTCAGGAAAAGAGCGAATTGAGAAAGAAATTCTGAAATCAGAAATATGTCTGATTAGCTCATTTAGCTGAAGCTGAGAATTATTGATGTAATACACTGCTGGCCTCTAATCAATCTTTGCTTAGTTAGTTAGATCTTTATTATATATTCATAAGCTGTCTACTGATAATGTTGGACCTAAACCTGAAATAAATAATAATGTTATATTATCAGTGGATCAAATGAGTAAGTGTAATATGAAATGAGCTCAACAGTACTGATACATCACAACATCACTCTCAGTAACTCTGCAGTTCCCTTCAGCTCTATGGAGAGTTTCAGTGTGTTTCAGCTTAATTTTTATGGCTCTTATCAGCATTGTTCCCGACAGCAGCAGGCAGTTGTTTTCAGAGAAAAAGCTTTGAGAAAGCCCACTGTGCAGTACCTGCCCAGCACACCAAACAGACGGTGGAGACAGTGGAAGATTAAGCTGCTAAAGAGCCAGCTATTTTTCTGGGGTTGCTAGAGACTAGAGAGAAATAGAGCTGAAAGGAGAGAGAGTATTGGCAAAACTACTCCATATCAATGCTAACGATGCTATTATCATAAAAAGAAGTATCTGAGCAAACAAGCAAGAAAAAAAAAGTTGAAATGAATAACCTGGTAAATAAACAATAAAGTTCCAGTACAGATGTGTTCACGCACATTTATATTTCAAATATATAACTTTTGTCTTTTGATAAGTTTGTAACACAAAAAGGTTACTCCTTCTCACTCATTAATATCCAGAATCTATGAATATGCAGATATTGTTTGTTTCAGAAATTTAACTGCTGGGCACAACATGACACTTGAGTACAGGGAACCTTTAAAGAAAACAACATCTGTTAAAGTAAGAGCTGTGTGCTAGAACAGCCTAGGAATATGAGCAATAAGACGGATAATGTCTCATACATTGCACCATTAACTTTAGCGGCAGATTTTTCTAGAAGACCGATATCATCATAAAACATTGCAGCCCTGAGTCTATTCATAACAATGGATTTAACTTTTAACAATTTTTTAAAGAATAGTCTTTTTTGCAACTGTTGAAGCAGCAAGAATTATTCATTTTACTGACTAGTTTTGAATTTGGGTTATGATCAAGAAGCCAGAGGCTGGGCAGAGTGGAAGATGTTTATCAAGCTGATTTACAAATGTTTCAATAACATGAATCCAGAGAGATTTCACAGTAACACAAACCCAAAACATTTGCCTTAAGGTTTATAATTTAGTTTAATTTAGTTCCTGATTCCTTGTGGTGTCACCTCACAAAGGTCAGTAAGCCTCATTCCTAAACTGTCTTGCAGTGTAAGGTAGTCTCTATGTACAAACTTAAAATGAATCAGCTGATGAACAAGAAAATAATATCTTTAATCAAAAATCTTCAGTCACTCAGTTGTAATACTGTATCGTAAAATAATGTGCATGCATTGCTATAACAAAAAACAAACACAAAATTCAAAGGCATAATGTGTTTCTTTTATCCAGATTGTATGTAGAAATAATTTTAACCTATACTTGGTGTTTATATGTCTTCAGTGTCCACACTGAAATCTGATCATTCTTTTTCGGACTAAATTGAAAGTGGACACTCATCCTCACTCCATCCACAAGTGTCTTGAATAATGCCCATAGATGAGGACTGAGAAGAGGACTGCTCCATGTATTTACTTGCTAATGGCCTACCTGCCTAGCTGCTGCCTCACAATTCCATCTACTCTTGTGTTCAATATGGTCACCATGCATCCCTGAGGTGGTTTGGCTGATCAGATCACAATCCATCCCTCAATGGATCTTTCATATGGTCTAGGACTATCGGATTGCAATCTGATCACCCAAAATGCATTTTAATGTAAATGGGTCTTGACAAGCTTACAACCACTATTATGCACACAACTAATGACACAGGAAGTCATTACTCATGTGCACACATGGAGTGTCCTCACCATCCTCACATACAGTACACACACACACACGCACACACACAGACATGTACATGCAGCATTAGTCATTGTGCAGGGTAGGCAAGCAGTGTGTATCTCCTGGGGCTCCCTTAATCAGATCGGTGTGTGAGGGATGTGTTGCAGTAAGGCGACGAACAGTGTTAATTATTTAGCCACTGACACACACATACACACACGTAAACACGCAACTCCATTGTGAAATAGTACTGGAGAAAGGAAAACTTGTCTGCTCAGCTTCTTTTGCTGGTATTCGTCCACAGAAATGACAAGTGGGTTAGGGCAAAAGAGGAACAGCAGTGGGCACACGCACACACAAACACACACAAGCACTCACATGCAATAATTTTAGTACTAGCTAACATGCTCAGACAGTGGGCTTTGGAATAAATTGCCACGCTGCGATGAAACATGGCAGGGATCACAGCAGAGGTCTTGCTAGGAATAATGGCTGTTGACAGGCTTTCAGTTCAATGGGGGAGAAGTACACAGTAGGTGGTGGATTTGAAGTCATACATAAGAGACAATAATGTGCCCTGAGAACAATGGGATGAACTCTATTACAACTGTAGCCATCAAAGTATGATTTCACCACACACACACACACACACACACACACACACACACACACACACACACACACACACACACACACACACACACACACACACACACACACACACACACATTTAGAGTCATATACAAAGACACAGTGCACACACTTGTGGTTCTCTAAGGAGACGAGACAAACCAAACTGTCCTAAAACATCTCTTGAATAAAACGCTCCAATCTGATAATACAAAAGACATGACGACCGAAGTGCCATAACGAAGTCTGTTTGATTACAGCTTTTGTCCTCCATTAGTCTTTGTCTACCCTCTCATATACTGTGCAATCAGTGAATATTCAACTTGCTGAAATAATTAGCAGCTTACATAACTTCCACCTACAGTGTGTATCATTTTATCAGAGGAAATTAAAATTAATTCAGATTTCCACTATGCAACATTAATCACATCTACCATCACTTACTAAATACAGATATGCGATACATACTGTATATGCACCATCATGAAGATAATGAAGCGTCACTGTGAACCATTTTATCCACTTCATTATCATTGTTTTGGAGCACAAACCTGTCCTGCTGTGATAAGTTTGTGACACAGCATGTATTGCTGTAAAGGAGCAGTTCGACATTTTGTGAAAATAATGCATAGCCAGACATTATCAGCCACAGCATGCTAAGACAAGCCAGGTGTATAGAGGTTACAAAGCATGCTGGGTTTGAGCTCTTTCTTATCATTGGTTACACAACTATTTCTATCACCTTTCAAGTAAACCAAGTACACAACTAAGTGCAGCACCATGAATGAAACCAACCTCTGCAACGCCCATTATTTTACATAAGCCTTGTCACAATGTTATCACATGTGGCTGTTCAGACCCTGAGCGTCATCATTTGACCCTCCCTCTGAGGCTCTTAGCTCACCCTGGTCCAGCATAAAATGTCACAACATGCACAGAATTTCCTGTGCTGCCATTTCTTTGTGTCTCTGCAGCTGGACTGAGCTCCAAGAATAATGGCAACACACAGCTAGCCTCAGGCAAAGCTCACAACCTCATCTCCATACTGAGAGGCAATGACCAACTTATCTCCTCCACAACTCTGACCTTGAATTGGCTACCAGGGAATTCCTAAAGGCTGTCAGGAGGGTGAAGAAAAGATAAACTGGTTTTAGTCATGACCTGAACCACAAATAGTTTTCATCCTTCTCATGTGTCCTCACATCACATAGACAACGTTTCTGTAATTAGTGCCCCTCTGCGAACAATATATCATAGAAATGGCTCTTGGCCAGTATGAATATAGCACCATGAGGACATTTGAAAAAAACTTAACTGTGACCTGGGGGGTCTTCATTTAATTATACGGCTCACTAAATGTCTCTCATCCATCTGAATGACCTTGCTTAGCTGTTCGTCCAGTTTTCGTCAATATTGCATGCTAATGTAAGATGTACCAAGAAGTAGCCTATCATTTTCAGTGTAGGAGATCTATGATGAGAACAAACTGCTATTTTAATTAGACTTTTTTGGGAAAGCTATGAACCACTTCCTTTAATATAGCCTCCTATCCTTTTTAGCTTTAAATCAAATTTATGATTGATGTAGTGTGCACAATCAATATGGATCTTCTGTAAGTGTCACCTGAGTCCATGGAGGAGGCAGTCAGAGCTAATATTTTATGCTGAAATGCAACAGATCATGAATTGTTAATGATTGTAAGTGTTGTAAGTCATGGAGAAAAACCACAGTATCAGGGTGTCACTCAGGTAAAGGTTCTCATTACGTAAATGCCAAAGTTTCCTGCTTCATTTCAACTATAGATAAAAAAAAGAAAAGAAAATGATCTTTCACTTTCAAATCATCTCAAAATAATTGTATATAATCACATTTGTCAGTCTGTCACTGCTTTTCCTGCTCCTCCCCTGTGTCATGCCACGCTCTACCCGTTGCTGTTCAAATAATACCACCAGTCTGTGCGCGACAGGCTATAATCTTGGCACCAGTGAGGGCTGAGGTTGGCTCAGAAATATTACACATCTTTGAACTTCACAGTTGATGGACTGAAGAACATTTCTCAGCCCTAAGACTGAGTGATGCAAGTGGTAAAAAGGTGTCCCCTCATGCACTTAAACTCTTGTCATGAACATTTCTGGCATGTCTAACAAGTTCTGGCGCTTTAAGATTTGGTGTATTGCTTTATTCTTCGCTCTAGGCCCTAAGCGATAAGCTAAATTCATCCCTTAAAAACACAGCACAAAGATTGGTTTGAAACTAAAGGACCAAAATAATTTAAAAGGAAATTGGACACATAAACTAACCCTGACCCAATAGTGAAAAGAACAAGTGACACCCCCCCCACACACACACACACACACACACACAAACACTGCCTACAGTATCTCACTGACTGTCTGTGCTGCTGATACAACATGCTCAATCAGCCACTGATGAGGCATGACTAGTGCCAGCAGTGCTGAACACACAGAGGCACAAGGATATAGCCCAGAGGCACTGGATGGATCAATGTCAGCTTGGTTTGACAGGCAACAACTGCAACCAGCACATTCAGGAAACATTCTTACCTGACAACATAGACCAAATGTTTGTGCATATTTGTGTGCACATCTCTCTTCAATATACAAGTCATAGTTGAGGCATGTGCCCATTCTTCATTGCATCTATGTGTGCGTATCTGATTGAACTTTCTAGATGTACGGAGAAGCCGATGTTCGATGATGCAGAGCAAACTATTTATTCCATTGTGTCTGTTTCTCCCTCACACACACTCATTCACACACCTCAAGCAAATTCATTGCAATAACATAAGCAGGAGTTACTGTTTCTGCTTAGTGCTGCATAAATACAGCAGGCAGGAGCAGAGCTACAACTCGATTGAGTCTTGTGGACCCCGCAGAAATAAACTGCTGTTTGTGATCATCAGTCTGTTGAGAGATATTTATGCAAACTCTCTAAGCACTGTTCACTCGTTGTTCTTTCATATTGAAGAATAACAATGACCATTATGAAAGCAACAATCCAAATCTCAGCACATTTTGCTCACCTTCAGCCATGCATGAATCTATGCGTGTTTGTGTGTAAGCAGTGGTAGTCTATTCTAACTCTGAACAGGATCAAGCTATCCAGCAACACCTGATGCTGCCTGCAACTGGTTCACTCTTAGTTTATAAGTTCAGTGTCTGCCACATCTGCTCCTGAGAAATCACAGCGACAGAGGAGACAGTTTGTTGTGACACTCCTCACTCCGTGAGGACCTCCTGGTGTTAAAATGTTAGCCATGCAAACACACCAAGCAAGATAATACTGTGCCTGAGTCTCCCCCTATGACAGGTTACTACATTATTGCAAAACACTCAAAAGTATAATCATATGTAAGGACACACACACACACACACACATACAACTCAAACTGCCCTCAAATAAATTTAATTCTTTTTCCTCTTCCTGAATTAGATAAGACACCATTAAATTACATTTGCTCCTTGACACTTGACAATGAGATCTTTCCAATTTTAGATTTTTTCCTTACTCTGCCTCCTCTCCCCAAGCAACAGCCTGGTATGTAGATTTTAAGCCCTGGGTTGGGGACTGGTTAGCTTGATAAGTTTGGGCTGTGCTTTTCCTTGTGTCTCAGATAAGCTCCAAGCTGACATAACATGATGTCATTTGGCAGCTTTGACAGATGTAATGTGTGAAACCCAACCACCCTTCAATGCCACCTGCCTGGCTTCACAGTAAAGCAGATTTAGTTGAGATAAAATGCTGTAGTGGATAAAGAATTGAACTGCTCTCTCTCTCTCTCTGCTGTCCTCCAGTGTCATTAGTTCACCTTCAGCACCGGATTCAGCCTTCTTCCTTCCTTCCTCCAAGTTTGGAGTCAGTAAACTCAGAAAAGCAACTATCCACAGGAGGTCGACTCACAGTTCACAGGCAGTGCTGCCTTTCATATCCTATCTTGTTTGCTGCTGTTTGTGCAAATCTCCTCCTGTGAACAGCTGCCACGCATGGTCACCTCCAGTGTGTAATCATCTGTCAACTTGTCAGACAAAAATGTGGCACTATAAAACCAGTATTTATGCATGTAAGTATAATTTTTAAGTTGATTGACTTTTAAAGCAACACGTATGATTCTTAATGGATTTCTCTTTTGTATAAAAATCCTGTTCGTTTAAAAAGGTGCCTCCATCTGTGCCACTTCACCACCTCAGATGAGGGGAGAGAAGAATGAAAGATAAGAGGGTGACTGTGAATGTAGAGTCCTGAGCTCATGTTATGTCAAGGGCACGTAACCTGATCATAACCTGATCTGAGTCATAACATCCTCATATTGGATAATGGATATTTAATCTGATATTTAATCTAAAAGTGTGCATTAAAATGCTGAGAGATAAGTACTTACAGTGTGCAAAGACACACTCACTCACACGCACACACAGCCAGATGCCACAGTAAATGTAGTGAAACAAGAGGTGGTGTACTGAAGGTCAAGTCATACTATGGTATCATAACCTGGTTATCACAGCACTCACTGCTACTTAACCCCAGTTGCTGTGGTTGATGCGCACATCTGACAAACCATATGGTTTGTAGGCAGGAGAGGAGAAGAGAGGAGAGGGAAGGAGAAAATGGGTAAGATAAGAAGAGAGTCATTTGGCAGCAATTTTCTGTTTGTTAGTGTAACCAGACTTAAATAGAATCAGGTATTTGCAGTTTCTTGTGTGTGTGTGAGCATATTTGTCTTTACCTCTTTGTGTCAAAAAGCCTCCTGTGTGAGCACCTGTGCTGCTCTGCTGCTCTCCTTCATCTTTTCATGGGTTCATCCATATTCTTGGCACAGTGCCAGTCATGTTGTTTTTTTTTTTGTCATCACTCCTTTTCTTTTGTTTTCAGCTCCACCTGCTCTCTTGCTGTCTCCATGTGGCCTGTCTCTGTTTAGCCTCTCCTTCCATTTGCTTTGCTGTCTTTGTCTGCCTCTCTGCTCTCCACCACTCTCACTCCCTCTGTCTGTTGAGCTGATGTACACCGCCTGAGGGAGCATAGGCAGGCCTCTGTTTTTGAGCATTACTTTGAGCAGCAGTGCCACTCACAAGCAAAGACAGTGCCTCTGACACAGAGATGGATAGATCCCGCTGTGTCACTTTGCATATTCAAAGCAGAGTTTCTCAGGCAAACATGCTATTTACAAGAAGTTACTCAGTTCAGAAGAGTCTCAGGAGAGTCGGAAGTTACTACGCATCTGAGGCACTGATGAAATCATCATACAGCTGTGACATAGAGCAAAATGCACTATGGGAAATGATAGCTACTGATACACGCAAAAATGCACACATACAAAATATCATATAATAGAAAAATTGCTTTTCATTCTTACAAAGTTCTTCAGTACATTTTTCTCCCTCAACCTGAACAGGACCAAATCAGGGGATATTCTCTCTCTGACATTATATGTCTTTGTCTCCTGACCTGCTCTGGTGCCCAGTGTCAGCACTATTTCAGTGACAACACATGGAGGGCACGAAGCTCAGTCAGCATAAAGTGTGTAGATGACCTGCTCCAAGAAGGTGCGCGGCAGAAGGCAAATAATGCAGTCATCCCTGACAGTGCTGAGTTTCGTACCTTGCACTTTCAGCTAAATGGGGCCCTTAATGTCAGACTTGTATCACATTTAAGGCTTTGGTCTTGTTCTCCTGTGGGCTGCCCATTCAAATTCACTGATTTGAATAATTGGTCAGCATACCCCCAAGTGATTCATCGCTATTATGTCACCATCACTGTTTCCAGAATAACATAAAATAAAAGGCTGAAAAAATAAATGATTAGAGCTTGGATGCTGTCCAAGCCGTGGTGATCATTACATACAGCAGAACAACTAAACTCACAAGAAAAACAACAGCATTTGTTGTTTTTTTTTTCAAATGCCTAAAAAGACAAAGACCTGAAGTGACTATGCAAATGATTATGTGTGGTGTTCTAGCATCACTAAAGGCACGTATGCTTCAACAGAAGTGCTTGTCAGATGGTCAAACAGCATCTAAAATCCTTTTCCAATGCCGTATTAGAGGAGGCTACATCTGACAGTTCCTATAACTTTCCAAGACCAGCGGTCTGACATTTACACCCACTTCATGCAGTGACAGGCAAAGCTGTGACTAAACCTCTCGCTTAAGCTCACTTTTTTTTTTTAAATTTTAATGCAAGCATTTCTGTCACTTTTTCTACAATTGAGTGCAACGCTTTGAAAGTCTTCCAGGAGAGAAAATATGTGCCCATATTTAAATAAAGATCACATCAGCCCTGCCCCCCTCCACTGTATGACAGCAGGCTTTTCACTCCACCTTGGAGTGTGGCCATTCATACCAATTATGAACACTTTTGTTTGCTGATGCGCTTGTGGGACATGTTGCATGAAGAAGTTTGTTTTGAATAAACCCCAGGTTTAACTCTCAGAAAATGGAGGAAATGACTTTCATACACTGCTGTTCCCTTCCACTTTCTATCGAGTCCATTTTTCACCTAAAACTTTATCAGATAAGAAAAACAAATCCTGACCACCAGTTATTTGGTTTTGGAAGGTGCTGAGAAACAATGTCATCCTACATCAAGAGAAGAGGTTCATACGCGTTGTTTTGGAAAATTAATAATACAATAATAAAACAAAAATAAGGATCTTTTTCAGCTTTCTGTGCAGGCATAGTAGTAATGCTAATTAGTAAACTTGCTTGAGATGTGAAATCTTGCAGTGACTATCTCAGTGCTTTTATGTTTGTCGCAGTTAAATTGTGTGTTTGCAGTTGCAGAGACTGTTTTAAAAAAATTGTCCTTGTTGGTGTGTTCATGAGCTTGTGTAACTTTGAAAAAAATCTACATGCTGAAAAAGAATTTATCTTGAAAAAATCAGACAGAAATATGCACATCCTTAATCTCAGAATTTGTCTTGGTCTTATCTGACACACACACAGACACATACATTACATGCATACTGTATGTCGCATAGAAAAACAATATATTTTTCACATCCCTGTCTATCACTACAAGAAAAATATCCATGCATTGACAAATTGTATCCATCTGTGCGTGCAGTGAGTGTCATAAAGAGAGAGTCAGAGAGAGAAAGAGACACAAAGATCACATGCAGGATATTCAGTATAGTGTTTGCAGGTACCTCCAAAGGTCAAGAGGTCCATACGGGAGCAACAGAATAGATATGATTAAACGGTAAACAAGCAAGGAGGTAGGTAAGGCAGGAGATGTCCAAGATGAAAAGAAATATAGCATGAAGAAGATTAGTCAGCAAAGGAAAAAGAAAAGGCACAAGAGAAGACAGGAAAATGCAGAAATAAGTGACGAACAAAGAAGAAGAAAAGGCAGCAGAGGGCACCTTCGAGATGGTGGATGTATACATGTCTTTGATGAAATGTGGAGATAATTGAAGGTAATGTGTTAAAAGCTCAAGGTTGATAGTTGCTTGGTGGTTAGTAATAATGGTCAGTACTCAAGAGGCAGTGTAAGTAAAAGTACAAACAGGTCTTCGGTTACTGTGGCAACGGGGCTTTTACAGACTGACATTTTACCATTGCCTTTTCTGTTGTTTGAGTGGGTGGCTTATGCTGATAAGTTCTGGTCTGGTTGTAGGCTACTTGAGCAAACTTTTCGCTGCTCATTCACTGTATGCTAATCTCTAAGCTGATAAAACTGAGGCTCAGTGCAGTCAGGCAGAATCGCAGAGATGCATAATAAGATTAGACACGTCGCAAA
Organism: Rachycentron canadum; assembly: GCA_038496675.1. Classification (NCBI taxonomy): domain Eukaryota; kingdom Metazoa; phylum Chordata; class Actinopteri; order Carangiformes; family Rachycentridae; genus Rachycentron; species Rachycentron canadum. Next base: position 10,075,449 of record CM076666.1, read on the forward strand.
GAGTGGAATTTATGAATGAGAATCTCTCATCTCATACGCACACTTACTGTTGTCGCAGAGTGCGAAGCGACCTTGCTGAGCTATCTTGTTCTTAAATTCTTTTTGCTTCATCACTTTCCAAAAGCAGCATGTTGACGTTTGCAACTTTTCAGGCTCAGATTTGACATTGTACAGCTACACTTGTCGATCCTATACTGAGCACACAGGCTTTGAAAAAAAGGCTTCAGACAATAAAATTCTTTATGTGAAAGCCCCTGAGCATCTTTGAAATAGGTTACACTTATTGATGCAAGTTGTAAGCAATATAACATCTACCTTTATATTTAGTGTGTGATATATGCAGCATGCTGCAGGCCATATAGACACACAGGTTGACTGTGCAAAGCTTAAAGGGAAATTATATATTTTCAAAATAGGTTTTTATCTTTATAGCCTTAAGCATCGTTCCTTCTAAGTTACATTTCACTTAACCTAGTGCTGAGATCTGAGAACACAGCAACAATAAGGTCCAGTAGGACAAATAACATGGGCAGTGATCAGATTATAGGGAAATCCCTGTTTTATCTTAAAGTTTAAACAGGTAAATCTTAAAATTATTGCTGACACTGTCCATAGTAAACATCTACTACTTCTAGGATCAACTTGCTTCTCTCTGTTTAGCCAGGGATGTGAGTGTATAGAGATTCACTGCAGTGGGTGATTGTAGTGGACAGTTCAGGTGTATTTGCCAGTTTCACTTCGTACTTACATGTTTTATTTAACTTGGATGAACTAGAGGTTTGTTTATGACCTGTTTGGTGATCTGACTGCTTATTTTACTTGGCCTGTGCTGCATTTGGGCAATGTCCGTAGAATGTGAACACCAAAAAAAACACCCAACAAGTGTGTGTTACAAATTATTAAGTGGCTAACTCTAGCATTTAACTTGTAGTTACAGCAGATAAACAGACTAAATAAAGTAATTTTGTTCTGTTATGTATTTCTAGCAGTTTGTTACCAGATATGGGTCCAGTCAAATTAGCAAAATCAACTGTATTAGTGTTTATATCAAATGCTATTTTGATGCGAATATTCTGCCAATTACAATAAAACCTGCAATTACAAGATGGAAGCTTCATTCAAATGTTGGTAATTACGGTTTCAACAATATGACATGAATTGACATGAAGTGAGTCTAGTGATGTCATTCTGTCCTCAGATCACAGCAATTAAGTTGTTGAGTAAAACTGTTAATAAATGTAGAAAATGAGGCCAAAACTACTGAAAACATGGCCTACGCTGGGAGAAAAAAAAACAACATAATTTTATTTTAATAACACAGAAAATGACGGTTTCTGTTTACTGTGTAATTAATACAATTATTGGCACTATTCATATCATATGTGCATGAAAATTCATTTAGGAAGGGCACATGGAGATAACCGGTATCTTTTCTCCTGATGCTGTTTCTCCTCAGCCTCTTCCTGTTCTCCTCCCCCGCCTCCCTTGCCTCCCTCTATTCCTTGGAATGAGCTTCAATTTTTTACAATCACTCATTGGGATGAGGCCAACTGACCAAACGACTTAGTGTGTGTGTGTGTGTGTGTGTATGCACACACACACACACACACACACACACACTAAGTCGTTTGGTGCGTGCGTGCGTGCTGGTCATTTTGGTGTTTGTGCATGAACATGATGTGCGAGCATGTCAGGGTGTAGATGTGAGGGGAGAGGAGAGTGTAGTGCTGAGGGGGAGGGGAGGAGAGACGGGTGGAGGAAGGGAGGAACGGGTGGTGACTGTTTAACATGATCACTGAGCAGCCATATTCCCTTCCCCCAGTCTCAGTCCATCCACTCCACCTCTCCTCTTCCCTCTTTATCATGACCACACTAGATTTATCATAATTTCCTCTCCCAATAGTGTATAGTGTAAAAGTAATTAAGCTGATAGGTGAGTACACTTACAATGCCTCGAAAAAAAAGTGGCTATGCTGCCTCTGTAATTGTATTCACTCTTGACTACCAATGTTTAAACCTTGCATCTTCCTCCTCCTCTCCATCCCTCTCTCCCTATTTATATGCACTCTCCACACCTTTCTTCATCCTTTTTCATCACCCATCTGTCTTTGAGATTTGCTTTTCCATCCTACTCATCTGCTTGTCCTTCAACTCCCTCTCTCTTCTCTCTCCTACTGTAATGACTTGAGAGTCTGGTAGAGCAGCAGCAGCAGCAGCAGTTAGCAGACAAGTAACACACAGTCACTCCTAGTCACGCTGCGAGGGGGGACTTGAATGTGTGTTTGTGTTTGTGTGTGTCTGTGTCTGTGCACACAGGAGGTATGACTGATCTCCCAGGGGGCCAAGGTTGTTACAAGGGTCACTGATGAAGTCACCATGGGAACACAAGCCCCTCCTCGTCTTTCATTGTTGTTGGTCCTCTGAAGCACAGTTTATGTGTGTGTGTGTGTGTGTGTGTGTGTGTGTGTGTGTGTGTGTGTGTGTATTTCTTTTCTTTTCAGACCATGAATTTAGTCAGTGTTGTACTAGCTTTGGGTCTGTCTTAGACTAGGTATTTATGATATATGATAACAGCACTAGCATCATTATTGGATTCACTGTAGCTCAATGAACAGCATGTACAGCAGAGGACTCCTAGGTACCGATCTAAGTACCGTCAGTCCTCTTTCCCTCTGGCAAATTAAAGGAAAAACCTCTTCTTAGACTGGTGCTGGGCCACTCTGTCACTCTGCTGGAGGGATGAACACCATCCTCCCAAAAGATATTCCCCCAGTTGCTGTTTTGATAATGATAGTGGAGATCTCCAAAATATCCCACAGGTTTTTAGTTAGTTGAGTTGAGATACGGTGGCTATACTGTCAGTAACCGCTAATGCCCTGTAAACATGTGATAAATAAATATTATTCCACCTGTGGTAGTTTAAACATTACAATACAATCACAGCTGAGGCTGAAATTTGGACTGTCAAACAGCACAGTGGAGTTTTGATGCACTAAGAGGTTGGGATGTTGTATTACTTTGATTTCAAACCAGTTAGTTTCCAGTTTGGGCAGTGGGAAATAGAGCCTTTAGTGACAAACATTCAGGTTTTGGCAAGACTTTTAAGTCCACCCCCCTGCTGTAATACCAAAAATACCTCTGCTAGAAAGAGGGGAAGGTTTATGACATAACTATTCCCAATCACTTTTGGTGCCTTTTTCAGTTGGTTAGCTGTTACTTCATCCACCACAGTGTTTCCACAACACCCAGTAAGGGGGTGGATTGCGTCCTGCATGTTCTTTGCCTAAAATATTTTTGACATTTTAACCACATTTAGTGGAATGATTTGCATGTTCCACGGCCATAATGCTGCTCAAGATGCATTTCCATCCTGCCTAAAAATATCTGGAGCGAACTGCTTGGATGTCACCATGGCTAACAGTTGGTGACAGTAGCTGTGGCTCACAAGCCATGCTGTTTTGCCAGCATGTGGCAAGCGAGCCAGCCAGCCGGTCAGTCATACGATACAAAAGCACTGACTCTGTCCCTCAAATTTACCCATCTCCTCCTCATCTACCTTTCTGCATGTTTGTATAATTCAACCTGCCTATCCACTTCTGCCTGTCCACCATCCATGTTTTAGTGAAGCCTTCTGGGAACATACTCTTACAGGTATGAATGTTGGGTATCTGGACTATGATCAATTATACATGTTTTGGATGAAATGGGAGGAAGAAAAGCAGATTCCTCTGAAAACAAGTGTGGTTCTGTCCATGGTGCTGAAATGAGAAATTTCTATCTATCTATCTATCTATCTATCTATCTATCTATCTATCTATCTATCTATCTATCTATGTTTTAACAAGCTGATAACAGTCAACTTCTCAATTCTGACACTGGCCAGAGCATGACTTGACAAACACACACATCAATTTTGCTGCCATTAAAACAAAGAGCCAATAAAGAAATAATTAAAACAACAACAACAACAACAACAACAACAACAACAACAACAACAACAACAACAACAACAACAGTCTTTTCAAAGGGTGAGGAATCTTTACCTTCAGAGATAAGAGAAATTCGCCGGGTCACATCTAAGGTAGTGGTGGCTCCTCGGAGCACAGGTCCCGACCTCTGCTGGTTTGGGCTGGTGTCGAACTCAGTCAAAGGATAATGAGAGCAGCGACAAAGAAAGTCTCCAGTGTCGATAAAGTAAAAAAAAAAAAGAAAAGAAAAGAAAAGAAAAGAAAAAAAAGGCAGCTAGGGAGTGTGTTCAGAATAAACTCCCCCGAGCCTGATCCTGTTTAGTTGTTAATTAAAAAAGAAAGAAGGAAAAGAAAACAGCAGATGATGCTTCCTTCTGCAAAAATGTCCACGTTGATATAATTTGTTTCTAGACTACTTTTCCCGACACACTCTTGTCAATCGCATGCAAAAACATTTGCTGTCAAATTCCAGACTCGCAGGAAGAGAAGAAAAAAATATTCCAAAGAGGAGAAAAATGAACCGGGCCCCAGCAATAATAATAATAACAGTGATAATAAAAAGGATGGTATCTGTGGAAGATGTGTTTGGAGCAGGCAGCCTGCCACATACACACAGTTCCAGCCACTGCTTGTCTGGAGTTGTTTGAACAGTGGAGACTGGTTAACCAACGCTGCCCGCAAAATAAAACACTCCTACGCAAACATCATCATCATCAGCAGCCTCGGCAGCATGTGTGCTGGAGGAGGAGGAGACGGGATGACAGAAAATCTCGACATCTCCATTTCAACAACCAGTCTTCCCACCGTCATAGGAGGTCGAGGTCAGACGCTTTGTTTGTAGGACCGGTCCTGGTTCCGCGGTCAATCTGCGCTGAGGGGTTTTGGTGCGCACGATTCCTTCCCCGTTCTCTCTATCAGCCTACTTATCTATCTCCTCCCTCTCTTGCATGCTCCTCTCATTGCATCCTATGCAATGCGAAAAGCGAGCTGACCAGTCGTTCGACGGGGCTACAAAGTGTCTGCAGCTGGAAAGACGCACAGAATAAAAGGCAGCTATAGGCTGTATCTGAGGCACGGATGCTGGACCTCTGTATAATTGCCTCCTGCAGAGATTCCCGGCTCTGCGCCGAGACGAGTGAAATGCGCTTGAAATCCAGAGGTGGCTCTTAGTGCCTGCGGACCCAGTGAGTAAATGCAGCCTGGAGTGTGCAGCCTGCGAGATGGCGCTTTAGTCACAGACCCAGATTGGTTATGGGTGCAAGACAGAGAGAGAGAGAGAGAGAGAGAGAGAGAGAGAGAGAGAGAGAGAGAGAGAGATGCTGGATGAGGATGTGGTTTTTCATAAAGTAAAAAATAAATAAATAAAATTGAAGTACTTATGAGCTATACAGATATGCAAACACACATCCACACTGCATATAACATGTCAAAAAGTCATCATTAGCCCACAAGTCTGGAAATAACAGCAACTGTGTAAGAGCAATGGAGTTAAGAGGCAGAGGGTCAGACAGACAGTATGTCTCTGTGTCCTTAAACAAACTCTGCAAAATGTCACCAGCAACCACCACACCGCCTACTGTAGCCGAAACCTGAAAGTCACCCTTCATTACGTCCTCCTTTTACGCTGGGAACTAAAGGCGGCTGCAGCATTTAGAATGGATTCACTGAACTTCCCACTTACAGTCACAGCAGTTAATCACCCAGGCTATATGTATATGTGACAGCCAACTCTATAAAGATAATTAAAAGAATTACACCTGTCCTCTGCCCAAGGTTCAGCCAAGGTGGAAAAACAAACTGGCCCTCTGTCTGGGACAAAACGTCCATTAAATCCCATTAGGACAACGGACACATCTGTCCCTGGGAGGATCATTTTTCTCTTTGTACTTCTCTCTGCCCCTGTCACTCTGCCTCCTGACTGCAGGACATATTAGGAATCCATCCATGGATGTGAATGGCTCTTTTCCAACTTGTTAACCCTGTGTGATGTGATCCATGTGCTCTTTGTGTCTCTTCATGCCACAGTGCTTCCCTCTTGTCAGCCTCTTAACCTGCACTGTTTTACCACTTGTTTTTCCTCCGTCTCTCTCTCTCTCTTCTCCTCTCTCCAAGTTCTTCACTCATCGTCTCCTCTAATTATCCAGTCTACCCTTACAACTGCTCACTTCTCCCATTCAGATCAGACGAGGGGCCAGTTTGAGGCAACACTAAGAGTAGCGGCGTGAGTTTTTATTGCATTCATTATTCAGACTCACAGTAGTGGAGATTAAGGCACTTTGAGAGTGTGGAGTGTTGAAATATTTATATTAGGAGAGAATGAGATGGTTGGACCTGTCATGTTGAGGTGAGCTCTGCTTTTATCCACTTCTTTCTCTTTGTGTGCATGTGTTTGTCTATGTGTTTGTGTGTGCTGCATTACCCAGCTTTAACCTTACAACTGAGGTTCACTACGTCAGTTAATTTAAGTTTGAATATTAGCAAAGTTATAATATATATAAGGAATTTGTGCCACTGATGGTCATGTGAGACTATGCAACTTTAGAAAGATGAAACAGCAATGAAACACATCTTGTCTCAGTTCAACACACTCTGGGGTTTTATTGTTACAGCTGTATTTAGTCTATAGCCAGTAGACCTGGTGACTATATCAGATAATGGTAGTAAACTCCAGATATTTCTGTTCTGATTTCACCTTAGTCATTCACACACTGTTACCATTATCCTGTTGTAAGTTGTGGCAGCAATGGCTGGTATTCAGCAAATGTTACATATATTTGTTTTAGCACTAAATCAATTAAGACAGATCCTTTATATTTACTAAACAAATTCAAGTTTCGATCCGAATGTAGCACAGAATTTAACCAAAGCCTGGGGAAAAAAAAGGAAATCAATTATTTTATTATTATTATACAGCATTTCTGTTATCAAATATGGAGTTGGTTTATCAACAGTTGGTGGTGCTAATTCCTCAGTCTGGTGCCACTGAACTTACTGCTGAAGAACATGGCAACAAGACAATGGTGTTAAATGAGCTTCAGTCAAACTTCAAGCTCTGGAAAACAATGTAGAAAGCATTTCAGAAATATAGCCTCATGTGACTCATGTGACTTTGTCTGATGTTGCAAGTCCTGTGTTAAAATCCAGAACATTTATAACAAAAGTTGCATGTTTCCAAAAAGAATTGATTGATTCATCACTACAAACTAACTGGCATACTTTTATTTCTGCAGGTTGGTTACTGCATCTCTGCTCATATAATGACACTGCCATGTACAGTCTGCTTACTTAATTGGGACATAAAGTTAGCAGGGTATATACACAGAGGATTGGAGGTGGGACTGAAGCTTCAGCAGAACCTTTACAGGATTTTTTTTTAGTTCATTTTTCCTATTAGATGAATCCATACATCATAATACAACAGACTACATTAACACTTTCCATAAAATAAACACACTGTTTTGATAAGATATGGACGCCTAGCATAAATTTATGTCCATGCATATGCCTGTCCCAGACTAAGTGCAATACATGATGATGAAGTTTTAGGGGCAATATCTGGCTTGTTCCAGGCAGGATAATGTCACATACCCCCCCCAGGCTTATTGCATAAACACACCCACAGACACGATTACACAAAGTCCCATCATTCTTTCCCTAAATCTGTTCTTCCTCACCCATCCCCCACGCCACCCCTTTCTCTCATCTCTCTTTCCCTGCGGATCACCGTTGACTTTACAGCGTCTCGTCTCGGTTGTGTTTGCTGACACATCAGGAGCAGCAGCGGAAAGATAAGTGTGCATGTAAGAGAAATGAGAAGGCAGGAAGGGAATGAGTGAGATTGTGGGTGATCAGCAATAACAGAGACCAGTGTGACAGAAGGGAGACAGACTTGTGAAGAGACACAGAATTGTGATGGTGTAAAAGATAAAAAGAAACAATTATTGTTCAGATACAGAGACCCATAGAGAGAGAAGAGATTATAGAGCCTCACATTGCCATTAGAAGGACACGCAGATCTCTGTTTGCCTCAGGGACTCTTTATTACATTAACCAATACGATAGCAGTCCATGCCTTGCTGTTCTGTTCTCTCTCTGTTTTCCGTTCAAAAACCAAACCTTTCTGTCTGCGAGCCGCTTCCGGAAAAGGATTCAACAGTTTGACGTCATGTACAAAATTTAATCCAACACACAGAGAATTTGCATTCACCCTGCAGCTCATTTAATGGTGAGCTTTCCTTGAAATTCATTGAATTAGCCCTATATTAAAGGACATGCAGAACTAATGCACAAATGAGGTTGCACTTCCTACAAATTGGATGATGAAGTACACCTGTACATCACTGCAGCATGGTTGACTCACTCTTTTTTTAATCTTTCTACATGTGTGCAGAGCTCGACCTATAATTTCCCTTTTTGTGTATGTTTATGCTTCATTTCATGTTACTTCTTTTACCGTCGAGTGGGTGGTGGGAGGCCAACTGTCTGCAGGTTTTAATTCCAAACAAAGACTCCAAAAGCTGATTAGCACCTATTCAGGTGGAGGAGAACTCATCAGAGAAGTCACCTGCAGAGACGATCAGCTGTAATTAAACCTGCTGTGCGTTGGCTCCCTGTAGTGATTATACATCTCAGATTTTTTATGTTATGATGGGTTTATTCAGCTTTGTTGGATTTACCCCTATATTTAATTTTGTCTGCTTTATGTAAAGCACACTATGACATTCGTTTTGAGAAGTGCTATAAACTTTTTCTAATTATCAGATACACTGTTGATGGAGAATGTTATCCCGAGAATAAATGTTGTCATCTGTGCAGGTAAAAAATTCAGTTTTTGGGGATGAAACTAAACTGGATGTTCTCTGCCTGTTTGGAAATTGGTGTCAAGGTGAATCTGTCCTTCTCATCTATCATATTGAAATTTAACTAAATTACAGTTACATTACCGTTCAACAAAATTTCCCTGCAACCTCCTCAGAAAAGGACATGATGTCATGTTTCTACAGCTGGTCATTCGTACGTTGCTCAGAGGATCAAAAACTATAAACACTGTATAAGAGCAATGTTAATTTTTAATACGGTTATCTGTCATTTTTCTAAATATGGTGAATAAACAAACTGGAATAATTACCTCTCCTTGTGTGTGTATCTGTGGTCCCACCAAGCTCCTCTGCTTGGTCAAAGCTGAACAAAGATGAACTTTGACCTTTGTGTGTGCTGGTTATGGAAGAAACCAAACAGGAGGCACATGTTTCAATATATTTTCAGTAGCAGTGAATGTTCCTAAACTGGAAATGTAATGTGACCATATATTTAGAGGGCAAACACTGTATGTTTACATTCCCAGCTGGTGAAAGGAATCAGCACCCATGTTAACGGGTTAGAGAAGACGCACTGCCCCCGTGATCTAGAGATTCTGTGTCTTACTTATTTTTCCACACTTGACGCGCTCTGAAAAAACAGAAAAACCTGTTGACAGTCATTTTGATTTCATTCCAGCAATATTATAAACTGGAAAAACTGCCACTTTGCCTTATATGTCCCTGTGTCTAGGCCAAGTGTCAACCCACTGTGATATCACCCATCGGTTTGCGAACTGCCGCATTGAGGCCTCGCGTTTGTAAATTAACCGTTGCCATGTTGTTTTTTAAAAAACAGAAAAAAAAACATATTTGGAGAAGAAGGTGGAGCTGAGGAAGAATGAGGGGTGGATGTGACCTGCTCTGCATGTTGCCGTTTCTGGTACATCATCTTCATCATCTCTTTTCCACTAAACGGGAGCATAATTTAAATAAATGAACATCGTGTTGTATGGAAGAAAACTTGAACGTAGCGATTGAGACCATAAACTCATTAGGAAAACTTTTACGGAGGTAATAAATGGGAGGCATAGGTTCATTTCCTCAGAGACCTCAATGCAAATGAAGTTGTTTTTGCAACCAGTGGATACGCCCCCTGATGGTCATTAGATAGAAGGAAGGTTTAAGGCTCTTCAACATTGGCTTCACTTGAACTGAGCCTGGGTATCTACATCCATTTATGATCTAGACTGAATTTGGTACATGTGACAGGCTATGTGTGACTCATATGAAAAAATCTAAATATATTTTTTTACTATTATAGTAGCTGCATGTGGAGACAGTGGCATTTTAGAGACACTTTATGTCCAAATCTAAAATTAATTTAAAATGAGGAGAAATTGAACACTCAGGTATCCCGCAAACAGAGCTGGGGTATCAGTGACGCAAAAGACACACAGTATGAACACATGCGTTTTTTCCACAGCAACAGAGGCTGGCTCATTTGTTGACCACAGAGTTACATGAGAAGATTAACACAACTCTTACATCTCTCTGGTTAATATAAGGCTGTGGCCAAAAGACAGTTAACTAAGAGTAACATAAAGACTGGAAACAGCTAGCCTGGCTGACAAAATTCAGCCACCAGGACCTCCAATGCTCAGTAATTGACATGTTACACTTCAGTTGCATAATCTGCACAAAAAAGACAACAAGCTGAGGTTTTTGGGAGAATACATGAAGGACAATGTCTTCTGAATCATCAGATTGACTTCCTGAAACAGGAGCTGCTAAAATCAGCTCAGAGAGACCTGGCTCTAATTTCTCATCACATTTATTAAAAAGTTGCAGCTGTAATAGTTTTGGAAAAAATCTAAACATCATATATATATATATATATATATATATATATATATATATATATATATATATGATTTTTAGAGAGAGAGAGAGAACTGCTATTGAATCAGACCGTTGCACCAGGCACTGATCCATGTCCCCCGGACGATCTCTCTGCATTCTTCCCCAAACTTTGGATAATTCTAAAATGTTTGTAGATGGTAGGAAAAGGCCAAAGAGCAGCATTTCATTTCTCTTTAGATATCTGTCCCAAATCCATTTTGTCCACTCACCTGCTTTTCACCGACTGCAAACACACAGAGGGACACATGCGCACACACTTTTCCACCAGGGATGTGCTAACCTTTTAAACCAGCCTGAATGTGTCCCTCTTGCTTTTGAAACCCATAATTGACAGTTTGATTAGGTCTTCTGCAGCCTTAGGCAGTGGCTTTAGGAAAGGGCCTAATGCATTAATGTCTTGTTTACACCTTTGCAAGTGCTTGCTCCCTCCTAAATCCATTTTGAATCAAATACCCAAAAAGCCAGGTGAGAGGTATAGTGCTTGGAATACATTTTGTCAGGAAATGTACAAGAAAATACATGATGCATGCTCACCACAGGAAAAAAAGACAGAGATGGAAAAAACAATAACTTTTGGTTAGAGGAAACTGATTGTGATAATGTCCATGGCTGAATTTGGATCAATTAGGGGCTGGCAGATGTGCAGAATCATGGTTGACCCCAGGGCTTAAAGAATACAATCCAATTTTCCTCAACAAATGTAATACTATTAGGCTGGATAAAAACAGACAACTCAGAAGGGAGGAGTCTCTTAAAAGCCAGTTGGGGGGGATAAGAGAGAGAGAGAGACAGAGCAGTTGCTCAGAGGAAAGAGACAATACCCACAAGGGCTTGGAAAGAGAGAGAAACCTAAAAAGTGTAAAGGTAGTGATACTGAGAAAAAGTCAAACTTTCCAAAATGAGGGCCTGAGAGGATAGAAAAGAGAAGAAGAAAAGAACAAACAACCTCACCTGATCACTGCAAGGGAGATACTGATTCCACTGTGGCCAAAAAGGAGAGTGGAGCTGACAAGGCAAACGACACCATTGAGTTTGGAGAGTTACAGCTTATACAACTACAGCATTGTGAGAAAAACTTTTCTCATAGCCTTTTGAAACTAACTCCAAATCAACTCTGGTTGTTAAGACAAAACAAGTGAAGATAAAAAAAAGAGAAGTTGTCCATCACTACTCTGAAACTGTTTGAGATCTGTCATTGGGGTTATGAGGGTCTTCAATAGAAACATTCGCCTTCAGGACGTCACCATCATGTACTTTACTGCCCTGGCTGCTCTGATGGTCATCTTGGTGGCATCATACCAGGCACCCACCCATGCTGTTTATGCGTCCAGCCTTAAATCAAGCCCCTCCAGCCCTCTCCCTCCTCTCCCCATGCCCTTCCGTGTGCCCCTTGACCCTCGTGGGGAGCTTCAGCTGGCCTGGAACATCAGCTACGCCAACCAGGAGGTTTACATGGAGCTGAAGGTTGCAGAGCTCAGATATGGTATAGTCCTGGGGATGTCTGACCGCGGGGAGCTGACCAATGCTGACCTGGTGGTGCTGTGGGACTCTGGGACAAAGAGCTACTTTGGGGTAAGTAGGAGTAAGATGTGTGTTTTCTGTATAATGTATCTTTCAATTTACTGAACTTTAAATAATTTGTGATGAATTTATAGAAAGTCAGACTGACACAAGGTATTTCTCTAAAAAGATATGGATGTCAGACAGGTTTCTAAACATAAAGTCTAATAAAGTGTAATTTTTTTCCTCTATGCTCACTCGTCAAATTCATAAATACACAGAGATTATGTAAAAGTCTTTAAGAAGTGGAGGTTTCCTGCTTTCTTATGTTCCTCATCGGTCTGTGGTCCCCGGGGTGTGAGATTGGTGTTTTTGCACGAGGAGCCAGAGGACGACTTGCTTCATGTTCACATAGCCACAAAGGATGTTATCTGCCCCTGCTAATTGGAAATCACTCAAACTGCACTAATAGCTAAAGTTCATCTGGGAATCATTAGCAGATGAGCATATCAAAATTCAATCCTGTGCTGATTAAAATGTGTAAAATGCTTCATTTTCATTTCGCCACAAACGCCTTCACAAATCCAACTCAAATTTCTTTTTCTGAAAATAGCTGATAATTTTTATCTCACTATTATCTCACTATTAAAATCCCATTTACTTTTCTTTTAATTTGCATTTGTGTGCATTTCGTATTGCGATCAACTGCGTGGAAAAGTGTCAGTGTGAATACTAATTCATTGCAGTTAAAAATGAGTCCGAGTGTTATATTCTTAATATAAAAATTGAGATCTACCAACTCAAGATTGGTTGGGAAATGTTGCAGATGCGGACAAATGCAGAGCAGTCACAGGAAATGTGATCAGTGTTAATTAATCCCTCTCATCAATACCTATGAAAAAGGACATTTTAAACCACTCAATATATAAAAAAGATGACTGACAGTTGATCTTTTAATCTGGTGTCCCTTATGTGTTTGTGATCTCCTGCAGTGTCTTGTGTATTTAGTTCTTTTTGTGAGATAAAATCTACAAAGAAACAGAGAATTTCCACTTTTAAAATATTTAGTTATTGAGAGAGACATCATAACAGATCTGTCACCATGGTATTGGCTGATGGAGCTCACAGAATAAATCTAAATTGTATAAATCACATTACTATATCCTTTCATGCCTGACTGATATCCTTGGGATGAAAAATGCATTTTATAAAGAAAACTAGGCAGAATGGGCAGTGCAAGTTTTATTGACTGAGATAAAACACAAAAAGAAATCTCTGCTGTGAGTCTGAGGTCAGAGGGAGCAGGACTCCAGAGCCCTGACACACACACAGACCAGTTCATGAGAAAAGGAGCTACTTCTTGAATCACAGACAATTAATATCACGATAAAAGGGATATTTCTGAATTCGGGTAAATGGTTTGTTTTCAGTTTTATGCAATTTGGAGCAGGAAACTCTTATGAGTGAAAACCTGACAGAAGGGAGGAGAAGATGGCATATTGATTAACAGAAGCATCACATCCAGTTCTAAGTTCAATCAACCTAGTTCTCCTTTAGTTATTCAAATACCAGTGCACCGCATCTCTGCTGTTTAAAATCTATCCATCATAATGTAACACTCATTGTAAAGTATTTTCTTGTTAAATTGATCTCCCCCTGCTTCTAACTCTCAATCTCCCCTTGTTCCATCTGTTTCACTTCCATTAGGAGGGACAAATTACCAGCAGAAGAAAGGTCACTGCTGTGCTGCAGTTCTCTTTGTCTCTCACTCTGTCTCTCTCTCTCATTCACACACACATGCGCACGTGCACGCACGCACGCACGCACGCACACACACACACACACACACACACACATGCGCACACCCACAGCTTCTTAAAAAGTCAAAAAGCCAGACATATTTCAGATATGCTCTGTAGTTCATGAACTCATAAAATCCATTTATAAATTAATGTATTCATATCAGACGACTTGAAATCTTGGATTTTTTTTGCCATTAAATTTAACTAGAAAGATCCAGGTTTTTATTTTAATTTCTCTTTCAACTCTTTGGTTAGTTGCGAACACATTCATGGACATATACACAGCATTTCTATAGACGCCCAACAGATACTGGAGTAAAACATGAGACATGCTGATCATTTGAATTCTAGCTTCTATAAAATGTAGTTTAATTGAAGCTAATCTGGGAATTCAACATTTTGAATTAGACAATCAAGTGGGAATCTTTTACTACAAAATCAAATTAAAACGAGTATAACACATAACGCCACACAGGCATATAACACGCAACACATACTGCACACTGCTCACTGCTTTTTTTTTTTTTTAGATTTATATATATATATATATATATATATATGTGTAGGTATTTCAAAATTGTTGGCTTCAAAATCAGTTTGTGCAGAACAGTTATATAAGAGGGACAGAGAGAGAGAGACATAAATAAAGAGAGAGATCTCAGGTGCTATTCTGGACAGATATGAATGTGAGAAACATAACAGAAACAGATAGACTGAGCTGTTGCAAAGCCTCCCGGTAGCGATGTACAACCATGTACACTGAGCTGAGAGGGTTTCACAACATGGACCACCACACTAACTTCTTTCATTCTCCACTGACAAAGAAACCACTGCAGCTGTATAAATTTGTATGTTTTGTATTGTATTTATATTAAATGCAAAGTTTTCCTTTGTGTCTCATTAACCCCTCACCTTCAAACATTTTTCTGCACAATTCAACCACAAGTCACTATTTTACCCCAGTATGATTATCATTCAGATTTAAATGATAAATTTTGAATCTGAACTTACTCTGGTTTGCATGGAGATTCCAGATTCCATGACATGTATTCAGTAATGGTCTAATAATGAGTTTCATTACCTATTTCTATGAATGAAATTAGATGTTTCCCTTAACTGCTCATCAGGGCTCATTACAATCTAATATTGTCCTATTTGAAATCATGACTACATTTGATAAATTAAATATACCAACATATTCTTAAATGCTCTGTTGTGTTTTAATTTGTCATATTATATGTGTCATTTTCTTTAGGATGCATGGAGTGACAGTGAGGGCCACATTTCATTGGACAGCCAGCAGGACTACGAGTTGATCGTAGCCAAACAGAAACCTGATGGATTCTACCTTCTCTTCAAACGACCCTTCAGCACCTGTGATCCCAGAGACTACCTCATTGAGGTGTGTCGAGCTAAGTTTTACTCTTGATATAGCCAATGTTAACATTAACATCTGTTTACTTACTTATCAGTCTAGAAGAATAATCATGACGTTAACATCAAACTATGTTCCTTTACTCACCAAGAGCCGTCTCCAGAGGTGGAAAGCAACATCAATGTTAACTCCTGTCTCTATCGCATCTTTTCTTATAATCTTTATAATAACTAAGTTAGCACACTAACCAGTTAGCTTTCTTGTTACTTTCCAATAATAACGCCCCGATGACGTAACACTGTAACATCACCCACTGGTTTGTGAGCTGCTGTTTTGAAGCCTAGAGTTTGTAATTTGACCATTGCATCTTGGTTTTTTAACCCCCAAAGAAATCAATCGGGGTTAGCCACACCCTAAAGCATATCCTACTTTATCATCTATTTCCGTCTCAATGGAACGCAATTTAAAAAATGAGCATCATGTCGTATTGAAGAAGACTTTAAACTAGCAGTTGAGATGACAAACTCATGAGGAAAATGTTTACTTGAGGTAATAAATCAAGTGAGACATAGGATAATTTTCCCATAGACTTCTATACAGTTATACTAGCAGAGTCGCCCACCTGATTGTCATTGGATAGAGTGCAGGTTTAAGGCTCTCCTGCATTGGCTTCACTTCACAGCCCCAGAGTTGACATTAATTTTTCTATACAGTCTATTCTCAGCACACAATCACCACTACTCACTTCAACAAGTCATGTTTGGTGACATAGAAATCTTCCAAAAAACCTAAAAAAAAATAAAAAATACATACAAATAAATTTTTTTTAGCATCTTTAGTTTGTCAAGATTTGACAAAGAAACAAATAATCCTAACTACTGAAGGACTCAGTTGATTGATGTCTGAGTGGAGAGGGTTGGTTTCACAACATGGACCGCTAATTTATTTCTATTAATAGTATCATAATCCACTGACAAAAAAACCCCACTGAAATTGTATAAATTTGCATATTTTCTGTATTGTATTTGCATTTAACACAAAGCTTTCCTATGTGTCTCGCCTTCCAACATTTTTCTGCATAATTCAACTACTTGTCACTGGTCTCCCATTTGGTGTTTCTCTTTCTTCTTATTAATCTATTTGTCTTAAAAGTCACCTTAAACTACACTTGAAAGGTGCTATGTCAATAACATTTGACTGACTTCTACATTTTTGTTCCCCGTCCATTCTACCTGAGCAAGTACACTTTATTCGTCCCCTCAAGCCAAAAAAAAAAAAAAAGCATCTGTCAGTCCTAAAATGACTGAACTTGACAGTTAACATGTGAGATATGGTGGGAAAGATGTTTGAGTGCAGGTGTGTGTGTGTAGCCTAAAGAGCATCATACTGTGGTGAATTTAAATCTACATGTGTGTCTATGTGTGAGTGAGAAGGTGTGTGTCTGTGTTTTTAATATTTTTATTGCTGTATTTGGTGGATATTAAAAAAGTGCTGGGACTGACCATAAACAGCTCACAGTTTCTCAGATGTGAACTTAAAATGTTAACAAAGTTGAGATGATCAACACAATTCTCATCGAAGCATTCATTATTATGGCTGCAGTTTCCATGGTACCACATTAGACTGCTAAGTTACAGACACAAAACCAATGAACATCACTATGACAACATATTCAAAAGTGCTCTGTGTTTGCCTTAGTAGCCATTTCAGCCAAATGATAATCAGAAGCAACTATTCATCTGAAACACCCAGCCCTGATATTCATACTCTGCTCTGTATTCATCAAACATCCTTTCTTTCCTTATTGTTTTGATTGAACAGGAGGGAACTGTGCACATCATCTATGGCTTCTTGGATCAACCACTTGCCTCGCTTGAGCAGCTGAACCTGTCCCGGATCCACACAGGGGTGCAGAGAGTGCTGATGCTGCGTCCTGACACGCCGTCGCCCACTCTGCCACCAGATGTACAGACGCTGGATGTCGTGGCGCCAAATGTCATCATACCACATCAAGAGACCACCTACTGGTGCTTCATCCAGCAGCTGCCTGAAAACATGCCCAAGAACCACATTGTCATGGTATGAACATCTCTAAAAATGGAAAAATTACACATAGAGTTTACTTACACACAGTGGAGTGGGTGTTTTTGATGGAGATCCTGCACAGGCAGCTATTACTGCTCTTTCTTTGCCAGCCAAACAGGGCCAAACACAACATGGGCTGTATTGTCATGGTTTGGAAGATGAAACAGAAATCAAAGAGAAAGGAGAACGTCCCGCAAACATGTTACCTCGCATCCTTATTTTTAAGTGGGAAAGTGATCTGGAGTGTTTACTGTGATTAATGTGATCAGATTCAGCACAAAGAACAGGGTGAGATTAATAATGCCATTTCAATCTATGCTTCAAATGCTTAAATAATATTTCTGACTTGTATTGATGTATCTGTATAAGGTACTAAAATTGCCACAGTTTTTTAGCAGTAAAAACATCTAATACAACACGGCTGTCTCATTTTTACTTCTGTCTTTCTGTGTGTGTGTGTGTTTCTGTTAGTATGAGTCAGTGATAACGCCAGGTAATGAGGCCATCGTGCATCACATAGAAGTGTTTGAATGTTCCCCGGACGTCCGCAAAGTTCCAGAGTACAGCGGCTCCTGTGATGACAAGATGAAGCCGGGCAAGCTCAACTTCTGCCGACATGTGCTAGCTGCATGGGCCATGGGTGCAGAGGTATGATGGGAGACTTAAGACTCATACATTTACATTTACATTTACACAAACGCCAGCAGAGCAGAATAAACATGTACACGCACATAGTCAAGTTTTTACACATAACAGGTGTCTAATTGAAAGCTAAAGTTGGAATAAAACTTGATTTCAGTCCAGGGTTTGAATCTATTATAAGAGATAAACAAAAACTCCTACGAGAGTAATATCCAAGCCTAGAACTATGAGCAGAAAACCTTGCAAAGTTGATCCCGCACGCAGCACAGATCTATTAAGAGCTCGGAGACAGTCTGTGTGTGGGAGGCAAATATTCACAAACTTGCTTACATGGGCACTCAAATACACACATGACCATGAATGAAATCTCGTGTGCATGCACACTGGTGAGGTAACAATGCATTTACAGAAAATGTAATTGAATTGAAAACCAAAAATAGTTTGAACATTTTTGTTTATTTTATGTTAACTTTTATAGGGTGTTAAGTGTAAAGCAGCGCACAGCATTTATAGCCATGTTGCAGTTCCCATTCCTAGATCATTTGGCTTCAGCAAAACTATCTGGTTAGGTTTTGGTAAAGATCACGTTTTGGGTTAAAATAAGTACTTTGTTCAGGTTGGAGGACATTCACCACTATAGTTACAATAATAAACATACATCTCTATTACAACATCAACTAACTTCCTCCTTTGCTTCTGTCTGTGCTTCTTTTAAGGAAGGACAGGTTCAAACAAGTGCGCTGCAGTTTTAAAGCTCAGTGCAGAAGTGCATCCGTTTTCTTTTTTGTGTAGTAGTCAGCCAACTAGTCATTCAGTCAGCCATCGATCAGGCATTAAATCACCCCACTTACATACTATGGCTACTGTCCAGCTGGCTGACCAAGCAAGCAAGCAGCCTGCTAGTCACATAAAGCAAAGAGGACAAGGAACCGTGAGCCTGTCACCATATTTCTCTGCTCTGCTCCCCACTGTATCACAGCCAGCATGGCCCCACTCTGATTGGATTATCTGCCAGCCAAACAAAAACAAGCAGGATGCCTTCTATGAGCTGTGAGCTGTGAAGACAAGATTAGGTGGGAAATATTCAGGCCTCTTTCATCACCTCTTAATAGTGTTGTTTCATTCTCCCTGGCACCGCAGCAGAAGAGAAACGTGACTTTGCAAAAACACAAAACAAGCAAAGGGAAAAATAAGAGTTGAGGAAGTTTGAAAGAGGAAAAAAGAAGCAATAATGTACGACACTGTCAGAGAGGCCAACACCAGAGGAAAAGAAATGCATGTGTGTGTGTATATCTGTGGGGGAGAGAGCTAGTCTCAAAGGATTTCACCGTTATACATAAGACCAAGATTAAATAAAGCAATTCTTTCTTACAATACAAACTATACCGAGAGAAGTGGCTTAAGGTTGGCCTCTTTCAGAAATAGGTGAAGGCACACATGATGAATCAGGATTAAATAAAGATTTTCTTGATGACAGCATGGAGGTTGGATGCCTATGGGTCCAGAGGTGACTCAAAAAAGATTATTTTCTTGCTGTGATAAGCAGAATGCTTCAGAATCCAAGGAATGAGAGAGAGAGAGACTTTCTCCTTCCTCCTCCTCACAAGTTCACAAGCGGCAGCCCAAAGGGTGTATCCTCATGAGAATACAACCCTTCCTGGTGTAGAAATAATCAATGTACATGTTTCTGAGCCCCCCACCAAAAAAAGACACAAGGACCATGGTTGATGCAAAGACTGAGATTTAAAACTATGTGTTAATGTTCAATTTTCTGTATCATGATCACTTAACAAACTCCCTTTGTAGCTTGTGACTTGTTATTTTTAGAGCCAGGCTACTTGTTATCTCTGCAGTTTGGGCAAGAAGGTGAATAGGACATGATATAATTATGGTTTCTTAGATACACCACTGTGACAGGACATCACATTGTAAAGTGGACATGAAAAGGAATTTGTATATGAATTTGATTGTAATTTAATTTTAAGATATCGTGTGTGTAAAAGGAAACTTCCTCTTCTGGAAGTTTGAGAAACACCTGTCAAGACTTTAGAAAAGAGAGCTATTCTTTCAACACTTGTATATGGTTGCACAGTGTCACCTTTTTTGTCAAGCTCTATCAATGTCTGCCTTGATGAATGAGCAAGGATGAGACATTTTAATGTTTTTATGCTTTGGGACATTCGCCCTTTAAAGTCCCAGGTTGTAATTATATTTCAGTTCAATTCACTTAAAGACTGTCAAAATGAACAAGTGGCTTCTGCACTCTGAAATGTATGACTCCTACCTCTAATAAAAGTCAGAATCAGAATAGAGCAACAAAGCACATGCTGTGCAAATTATGAGGATATTAAATCTGAAAAAGGGGTTTACTTAACAGCCAAAAATCATATCTGTACAATGTGTGAAGAGTCTTTGCTACAACTTCAAAGCAGCTCTGCATAAATGAGAGGAATAATGAATCATGTGTGTCATGAATGTGTGTGTGGATGTGTGTGTTTTCTTGCAGGCTTTTTACTACCCTCCCGCTGCAGGGCTGCCTATGGGTGGACCAGGATCCTCAAGGTTCCTTCGTCTGGAGGTCCATTACCACAACCCCCTACTTATATCTGGTACATACAGTACATATGTAACCACACACACTCTGTCTTCAGATCACTGTTTCCTACACACACACAGAGAACAAGCAGGATTGTCTGTATCTTGCTCTAGGAGCCAGAGGCTTATCTTCAACAGAGCGATTCATTTAAAATTTTCCAGATATACCTTTTGATCTCGCCTGTAAAAGTCACTACAGACTTTGCTTTTCTTATCCTGATCTGACCTTACAAAATGCACATTGCCTACATTACCATCTTCTAATTCTCTGCACATCTTTCTGGTTTAAGAATTGTTTTCTGGTAAGATTTTGTATGTCCTCTTACATCTTCCTTCAGAGTTTCCTGTACTTGAACAGAGACGGAGCCAAGGCTTTGCAACATCTTAACATGCCCAACACAACAACAACCAAAGCCTAATAATAGCACCTCTGCCACGTCAAGTGATTGATTTCAGTTTGTTTAAAGTAATTTAGAAGCTTTTAATGTCTTCATTAGAGTCAACAGAGAGATGATGAAAAATGCAAAGAGAAATTGGGATGACAAGTAATACAGGTCCCCAGCTGGACTCACTAACTGGGACATTGTGAATTAAGCCTCTAGGCCACCAGGGCACCTCCTTGATTTGAATTTTTAAACCAAAAATCACCTCTTAACATCTTAGAAATATTGCTGGGCTACAGTGATTTTTTTCCCCCTTACTAAGCCTAAAAACTGCAATGCTGTCTTTGCTGGTCTATGCAAGATAAATGCCAGATGATTCAAAATGTGGCAGCATGTGCGCTGACCAAGTCCAGATAGAGAGCCCATATTACAAGCTCATTACACCCGTGTAATTTTTCTCTGACATTATAATCCTCTCTCTTCTCTTTCTACTGTAGATGTTTAATTTGTTGCTTTAGGAGACAAACAGCTCCCAAAATAAACTGCTTTAGTGAAAAGCAATTCTTGCTCTCACACGTGTTTATAAGATCTACAAGCAAACAGACTGCATGTTGAACATTTTTAATATTCCTTGATACTGTACATGCAGGCCGCCATGACTCATCAGGGATACGGTTACATTACACCCCCAGCCTGAGGCGGTACGACGCAGGGATCATGGAGCTGGGCCTCGTTTATACTCCTGTCATGGCTATTCCACCCAAACAACACACCTTCTACCTCAGCGGGTACTGCAACTCCAAGTGCACCCAGACTGTATGTATGAAGGAAAAACTGCATGATATACTAGATTTATGCTTTAAATGTCAAGAATAAAATGCGGGCCACACATTGTAAGTTTTTTTTGTCCATAGAGCACAAAAGTCTCGGTTAAAGCTTCAGCTAAAAAACAGTCAGTCAATCTGTTTTTCTGCCTGTTTCATCAACCTAGGCTTTGCCTCCAGGAGGAATCTATATATTTGCGTCTCAGCTGCACACCCACTTGGCGGGACATGGGGTGAGGACAGTTTTGGTGAGGGGAGGCAAAGAGCTAGAGGTGGTTCAGGAGGACCAGCACTTCAGTACACACTATCAGGTGAGCAAAGGCAGGGCTCAGTTTACCAAAAGGACCTCACTGCAGAGATCCACCTTTGCGTATTGTGTCTTGTAGGCCATTGTATTCAATTAGATAAAAGTGAGTTTTACCTCACTTCACTCTGAGCTGTGCACCACTGGGAAAAGGTTATCCTCAAAAGGATAACAGAGAAATTAAGACTGACAGTGGCAGTTCAAATAAAAAGCTTTTCATCACAGCTTAATTTTTCACTGCGTGACCGATATTAGCCACACATACATAAGCTGAATATTAAATGCAAATGCTCAATGGTCAGAGGTAGACTTGTTGTAGAAGAATGTGTTTATATTATTTATGACTTGGGCAAAGGGACTGACATTGAAGTTGCTCAGTAGATGTAGTCAAAAAAAAGTGGTGCTACACAAGCATTGAAAAGCCCTTCTTATTATTATCAACAAAAACCAACAATTAAAGCCCACTGGCTACATACATTTTTAAAATGCCGAACAAATGTGTAACCCTTACTCAAATAGGAGTAAATTGTCCATTTGTTGGAGACTATTTTTTATTTTTTGATACACACATGGTGCTCTGGTGGGATTCACTCAAAAAAACTATAGCCCCTGTTCGTCATAATGAAGGAACAGGGCATTGAACATGTCAGCCAGTGCAACATTTTGGCTCACTGATGTGTTTTTAATAGTTTTTGGACATTGATAGCAGCTCTGCGGCACAGAGGGATAAGAGGTCTTTTTATATTTGCATCGCTGTGTTTCCCCCTTTGACTAATTTAACTCCTCTTGACCTCTTTAAATAAATGAAAAGTCTTGAAAGTATATGACTTAACACTTGTATGATTAGGTTTCTCTGGGTTCCTTGAGTATTTCAATTGGCTTCAATTTGCTGACCTGGCTGTTCTGTATAGAAAGTTACAGTGAGGCTGATACAAATATATCAGTCCTGAATTTAGACCTCATCACAGTATAAGGCAACAAAACAAAAAAACCCTCATGTCCATCAACATCAAAACTGACAAACAGCAACATTAACATTGTAGAGAGACAGCAGCTGACATCTGCTATGTTTTATTTATATGCAATATCCTGAGGCAGGTACACAGACACACACACACACGCACACCACAGAGGAGAAGGACATCTGCTAGACTGCCTGATAAAATCTCCAGCTGCTGTTGATGTCAGACTAATCTGAGCGTACCTGTGCGCCGAAACCCTGCAGCCTCATTAGGGCATATGAAGACTTTATCAAACCATTCTCAGCAAAGCTAATAGGCCTTTTCATACACAGCTAATGAAAGCTGCCCCCAGGGAAAGCATCAAGAGCAACCAGTGTTTTATCTTGTCGTGTGAAATAAGTGCATTTTACACAAAGGATTCAGTTATGCAAACAATTAAGATGCTAGAGAGAGAAATGCATTGGTGAAACCTATCTAGTGCTGACAAGCAATTAAATTTAGATTTTTAAGGGAACTGGAACAACAAATTGTTCATCATTTCACAGATTATAGCCTCAGGTACATCTTTTCATGTCCAAATGTATGTGAAGAAGAAAATTAATGTTGGATGTATTTTCCCATTAATGCCCTGTCCTTGTTTTTGTATTCTTTCTTCTAGACGATCCGAGTTCTAAGAAAAATGGTGAATGTTTTACCCGTAAGTATAAAGACCACAACGGCGCCTGGATTTTAACTTATCAAAGGCAGTGACTTTTTGATGGTTTTCGTTTTCCACTGTGCAGATTTTACATTCAGACAAGTATGAAAGTTTTACAATTCTGAAGCACAGCTAACTACTTCTAAATTGTATTGAAGTATTGAATTAGAATGACGCTGCTGAATAAGCTGCTTCAATGGTGTGAAAATAGGCACAGGTGGTGAAGATAGGTGCTGTGACAGGAAATTCCCCTGAGAACCAGAGTGGTCAAGACAAACCAAAGCAGCTGAGCTTCGCAAAGCAACTTTCTGTTTAAACAGCAAACTGGCCACTGGCTCTTTTAAATGATTCATTTTCTGCCAGTAAAGTTACGTTATCTTCAGCTACTTAGTTAATCTTACAATATGGTGAACTACTACTGGTGTGCTTGCGCTCGATCCTGCAGGGTGACGTCCTCATAACGAAGTGTACTTATAACACAGAAGACAGGAGCAAACCTACAGTGGTGAGCAGCACACTATCAATATTCAATACTATTTTTACACTGCCAAAGTTCACCTTGAACACTGTCAATAAACTTGAGTATTGCCTTCTTTATTCTCTTTCCTCCCTCCATCTGCAAACTCACCATATCCCCCCCCCCCCACCACCACCACCACCACCACCACCCTCGCCTCCGTCTTTCCCCTCTCCCACCACATCTCCTTGTCTCCTCAGGGAGGTTTCGGCATCATGGAGGAAATGTGTGTCAACTACGTTCACTATTACCCTCGGACTCAGCTGGAGCTCTGCAAAAGCCATGTTGACCCAGGATACCTGCAGAAATACTTCAATTTCATTAACAGGTAGCACATGCACTGAAACCCTTTCTCTCTCTCCCTAAAATCATTTGCTTGCTCCTCTTGTCCTTCATTGTCTCTTGTTCATTTAGCATCTCTCTCTCTATCTCCTGCATGACTAAGCAATTTTTCACTTCCGCATTCATCCCTCCCCCCCTCCTATCCTCAGCTCCCAAGTACCTAAGTGGTGATTGCTTCTTTTAATCTCAAGAACCAGATGCTTTGTCCTTTTACAGTGAAACTGTGTCATCCTAACACCGTTTCTAACTGCCCCCCCCAATCTCTTCCTCCTTTTTCAATCTCACTCGGCCTCCTCTCTTTTATCGACCTTGCCTCAACCTCCCTCTCCTCACTCCATCCCATCCTCCCTTCAGGTTCCAGGGAAATGATCAGTGTGTGTGCAGTGAGGTTAGTGTGACGGAGCAGTATTCTCAGTTACAGTGGGACGCATTCACCGGAGAAGTGCTGGACTCCCTTTATAACACAGCCCCCATGTCCATGCACTGCAACCAGTCCACAGCACGCCTCTTTCCTGTAAGCCTCCAGTCTTTCACACTCACACACACACACACACACACACACACACACACACANAAAAAAAAAAAAGACTACAACAACAAGGGTGCACAATTGACATGACTGTCTTGAACAGCGCAGCAATGATTAATACTTTTTGCACTTCACTTGCTTTAATTATCACCAAGGCATTTGTTTTGGCAATATTCACATCACACACTGGGAAGAAGAGAAATTATACAAGCAGTATTTGGAAAAACCTCTAAGCTCACTGTGGTAGAGAACCAGTGGTGATGGTGTTTATCAGTTTGTTTCACATTTCCCATATAAATCTTGGTATTAACTTAAACTACTCCTGAGAAAAACAATTTCAATGATTAATGGCCTTCTGGATGGAATCAATGAATCATTCTGCATTAGTAAACATTTTGTGCTGAACGTTCAGCAACACACAATCGAGATGCAAGTAGTGGTTACACACACCATTGCTTTTTGGCTGCTGCTCACATAGTGTGTGTGATGAGCTTTGGCTTATTGTTTGGCCAGAATAGTGCTAATGTAAGTGGATGTAAACACAAGTGGAAAATATAACCCATAATCAAATGAATTGTTGTGTCATTATGCAGAAACTATCAAACTACATTTCGCAGTTGCCTTGTAAACAAATAATTAATAAAATATCCAAATTACTTTATGTTCCAGTACCTGAATTAAAGGCATGAATCAGTTACCAAGATACCAACCTAGTGATTTCTCTTTTTGATGTTCAAGTCACCCTTTTTCCTTATTTTCATTTAGAACCAGAAATGTTGTCAAAGAGATCAGGAGCTACCTAGCAACCATATATATATATATATATATATATATATATATATATATATATATATATATCTGTCTCTTATA
>CM076666.1:10101926-10152189 GCA_038496675.1 Rachycentron canadum
ACACACACACACACACACACACACACACACACACACAGTATACTTGTAAAGGCACCATAAAAGACAATTGATATTTGATTTTCACCATTATAACATGAGTTCTACAGTACTGTCTTACTATACCACTCACCACTCAAAATATAAGCACTAAGCTTATATTTTGAATTGTAGGTGTCCACCTATGAGGCTTGAGCAGTTTTTTTTAATGCTTCATAGTTACTCTAAACTGAACTTCCCGCCGAACTGCTTTACTGTGAGGCAAATGCCAGAAATGTTTGATTTAATGGCACAAGACAAATGGGAGCTCTTTAGCATACAAACTGCTGCTAAATAATTAAAGAACAATGTATCGGTTAAAAACAAAAAAACAAGAGCACTGAGTTTGCAAACGGTGGTGACAGCAGATTAAAACTGCAGAGCACAGCGACATGGTGCTGGATCTGTTAAAAGCTGTTTTCTGATAACTGTTGTCTTTTCCTGTCACTCCTCTTCAGCTGTGTTTTGTCCCTGGCTGGTACGCTGTGCCTCGGGGTGTTTCTTGTTTTCCCTCCAACTCTGATAAACACTCAGGCTATCTGCCTCAGATTCAGATACGATACGAGTAAGTTAAACTCTGTTTAGTCATTATTATCAGCATGAACACCAGTCACTGTAATCTGACTCTAACTGCCTGTAGGGCAGATGAGCATTTTGAGAATACTTGTCTTCCCTATTAGAGCAGCCTCATAGGATAAATAAGAAATGAAATATTACAGCACTACATTATTACTGAACTTTCAAGACAATAACAGCCTGTTTATAATAAAGGTTTAGTTTTCTATTTAGAGACTCCAGCCACCAATTGAGAATTCATGGAATTGTCCTCGAGTAAATCCCCCCCACACACACACCTGTAATGGTGACTTTTAGCTGTGTTAGCAGTGCTGAGGTTACAAAGGCAACAGCAGGTTGATCTTCATATAACATTGTCATTACACCTATGACCATGGGAGTGATTAGATTCACTGCAGTGCTAGCTGCTCGCACTTCATTAAGACTTATTTGATTGATGGAAATAATATGACAGATTGAAATTGTCTTTGTAGTTTACTACTCATGGTCGGGGTTTCACAACAGAACATGGTTACTTTCAAAATCTAGAGCGGTGTAAAAACGTGGAGCTGAAACCTTAAAGTACCCTCAACACCAAAGCACCTCATCTTGACACAGATTTTAGACCATCCATAAATAAAACTACATTTTTAATGAGCATATGTTCCATCACATCCACTTCAGTTCTATCAAATCACAGAAATAATCTGAATGAAATTACCATTAACATTTAATATACCTATGATTTGACAGAGGTAAAGACTGAAACAGATGCATAACCCTAACCCAGCATGGAAAAGAGAAAGAAAAAAAAAAAAAAAGTTGCACCTTTCAGATTCATTCTCCAACCAAAGTTCTTCGGCTTCTGTTTATATGTTTGTGGTCCTTCTCAAACATAGATGCCTTTGACTCGTTTATTCTCAGGGTCAAATGGAGATTTGAGGTGGGCTTTGGCCTTGTACGTCACTCCCATCCTCTCCAGGGTAAACTGGCCGCTCTTTATGAAATCAGCACTCACCTGATAAGGAAAGGAAGAGAGATATGGGGTAAAAACACTAAGAAATGGAAAAAACAGAGGAAGTAAGAAAGGCACAGAGGAGGGAATTCATATTTTGGGAGATGAGGAGACATATTAGATGACCCTGTAATCCACGCTCTTTGTAAAAATTGTGGGGTTTTTTACCACTTCCATGTTGAAGGCTTTAGAGAGAATGACCCCAAATGCCTTCATTCCACCTTCAAACATCTACAGCCATGTGACATCGGGAAGGACAATGATTCCTCGTCTAAGTATAAATGGACAAGCACTTTGCACACTGCAATGATCTGAGACCAAAGTCCAGTTATAATCCAGATTTACTTGAATTTGGCCGTATTAATTATTCCATCAATCCATTCCATCAAAATCCTCTTGGACGCAGATTTTAATGGAAACCCTGCAGCATGTTGCTACTATGGCTGTCATCTCATAACACACTGATGCCAGATTTCTAGAGTTCATTTGAAATGTGAATCCCAAAAAATAATAATTCTGTGCTTGGACAACATCTACTGGCACATTTATATAAACTGTGACTTCATGCAAGATGTTTTTTTGCCAGGGCAGTCTTACTCGTTGGGGATAATGCAGCTCACACTGTGCACTGGTGTTCATTAACTTTGTAAAAACAAATTTACTTTTGATTTGATTATTACCTGGGGCTCAAATCACAACAGGCCACACTTTGGGAAGCCCTGATTTAGATTAAGTGGCCAAAGTGCAAAGGCAATTAATTAAAAATACACTTTCTAAGTGTCCCTTTGTTAATTCCTCTTAGTATTAGGCCATTATATGTCACAAATCTCAGGAGCATGACACAAAAAGGTATCCACTTAAATGTTGTTTGTAATAAGCAGCTAACCTGCCCATCTTTTAAACCTATATGTGATTGTTAACTTGTGGTATGTAGCAGCAAGCAGAGCAACATTAAGTTAGGGTTAGTGTTTGGATGCCAGACAAAGACTTTGTTTACATTTTTAAAGTGTTCCAGGTCTAATTTATTCATTTCATCCTCATCCTCCTCCTGATCTAACAATGCAGGTGAGGGAGGTGTGCATGGATGTTACATCCTATCCTATCACACAGCATTTACTTTTGCTTTTGAGTGATCCAGTTAAAATCTGAGAAAGGGGATATTAATCTGTCTCATTGTATTACCCCTTCCACATATTCTGCTCTGTTCGGATGCACATCACATTATGGAAGTTTAAGACTTAGAGACTTCTAGACTCTAGATTTACGACATTGTCATCGTCTGCCTGTCATTATTTGGCACAATGTACAATTGACCAGCAATACAGTGTAGCCACTTATTTTCAGGAAGCACTGAGGATGTCTCTGATGCATGACAGCACTTGGTCTGGCAGTCATTGTAATCAGGGGATACATTTTAATGGTGTACTCATTTCCTTGGTTACCACTGTACCAGAGAGCAGTGAAATGGTGAACTGAAAAAAATAAATAAATAAAAGGAACATAGGGAAGCTGTTTGAGAAAATGTAATTAGCAAATCCAGTGTGAAAACTAAAGATACACACAGAAGCAAAGGAGGAAAGAAAAGAATCAAGCATAAAGAGGAGGAAGAAGAGGGCGTGCATACACACACACAGACAGAGAGAGCATGTCCCTAACAATCACATCACTGACTTCACCAGTATGTGTGTGTGTCTTGCACAAGTGTCTACATTTGAGTTTGTGCATTTCCAAGTGTAAGTGCTCGACAAAGCCAAGGGCCAAGCCGCTCTGTTTTGCTGGTCGTAATTCAGATGGATATTAAAGTAATGAGCACATGTACACACACACAGTATGTGTGTCTGCTGAGCACCTACTCAGAGACAGAGATGTAATACTCGAGAAATCACAGAAGGATTTATTCTATTTTTTGGAATTTGAAAAATTGTCTTTGCCTTTAAGCACACAACTTCAACCAATAACTTTCTGTCTCTCTTGGTGCTTCCATCCTTCAGTCTGATGTTCCACCATCTGTTTTGGTGTGTGCCTCTGTCTCAACATGCAGAAAACACTGACTGGCTGATTCACCTACCAGCTCACATTCTTGAACCCTGATGGTAAAACATTGGTGTGAAAATGGGGCTGAGTGTGAGACAAAATGACAAGCTATTATAACAACAGAAAACAAAACTGAATATTACCACTCCTCCATCAGGGCTGCGGATATATCCATAACCAATAGTTTTGTCAATAAAGAAGCCATAGTCAGCACGCCGTAGGTGACCAACAGGAACTCCATTACGGAAAATGGCCTCCAGACCAAACATTGGTACTTTCCTTTAGAAGAGACAGAGGAGGGAAAATCTAATTACATTCAAACACTCACTACATGTTCCTCGTTTATTTCACACTCCCAAAATCAGCTCATTTACTCCAAGTATAATTTGATGTTGGACTACACTCTAACACCATTACCTTTCACCGGCACACACTCCGGTATATAAGCACAACTACACACCTTCACACTAATCAGGACTGCCAGACACATACAGAATATTAACAACATTTCCTTCACATTAAAGCAATGAGTTCATGATAGCAAATTGCTGTTTCTGAGTAAATTTCCATCTTCGAAATGTAAACTCAAACTGAGAAAAAGAGACATATATTTTGTGTGTATGTGACTGACTTCATAAACCAAAGGTTTATAGTATCCTCTCAGCGTATTTGAGGATGTAATTCTCCAGTTGGCTATTAAATATTAATTAACAGATTTTCCCTGAAAAGTAATGAAATGGTGAAATTACATCTGAGAATCCATAAAGTAAAATATCATGAATGTTTTTTATGTTTCTGGACAAACATTAGAACAGAAAATGAATGAATTTCTGACATTTCACTTTGTATTTGCTACTAGAAAGAAAAAATCTAGAACGTAAAATGTCTGAGAAGAGAAATCACAGCAGAGAAATTTAGTAATGTTCAATTAAACTGCTTCTCCATCCTGTTAGCGAGTACACCTGGGCATTCAAACCATACACATGGTTCTTTTTAAATCAGTTTTACATTTACTCACTGCATATTTGGCAGATGCATTAATAATAAAACTTCTGTTCTCTGAGCACCACTTCAGTTAGAAGTCGGAATCTATCTGAAAAACAATCGGCTTCACCACAGCTTTATTTTAGAAAAGCTGTTTTGCAAGTCTAACGTTTCGTTTGAATCTGCTGAATCTCTTTTATTAAAGACATTTTGTTCACACTGATTTCTTTCTGGTCAACAGATAATCTCGATGGAGGCTCTACTGACTCGTCAATGGTGAAGCAGACGATGCGCCTCCTCAGACCCTCCTCCTTCTGTTTCTCCAGCCTATCACGACCCTGGAAGGGGATTGAACTTTTGAGTTTGCAGGTGAAGGCAAGCCCCGCCTCCAGGGGTGTGTCATCTGGGCGAAGGTCAGCATGCCAATGTCTGTACCCTGATAAAAAGAGGTGAAAAAGAGCCAGACTCATTGAGCAAAAAACTGCTTCAAAATGTATGTATAGTCTTCCTGAATTACACATAGATTTCTGTGCTTTTTATTAAAGGTGGACACCTTAAGGTATATAACACTTCAATAAAACAAATTCTATTCCCATATTGATATTGCATTAATATCCCTGTAGAACCAGGTTCATTTGTTTCATTGACTGGCTACATTTCAGTTAAGTTGTGACCTGACTGGATTTGGATCATGTTTTTTTTTTCTTTAATGACCTCTTATTAAAAGTTACCTTTCTCTATGCTGAGTGAGTCGATGGCCCTGTAGCCTGAGTTGATGATGCCGTGCTTTGCACCAGCAGCCATGACAGCATGGTAAACTGGAAGGCAAGAGTCTTTGGGAATGTGCAGCTCCCAGCCGAGCTCTCCCACAAATGACAGACGCATCGCCCGTACCTGGATGAGAAAGGGGGGTGGAGGAGGCTTAGAGAGCTGAGGGGAAGCTTGCAGAGGACCAAGCTGCCACACCCCTCCTTGTGCATGCTCACACACAAACACAAATACAAAAACGCTTCATCTTCAAGGACCAAATTTACTTGTCATCTATTTTAATGCAAACAACAGTTTCAGCATGCTGCTGCTGAAGGGAGAGAAGCAAATAACAAGAAAGCAGGGGGAAAGAATGAGAATAGAATAGATGCAAGGATAAGATAAGGTGCACAATTGAGGACACAGGGAAACTGTAATCTTGGTTTTAGAAATGAATGTTGTGTCCAAAGTGCTTTCAGTCCTGAAAGAGATTTTAAAAAAAAGCTTCTGGTGGTAAGAGGTGGAAATGATGGAAGGAGAGAAAAGAGGGACTGAGGCGATAGAGAAAATAGAAAAGAAAAAAAGATACAGCGAAAGCGGCAGAGATAGACTGAGAGATACATCTCAAAAACTTTCCAGCGGAAAGTAAACAAAGAGAGTGGAAAGCCCTGTACCTGCTGTAGTGAACTGCCTCACAGCTATAGAACAAATTACCCACAACCAGCCTCTCTCTATCATATAGTGGGAATCAATGGAAACGCAGGTACACAGCATACTTTGTAATTTTATTTTTTCTTCTTTTTCATTCACACAAGCTGAAGCATTTAACTACTTCACTCACAACTGGTACATGCACATTAATATGGCAGACAAGTCAGCCAGCATGATGACAAGAGGAGGACTTACCACATTGTGCAGTATGCAGCAACAGCTACAAGAACTGCCATGTGACTACTTTCTGTTTTTAATTTCAAAATTAAAGACTTTGGTTTAAGATTATTTCCTGTATCCATTATATAGGTTATAGTCGCAAGGATATAGGAATAGCATCGCAACTGAGATGGATGCAAAAGTGAAATATGAAGAAGTGAAAAATGATGAGAGAGAGAGAGAAAAAAAAAAAAAAAAACAACAGTTCTCCAACAGTTTCCCCAGTGGGGTGCTATGACAGCCAGGCCATCTGGCCAGCCAGGGATCACCCTGGGCCCCATATGTACACCATGAAACTCTGGGGAGGACAGTACACATAAGCCTGTGCTTGTTCACTCCACCAGATACAGTGGCGACAGAATAAAACACACAGAAACACACAACACATGTATGCCTCATGCACACTGTCACTCATAGATTTACCGGGCAAACATCAAATACAGATAC
Organism: Rachycentron canadum; assembly: GCA_038496675.1. NCBI lineage: Eukaryota > Metazoa > Chordata > Actinopteri > Carangiformes > Rachycentridae > Rachycentron > Rachycentron canadum. The sequence goes on from CM076666.1 coordinate 10,108,675, forward strand.
ACCAAACAGACATAAGCACAAAAATGCATATAAACATGAAATTGCAGGATCTAACATGAAGGCCAGTACACTTGCTTAAACTGGCAGAAAAGAGCAAGAGAGAGACAGAGAGCATGAGAAAGAGAGCGAGAGAGAGAGTCTAATGAGCTTTGAGGGGAGCATAGGGCAGAGAGAGAGCTCTGTTCTCACAGCAGTGCAGCCATTAAAATGTCACCCAGACAAGGCCAGCAACCAGCTGGAACGCAGCACCAGCTATTCATGCACGCACACGCACACGCACACACAAACACTCCTGCAGAGCTGTGAGAAGATGCTGACTGCAATCACTGGAGCGTTGCATTATTCATTCAAGAACAACTAAAACAGAGAGTGTATGTTTGGACATATGTGCTGCAGCATGTGCTGGTACAACATGCACTTTTTGATCCAAGGCCAGAAAACCCGTAGAGGTCAACTCAAGAAACTGAGGCCGAGCTGAAGCTGAGCACAATTGTTACTGTTGTTGTAAATATATAAATATATAATTTCCACAGCTTTTGCAAACAACAGCACAATAAACTTTGCTTTGAGTTTTTTGCTGCTGGACCTCAGGGGCAGAAATAGAAAGAGATAGAAGGCGGAAAGACGTAGAGAATCTGTAAAAGTCAGGACAAACTTGACATCTAAGTAAGTCACAATGATGCCTTGAGACATGCCATCTGTCCCACACACACAGTCTATGATCTCTGTTGACTGAATCTTTGAAATAATAAACTGGCTTCACTCAGCATGCGATTTGCATAGAAACATTTCTTAATTAATTGCCTTTTTTTTATTTATTTTGTGATTTATTTTATTTTTTATTTTGCCTTTTTTTTATTTAGTGAGCACTGACAGAGGTATTTTGAAGCTGATAACTGTGCCACATCCAATTACTGCAGAAATTAGTTGCATCAAGCAAGCGTGTGTGTGTTTGTGTGTTCTCACCTGATGTCCTGCAGCGTTGACAACTTTGTGGGTAGAGAAGGGGAAACCTTCATTGCTCAGGTCTGCATCCAACACCTCCTGAAGCACCTCTCGACTGCACAGAAAGAGAAAACACAAAAACTGTGCCAGTTAGTTAAAATCAGTCAATACATTTTTTTACACTTGCACCTATGTAGCCGGTGTGGTTTTCACATCACTGTGTTACATTACATTACAACTGGAACTATGAGAAAATTGTTTTTAAATCTAAATTTGAAATGTTTAAAGAAAAAAATAATACAAGCAGTACTTATATTTGCTGTAAAAATGTTCTCTCTCTCCTTCTCCCACAAACACACACACTCTAAAATCAATATTACATAAAGATGAGTCAACAGACAAAAAAAGGACTAAGTTTAGCTTACTTTGCTACTTGTATGTTTGTGAGTGGGCAGGTAGAGAATACAAAGCGTGAGGCCTTTTCTGGAAGATATTTTTGCAACAGTGTGGCAAGAAGCCAGGCTTGCAGATATTTGGGGAAGGGTTCAGGTTACGTTTGTGTATCTGGGTAGGTGTCCTTTTTTTTCTCTAAAAAGCAGTTGATGTGGCTGCTGTTGCATGCAATGCTATGGTGTTATAAGTGAATAAAATATGTTTTGCATGTATGCACATTGGCAGGCATGCATGGCAGGCAGGCATGGAAATCATGAAAGCCTGATCATTTCTGTAGGCAGTTTCTCTCCACCCTCAAGCAAGGTTTTCTTCACCAAACTCAAGAGCCAAAGAGGAAGGCCAATTAGCTACAGATAATCTGTGAATGGGTGTGTGTGGTTAAGGGTTCTTGCAACCACCAATTTGTTTTTCTTTCTCTTGCCACTTAAATATGGCTTTCAGTTGAGGACAAACACAACACACACACACACACAGCTTGCAGGATATCACATAATTTAATTTAATTTATTATAAATAAGATTCACAACACAGCAAACCAAGCACGCACCAGTTTTACCCTTTTGCACATGCTGCCAAGCTGTTTGAGAGAGAATCTACAAGTTCACTGACTCCCTCTCTCTACAGAATTTGAATGAGACATTTCTGGGAAGGAAAACACAGAGAAATGCATTTCAATAAATGCTGTAATTTTCTCTCTCCTCAAGCTTTAAAGAGATCCATTTGCTTCATAAGAGCCAAACATTGGAGGGCTGATTTTCTGCAGTTCCTCATATGTGGCAGAAACAATCAGGAGGAGCTGAGAATCATTACAGTGCGGTACAGAGGGATGCCAATCTTGTTTATATTATGCACACACACAGACACACACACAGACACACAAACAAGAAAACATCCAGAGATGCAAACACAGACAGGAGCTGAGTGCACTTTGGATGCTCAAGAAAACTCAATGAGCTCTATAATCAACATCCTTTTGTGTGTGTGTGCGCGCATGTGCATGTGTGTGCATGCACGTGTACATACACACACAAACACACACGCACACAGAGACTACTACTAGTGATGCACTGATTTCTGGTTTGGTTTAGGCAGTAAAAGCAAGAGGGATAGAAACATAAAAGGGGACAAGGACACTGAGCAAAAAGTGAGAAGTGGGGCGAGGAGACTAAGAAAGAGCTGGATAACATCATCAGAGACATAGGGACTGAGAGAAAAGAAAACTTAGGAGAAAAGAAAATGAGAAAAGCCTCAAGGAGAAGAAATCGACGCAGCCCACACAGAGAACAGAGTGGCCAAACCCTGCTGCTAGTAAGAGGGAAGAACAAAGACGGAGGGCGTTGAGGTGGGGAGGATAGGAGGTGAGAGTGGAAGAAAAAGATAGATCAGGAATTCAGAGAATGAGATCAGGAAGAGGTAAAGGTGGCCCAGCTCATTCTCTGAGTGAAGAACAAAGGAAAACTGTGGGAAGCAAGAAGAAAGTGACAAGCTTGGACATCCCTCCTATGCCCAAATGTGAACCTGTACAATTCCTAGATAAAGAAATCGCTAGATGATGGTTCTGGTGGAAAACCAAAGGAATACTCTGATATTCCTGTGGTTACATAATTTAAGCATTCAGTTAAAAGAGATTTTCAGAAATTTCCCAAAACCAGGGATCTGAAATGTGATAAACTCTATAATTTTATGAAGCCTAAGATAAACACTATACATTTGCTAAATCAGAGTATTTGATTTTTAGTCCTTTGAAGTCACCCCAAGGAATCAGTATGGTAGGCAGTGCAGATGAAAAGATGTGATTCTATACAATTACCTTTTATCGTGGAAATTCAAGTAACTCTCTAATGTCACGTGGGACTTAGAGTGAGCAAAGCAGAGCTCTTGGTTGAATTTGAACCAGTATCTACTTGATTCTTTTGTGAAGTTATACCTTCGTTTGGAGCTGGATCCAGACTAGAGTTTTTTTTTTTTTTTTAATTTTTCACAGTTTGAAAAACCTAGCATCCATTTAATCACAATACATGTTGATATAGAAGTCAAAATTTCTCTTGTCTCCGTGATGCTTCATTTGTTAAAAGGACAAGTCCAACTAGATTTAGATGACAGCATCAAGTCTTGCCAGGTACAATTATTTAAACCCCTCAACTGTTTTTGAGACCGCAAGTGGGAAATCTTTATCATTATCACTCATTCAGATGAAAAATACATGCAAATTTAATTGCAGGGTTCACAGCATCATGAAAAAGTCAATGGCTACATTAAAATGTAGAATTAACCTTGAATCTCCCTGTTTCTGTTTTCAGTCTAACTCTGTCCCTGCACCTCTCATGCCTACGGCCAAGTCTTGAGAATAGCCACTTAACCTGCTCTCCTCTTATCGATCCAATGGCTCATCCTTTCAGTTTCCCCACCTCTTCCCCACCGTCCAGGATGTGAATCATAACACATCCTCAGACTGGTCAGCTGCCTTCTTCCTTTCTTGCCTCTCCTCCGGTGCTCTTTGCCCTCACTCACTTTGTGAGTGACTGTCTCCATTCATTTAAACCCTCCCCCCTTTTCTTTTCTTTTTCTCACCTCTTTGGCCCCTGGATGCTGATCATCCCCATTTCCTCGGAGTGGTCTGTCAGGTGGCAGTGGAAACCTTGGTCCTGAAGAGCTGTTCTAATGTGGTTCCAGTTGTGTTCTGCAACACCACCTCCGATGGCTAGGTAGTATGCATCGCCTGGACCAAGGGTGGGAGAGAAATGAAACAATTAAGGGGAGTGAGACAGAAACAATGACACAACAGACACCAGATAGAAAACGTTTAAGCATAATGAAAATTTAAAATGACAGCACATGAATTGATAAAAATGATAAAAACACAATAAACAAAACAATGACAGAGGTTATATGTACATTAAAAAAGCAAAAAAGCAAGGCTAAATATGATGAATCACTCATCTTATCTTGCCTTGTTTTACTGATTATATTTTGTGCTTTCATGGAGGAGTGGACACATATAATGAGGAAGCAGAAGCAGGGAGTCACATTTGCTGTTTTGTTGCAAATTTCTTGACAGATGACAAAATATCAGTTAAAAACAGCAAAGGAACGACAAATAGAAGAATAGGCACCATACAGCACAACAATATAGCAGATAAATACAAAAACAGCACATACACCCACACACACACACTGTGTTTCTCACCGTTGGATTCTGGTGCCAGGGGCAGGTTGGCAGCACCAGGCTCCAGTCTGCTCACTGTCAGGTCAGCCTCCGCCCCTCCTCTTTTATTCAGCATGCAGGTGTACACAGTGGAGCCTGAAACACACATAAACAATTAATTCTCGCAGCATAATTTTTAGGCCAATTCAAAGTGTGTAGTCTGTTGGAACACAGAAATCTTGAAATAAACAATGAACCCAAAACTGAGGTCAATCTCTTGTTTGCAACTGATCGTTTGGGAGCAATCTAGTTTCTATCTGTTTTATGTGCCCGTGTGTGTTTTCCTGCACAACATGTGTGATTAAGTATACATTTTTAATACCCTCAAGTGTACTTACACTTCTTTCACAACCTTGTTGTTTTTAAAGGGGCAATCATTTTCTATCTCTGCCTCCAGGGACTACATGCGCCCTGACGACATGTGAACCTTGTCTTTTTGAACAATAGTTACCAAGGAAACGACTGAAGTATGAACCCCTTTAGAAACTGTAATGACTGCTGAGCGCATCACTTAACAAAGATGTTCATAATGAAGACATCCTCAAAATAATTTACCAATGAATGAATGCTGCATCTAATTACAAGAGACAAAACAAGAAGACATCTCTCATCCATTGGCCAAAAGGGCTGATGGCTGCAGTGACATGTTAATATGTCCCTCAGTCATCTCTCATTTGCCTGAAATATTGATGATACAGTTTCAATCTGTCACAGTTATTAAAGAGAATAGTGTCTAAATATGCCAGTGAAACACAAGTTACCCAGCTAGGACATTAAATACTCTCTGAGCAATATATATTGAGAACTGGGAAAGAGAGAGACAAAAGGATGAAGAGCACAGTCAGATAATGCGTTATATACCATGCTGAAAACGTTTTTGTGTAGCTACCTTCATACAGCAGTTAGAGTGAGAGCTGGTGCAATCAATAAAGATACTACAGAAAATTAATGAAATATTACATTTAGAGCTATCACACCGATAAACACATTTCTTGTGTAGAAGTTTAAAGGGCAATTTACACAGTGTGTGTTTTCAGGTCTTACAGACCTTAGGGACTACTGCATACAATAGTCGAAAAGTCAAAAGTTTGGACACACTTTCCAACTCACTTGAACTCATGCAGCTTGCTCTGGATCCACAAAGCTGTGTGAAGTCTAATAAATTGCCTGAAGTGATGTCACTTATGCCTGAAGAATACAAGTTTAAAGTTTTAAATAAAGAAAAATCTGAGGCTGTGAAAAGAGAATTAACTAGATCTATGCAGATTCCACCTCCTCTCTGCAAGAGGCTAGTGGCGCCAAGTTTCCATACAAGGCCGACATTGTTAAATGAGTGCAATTATAAATTGGTGAAGCACTCCAGTGGGTGAGTGTTGCACTTACAGCAGGTCACTAATTTGTCTAGACTGAAAATTGATGGACAAAACTCATGAAAGCAGAGATATCCTGGCTTCCCTTGTATGACACACTTTGACTTGACTTTGACTGGATCCTACAAAAAGTTACAAAAAAATTTCACAATCAAGTGACTCTCCTGTCACTACTTTCACCAGCACCTCTGAGAGACTGTATGCTGGCATTTTGAACTGTTTTTCTCATGTATTGGCATCTTGTTTAGTCCCTCCATGTATCTATGGTCTTTGTTTTATCAATAATTTCTCTCTTCTGGGTGTGTTGAAGCATGTGTAGTGTCCAAGTAAGTGTGTATGTGAGTGTATGTTTCCATTAGCAGCAGTCAGACTGACCTGGCTTCTTGTTGACGTCAGCAGTGAACAGCCAGTCAGCCGCCTTCTTGGCATCTGGTCCAGTGAGATAGAACTTTCCAAAGTAGGACATGTCAAACACGGCCACACCATGTCTACATGAGAGGCACTCGCTCTTAATCTGCATTTAGAAAAACAATTACAACACACTCATCCACTTAACAGAGACAATGACATAATAGAAAACTTTGAACTTCTGTTTTTGTCATGTCTCAGATGATATCCTTGGTCACTGCTCTGGGGAATGCTTCAAGAAGCCAGCATTCCCCAGAGCAGTGAAATAAAAAATAAAACTAATAGCTTGGTTTTGACAACAAGATCAGTCATTCCCTCTTAGAGGTGTATTCTCCAAGCTGCTGATTTGTTTTGGTGTTGTGCGCCATGTCCATGGACATTATTTCCCAGTAGGACCCATACTACCTTGCATCATGGGAGCCAACACATTGTTCATACTCATCTATCCACCTTAAATTATTTGGCCCATTGAGGAAGATGCAAGCAATTTGAAGAACACTGTTCTTCTCAGTACCACACATGGTCACACGTGTACATTTACACTCAGTGTCTTACCGCATCATGATGTGGAGGGAAGTCAAAGGTGTACTCTTTCCCCAGCAGTTTGTTGTATTTGTAGTCCACATTCTTCTTAATGTCATAAGCTCCATAGTAATCATAGTCTTTAACCTTTACAGGGGCAGAGGAAAACAAACAGTTAGACGCTAATTAATCATTACTGTTTCTCAAGAGTAGGGAAGGATACAGCACTGAACTTGATACTTGATACTGAGTCAGTGTTGTCCATTATTTGCAGTCAACCTAGTCCAGGAGTTCCTATCCAGCAAGTCATGTGAAAAAATTTGCATCTTAATTGTTATGTTCTTTCGTGCCTGTAGTCAATAGGTGGGTGCACATAAATCATTTGTGTGCATGTGTGTGTGTGGTTTAGGTGTGTGTCTCACAGGAGCAGGTCCATCTTTGTTGAACCAGCCAGGTCTCTCCCAGCCATGTCTCTCTTGGAATAGACAGCCCTGCTCAGTCAGCACCTAAAAACAAACAAAGACGCACAAACATGTAATCAGCACACAAAGATGAGATTGTTTACCATTTACTGTACTAAATAGTTACGTATGGATAAGGTGTTTTTTATTTGATCTATAGGCATATATTTACAAAATTAGCAGCTTTATATCATTATAAATAAATTAAATTAGTATCAACAATAACTGTAAGTGAAAACATCCACAGACAGAACAACCACAAATAGTAAATCTTGCTCAAGCACATTTTAACTGCTGTTTTTGAGTACATTTATAACAGCAATTGATTTTACCATTGTTATGGTGAACTTGCCAACAAAGAGTTCTCTTTTGCACACCAAGCAGACATAGAGCAACATTAGCGTTTTCTTGGAGTGCAATATTCACTCTCCTTGTAGCTCTGTTTTGGTCTCCACCATCTACTGAGAAAATTATTTGGCTAAATGTTTCACTAATTCACCATTAGAATAGAATTTGGTGCTGGGCAGGCAGTGTGCAGTGGGTTTCACAATCGTAGAACTGAGCAGTAAAGCTCAACCGAAATATAACATAACTGTGGTTATGTCACTACATTCAAGTCTTCCACTCCCATTCAAGTTTGAGCCATTTGATCCATTGCTAATATCAAAATAATCATTAGTTCATCTTAAAAAACCCATTAGAATCTGACAGTGAGCAACAGTTTACATTTTTAAATATTAAAACTTAATCGTACATGGAAGGAATTTATCAGAAGTGTAGGCAAAACCCTCTTTTAGCTCTGTTGCAAAAATAGTATGCTTGTTAATTCTTGATCTTTTGAACAGTGTTGAAATAAGATATTTCAGTGCTCACCATCCTCCTTGTTAAAACTGACAGTCGCCCACAGTTGGTAGGTATGTTCTGCTATGTTCTCCTCCTAGCAGGCAGCTAGCTGTCTCTTGCCAAAACTTCCCACACTGAGCTATATTTACCATCAGTGCTACCGAGGTGGAGAAAACGTGTGAGCAGCAATGTCAGAGATGGCCTGTTTGTGCTCCAAAATTATCTTGTATTGCCTCTTAAAAGTACTTGCACAGGGACAGCTTCCTTGGCCAATCAGTACCTCTTAGTCTTAAGACGTTGTCATGATTAGGAGCATGAGCAAGTATTGTGAACAAAAGCTCATTTAAAAAATAATTAGACTTTTCCAGTGTTTTTGCTTCTTCGCTCTGCCACCCCTACATTTATCTGAGGCTCTCAAACAGCAGGAACGCTGGTTGCTAGGTGATGGCCCTCGACAAGTGATTAGCAGGGCTCTGATGGGCTTGCAGCTGAGGGTTGGACCAACTCAGTCTCTCAGGGACTGTGCTCTCCTTTGAGATGCAGTCTGGCTACCTGAGAGCAGTGTCTTTGAAATGCTACATGCTGTAGCCGACTAGCAAACAATCTGATGCCACATTTACAATGACCATCACCATGATAATAGCTGAACCTGCACTTGTTATCGCGCAGATTAAGAACAGCCCTCATCAAAATAATAAATATGATTATAATAAACAGTCACATCACTAGCATGTTGCTCTTAAAATAAGTGGACCTCTCTTTATAAATCATGGGGGTCATTTATTTATTTTATTTTAAACCAAAAAGAAAGTTAGAAAGAAAGAGCACAGAATAGTTGATTTTCCATCTGATCCTAAATAGATTTTGCATTAGTTCAAAAATCTTACAGCACTGTTATTTCCTTTCATTGTAAATAGTTATCTCCTGTTTTTAACTACATCTTTTCTTAAATGTTTCCACTGTACAGCACCTTGTAACCTTGAAAAGTGCTTTATAAATACAAGTTTATTTATTCTATGAAGAGTTTGAATAATAGAAAGTGGCCAGGAAAAAGAAAGACAAAACAGAGACGAGCTGCTGATTATAAACCTTATGTCCTTCAGAGGATTAAAGAGAACAGAGTTAGATTTGACTGTTGACAATGTTATTTTCAATTTCTTTCTTCGTGTTTTTCTGCAATCAAAAGACAAACTTAATTCAAAATACAAGACCATTTTTCAGTCACAATCCACGGACTAAAAAACATTTAAAGGTTACCCTCCCTTCATGCTTTTTGACTGCTCATTGAGTACAAAAAAGCCCTTTGGGAAATCTGTTTAATTATGCAGGAAAGGTGTCAGGGAAGCTAAATATAATGAGCTCTAAGAAAGCCGTATACATGGACTACAAAATACACTGACAACACTGCTAATGCAATTTGTGAAACAGTAATCTGTTCTGAAGGAATGCCTGCATGCGTGAGCGGGGGTAGAAATTGCAACAGTTAAAGGTAAATGAAGTCTGGAACAGGAAAGCATGGCTAAGTGGGTCATTAATGCATAAAATATGGTGGCGAGGCCCATTAAGAGCTTGTGTCAGGCTTAGCAGAGAAAGGAAGCTGAAAGACATCCAGGACCATGCTACTGAAGCTAAGTGTATCATTTATAGTCATGTTGGCAGTGATCGCATTAATAAATGTAGCTGCTGGAGAAATGTTACACAGCTAAAAAAGTTAAACTGAATCAGCTCTGGTTTTGAGTAAATGAGACAGGAGGTGACAGAGATGGGGAGACATACAGAATGAACAGACAGAAAGAAGGGTGACAGAGCTAAACATATTGAGGAAGATGGGGTCAGTATTTCTAATGTTGCTTTTTGCAACTGAGATGTACCCTATTCACCATCTGTCTAACACAGATGTTAAAGTATGCATAAACTTAAAGCTTTCGGCAGCATTGTTTATATACTGATTTGCTCTATCATCACGTTACCGTAACACTGAGGTTAAAGAAGCTAATAGAAGGAAAGAAACAGTGGTACCTATTTTTCTCTCAAAAAGACCACAGGAAGAAGGAGAAACACATCCTTAATATGTAATAGCAGGATAAATTGTGTTGGGAAAGAGCCAGATGTGAGAAACATGTAAAGGAAATACAGAGGGAACAGGACAGGGAGTGGAACGAATGGCTGGAGGAGAGAAGAGCAAAAATCAGGTAGGTGAAAGAGAAAAGGAATGAGTCATACAACCTCTACAAATACAGAAGTGATCAAAGATGACTGGTCAGGTTATTTGGCAGAAGAGATGTGCCTGTGACTTAAAGAACTGATCTGGTTTCATCTCTGTTCGGAAACCTAGCCAATATGGGTCCAGAAAGTTTCACATCAGGTATGAAAAAGCTAAAAGGTGTCTGTCAAAATCCTCAGAGATCCGCAACACTGCCCACATGTTTTCACTGAAAGCGTAAGCTCTGCTTACCTCACTGTATGCTTGAATAAAGCCAAGGTTAATCTTAACGTTTATCAGATCCAGGAAAAATATGTATAAATATGGTCTTGAAACGCAGCTCAAGGAGGATGAAAACGCTGCAAACTGTTTTTATCTGTATATTGAGAATGGAAAAATAACAGAATCACTAACACAACAATTCCACATAGGGTATTTTTGCTTATTTCATCATTCCGACCATGCATTTTTGTATTTACCAATTTAACGATTTAATTTCCCTAAGATATGAAAATGTGTCTAATAGTGTGGATCAGTCAGTCAATTGTTCATTTATAGTTCTTTTCATTCCTTTTCTACATTTTATTAAGTAATTCCTGTACAGAAGAAGAAAAACATATCTTTGGAGTTAAACCTATGCTGGCCCAACTTAAAATGACTCAAACCACAGTTGAAAGTTGTCTCACTAACTCACAGCGGAAATGGAGTGCATCAGGGTTGTTTAATTGAAGTCTGAGAAACCTTTGTTTTAACCGTCTGCACTGAAGATTAAACTGCTTGTCAAACCTGATGGAAAGGGTCCTTCCTCATGTTTCGGCTGGCCAGCGGCTCATCAAAAGGGAACACCACAGAGTAGTTTTTAGCATATGACTCATGGCTCCTCTCCCTGATCCAGCGTTTGTTGTCTGTTAGTGAGTTATGGAAACGCCTGAGATGGGAGAAAGAGGAATTCAAAAGATTAACAATCAATAAAAGTCACAATCATTCAGACTTAATTAAAATGTCATTATTATTCCGTTTCTTGCTGTTCTTTGATCAATTCTGAAGGTCAAAATCATGTTCAGCTATGAAACTTCCTGTGGTAACTGCCACTGTTCATGGCCTTTATCTGTTTCTATACAATTTTGTATGTATATATGTACCTGATGTCATATCCATACATATCCTTTTCAGGGCGGCCATGTATAATCCAGTGAGCCAGCTCTCTACCACAACCACCCCCCAGCATCATACCTGACACAGAAAGAGAAAGGATGGCACAGAGGCCGTTATGAACAACCAATTCCTTATAGAAAACATTAAATATTGCTGAGCAAGTTAGTTAATCAATCAATTTATGCATCAATAAAATACTTGCGGCTTCTAATTTCTGAACATGAGTACTTGCTTTTTCATATGTAATTTTAAATGAAAAATCTTTGGGTTTTGGATTGGAATTACTATTTAAGATTATTTCCACTATCAATAAATCTGTCTTTAATTAATTGCTTAGTTGATCAAAATGTCAAAAGAAAGAGAAAAATGGTCATTGTGTGTTTCCCAGAGGAGACAGCACTATTTTGGACTGATGATCAAACAAAACAAAAAGGCATTCACATTTTATAAATTAAATGATTCAGCAATCAATCAAACAAATTATATTGTAACTTATAATGAAAATGTACAACTACTTGGGGGATGAAGAGAAGAGAAGAGAAGAGAAGAGAAGAGAAGAGAAGAGAAGAGAAGAGAAGAGCAGTTTTTGTCCTTTGCCACAGCCTCTATATGTCATCTGGCCTACAGAGCATTGTTTCAACCTTTGTTCCATCATTTGACCCTTGCTCACAGCTGCCCCTAAGCAATATGACTTCATCAGCTGCACCCAACGGCTGCAGCATTCTGTTTATTTCAACTCAACCAACAAACACTGGCAATTCAATATTTTATCCATCTAGTCCCAAAACTGCTGGGTTAATGAGCTGCTCCCTTTTAGCAACCTCCTGTTGCTGGTAATTAGCATACATCATATGTCTAAGTGTGTGTGTGTGCACGCGTGTGTGTGGGTGTGCACACATACACACTCCTGCATGTGCTGCAAGCACAACATCAATATGCAGCTGCATGGCCAATGTGTCCTTGTATCCCTCCTTCAACCCTCTATCTCTACCACTCGCAGCGTCCCCTCTCCCTCCATCTCTCATCACTTCACTCATCTGCGGGCACTGTCACTCTGGGTCAAGCCTGGGTGGACATTTGAATGGCGGGTGGGATGGGTGGATGGATGGGTGCAGGGATGGAGAGAGAGGGAAGAAGGCGAGCAGGGGGGTGATGAAGTTCTCCCAAAATGCTGTGGAGACAACCAGCAAAGCGAGGTGGCACTGATAAATGTCACCAAAGATAACCATGCTGATGTGTGAGCATGTATCTGAGTGTGAACCCTCATGCTCATGCTTCCACTCATTCTGTCCCCTCTCTGCTCCGCCTTTGTTCTTGCCATCTGTGTCTTATTCTATTATTGCTCGTTTACGATGGGCAAACATTTGTTTTCCTTTCTATGTCATTATCTTTCATTCCCCCCTGTCTTTTGATATATCCCCTCTCCTGACATGTACAATGATGTCGCCAGCATTTTAAAATATGCTTTTTAAGAGGGACACTTATTGTATTTATACTTCTTCATCATAGCAGCCCACTAACCATTGTATTAAGTGATTTGCATGTAAAAAAAAAACAAAAACATTGAGATATTTAGGTAAATAGTCTTTTATATATATATATATATATATATATATATATATATATATATATATAAACATTTGTGTGTGTCATAAACAGCTTATGAATTAGTGGGTTTTAGCCAACAACAGAGTCCTTTCACCACCAAATACTAATCAGTTCATCCTCAGGTCCAATTGAACATTTGTGCCAAATTTGAAGAAATTCGGTATTCGGTACCGGTATTACTGAGATATTGCATTCACAGGAATGGAATGTACAGACATATTGACAACCCAAAAAAAATGCCTGAGGCATAAAAATAAAATATTTCAGTAGACTGGTGGCTTGAATAAGCAGCTAGCTTTGTTCTGTCCAAAGTCCAAAAACGTGGCTACCAGTATCTATTATCCTGCAATGTACCTATTAGATTTAACCTGTAAATAAACATAAATGTATGTCCACCAAGCATTTATGTGTAGCATCTAGAGTTGCCAGATGTGGTCGGTGAACTGAGGTTTTCTAAATGGCACCAAACCTGCCAGAATAGCCATTTCCATCTGCTTCCAGTCTTCAAGATCCAAACATAATCTTGACTTTACTTAAATTTGAAGTAGTGTCTAACTCCACATTTAAATTTACTGAAATTCTGTTTCAGCAACACTCTGTTACCTGCAAATTATCAAAACTATGCTTGGTAAGAGGTGAATCTGATTCAGCCCAAGCTCCTCTTTAGGGGTACCATAATGCCTTCTACTTATCTCTACATCCAAAGAGCAACTGTTACTAGATTGGGGAATGAGGTCTTGATGCTATTTGCGTCATTGTCTATCATAGCAGAAAGCATTATGCCGCTGACCCCAATGGTTGTCTCAGGCTTCAAAGTGTCCTGTGTCTCATAATGTGATTAAAAAGGCCTCAGCTTGCCATAATACCTGGGCAGGTGCTTATGGCTGTGATTATGAACAAGATGGTGGTGCAGCTGGGTAAGAGGTGCAGCAGTTAAACAAATGAACCCCAACAAGTAAAACAAAACAACTGGAGGCTTAAAACGTTACAAAGCACTCAATGATGATGACGATTTTTTTTTTTTTTTTTTTAAATGTGAATTGATTTTTACCCTCTGGTTTATGAATTGCATCTCCCCTTGTACTGGCCTCCTTGTACTTTGTCTCATTGAACAGATTTAGAACTTAGTGCTTACTTAAAGGTCTTGAGCATTGCCCCCCACTTGTAAGTCACTTTGGATAAAAGCATTTGCCAAAAGCATAGATGTAAATGTCATTTGTCACTTAAGACTCCACCTCTCTGCACGTCTAAAGCCATTGTCAAACTCTAGAGCTCAACCCTGCAATCATTTGCTCTAATGCAGAAAAGCTTTCACGCAACTGTTTAACAATAATGGCCATTACTTTACCCTTTACGCCTCCTCTATCCCTGTTTTTCAGATTGCTGAGATGCTAACATTCCTCCCTGTCTCATGTCAGAGGTAAGCTCGTGTGTGAGTGAAAGTAGAATGACTTGTGTTGTTGTTTGTACGTGTATGTGTATGTGTGTGTCCTCCGTGGACTCCAAAGCACTCCATTATTCATTTGTACCTTGAGAGTATCCACAGAGATTGATAAAGGCTGAGTCAAAGTCTAGGAAAAACACTCTTCGACCATTTCAGCTTGCCTGTATTCTTTCTGTTTATTTACTTTCTTTGAAAATTCTTGACCTTTTCAGCTCTATCCTTTCATTGTTTTCTCAAGGGAAAGCTCTAAACCATTAAGTGTACAAAGTTTATGAAGTAAATATGTTGGAGATGTCTTTACACAATCATTATACCCCCTTCAATTCCCTTTCTATTCTTTCGTTTCTTTAAAAGCCCCCTCCTTTTCAATCTTTCTGTCTGCACAGCACTTACCAGCACTGTTGAAGCCACATCCCAGGAAGAAACCTCTGACCTCTGGTGCCTCTCCCATCAGCGGCTTATGATCTGCTGTGAATGATTCTGGAAAGAGACAGAGAGAGAAACTGTGTAGGCAACAGTAGATACAGAAGTTAACCACAGAGTTGAAATATTACCCTGAACAGTGGTTTTAATTTATGTAAAAGCCCCATTGGCATTTATGTTTCCTCTATGTCTTTCAAGTCCTTTATTTATGGGATACATTTAACCCCTTAGAGAGAAAGAGAGAGAGACCGCACAGTAAGCACATAAATATATAAGCGCTATAGTTGTGTCACTGAACAGAACTTAAAGAGTAAGAGATCCAAGGTCAAGCGCTTCACTCACAGAGGCTAAAAATACATGAATGCATTCACTCTCTCACACAAAGTGCACACAAACACTTAATCTTCATATGATGTACATCTGCCATATTCAATTGCCTGCTGAAATTGCAAAAATAAAACATATTTAACCTTTAACCTCAATACTTAACCAGTCTTATGAAACGGGGGGAAACTACCAAAACAGTTTTATTACCTTTATTTTATTCTCTATCCTCACCACAAGTACTCATAATACCTTAATCCTCGTTGAGAGTGCTTCAATATTCTACCACTTTCTCACAAAGGAAACAGTTGAGGACTAAACTAGCTATGAAATTTCATGGCTCATGGTGGTGTATTTAATTGTACATTAATAATAATTAATACATTTGAAATCAACCAAAAGCTAGCCTCAAAGCAAGCAGCACAAGTGTTGAGATGGATCTACAGCAACTATGCCAAGACTCTCCTAAAAATCTTTTATATCCTTTTCATCTCCCTCTGAGCTTTGTCTTTATTGATTTCTGACCCTTTTTGTTTTTTCTTTTTATCATAGTTTTTCTAGCTTTCATCTTTCCTCATTCATGTCTCTACTCATGATGTTATCTGTCCTTTTTTTCCCTCTAAAATCTCTATTGTCTCCAGTTCTACATTTGTGTATATACTTAGCGCTTTCTTTCTGCGTTCCTTCTAGATTGCTCTGTTTTCTGTCTCCGTCCTGTCTAGATATGTGTGTGTATTTGTGTTAAAGTTTGTTTCAGGTGTCACTTGTTGCACCTTATAAAATCTATCACTCATGCACTCTCCAAACAGCTCAGCTGCATCACAATACAATGATGAAAAATCCAATTCCATACTGAAACTCTTCAGGCTGCACAGCAAAAGAGCAACTCACTCAACCAACATGGCAATGTGATATTGCCTGGACAAGGAGTCAGACTTGAGCTAATCAAACTATCTCCTCTACAAACATGAAACATAGGCTGCCAGTTTACGTATTCATGAGTGTGCACAGTATGGGAACAATGAATATGATATTATATATTATTTATATTATGGATACATTCCACTTTTAAATTAGTGTGATTGAAGTTGCTTGCTCCCTGCTGTAATGCATAATGTTATAAGAAATATGCAAGAAAAGAATGCAGTATTTTCAAGAAGTTTTTCCGTGGAACTGCTGTTTGTATGCACAAGCTCCTATATGTGTATGTACCTGGTCCACAGACAGTGGACTTGATGCCAGTCTGCTCCAGAGTAGGGACTCTGTTGATTGCACCCTCAATATGTTGCATGAATACATCCCAGTCCAGGTCAAACAAACTGAAGGCAAATTTATCAGACACCTAGGAAAGAAAATACAGACATTATTATTTACACTAAGCTTAAAAGAAGGAATGTATGCTTTAAGAACTCTGTTTTATAAATCTGCCAAAGCATGCCAAAAAATAGCTGTATGTTTTGGGTTGTTGTTAAAGAGCATTCTTGTCAGTTTTTACAAAAATGACTTTAAAACCAAGTTTCAAAGAAAATTATGTATCCTGCTGCAAGAACACATTGATCTTCATAAACAGGAAAAATAACTTCTGTTCTGAGAAAATGCAAATCAGTAGCTAAAAAACAAACCTGTTTGTTTAGAGTTATTATTCAGAATCAACACAGATAAATTTCAGCAACTCTGGCTGTTTTGTTAATAATCGCCACAAAATTAATCCACACTATTAATGTAGATTTTTGGCTGTTCAATGGTGTTGCACCACCTCAAAGTTATTTATGGATATGTTCTTTTTTCCCCTCCTCTTCACTGTTGACAAAAATATTAGCGACTTCAGCACAAACATGATACCGTAGATGGTCAACTGTGTCAGCGAGGAGCACACTGCAGCCACACACATCCTGTTGAGAGTCTGTTAAATCTATTCTTTCACACCAAGAAATCAGCATCTATCAAATCAGACCCTTCCCTCTCAGGTCCTCGCTCAAGATTTAATTTGCTCCCATCTGGACTTCTGCAACTCCCTCTTTGTCAGCCAAGCCAAAATGCAGCCTTCAGCTCCTACATCTCAAGCCGTGAAAGTGCAGACCACCTCGCAAGTCACCCCTCCTACACTAATCTGACTGAGTCAGGGTGCTCAAATTCTTAAAGTCCAGCACGCCAGCTTGTGCTGTGCAATGCCATTTTAATCAGTGACGCATTTCTCCTTATAACCCGACACTGATCCGGTCAGCCCTCCACTGAAACTTGACTCTTCTCCATCCTGGCTCCTGGATGGTGAAATGCAACTCTTACTTCCCACACAAGGAGTGATTCTCTTACTTTCAGAGGGCGACTGCTTTTTGGAGTCACTGAAATATCACTCTGGACACATCACCTTACTGCCTAAGATGCTAAATGTGTTAAATATAAGCTTTTCATTGAGCTAAAAGTCTGGAGTTAGACAGAGAAGCAAATGGCATACTGAAAGGAGCTCCTGTGGCTGAACAATGAACGTCAATGGTGACGCTTTCAGTTTTGATTAAGACATGAACGTCACATGGGTGTGCAAGCTGACACCAGCTGCTTTCATGTGAACAAAGAATTCTGCATTATTACCGAGCACTAACACTCAACTGGAGTATCTGAGGAGCAGTGCTCTTTGTCCTAGACATCACACATCTCTCAATCCCTCCCAAGCCATCGATCCTGCTCATCTTCACTCAGTAGGCATCTTCTATTCTCTCCCCGTCTCCCTGCTAATTCTTCTTTCTGTATCTCCTCTCTTTCTTCCGCCATCCGCCTCAAGACATCAAAGCAACGCTCAGCTGCAGAATGAGAACAAAAGAAGCTGCTTTTGCACAAAGAAATCCTCTAAAATGTAAAACCACTGAGGAGTGTAGACAGGGAGGCAGCCAGACAGAAATTCATGAAGTCACTCAGAGGCAGGAAGATATTATCAGTGTCCTGCAAAAACCCTGTGTCTCCTTTCATAGAAACTGAGACTAAATATATTTTTAACAATTAACATTTGGACTCTACCTTTACATGGTTATGATATGAGTACTTGGAAATCCTTCCTTTGCATTTCTATAGCTCATTCTCACAATTGAACAGGTGGACCAGATAGTAGTCTTTACCTGTGAATGGAATGGGTCCAGGATTACATCACTTTGTAAGAGAACAGATCTTAAGGAGTAAATAAAAGAAGCAGTAAACAAAAGCAGAGGGGCCAGACACCAAACCTGCCAGATCAATTTCAATTCTAATGCTCCATTAAAAGCAATTTCACCAGTAAAGAGGCTAAAAATATTAAGGTTTGTGGGTGGTGCTAAAAAAAATGGTTATGGGGTCATTAAAATAAATGGGATTATCTCATTTGGAGCATGTATTATGCTCATCAGTCTGCCTATTAGAATTAGAATATCTAGTATGAAAGTAATACGTCGAGTAATGAGTGTCATCAAGGCTGACAACAATACTTATTTGATAACCTTACCTTGCTGAGTATGATTTTTTGCTAGAACCACTTGTTATTTAAATTAAAAAACATCAGGTTATCATGTATTGAAACCATCCACGGAAGAACTTCCAGTATTTGAAGTTATCAGTTTTATTAGTTTTTTGCATTACAAGTTAGATAAGTCAGCTTTAGACCATTCATATTTTAAGCTTATTACTTTTTTGCCTTTTGACAGAGCAAGTCTAGTTGTACCCCCTGCCTCCAGTCTTCAAACTAAGCTAATTTAAACACACCCTGAGTCCAGCTCCAACAAATTATTCAACATTTGGAGAAATATGCTTATTCCCTTTCTTGCAGAGGGTTAGACAAGATTGATACCACTCAACTTTGTACTCTAAAGATGATAGCTGCAGGAGATTTACGTTTAATATAACTTAATACATATAATAAAATGATGATATTGCCACTTTTGCAGAGGAATATAATATTTTCATCCACCACTGTGGGAAGAATAGTAAATACACACAAACACACACACAGGTTTAAGAGTCCTGTTGTGAATACAGTTTGACCTCCAAGCTAATGCAGCAGTAAGTAATGAAGACCAGGGAAAGAAAACATTAAATAAGCAATGAGGTCACAGTGACATACAGAATGAGAAGTATATAAACAGAATTGAAGTTTATTCAGAGACCTAATTGAAGTATTTGATTTTATGTCAAACAAGACAGACATTACATCATGTCTCTCACTCAGGCACACACAGTCAATATGTGAGGTTTCTGAATCGCAAGCTATTGACAGAAAATATGATGGTTAATTTTTACTTAATTAATTTAATTCAGAATTTTCATTATACAATATTCAAGCTTACCTCATCCCAGAAGATGGGGTTCTGTTCATAGCCACCCACAGACAGGGCATCACCTTGAAGCCGCAGGTACACTGATGCATCATGGTCCCTGACATTAGGCATGTTCTGTAAAAGAGTAAAGATCAAAGTGGAAGCAATCAAAACATTAGTCCAAACATATTCCACTGCACTGGACAAGAAACAAATAAAGGACCTTAACATATCAGAGGCCCTAAAACTATATATATATATATAGTTATATTTTTTTTAAACCAGATAATTGAGTAGAATTGTCATTAAAGTTGTGAAAAAGGCAAATTTTCCCTTTACCAGATTTTCAAATGATATTCAGTGTATTTTGGTACTTTAGGCAGTGGCACATGTACAGAAGTGTCTTCAGGATGGGACACAACATCCATAAACATCCTTACAGCACCAGTGGCACATACCATGACATGCGTTAACAAAGCATAGCGTTTCTTTATGTATGGCATGACAGCAACTGACAAACCATGAAATGTTGCTTTCAAAACTCAGCAGAGGGAAACATTCATCCTCTTGCATCCCAGTAAATAATCTTGTCTAGTGTCTAATGAATAGTTACATTTCAAGTTTGTTTTGTCACTTGTATTCATTCTGTCGAGAATATTTTTCATTCCAAAGTCAATTGGCTCTCTGGGTACAAAACCAAAATACCAGTGAACAAGCTGACATTTGGAAAACGACTCACTACATTTAGTAAAAGCCAGTCTGCTCCTTTCCTCACTTTACTCCATGTGATCAATACTGAGCGCTGCAATGCATTCTGTTCTTCATCTCCTCACGCAGATGAAAACAAACAGCAGTTACTGTCAGCAAGCTAGCTATTTTTTAATTTAAGGACACCTCAGCCTTTCAGGACAAAAACACATCTATCCACACACAGACCTGCAGTCAGCATTTGATGTTTGACCTGAAGTTGCACACCCTGGTGAGAACAGATTTCCTCACAGCATCTGAGAGTGTGAGTGTGTCATTTTTTGTGTGGGCTGATGTCAGTGTACATGATGTAGCAGTAATGCTGGTTAAGCTGCTCTTAAACTACATAACACAGAGAAGCTCTGACAGCGCGTCTAAAACCACCAGCCTGTGGAGGATGAGCACAGTTATGCATGTGTACACTAACTAAATCCAACACACACAAGACAACACAACACTCAGAGTCACACAGTTACAGTGGATCATGATAACCAGCCGTGTCAGACATGTCTTAAAGCTGCACATAGAAGCCCCCCAAAACGCACACATGCAAAGGCATACACATACACACAGATACACCTAATATTTACGTGCACAAATAAGCAATCTTCCTTTCTCTCTTACACAAACAAGCATGCACAAATCAACTGCAACACACCCTAACAGTTTGGGCCATTATATGCTGAAATGCGTGTAATCACAGTGCCCCCTGTTGGTCATATAAACCAAATACATACTGATGAAGGAATTTCTGTTTCCGTGGGGGAATTAAATGAACAATCAAATCTAAATTGGAATAATACAATAGTCTATTAAGATAACTGAATAAGGCATTATAAATTAAATCTATTATTAATGCCACACAACTGCAACATGTGAACAGGTAAAGACAAGTGTCATAAAAAAAAAATCAGACGTGGCAACAATATACCATTAAGACCCAACTCTAGAGTACACTAATAAATATTACAGTAGAATATTTTAACGTTTCAAGAATGCTTATTGCACTTGGAATAAAGGACTTATTTTTGGTTGCCACAGGCACCTTATAGTGCCTTCAGACTCTCATACTGAGAAAATAAAGGATGGGAACTGTCTGTCAAGATACTTAAGGCTTTGTCTCTTTTCCTACACAGCTCACGCTTCATTTGGCGCTTTGCAATTATTTTGCTGGCAATACCAACTTCTCTAACCAGCTTATTCCTCAGATTGGAGTTCAAGTGGCCAACCCCATAATTCAAGTGGAATATTAAAAAACACTCTCATCAGGGTTGGTGCGCACAATGTCCAATACTGATTGACTCACTTGAAAAATCTTAAGTCGCAGGAGTAGATGCTGTGTGTATTTCTTCAAAGTATAACTAGAATTTTTAGAAATATTAATATATTTATATATGTATATATATTTACATTCCATTCTATTCCATTTTATCTAAAGCACACAAATATAATCTTAAAATGTATAACCTGTTAAATTACAAGTTGTTGGAAACATCATTCTGCTTTATGTAGTAATAACAATTAAATTAAGATTAGTTTGAGTTAGTTAGTTAGTACATTAACAAGCTCTAGAATTGCAATACATGAATTAAGTTAAGGTGACAAACCCTGATGATGGAAATCAAAAGATTACATCTGAATCTAAAGTTGAAATGTATAATTTTTGGACTGAGTGTGCTATCAGGACCTACAGAGTGGTGTGCCAGTGCTTGGTTATATTTTTAGAGTAACATATTGTTAACTACAGTCAAGCTGTTTAGATATGACAGGTGGCTGTCCTACCTGTATGCCCTCAATTCTCTCTGTCACTACATAGGCATGGTGCATTGCTATGAGAGGCACCTTCACTCCAGCCATTTCCCCCAGCTTGGTGGCCCACACACCTGCACGTAACAAACAGAGACAAAAAGTGCAAAATCATAACCACCTTGTATCCAAAGGGAAAAGCAATTTCAAACCATATCAGCAGAGAGATCATGTAATTACTACTCCTTTATACTACCCCTGAGGTCCATTCAACATGGCCTTATCACAAACTGTACACAATGTACCAACCAACCAAACCAAAACCCTTGTCACCTGTGATTGACTTTGTCTTTGGGATGACTACTTTGTTGATCTTGTCTGAATCTCACCTGCACAGTTCACCACACAAGGCGTCTCAATGGTCCCATGAGGGGTCTCAACTGCCTTCACCCTCTTCACCCCAAGGTCATCTGTCCGCACTTGAATACCAGTCACAGGGCAGTTCTCAATCACCTAATTTAAAGAGGACAGCGAGGAGTTATTCACATACGACATGGAGATAGTGTGTATGTGCTGCTCCACTGTTGCAGTAGTCCCTCTATGTAATGCACAGAGCAGTTGTACAGCAAATCAACCAAATAATATCTGAGCCTTTTCAATATCTGCCTACAGAGCGTGTGAAAAGAGTTTCATTCCCAAGTGAAGCATGCTGTGAAAGTGGTATGGGATAATTTGGAAACAATTTGCTGTACTTCATATTCCCATTTTCATAATTCCTATATAATAAATAATTATACAATAAACTGATACAAAATTCTTGAAAATGCTGTAACTATATAAATTAGTTATCTAAGAGTAACTTGTTATATTGATATTGATGTTCTCAATATCTCCATTAACAGTACAATATCTGCAGCCTGCCACACAACGAAATGGCTTCAGCAATCTAGACCAAAGAAAAGTAATATAGAAATGGTTGTTGTTGTGACAATTGTTATTTAAAAAAAGCCTGTGTTGTATTAATGAAAAGTCTTACCTCTTTATTTTTATTTTATTATATAAAAAATAGTTGACTAGATAAATAAATATGACTAGAAAATATATTTAATCTCAGTTTTGAATTCAAAATTTTCTTCTCTGTTAAACATAGGAATAAAGTGTTGTAAAGTGTGACTGTATGTGTTGTGCTAAATTTGTGTTAAAGATAATAACACAACAGACTGGACCTTACTTTTACATAAAATGCTCCATAACAACACTGACAATCATAAAGACGCAGGTCATAGACAGAAGAAATGTGGCTTTCTGTGTTACATTTACTGACCATTGAAGCCCTCATCTGTTTGGAACATCAATTAATGTTTAGCTTCACACGAAGGTTATGACACAGCTACCTACACTAGATTCTCTTGTTCGGATAACGGTGCTATTACGTGTGCTATTATTAGAGTTAACTGTTATGTCACACAAAAACATTCCAGACAGCAGCTCAGACTCCAGAAAATCAGATCAGACCACAAAAGGTATTTTTGAATTAATTTTGAAAAACATTGGAACATGAAGTGCACAGAAAAGTATGCAAAGCTGAAATCAAAGACCATTAAAATTTTAATTCATTCATTTATTCTAACTGAGATGTTGCATTGTAACTTTTTTCAAACTTAATTCTGATCCTTTAATTAATAAATTAAATAACTTCAAAAGGGGAACTGACCTTTATTTGGTTTACTAAACTGCACTGACAAAATGCACTGTAAGTATGTTCATGTTCCAAAAAGAAACCAACCAGTCAGCATATCACTACACATTACCGTGGCTCCCCTGGCAGAGGCAGCTCTGGACAGGGTGGTACAGGTGCCTGCTGGGTCCATGGTGCCGTCTTTTGGTACATACAGGGTTCCATACAGGTCATCAATGTTCATCAGAGGATACAGGTCCTTGGTCTCCGCAGGTGACAACACATGGGACTCAATGCCATAAACTTTACCCAGCTAGAAATGAGGGAATATGACATGTTTTAGTGGTTGTGGTTTTGCCTGACAAGGATTTATTCACCATAAGACAGTTTTTAATACTGTAATAAATTACTTACAGGAGAATCTGGCATCATATCAACATTTAAATACATCTTTGTCTTTTGTGACCTTGACATAATAATGAAACAAGGATGAATACTCGCTTAATGAAAAGCCAATTTAATTTGTAGATAAAGCAAATTTCCATTTCTACAAAACATTTTACACCAAAATCTGTATTATTCACTGCAGCCAGGACGAACACCGACATGAACACCACAACTAAACCTGCAACCCCTGAGATACGGTATTATCCACAACATGAAGCGATTTCTTTCTTTTTTAATGTCAAACTATTTTAATCTTAAACAGAACAAAGAGTCAGTGAAGGATTTGTGTATAAAAACACGTTAGTTACTGTTTTTGATTATTTCATTACTGGTAAGCAGCTAACCGCATTGAGTAAACTTCACACAAAACTTCCTACAAGAACCTCACAGTAAAACATTTGAAGTAAAAGTTTATTATCTTTCCTACTGTGAAACAGCAGCAGTGTTGAGTTAAAGTCACGAGGGCAGCATATCAAGTTTTTAACAGAATTGTTCATGTAAATATTTTTACTGCCTTTTCATCACAGGATTGTGCACTAGTTTGGTGAAGTTTCAAGTGAACTTTGAATTTCCAACTCTCTCTCACAATCAAGGTAAACAAAGCACTTCCCACTCATGTGCCACCTCCTCGTGTTGAGCAATTAAAAACTCAAATATCGATTCTGTGTTTTAGGAGAGCAAAGAGCTTTTTGATACAGCACAAATGAGTCTGATTTTTTGTTCAGGCTCCTATAACTTCTTTTCTTCTTTTGAATTTATTCTTGTATTCTTTTGATGGCAATGATAAACCTGGATGTGTAATGCTCTTTCATCCCACCTGCCCTCACTGCTGTAACTGCTGTATGCTCTGTCTGAAGTCTTTTTGATCTTGCACAAAGTACACTTGAAAAAGATCTGCATCTTTTTCAAGTACATATCAGTGGACCCAGTGACAATTGTTGCTATGGAAACCACTTAAAGCTTCATTGTTTGGATCCTATGACAGTTGATGAAAAACAGCTGGCAGGCAGCTGCAATAATGCACATTACAATGTAGCATTCACAAATGTTCAACATCTCCATAAGAGGCTGATCATTATTTGTTTGATGATTTAAGTTTCTTTCTCAGTTCTATAGACTATTTAATTAGATTTACATACCACTGTCAGTGACATAAATTAAAAATGCAATAGAAAATGAAATTATTCCCATGATTTGTTTGTTAAAAACTGTGAAATTATCAAATATCAAATTAAAACTTAATACAGTGAACAGCACCAATTTCTTTCTTCATACACCTACAAGAAAGAATACAATGCACAATGTCACCAGATAAATCTTGTGTCCCATGCTACCTCTTAATTTTTTTTACCCAACTACACAGTTACCCTTTTCTCATGTTGGCCAAAACAAAACCATCTCTTTTCTTACCGACATGAGGCGCTTGTACTCATCCAGTCTCTGTTTGTTGGAGGCAATGAAGAGTCCTCCATTCTGGATCCACCCTGTGTGGAGACCTGTCTCCTCCTCCAGGTCTTTGCTGATCACATTCCTGGTGTGGGCCAAGAGCTCCACCTCAACATCACTGGGACGAAGCTGCCACAGGAGGCCTATTGAATGGACAGATCAGCAGGTATACAAAAATATATGTCCAGTATGTAAGATTACATGCAGGTGAACATACAACACAAGGTTCTTTATCTACAAAGTCCTAATCTACACTTGAAGCACAGGTCAAAAAGAACACACTGCAGGTTGATAAGTAAAGAGCAAGAGTTGGGGTGGATAGTTTAAAGAAGAATTTGAACCATTCTTTTAAAGAAATGTAGAATTTAAAATAACTTAATTTCAAAATAGTTAGAAAATATTTGGCTGCTCAACATTTAGTATGCATTATCTCTGACAAATACACACTCCTTATACCTCTCCATACTCTTAAAGTTTGTTACCTGCAGTGTGCCAGGTGGTGCCAGCAGTCAGTCTGTCTCTCTCCAGCAGAACTACGTTCGTCATACCCATTTTAGCCAGGTGGTAGATGGTCTGACAGCCCAGACTGCCTCCTCCAATTACCACCACATCAGCTGACCTGAGGCAGGTGGCAGACAACTACAGGTGAGCTGAAAACATGACTTTCAAAGAGTTTTAAGGACAACACCACTTAAATGTCAATACAGTGCCATTATTAATTGAATTAAACAAACTCAAAAGTAAAATCTGTTACTAAAAGGAATACAAAGTATGACATTTTCAAGAACAGATCCACAGAGCTTCTATGATCTGTTCTGTCATCATCACCACTATTCCTCTATCAATTGGTCCATTAACAGCTGTTTAAAACCACTGCTTTCATGTATGACTCAATTAAAAAAAGAAAATTACACAGATATGTACACAATCATTATCAAAAAAATTGTAAATGTTAATGTAAGAAAAATCCAAATCGATCCATCCACTGAGCTGACCTGGGCAAAGGTTTAGTGGGTCCAGAGGAGGCTCCATCCTCCTGTTTGAGTGTCTTCTCGTAGGGAACACTTTTTTCCTTGGTAGGCTCTGAGCTGTAGGACCGAGCACTTGTCCGGCACAAAGGAGAGAGAGGGGGCCATACTGCCAACACCCCCCGCCGAACTGCGCTCCCTAGGAAGGCCATGGTCCCCTGTGGACAGTGAGAGCATGCAAAGGTGTGACGCTGCAGAAGCATATGAGGATTGTACTGTGAAAAATATAATAAAGTCTCAGAAAAACGTAATGTAAACATAACGAGTTTCAAAGTTATTTATAAAAAAACTACATGATAATATGATATTTAAACTTACATTTACTCATGGGGGAGATGCTTTTATCCAAAGTACTTACCAGTGAGAAACAATACTAAGCTTTGGGGCAGTAAGAGAGCTTGAAGTCCAAAATTGGTTCAATAACACAAAGTGCAAGTGGATCAGGTAAAGACGTGCTCTGATAGCATTTGGTAGCATGTTCACCATCAGGAAACCACAAATGACAACAGTCTGGGCTGAGCTTGCCTTGTGTGCAGGGATGGCAATATCAGACAATGCTCACTGGAGGAATGCATTGGCCAAGAAGAATCTTAAGTCTGTGTGACTGAGTTCCCTTCTTTGATTTCCCTCCTAGACTGATACCATCAAAGTTACAAGTCTGCTGCCCTCTGCAATCTGAACTCTCAAAAGATGACAGTCAGCAAAAAGAAACTTCCACTACAGAGATCAAGGTTCAGAGTTTCTCATTATCAGTAAAAAAAAAAAAAAAAAAAAAAAGATTAGCAGACCTGCCAAGCTTCAGAAGATGTTTTGAGTACCATAATGATGTAAAGCTTAGTTCACATGCTTCCACACCGATTCCCTTTGCACACAGAGGTAACTAGCCACACAAACTTATCGTTAAGTTATTAAACATATTAATCTGCCAGAGAAGATAGGACCCTGGGTTTCGACTTGCAGGGAGAACTTGTCATTTCCAGTTTTAATCATTTATATTTTATTGTATGAACCAATTTAAATACCTGGTAGCTTGCTAGCTTTGTGTAACATTAGGCTAACGTCGTGAACGTTGAATATTTTTATTTTACATTTTATTTCAACTCAATTCACGTTGCCGTCTTTCTGCAATCCACCGCCGCCTGTTTACGTTTGCAGAGTTAAAGCCCAGGCCACCTGAGGAGCCAGCCAGGTGGAGAGAGGAGCAGCCAACACTGACCTGTTCCCGACACTGCGGAGCTGCACTGCGTCGAAACGGTCGATACGAAACTATTCCCGCGTGACAGTTAAAGGAGCCGAACGCAGCGCTGTGATTGGTCGAACGCTTCTTCTTCTCTTGTCCAACATGGCGGCCGTTGCTAGGCTACTGCCCCTGCTGTTAGCTTTGAGTACTGCGCGTACACAACCGGACTCACTCAGGCGTCGACAGCTTTCGGCGTAGCTCACAGCGACAGAGACCTTAAAATGGCTACTTGGTTTTGTCCCTGGAGGTAAAATTGTCACTGCCTGGTTAGATACTTCCTCTGCCGCCTGATGTGATGTTTGCAGGCGGAGCAAAGCTGACCGGGATCAGGTGCGTCAGTTCCAGTGGTAACCGACCCCCACACATTACACCAATATTTACTCAGCTGATCATCTGCACAGATTGGTGTTGATAATGAAGAGAAACAGGTTTGAGGTGACATTTCCATGGTCCTCTGAATGACTGTGGACTTAAACCATCTTCCCCAAGTGTTTCATTCATGAGCTAGAGTTAAACTTGTGCAAATATTTTGACAGCGAGACTTGGAAGAGAAAGTTGCTGCCAGTGGTGCAGAGTGTGTACACACAGTAACTAACCATTAAGTCCTGCACTCATTGTGCACTGTTAAGTTTTCAACACTCGGTGTAAGTGAGAACAAACGATGGCACAAACGCTGTCGTGCATAACAGCGACTGCGACTTGCACTTGAATGCCACGTACCAAAGTAAGTGGACCAGCCGGAGCAGCTGGTTGCAGCAGAAACGTGGCGTAAAAAGCCGCATGTGATCTCTCACAGCAACAAGCACTGGATACAAATCACCATAACCGATCATGCAAATGACCTCATGCGGGGAACTATGTTGCGTAAAAGCGCTTTGGTGTCCACATGCACACTTACGCGTCCACTCGCTACAGACTGTCCCGGTCACACTCGAAGCAAGAGCTGAAAAGGTGGGAGGAGAAAAATAAAATAAAAGTTTGCTGAGGGAGGAAATCGTAGTCGCGGGAAAATGGCCGCTTTTAAGTGTGTCACAGGAGCTGCGGTTCAGTAGTAGCTGTTAGACGGTGAGAGTTGCAATTGTAGGTCCTGCCTTTAACCCCTCCCCAGCCAGAGTGACAGGTCTACCATGTACAGTGCAGACATGCATACTGTATGTGTAAATGCTCGGGAGGGTCGGTTTATTGCCAACTCAGAAACAGGTAGATCAAGTAAAGACACTGCTACAACACAGGAGTTCAAATCCCTTGGCAAGTGCAGGATATATCAGCCTGCTCATTCAAAATAAGTGGAAAACAAAGCCCAGTTTATGAAATTTCATGAACCGTATAGCTCTCATTTGTGGAGGCAAAACCTGCACCAGTAATGGTTACTCAAGTGCAAGGATCAGGACTCATCAGGGATTATATAGGGTTGTGGTTGTTAACCTATGATATGCATTTATTTATTGTGTTAGTAATGTAATTGAGAATTTGTATAGATTTGTTTGCGTTGTTAATAACCAAATACAAAATTACAAAAGAAAGTTACAAAAATAAAGACTCACCTGTCACTGCTTTCAACAGCACCTCTGAGAGATATAGATATGTGTGTTTTGATATTTTGTATAAGCGTGCACTGTTTTTCTTATGTATCTGCCCTCTACATTCTGTTAATATCTTCTTCCATCTGTCTGTGTAAGTGCGTGTGTGTGTTGGGGGATGTCAGGGTGGCAGCTGCAGAAACTGAAGTCCTCAAGGCCCAGAGACCAAACCAAGCGGAAGTAGAACATTAGTCAACATAAAACATCATGTTTGCAGAGTCTGTGTGAATAGTATAGTTACAGTGATCTTACAGTAAATCTTACTGGAGTAAATAGTGAAAAACAAAGAGACTACTAGAGAAAACACTTGACACCCTAAAACTACACTGCCTGCATAACTACATTATGAAACTTAGAGCCCTATGCAGTCTCTCTGCCTGCCAGGTTGACCTCATGAAACCCCACCTCCAAACTAGCAGCCAATAAGGCACTGAGTTTAGGTTCCCTCCTGTGAGAGAGGGTTCTCTCCAGTTCAAGGCTGTATGAACTGGAGAAGAGCTGAATGTAGTAGTTGCTGCCAATCCCTCTATCTTCGACTGGTGTGTGTGTGTGTTCTCTGCTGGAAGTCTGAAACAGACCAACTGGTCTGCAGCAACCTTTGAACTTTGCCTGCTTTTTGTGTGGTTAAATAACAGTTTCTTAAGTGCAGCATGGCACCGACACATAAGTTCACACATGTAAGCGTGTGTGTACTTATGCAATCAGCAAGCTTATATGCAAATGCATTTTATGTTGTGAATCATCTTTAGCTATGTTTCACTCACTCTGACCTGTGACAGGGACTGCCACAGAGAAATCAGGTCATGTAAACTGGATGGATCAGTGCATGTGCAGGTAAATGTGGTAGTATTTACTGCGTAAAAGCAGAAGCAAACACCATTAACTATCATCACAGAATAATGATAAGAATTGAATAGATCTGGTTTGATTTATTACACATAGATTTTTATGGCAAAATGTAGCATATAAAGTTTAAAAAATAGAGACTGCCATTGAAATGTCCCTGCACAGATGTACACAATCTTGACAATGGATTGAACTACTATAAGCCCACTTACTTTTATAGCGACCAAGACCAGAGGTTTGTAACATGTTTGATGTGGAATATAGATCATACAGATGGATAAATCAGAAAAATAATGATCCAATAATAATAATAATAATGAAACAAAAGTTTTATCACAAATATGGACAGAACTTTTTCCAAAGATTTTCACCAAATCCAGGGAAATAATACCATCTTGTGGTGGCTGTTGGTCAGTGCAACATATGGTGGTACTTCCTTCCACCCAAATTAATGTAAATCTCTCTGACCACCATTAACCAAACCCATAATAACATTCAACCCATGAAAAAAAAAGTGTAAAAACATTTTTTTATTAACATCTGCAAAGTTTGCTACATAAACATCCTGACATCCTGTTTTATAACATCTGAGTACAGATTTATTGCTCAGACAGCGAGAGAGGCTTTTGCTGGAAAAGCCATTGCACTTTGCCTGTTGTACATCATGTTGTGTGACTCATCGGTCAACCACATCGTGAGAGACTCAACCAATAAATTAAGAAATGTGGAGGAAAAGCAACACACATAATAATAGGAAATGATTATAGGAACTAACACAATCATTAATACAAAAACACATGTAGTCTAAGTTTAGTGTAACTTGATGATTGTAATATAACTCCACGTGGGACATGAGAATTACATCAGTTACTTGCATTGCAACCGTGGCAAAATATTCCTAGACCAAACAGGAGCCCAGTGATGCCACAAAAAGGTTATTGCAGGCTGTGTTTTATTGTGGCTAATTAAGACTTCTGCTATAATAAATGTGGGGTAATTTTTACTTTTTTAAGACGAGAGCTAGCACAGGAAAGTAATGAATGTGGCTCTACTAAAAATTAGCAGCGCTCTGCAAAAACACTGGAGATGATATTTAACTGCAGATGTCCAAACCTTGACATGCTGATCTTGTACAAATATTTTAGAATTCACAATTTTCAAATGTGTTTACTTATTTTACCAGACCTGCCTAAAGGAGGACTAACAACACATGCCAATAATATGTCTTGACAATTAATACTGAAATCACATACAGGCAATTAATTTCAAACTATACTACCAGATATACTGGCAATATACTCTTACCTCTGTGGTAGGTACAGTTACAATTTGTGTATATTGTGTATGGTTTTACTTTACCAAGAATTTAACACTTTGTGGTCAGAATAAATAAAAAAATTTGAAACAAAGATGTGGTCCAGACATCACACTTTCTGTGACCATGAAGATCAATTTGTGTGGCAAAATATGAAACAGCTGTAGAGTAGAAAGTCCTCCAATGAGTCAATGTAATTTCAGTTCTAGTAGTGACATTAAAGGAACTAAAATTGTTCAAATGCAAACCTTCAATGGATTAATTTCACTTAACAGAATACTTCCTGCATAGAATCTGGTACCAATGAAACAGTCTTACACTGTCCATAGAAACCATGAGGTACATCATCTTTAAAAATGTTAATGAAACCAAAGCAAGTATTTATCAGGACCGACCCGGCTTTGTATTAGATGCAACTGTATCTCTTGACAGTCCCCATGGAAGATGTGCACAAACTCCAGATGGGAAATAGGAAGCAAATAGAAAATAGTATATACCAAAACAGGTATAGCAATGACAGTATCAGACTTGTGTCCAGACTTGCCAGGAGTTGTGAACAGTTCAGCTAATGGAGCCTCAGCCTGCAGTTAGCAGAAACTCATTGAGAAGCCAGTATCCCTTTAAAAGCTCTGTAACTGGCATCATAAACATGCAAACATCAGAAGCACACACACCGTTAAAAGCATACATTCAAAATATTCTTGACATCATCCATACAAAGTGTATAAACTCACAGAATTATAAAGATATCTGAAGAACGGTAAAAAAAAAAAAAAAATCAATTTCAATTGTTCGAGAAAAATTTGTTGTGCAAGTTCAAGCATCTGAAATGCTAAGATTCACACAAGTATTAAAACACTTTTTTTTTTTTTTTTAACAAAGTCTCAACACACATTGTCCCCCAAAAAAATCATCTTGTGTCATACATTTGCAAACATGCTTTGAAAAAACCAAAGTCCAGGTTAAATGACACTGAGCATGTCAGTGGTGTGACACATGGACTGAAACAAAGTCTGAGAGCAGTTCCTCGTCTCAGCATCTGTCTCTCTGACCTCGTGGCCTTTTGACCTGCAGGTTCTACACAGCTACATCAGCTCCGAACTAAAGTTCATCCTTGTAGGCAGATGAGAGCATCTCGGGTGGCGGTGACCCTTTCAGGGTCTTGTGAGAACCTCTCCAATCAGTACGTACTGAGTCATCATCCCACAGAGTGGACGTTTCCGTGTCGCTCACCCACTGGGGCTCGCCGGCGTAGTGACACGGCTGAACCAGGAGGGGGCGTGTACTGAAGGCTTGTAAGTTTCTATTGGGGAAATGGGACTTGTAGTCCTCACTGCAGAGAGAGAATGACAATTAGAGATCACATGCATTTGGTTTTAATTCATCTGAGGCATTAACACATCATGTCACAATAAAAGAAAACTCCTAATAACAGCATAGAAAACTACACCTGCAATTAAATAATTACATAATATTTCTTACCATTCAGTGTTAATCATTAATATCTGTGCTCTTTTGAGACCATTTTGAAATACATCCATTTCACAGAGGCTGATTTTCTGTTACTCTTAGCATGGAGAGCGACAGCAGGACCAATGTGTGGTGTGCGGTCGTTGTGCATTCTTAGTGGACCAGTCAAGCATATCAAATTAGAATCACAGAAGTGAGGGAGAGAGAGAGAGCGAGAGAGAAAGAAAGAAAGGGAAAGAGAGAAAAAGTGGGCTGGCTTTGAGCCAGTTTTCCACACATGATGTAGCACATAGACACTGCCAAGCCTTCTGGTTTGAAGGCCCTTCAGCCTAAGGTCCATTTCATCTCCTACAGTCAGCACCTCATATGTGTCTCATTTACTCTGCTAGATCATCACTGGGATGACGAGAGAAGTTGTCTGGTTAGGGTAGAAGCCATATATATTATGGTTACAGAGTCACATTAACACGCAGCCATTAGATTTGAAGGAGAAATGTTTTGAAGGTGTCGAAACCAATGCAAACTACATCTTTATAATAAACCACAAACAAACAATAAACACAAATTACAAATACAACCATTTGGGTTGGTTGAGATAGAGGAGGTATTAGTGGAGGAAAACAAAGAGACATAATAGTAAATATATTTGGACTGCTGGAAGGAACAAAATTCTGTTTTTAGTGCTTTGAGCTTTGAGCTAGTAACAGAAATGTGCTTATGAAGACAATGCTAACATGCCAATGCTTAGCATGTACAATGTTTATCACATTCACTGTCTTAGTTTAGCATGTTAGCATGCAAACTCAAAGTATAACTGAGGTTTAAAAACAGTTGGATCCAACTGAGACATTTAAATGTAAACCTCATGGCAATGCAACCATTTAAAAAGAAATGTTCATCTTTTTTTAAATCCATAACAAACACATCTGTGTCCACTTTGGCTGTTCAAGTCTGTCTGGTAACCACACTGTGCCTAAAAAAAGTAGTGATCCACGTTGCCCCAAATCCACATACTCAATCCCAGAGAGAGATGCTGCCATGAAGCCTGTGTATCAAAAGAAAAACGTTCTGACGCTAAAAATGTATGTTGAATGCTTTCATTTAGATGGAAAAGCACTGCACATTAAACTGTCAAGAATGTAGATTATGGCCATAATTGAATGTATTTTCAAAGAAACTTGGAATTAAAGCCACAGACTTCACTAAGCATATAGTATGCACACAAGTTTAGGCAGCTATACAGTGGAAAGTTGGCTTCGTTTTTGAGGTCTGTTGGCTTTCTGGCTGGAAGAATGCTGAGACAAGTGTTACCGTAGAAGCCACTGAACGTGGAGATGATTGATTAGAAACCACTATATAATTTCACAAAACTATTCATTAAGATGAAAGATTAAAACAAGGAAAGTGTGAGGTGGATAGATAAGTGCAAGAAAGGAACACATTTCTGCCAGCGGCTTCAGAGCTGATGTCATACATACTTGGGATGTTTGTCATACATGATGGGAAGGAACTCATCAACAGGCAGCATCTTGGAAAGTGGCTCAGCATTTAGCAGTTTTTGGGCTCCCTGTAGGGAGATGGCATAAGACAGCGTCCAGTACGAGTAGTCTGCCATCACCAAGTTACGAACATTCTCCACTGGCTCCTCGTTTCCAGGATTCACTTGCTTCCTGCCGAGGTATCTGTGGCAACGTACAACCATAATGAGAAAAAAAGAGGTAAAGGAGAAAAAGTCCAAACCAACTGAGCACTGAAATCTGTTGCTCTTCTTTGCTGCCAAACTGTTTGGAAATGTTTCCTGTTTGCAGTGTTTGTTATGCATATGTGTCTAATCACTTTCAGAGAGTTATGCAAACCAAAATAAAAAACAAAAAAAAGACGCTGGTTTGCATCCCACCTTCCCACTGAAACATACTTTCAAAATACTTTCACCATGTGTCTGAAGTTTGTTTCAATGTGCTTTTCAGCCTAAAATCACAGGGAAACTGACACACAAATGCAGGCCTACATTGGTATGCAGAGACACACGAGGGAATATTTACACCCTGACACACTGTTTAAATAAGATGTGAATGATGTGTGTTGCATTCCTGAATGTTCTTTTCAGACTTTCTTAACACACATTCACACAACATGCTTTTTTGACAATACTTTTTTGACTTAACTTTACCCTTCTCTTTCTAATCCTTAGTCTTAATTTGACCCCAGTTAAAACAGGAACCATGGGATTAGGAGCATTGTCTTACATTATGTCCCAATCCAGCTCCACCTGCTCCACTTCCTCCATCAGCCTGATTACTCGTCGTTTGAAATTGGATTGGAAACGGACGTCATCTTCAAAGACAAGTGCTTTATCCATCTGCTCGTCCACGATCTGAGGAGAAGAGGGAAAACATTTGTTCATTATTAGGTGCATTTCAACTCAAGATGAAACTTTTCAGTTCAGATCTTTTATGCAGGAAAAGCAAATAAATTAAAATCACATAGCAAATATATGTTATTTATCTGGCAAGATTTGAGTCTTGGTTCTTTGAATTTCAGTCTGATACCCTAAAAATATAAAAAATTTCAGTGAATGCAATAAAAAGCAATCTACCTACATATTCACGAGGCATTTGGATGAGTTTGTATTTGACAGATAGATCCAATTCTTGCTTTAAATACAAAGCAATCCTACCAAATCCCAATCATACACCTGAATTTTTCCTCTTTATTATACTCTTCTCTATAAACCTTAGTCAGGCCAATAAAGACCTTCATGTATAATTTGTTTGTCCTCTCACCTCCTTCCAGATGTAGAAGTGGCTGAGGAAGCAGCCCACCTCTCCTTTAGTCAGGGTGCGTCCAGAGAATGGGTCGTAGTAGCCCGGAAGCAGGTCAACACCCAGGATCTTAATGTCACTGCTGTTCAGTGCACTACACACGCGCACGCACGCGCACACACACACACACGCGCACACACACACACACACACACACACACACACACACACACACACACACACACACACACACACACACACACACACGCAGGTATTATATTTCAATAACTTAATAGACAACCTCACTGCACACTGTCTTCTCTTGTCTGCACACTGTTTCCCACATGTGCAACATACTTACCCATAAAAATAGATTTTTTCAGTCGTAACTTCCTTCATTCAGATTTGTTCAAAATGGAATTATAAATGAACCATGAACATACAGTAAAAGCAAGAATCATGAGCTGATATATCAGTATATCCCCATAGAGAAAGTTCCTATCAGCCATTCTCCAATCTACATTTCCTCTCAGTAGCTGCTGTTTTTGTACAGATTTTTCATTTTTTTTCCACCACATGACGTGTTTTTGATCTAAGCCAATTCAGTGTTCACACAGTTTTGAGTACTTTACTTACTTTCCATCCACAGCATCCACCACCTTGACGTCAATCTCCAGCTCATTCAGAGAGAACAACATCCGGTCTCTACGGTCAGGACGGCGTCGCAGATTTATCAAATATATCTAAGACAGGGAGGACAGATGGATATTTACCTGCAAGGTCATACCTGTCATTCATATTGTGAACTTCTAACTTTTCTATCTGCATACAAGTCTACATTTTATTCTGTACTTTTACTCTGTTCAACTTTTCAGTACTTACACACTTCAGACCTACTCTGGATGCTTTAAAAAAAAACCTTAGAAAGTTGAATTTCTTTATGCACTCATTAAAACAGCCCACTGTGTATAAAAATGTTTGAACAATAAAACAATGTCATTAAAAGCCAATGCCACAGTAGGATTTTGATTAATAACATTCAAGAATGGAGAAAAGCTTTTTTCCTCCGATGCTCAGACAAAAATCTTGTTACCTCGTCAAAGCCCATGAGGTCTCTCTGTTTGGGGAACATGTGGACGAAGCGAGAGGGGTGCATGGGAGGACCATCAACTTTTTGACAAAGAGGAGACATTAGATTTAGAAAAGAACATAAACTTGTCAAAAAAAAAAGCTGAACTTACACAGCAAATAAGACGAGGATTAACAACAGTTGCCTTTTATATACAAGTCTGTGTATAAGTTAGATTTTTTTTAGCATTAAAAAGTGGTGAATATAGCCTGGTCTTACTCAGGGACTCCAGGTGGACATGAACAAAGTTGAGGCGATCATCTTCCAAGGTGTGGTGGGGTTTGGCCGGGACATTCAGGTAGCCATAACGCTCCTTGTTACACAGGTACATTTGTATCTCTGAGCAACAACAAAAATGAATGAATGAACGCACAAGGCATTACCTGTGCCACATCCTTGTTTATTTACTTTCCTACTGACAGTAACAGTGAAAAAGTGTGGTTGTACATACATTGTGATGCTTGAGTAAACCTGTCTTAAAGTTCATGTGATTACAAAAACAAAACACAGACAAACCTGCTGCCCGACAGGAAAAGGCGAACACAATGATGTCGTCATAGGGCCACGAGTAGTCCTCATGAGGAGGGTAGAAAGCCAGTTTCTTCATGCCCTCCTTCCTTAAATCCAGCAGCATGGTGGAGTGGACCATGGGCACCGGGTAGCAGCCCAGTCTGTGACGGTGACGTGTAGGGAAGTATTCTGCTGTTCGACGATAATATCCCTAAATAAGCGCGCGCGCACACACACACACACACACACACACACACACACACACACACACACACAGAAATATTAAAGTGTGGTCACTTTCAACAATATTTTTCTCTCTATTTCAAGTGCAAAGACAGGATTTTTTATATAAGTGTTACCAACAGATGAACACTATCAAGTTCACATTCTGAAGTGCTGCTCACCTGTGGAGTGATACCACACCAGTAGTTGGAGTATGCTCCCGGAGAGTCTAGCATAGGAGCAATGACTGACTTGTTCTCTGCTATCAGCAGGTTGATGGTGTCTGGGTTGGTGAGGATATTGTCTGTGTCAGCATACTGAAACAGACGGAGACACAAAGACACAAAGAGAAGTGAGAAAAAAACAGATTGTAGTGTCTTGTCTCACTGCACCAATGGATGAAACAACAGCAGCAAAGAGGAAAAACATTTCATCAGATGAATCAAGGCAGTGTATTGATATGAATCCTACACTGCTGTTTCAAGTGAGATTATTTTATAATATACCAGAATGTAGTCGGCCCAGCGTTTCCTGGCAAAGTTAAGTGCTGCCTGCTTCAGCTTCATCACATATTCATATCTGCTGTTGGGCCAATGCTTAGGACCCAGCTCTCCTGCATAGGACCTGCGTAGGAAGAGACAGAAACAACAGAGACCATATATACTGTCTTGGTATCCTTTTCTCATAGCTCATATTTTTTTTAACTAACTTAGATAGACTGAATGCTTTCTGTAGTAATGTACCCTTTCTAATTAAATGACAGTCAGAAAGCTTACTTAACAAAAAGTATTTTTAACCACTTCAAAACCTTCAAAAACTAAATTTGAATGTGGGTGAATCTATGTGGGTAGATCACCCAATAATTTTTGTATACTGTATGATAAACACAGTATGTTTGTACCAGGCTTAAAAAAAAAAAAAAAAGCAAGACTGNTTAGTCACTTGCAGATTTGTAGATCTTTCTACTGTGGATCCCCTTCCTCCAAAGTGACAGTCCCAAGTTTGCAAAGTTAGCCAAATTGGCCTGACATCTGAAGTATGAATTGGCTGAGTCTGGTATGTCTGCAGCATGGGCCACGCATTGTTGGGTTCCCCCATTAGTGTCTAGCATTATCTTATATTGTCCGAATAGTTCTTAGGAAGAGGAGTCACAAATTAATTCCTAAAAAGGGATGAGTAGCCTATTGTAGCAGTTGAACAGCCATACTTTACAGTTCATGAGATCAAACAAGCCATTAAACCATGAACAAAGCTGTTAGTGAGTAATTATGACACAGATACATAGAACTGTACAGAGCCAATTTATCAGCAACACTGTAGATCAGACTTAAAGTAATCAGTCACAAAATACACACAGGGGAACTGAGTGTGACTGTGGGCAAATTAACAGAAGAAGATTAACGGAAGATGTATGGGGACCATTGACTGTCATGTTTCTGTAGAGACACTGGAGCTGTCTGCAGTGCTCAGATGTTCACTGAGTGAGTTTGCACTAGATTATTTTGTAAAAAAAAAAAAAAAAAAAAAAAGACCTGAGAAAACCCTCAGTTTACTGGAACTGTGCCAGCTTTGATATCTGGCGGCCTGTGTGTCCCCTGAGAGGAAGAGGGCCAATACTCAGAGAGCTTTATTTTCTAAATCATGGACACTTGGCTGGGGGTGTTTTTACTTCAGACTCATCAATAAAGAGACATTATTTGGAAAGCACATGATGGAGATGTAAGTGTGTAGTTGGCATTTGTTGGCACAGATTGCCTTGACTTCTGACCAGGACAGGACTGTTTTTTTTTGTTTTTTTTTTACCAGTCAAACTGAAAGTGATATTCACATCTAGATTTTTAAAACAAATTCATATTTTTTTTCATAATTAAGCTTTTGATGAATAATCTGCTCTTGTGGCCTGTTTGGGCAGAAATTCATTCATTATTGGTTCAACAAAAGGAAGGAAGGAAGCAGCTGGAGGTACCACTTCAGTGATCCTGCCATACATAATAAGAAGAATGTAATGCTAATTTATTTAAGTTATAGTATTGTACAAATAAATTTCAACTTGCTTTAGTTTGATATTAAACGTGTTATCCTTCTCAGGAATACATGTGCACTCTTCCATACATCCAAAATATGATTAAAAGACTAAACTGGATTAGTACAACAGTGAGATATAAAGACAACATAATGTTCACTATCAGATAGATAAGAGTGAACATCAGCATAGACAGACAAACACACACAATTACCCAACAATCTGCTTTTGATCCTCTGCTATCAGTTTCTGTGTCACCCCCTTTGCGATTTTGGAGAGATGTCAAGAGGCCAGCCAGGTAATAAGGAATACGTGTGTGTGTGTGTGTGTGTGTGTGTGTGTGTGTGTGTGTGTGTGTGTGTGTGTGTGNGTGTGTGTGTGTGTGTGTGTGTGTGTGTGTGTGTGTGTGTGTGTGTGTGTGTGTGTGTGTGTGTGTGTGTGTGTGTGTGTAACTGTGTAATGAGTCTAGCAGTGCAGCCAGGTGACTCATCTGCACCAGGTGTTGCACTAATAGTAACGGTCTTTTCTGTTGCTGCTGAATCATGAGGAGTAAACAGTGACTCCTCAATGAAAACCACAGACGTGGTGCTGCTCTGATCCTCTACTCTTCATGTGTCCATGACTCTATATAATGTGCATTTTGCTGTATTACTGACAACATAGTGAATTCTCAGAAATAAAGTTGTGATCATGTGACAACCAAAGAAACCTGCACATTGGGACTGCACAGTGAAACGAAATATAATCAACATCGCAATATGGTCAAGTGCAATATCCAAATCACAGGAGCTGCAATTTTTATGTTTAAGATAAAACACATTGCAACAAACCAACAAATCATATTCTCCAGACATAAAGGAATTGGGTTTGTTTGGTACAAGACTAAACAAAAAAAAAAATCACATCATTTTTATTTATGTTTTCAGTGAAAATTGTAAACAATGAAAGTGCTAAACCAATATATATCTACATATATTCATATTATGCATATTAGAGCTTGAAAACAAACCATTTACTGTATTTACTTGAACACCAGTGGGAGTAACTGCAGGTCACAGGGTTACATACACTCTGTCCAGGGTTGTCTCACTTCTACTTCTGGCCCTTGAGGATGTTCAGTGGAGCAGTTGGGGATTAAGTACTTAAAGGCACTTCACTGAGAGATGTTGAAGGGTGAAGGAGCACTTCCTTCCTTCCTTGTGCCAGCAAGATCCCTGTCTGATCTTGGCATTCTGAGGATTCAGTCCTCTAGCATTCAACTCATATAATTGCCTTGAAAATGATTAGACTATTGCTACTTTTTGTCTTCAAATTTAGTTTGAAGACAATTTAGTTTCTAGTTAGTGGGAAGAAACTTGTTCAGCAGAATTGACAAGCAACACAATACTTTAACTGCATCGCTGTGTTTGTAATACCAAAGTAATGGAAATGCCTTGGTACTTTTTTGGTCATGTAATGTCAGATTTCAACCACTAGAGGACTGTAAATGCTGTAACTGAGGTTGTAGAGCTAAACAATGCAAATTTGTGTGATGGATTCAGTTGTAAGCCAGTTAAACTACATTTGTGTTTTGAGCCAGGGTGAAAATATGTTGCTGAAGATGGACCTGCATTGGGTGTGCAGTAGTGTTTTGTCCCAGTTATAACATATTTATGATAAACTATAAAATGTGACTCATGAGATGAAGTGTGATGCAATGCAGAGCAGTTAAAATATCAACTCTGTTCACACACAGTAATATCTTATTTGTGTCATTTTGCAAATTATTCAGTATGATAATACACGAGGTAGTAATAAACAACAACAGCATTAGTGGTCAAAATAAGTTTTAGAATAGAAGGATTTTCTGTAAAGGCTCAGTGGGGCTGGTTCAGTACAATGACAATTCTTTGACAGACACTCTGTAGCTTCAAGAGGATCTTTGTGATTACTGAGATTGGTCTCCCACAGGAAATGTTTTAAAACAGATGGTACCCTGGCTGAGTGGGACCAGATGCAGGTCCTGCTTCTTGGCCTTGTCTGACGCTCTTGCATATAAAATAAGGGAAGATTATCAAAATCAGTCAAAACATGCAAGGACAAAAGAATAATCTGGATCAAATTCTGGGCATGTGGTCACTCTGACATGCTGTGCACTTCATCGTATCTTAAATCCCCTCATCAACTGCAACAAATCAGACAAGTTTGTATGTTTTTGACCCATTTGAACACATTGCAGTTTACTAAAGCAGAGGCAAGAATTGTCACAAAGCTGTTATACGCAAAAGTAGCAAAACACAAAGCTGAATCACGTGCTTCTTTCTTTACTTGGAACACAGGGGTGATCAGAACCAGAAAATATAGAGGAAACTGAAAATCTTGAGAAATAAAAAAAAAATGCTAAAACTAAATTTCACACTAAATGGCATCTTTTTATTCCTAATGGCATACTTTCTGCTGAAACAGGCCTGTGAAGAGTGATCCCAGTGCATTAACAAATGGCTACTGGTGGAGAGAGAGGGCAGAAAGGCAGGAGTGTTTTCTGATTACTTTATTGGTTGACTTATATAGTTGTGCCACTAGCGCTTTATGACATCATTGCTAAAGATGCACCGTTTTCCAAAAAATTCAAGCGTTTCCATTTCATTGGATCAGCTTAAACACTTCAGCGTTAATGTGGACTCCAATAAGCATGTTGTCTTTTCATTGGATCATACCTGAAAATATCAGCATGCTTTATTTCAGATCTTACTAAGGGAAAAAAAAACCTTAAGAGCAATAGAAAGTATTAGTTGTTGTCATCTTATTAAAATGCTTGAAAATCACTCTGGCAGTGATGGTTGGCTTCAGCTCTGTGCTATGAAGTTCAGCGGTGTGTGTACCATATATATGTTATATATTATAGATATTCATTTTCTAATGTTTTTATGTGTATGGTTTTACTCTTTTAACCATAAAACCATAGCAACTGTTTAAAGAAATTGAATCAATGTTTCTAGAAACTGGGGCAGAGATAATAAGAAAGGGGGCAATTCTTGTCCCGAGAGAGACACAGTGACATTGACTCTACATGTACGCCTACAGTGCTGTCTTGCTGGGCATTTTTTGCTGATATACTAACTAAGCTTAAATACAGGAAACAAAACAGCTCTTTATTACTGTATTTCTGATTTAATGAATTCCTGTTGTCATGGCTGGAAGCACTCCTGACAAGATCCCACCAGAATCATCACGCAGAGCTTTCCAGCTCCTTATCATTCAGCTCTCAGAGGAATATATCAGATCAACCCTGATGCACACATGCAAACACAACTCTGCACATATACAGTAGGCAAATAGGAAGATAAAGACAAAGGGATATTTCAGAAACTGCAACATGCAGGTACCATTAAGTGCATGTGTAATCAGGCCTGACTACAAAGACATGATACTTTCACCCCAGTGGTGGCCATTTGAGCTGCACAACAACTTGCCACAGTGCAAATGGGGATGTATTTTTTTAAAAAAACATCTCAGTGAAGTAATCCCTATTTTAAATTTTCATTACTTCTTATCCACTGCCTCTAATAGCTTACTTACTGCTCTACGAGGAAATATTTCTAACATATTGTACTAAAAACAACCCCACAAGTCCCAGATAGCCATATTTAAGTACAAATCGAATTGTGTTGTATAATAAATGTTCAGTGATATATATATATATATAT
>CM076666.1:10152587-10175063 GCA_038496675.1 Rachycentron canadum
ATATATATATATATATATATATATATATATATATATATATATATATATGAGGAAGCTCATTGTGGGCATAAAATGAAAACTTTTTTTCTTCTTGTACACAAACACACTCACTGTGTCAGCCTAATTATAATATTTTCTTATTCTCTCAGGATCCTTACAGCTGGCACAGGCCTTAACTATCTATCTCAACAATATAACATGAATGTTTCATTTTCCTTTGTTAATGTTTTGTCATATCATCATATCATATAAGTAATATTGTCTTGTTATTGAAATTAAATTTCTCTTTCCCTGGTATAAGGCCTGTTTTGAATAAGACTCAGCTCCATATCCATTTTTGAGTGGATCCCTGATGAGAACAACTCAAATGAAAGCATTAAAAATAAAGTCCTTAAAATGCTCAGAAAATTGACGATTTGAACATATACAAATCTACGCCTATTGGGCAACTCCATCTGTTGAAAAGCATTGCGTGTTATACAAGTGAGCTCCAAAACAGCTGCTCATAAACCTTAGTGAGATGATTTTGCCAACTGCTGTTTCACTCATTGGTTTACACATAATAAGTGTCTTTTAATCAGTTTATTTAAACCCAGTGAATTTCACCCAGTGATTTG
Organism: Rachycentron canadum; assembly: GCA_038496675.1. Classification (NCBI taxonomy): domain Eukaryota; kingdom Metazoa; phylum Chordata; class Actinopteri; order Carangiformes; family Rachycentridae; genus Rachycentron; species Rachycentron canadum. The sequence continues at coordinate 10,153,205 of CM076666.1, forward strand.
TATCCTGCACTTGTGATATATATACAAATATAAGACATGTAATCCACTTTGAAGTTGCGTATGCTGTAATCATACCGACGGTTCAACTGATTGATAGCGGCATCACAGGAATAAATGAAGTGTTCTCTCTGTTTTGAAATGTATGATATATGTCAAGAGCATAATTCTGCATAGTAGCTGCTATAAGCCGCCATGTAGGGAATGTGTTTTAGCCAAATGACAACAACATTTAATTAGTTGATTTATATTTTTTGTCCAGACAAATGAATCATAATCAATTATAATAAAGACTCTAACATTCTCCATTTGTCTAATAAGGATTGTCTAGCTTGTATCCTGCACTATGATCCAATTTCAATAAGAACATCATAAATGTTTCATCTACTCTAATAAGATAGTCCGTCACTTCGTTTTATTGTGCTTTACTGTGCATTTGGTTTTGTGTAAAACTCTTTCTGCTTCTCTCTCTTCTTCATTTCTCCTACACTTTTCACTTTATCTGTTTACTTTTCTATTGTTCTTCCATGGTTGACACACACAGGCACACATAAACACACAAACACATTATTCAACCTTGAGTGTCCTTCTCCACAGCTGATTAAGGGGTTGAGAGAGAGAGAGTGTGATTGAGGGAGATGGGGGAGGTGCAAAGTCATCAATTATTTATGGATGAAATCTAATAAGAGGCAGGAGTTTAGAGGGACAGCGGGCACACTGACAGACAGATAGACACAGTCCCTGTTCGCTGCGACGTCACAGCATCATTATAATGCAAAAATCAAAGCTGAAATGGGAATCTGCACATAGGAGTTTTCTGTTTGTGTTCTTTGGTTTTCAAACACATTTGCAACAACTGTGCAGAACATTTTTCCCTAAAGTGGATTTTAATCATATTGCTATAATTACATTACATGATGCATCACTGTTCTATTGTCTTTAGGAATGCATGTGTGTGTGCTTTCGAAATAGCATTTGCATTGAATGGTGAAACACTGCAATGTCTAAAAAAAGCATTGCTCTATCAGTCATTTGCTCCTCCTCTCTACTGCAAAATCACATTTGCAACTCATGCTTGTGTAAGCATATATATGCTTATATATCTTTCTTCATTGTCTTGTTTTCATCTGCTCTCCTACCAAATTTAAATCTGAAATCTACTGATTTGGGATGAGATGTTTGGTTTTTACACCAGCTGAAGTACAGTTGATTGATATTGTCTTCTGTATATTCCTTTAGGTTTTATGAGAAGTGATACATAAGTCATACATACAAATTCAAACACATACCTGTGCACTGAAGCGCACAACAACTGCCTGTGAGAAACACAGAGATCCTTTCTGTTTGTTTGTTAAATATTCTACAGTCCATATTTGCATACTTATTTGATTTGCTGGGTGATTTCAGGAGCTTTCCAGCACCTCATTAAGAGTATTTTTATGTCTACTCATGTGTGAATGTGCTGACAGCTCAAGTAGCATTCATACAAAGCAAACTAAATGAATCCTCTTACTCTGAAGCGCCAATAAATAGTCTTGTAATTGGCTCTTCAAAAGACCATTTTCTCTGTTCTATTATCCTGTTTCTGTGATTAGACGCTCAATCTCAGTTGTTTAGCTCTGTGATATGACAGAAATATATATAAGCAATTAAATGGCTTTTTTTTTTCAACATTTTAAACCTCAACCACAGTCTCGAGAGGAAGCAGCTGCTGTATTACACACAACTTCTCCAAAACATTGTTGAAAGTTACATTTTTGTAGTCTTTTCAAATGCTTTTGTTCCAGTTGATTTACTCGATGTAGGAATGCTAATAAAGTGATGAGTAATAACTGGCCCATTGAACTAGAACTCACATCTCAAATGACTCTATTAATTTAATTCTACAATCATGAGCTCAAATTTTGAGCATAATATTTTATACCCCTCCAAATAATCTACTGTGACACACTAGTAAAAATTGTTGAGAGCTGATGAATTGCTAAACTTCCAGAAGAGTTGAATAACATGACCAATGTACAGTATATACAGTTTAAAGTGTCTATAGTCAATTCTTTTATATAACAATATACAGTGACTACTTGTATGTTGGCCATAGTGACCAACCCACAAATAATTATCAGCCGACAGACAAAGTTAGCAACTCGTTACATAGCATTTACTGGATGATAAGAGTCAGATATTTTTCTCAGGAGTTGGTCGAACCCAAAAGTTTGCACTTGCACTCTTTGGGTAGACTCGAACACAAATGAACTCCAAGTGACTGTAATGTTGTTCTGTATCTGCTGGATGTGTAAAAAGCTAAATGTCTGCAAATAGTTTCATATAAAACCAATATCTGACATCACTTTCCTGGTCTTGGCCTCTGTTCCGCTCGTCCCTGAGCTTTACTTTCCATAGAAATTGGCATTCACTAGGACATCCTATTAGAAAATATGAAAAACAAGTTAATTAGCCATTCATTTGTTCGTATTACAAAAACTTCCATGAAAGATATCAATGTGTAATACTTGTAACTTGGGTGTTTGCATAGTAACAAAGTGACCACTCACCACTCTCTTTTCCCGTTTTGTCAAACTGTGATGTTTAACTCTTGAGCCTCCAAAAACAGGTTGCTGTTATGTTTTTCAAATGTAATCTTTTAATGCCTCTAGCAACACAAATCAACTTACATCCAATTTGGGCTGGCAACAAAATCTCATCACCATGTTCCTCCTCAGTAATAATGTAATCATCAAGAGTTAAAGAGTTTGGTTAAGACCAGATAAAAACAATTTAGTTAGTGAGCAGAAGGACGTGAAAGGCAGTTTTCATGAAGATTTTAACCTAAGCATGTGACCACGGTATAATTGGGTTAAGATTATTGGAGCACAGTAAGTTTAACCATTATACACAGAACTAACAAATGTCAAAAACTACTCAGAAGGCACAAAAGAATAAGAATATTTCACTCTCTATGTTACTTTAAATTAATTTGTAATGGCTTACAGCATGACTTAGTTCACTCTAAAGCCCTTGGAAAGGAGATCATAGTGGTACTGCAGTCTTCAGTCACCTTCAGAGTTATGGAAATCACAGCTGGACATATGAGAGAAATAAGCTGACAGAGCTGTTTGGCTGCTCTGTTCCTCACAGAGGCTTGGGGGCAGCGACGGGACAGGGTCTGAGTCAGACTATATCAGCTAAGAGAATTTGGGAATTGCAGGCTCGTACAGTGTATGTGAAAGAAGTCACATCACAGTGAAACAGTCTTGTAACCTTAACTGACATTATCTTACAAAAGTCCTCACCTCAATACTTGTCTTTTTGCCTTTCTGTCAACTTTTCAGCTACCTAAGAGGGAGAGATGTTATTTCAATGGGGAAGAGAAAGAAAGACTTTCGAATTGCCCCAAACTTACTGTGTAAATATTTTCTACACTAATTGTACGAGGAAAACACCTGCTGGGTGTGAAGAGGCAACCAATTTCTCCTTAGAAGTAGAAATAAAGCTCACCCTTTGATACATATAAGTCACATACAGGTGTTTTTAGTGCCCTTCAATAATAACATGTTGCTACTACAGAGTGTGTCATTCAGGATGTGAAGATGCCTACTTTGGTATTGCTAATAAATAACTTGCTATGAATCAGATCCTAATGCTAACAAAACAAATCCTGCAGATTTGGGTTTAAAGTTAAACCTCTATGTTAATATTGATGGTTTAATTCTGGGAGTTGGTGTGGCGATTGTCACATGACAAGAATCCCAGATTGTGTTGTATTTATAATAATACAGGTTATGATCTAAGATGTGCTATGTCTTTTAGGCAGATGTCGCTGCGACATGACTAGCTGGGTAGATTGACAACTTCAGCTGGATTTAACATAGGTGTTGTATTCCATAACACCACAAAGTAATGGAAAAAAGTTTGATGCTAAACTCAAAAGTAAATGGCTGCTGATGCTAATGCTGGCTGTGTAACAATAGCTTCTTTTACTGGGATCAGTCATGAAAGCTTTTTGAAAATGTATAGAAAACTAACATGACATTTGTTTCATTGATAAATAGCTTGCGACCCTGTCCTTTTTACCATCTTTTCCAATGAACAACAATAAAAACTGGTTAATATATCTAAATCCCTAATTGACATAAAGGTTAGCACAGGTTCTACCTTAGCAGTTTTCATCAGATGGATCCTATTGTGTACATCGGACCTCAAAATCAATGTTCATTACTTTAAAAACATCTAATTATTCTGTTAGCTCCATCAAAGACAGTATGTTTCCACCTGTGTCTATGTTTGTTCCTGTGGAGTCGTAACAGTACACTCTTCTATATACAGTAGGTCTTCTAAATAGGTATAAGGTACCTACATATAGTAAGTACTGAGGTGTGAGCTGTGATCTAAAATTTTACAGACAGTTCTCGTCAGTCGGCACACTATTTTTCTGTAAATAAACATAAGGCATTGAGGGGTTTTTTTTACCCCCATATGAGGAGAAACGTTCAAGTCCTCCAGTTTAAGGTCTTAAGGGATGTGCAATCAAGCTGATGAATCCCTCCACTGAAACTCTTCCTCACTGTGAAAATACAGTCAGGAACAACAACAGCCTCTCCTCAGTGGCATGCCCTTTCTCTTTATCTCTTTGCAGCAAAATGCTCCAACAAATGTTAAAAAGAACTATAGTGTCAGGAGGGGAAATGCTGTGAATAAAATAAGCAGCAACACCACGAGGCTGCACACATCAGAAACAGTTCTTTTGAAAGGTGATCTTTAAAATTGTACCAAGGGATGAAAACAGAGAATTATAGCAAGACAGGACATACAGTATACCGAAGTGTGTGTGTGTTCAAACTAAAAATTAAGATTTGTATGATGAATTACTAAATGTTATTATTGATAAATAGTTAAGTATAACTAACTGTAATCATCATTTGTAATTAGCAACAGATCAGTTTGTGTTTTTCCACAATAAAACAGTGACATCAACCCTGATCTATGAATGACAGAAAAAAGGATTACAGCCTGACCTCTCACTCTCTCTCCCATTCTGTGTGTGTGTGTGTGTGTGTGTGTGTGTGTGTGTGTGTGTGTGTGTGTGTGTGTGTGTGTGTGTGTTCGTGTGTGTGTTCGTGTTCGTTCGTGTTCACATGTTTTGCTGATGGTGGCAATACGTGACAGTGTTTGATCCCCCTGTAATATGGAGGATCAGCAAAAAAGCCTACATACGCGACATGTTTGATCATGTGTATAGGCCACACATTCACACACCTACATCAGTGAGCACAGATGCGTTGATGTAGCTGTTTAGTGTTGAGAAGTTTTAATTGAAAATTTTAATATTTAAGCAATGAAGGTTATATATATTTAATCACAATTACATTTTTGACAGAAGTTGTAAGTAGCCTACAATGAAATAACATAAAGACCCATCATATAGATTCATGCTTTACTACAGCAGTGGTGTGCAAAGACTCTATGTCTGAGGCAAAAAAAGAAGGTTAGGGTTATGTTTAGCTTTATGGTCCATTCTTTCCTAAAGTCACAACTGTGCAAACACAGGGGCACTCAGCCTGACCTAAGACAGACCTGGGCCTCTTAAGTGGAAGTGTCAAGGAAGTGTCCTATTAGGGCATAGAATATCCTGTTGAAACAAGGCTTTTCAACAACCGCAGTTAAAAAAGTAGAGGTTAACAATAGAGCGAAGAGAAAAAAAAAAGAGCGTTCCATAAATATATAACCTCTGCAAATGTTGCTACCTCGGTTTTAACCTCTCATCTTTTGCTAGAAGTCTTTTCTTGAGCCTTTTTTTTATTTGGCTCTCAAGTCACATCCACTCAAACCAGAAAAGATCTGCATCTGCAACACTGGTTGTGAGTTTCTCGTTCTAATGATGTTGCAGCAGCACTCCAGCCACACGATGTGTGCAGCCCTAATAAGTGACTAAATGCATTACTTGATCTCACTGCTATATTATGCTTTTCCAGGAAGCATGTTCATTTGCAAACATACTGCATCATGATACATACAGCCCTTATATGAAATAAGTGCTTTGATCTTTTTGAGGTTTACTTTAGTTATTTTCAGCAGAATTGTACCAGTGTGAACACCTTTGACCAGTCATAAAGCGTACAGCAGTATGTTGGATAATATGTTTGCCATGCATTAGCAAACAGCCAACATCTGGCCAGTTGTACTCAATGAAGACATGTAAACATCAACAAAGTCGGTTTCATTTGTTTTAATTCTCTTTTATTTATTTGACATCTTTTAAATTTATTTTGAATATTTTTTATATATATTTTTGGCCTATTGTCTGCGCAAAATAGTTTTATGCAAATTTCACCTCATGAGGTTCATTATCGGATGATCCGCTGATCCTCTGTTTGAGACAGACACCGACAAAAACAGACACTGGATGCTTTATCTGTCATACAGAGAGCATCAGTTTACACCTAGAAGTGTTTTGATTCTAGTCTTTTTTTTTTTTTTTTTGGCCAAATGTTTGCTTCAAGTCTCATTATCTGACTCACACACACCTTCATCACTGATGCATCTGGACTTTGATTTTAAAAATAGTGCTGTTCTGCTCACAGGAGAAGAGAAGGGCAGAGGTAGCAGGGTCTCAGGTGTTTGGTTTCATAGAAAAGCCTGCTGATCCTTCACTTCGTGTCTCTCCATCCCCAGGCACCCCCCTCCCATCGCCACTTTCCCTTTCTCCCACTACTGTTCTCTTTGTTAACCTCAGGCCATGTTGCTCCCACAACACACAATCTCATTTCCACATGTATGCTATTTTCACTCCCATTCTCCCTCTTTCCACCTGTGGTTTTTTTTCCCCCTACCTGTATTTTTTCATTTCAAATTCAGTTATATTCCAGCTTTTATATCCATGTTGTCTATGGTTCTGCACGTAGTTCAGAACAGTGGGAAGCAAAACAGGAAAAAATGAGCTCAGCTTATTTGTAAGTTATGCTATTGCTACACAGCCTATTAGCATTAACAGCTGTTAACTTACCTGTCTTGCATAAACAAAGTGAGCTTATTGTTTTAGTTCTTTTTCTATCACCTTTTCCCGCTCCTGAAGTTAGCATGCTAACCATTTCACCCCAACGATGGCAGATAACAAGACTGGTAATGGTAACGTTGGCTAACTAGCGATAGCTAAACATTAAACAAATAGCTCCTTTAAGCTAAAATATGCTAACAGGACGTTGGGCGTAAACAACATCACAACATGATCAAACAAAGCTCTCTGACATAAATCCTAGTCATTCACATGGGAAAAATCAATCAGAAGATGAAATAAACCAAAATCGCATTCACACATCAGTGGAGCAAGTCCTGTTTTATTTGTGTAGAGTTTTCCATATTATTTGTCTATTTGACAGCATGGCTGTATTTGACATGGTTTTGACACTATGTAAAGAAAAGTGGGGGTTGGGGTTAATCTGAGTTATCACTTAAACTTCCTTATGTCTCTCTGAATGTTGTTTATCAGATTTTTTCGAATCTTTCAAGCCCATTCCCCCCCCGAGGAACATGAGCATGCTTTGTCTCGCAGACAAAACACCCTGCAGTCTACAGTACTGAGTAATTTTGCTGCCTCTTCCTTCTAACCTGCTCCTTTATATCAATTATTGTTTATTGCACTGCGACACAACAGCCTGACAAGACAAATCCCTGCAAGTATTCAAAGATTGAGTGGCTCGCCACTTGTAGGAGAACGATCGGGAACATGAATGATTAAAAAAAATTTGCTCTGAACGGAATGGCGCATTTCATCTTTGCTAGATTTTTTTTTTTTTTTTTTTAAGAATTCAAAGTTCCCTTTTCTTTCTCCCTTAACCTCCAAATGATTGCGAGGAGTTAAAAGAAACAGGCTGAAATAATAACCATTCCTAAAATATCCCATACTCAGGAAAACACACACAGCTACAAATGCACACATGCACATAATCCACACAACCTCCATTGGAGGATAACAAGCAGGCACAGACAAGTTGTTGGCTGTCTTGTTAGCTTCTCGCTTCACACTCCATCAGTGCTTCCCTTCACAATGTCAAAAATAACCAAACACAATCTTGACTATGACAAATAACATCCATTGCACTGTTGGTGTTTTTTTTTGTTTTCTTTTGTGGCTCAAAACTGGGGAGCAGTGGCCAAAGTGAAACATGAAAGTGGAATGACAGTAAATCGAATAGACCTTTCTCCCAGCAGTCATTTGATTTGTCAAACACAGGTGTAATGAGTAAGTAAATATAATTGTATTGCAGTAATTGCAAGGAGCCATAATTAATGTTGTTTGCTCCATCTGGGTTTTTGCCTGCTGTGGCAAGTCAGATTCTCTGCTGTGAGAGACATGTGAATGAATCTTGTTCATCTGGGAATAATAAAGGAATAAAGATCTTTGAAGCTAGCAATGCTAACCAGATTTGCTACACAGGCAAAATGGCATTTAAGATGGACTATTTTTTGACAAGGAGAAAAAGAAAAAGTAAAAAAGATGATGAAAATACTGGTTGAATGCAACACATGAATTCTATCTAGTGGAAACAGGGGGAAAAATACTTCCCATCCCCAATCATTTTTCTTTCACCTCTTGGGAATGATTTGTGCCACAATTTGAGTTGTCCTTCCAAAATTAAATGATCTTTGTAATTCTCAGTTGGACCTATGGCTCTGTTCTATTCAAGTGTCAAGCGTAACAAAAAAAAAAAAAGCCCATAGCAAAGCAAAAACATTTGGCATAACAAAATGAAGCTTTTCTCTGTATTTTTCAATAAAAAGAGATTTATAGCTAGGTATTGATATTGTTGTAATTAGTTGGATCATTGCCAGATTTTATGATTAGTGATGTAACATTTGAATCTTCTGCTTTGCAGTCAGTGAGACACAACCTACATTAGTCCTGTGGAGTTTCTTTTCTAAGTTACTCCTAAACAGACATTTTACAGAAAATTCAGTCTATTTGCTATAATCTAAATGTATTAATAGCATATTTGAAGTAAATTTTAGTCGTGGTACCATTTATCTGTCTTTAATATGCTCTTCATAGGCCCCTGGTTCAAAGAGAATGCACTAACTTGTTTCATGATTCTACTGATATGCTGTAATTTGAGCTTTTTTTGCATATTTTTATGTTTTTTGATGTCAGATTTTGTCTCTTTGTGCATCACATTGTATTGCTCCACAATACACCTCTGTATATAAATTTTAATGGATTAATGGATTGCTTGCTGTTAAATTCACAGTGGATATGACCAGCGTTAGGCGCCTCAGGCTGTCGTCCAGTGCTCAGTATTGAGCAGATGATTCCATACCAACACTAGATACCAATATTGGATGGATTCACTCTGTGCTGCCCTTCTTTACATAATAAATACCTTGCCTCACTTCCTCTGGTGTCAGCAGAGGTTCAGGTGAAGGTTACAGATAAACTGGCTCCCTGCTCGTCTTAGACCGGTTTTTCAATTTGGCCACAGATGGGTGACCTCACCCCTGACCACAGTTTCTGAGGAAACCTGGCCCTGTCATTGGTTCTCAACCCAATTAGTCTGAGTGCATTGACTGCAGTCAATTATGTTGGCTGTTCCTAGTGACCTCCCATTCCTTGGGGCTGAGGATCAATGAACATGATCATTGATTACTTACTTATAATGAGCATGGATTTATTTGAAGCTCTCAGCAGAGTTACAAAAAACAATTACAGCACTGTTACATCCTATACATTTTAACTATATTGTGTGTGTGTATATATATATATATATATATATATATTCATTCATTTATAATGAATGAATGAATATAAATATATTCATTTTTACACAAGCAGAAGTTAAGTTAATAAAAATATACATTGTAAAATAAAACACTTAACTTCAGACAAATGACTCATTGAACTATATCACACAGCAAAGCTCTAAATTTGATGAGTGTGGTGGATGTTTAGACTCTCATTGACGTACTGATTTATAATGAGACAACATGCACCACAGCGATCTGGATGGCTTACCACATCAGCTAAACAATGTCCTGGGGGAAACATCATGTTCTGTTTGTCATTATTAATATTATTATTGTAATGTTTGCTCTTCTGATGAAGTCTTTAATTAACGTTAATGATTAAGCATGTACCCAGGATAAGGTCATGGTTAAAACATACTGCATGGTGGAAATTTCTGAATATTATGCTGCAATGTTGTCTCTCTGTCTCACACATACAGACTCACAGACATGGTGGTCTAGCTCAGTAAATAGTCAGGGGAACAGGTGGTTGGGTTCTTATTGCTTTACTGAAAACTCTATAAATACTTTCACTGCATTGTTACCATTAATATGTGGTCCTTACTCATAATTTATCTCATTGTTAATCAACATCAGTGTATTCTACAACAGGACCTACTTTATGCAGCCTATTTACCAAACACTACTTTGTTCTATGTCAAGCATGAAATAAGAATGAACTGAAGTTTGCACTGCTGCTTTGTTGATAAAGTAAAGACATGATCCATGCAGCCCTAAACAGTTTTTTGTTGCTTGAGCCCTTGTCCCTCTGCACATATCTGAGCACTGACATGTACTCTGCAAACAACAATGGTTAGCATGACTGAAATACCAAAACATCTTGACCTCATTGCTCACATGTTCTTTTTCTTCAGCTGAGCAATAACTGTCAGCACCACAGTACCACAGCATTGTTGACAAATAGCCACCCACCCTAAATGTGTGTGGTTGTGTGTGTGTGGATAATCAACTGCTAAGTAATAAATATCATTGGCTAAATTTACAGTAGGTGGAGTAATTAAGTAATTCTGTTAAACCAGCAGAAAAAACACCGGCGACCACATATGAAGCACTTCACAGCTGTGGTCTCAAACAATGGTGTCCATTTTTCACTTCTCATGCATATCAGTGTCCTTTGGTCATTTCACCTTCATCTTACAGTGGAAATGCACCTCTTTCTTTTTGTTTAGCACCATGTAGAATTTCATGACCATGCATCAGCCATTATTCTGAAATTGTGCTGGGAGGAATAAAAGGAAAAGGAGTTTAAAAAAAAAAAAGGGTGTGTGAGAGACTGAGAAAGAAAGGAAGGAATAATGAGACTAGGGCTGTCTGACTGGAGAGACAGATCAAAAGGTGTAAGAGGGTTATAAAAAGAGAAGGAGCACGTCTCTGTGGGAAAGGGAGCGTGTGCCCTAAAACCTGATGCAGAGTAGAGAAATAAATTTATGTAAAAGTTGAAGAGGGAAAATAGACGAGAGGCAGGGTGAGAAAGAAAGATTGTTGAAAATCTGACAGCTAGGGAGAATCAAGGAGATGAGGTGACAAATTTCTGAGTGTCTGGGAAAGAATTCTTCAGCAGGTGCGACTCTAGTCTCAGCCTGCAGATCAGAGGCAGATGACTAAACCTCCCCCCTCCCCACACACACACACACCTACTTGTGCATAACACACACAACTGAGACTTTTTTTTTTTATTTTACTGGAAAGCTGTCTTCATTTTCCCCATCTCATGTCTTCTAACCTTCTATTTCTCTGTCTCTCATGCAAACAAACATGCATTTATATGTTAAACCACCTGCATAAAGCTGCATACACACCCGGTGTTCATTTTTATCCCTGTCTCATCCTTTCTGGGATTTTTTTCAAATTAAAAACACAGTCTCAGATGCTTCAGTAGTGTCTCTTCCCTTTTACAGAGACACACTGATATGCTAACGAGCAATTTTCAGCTGAAAAAAAAAAAAACTAAAATTATTGACTACATTTTTTGGACAGAAAAGTGAGCAAAATTCAAATAAATAAGAACATTTCCCCTAAAATTATGAGGATAGGTTTGTATTTCTTCAGGAATCAGTGTACAAATTACAACATCTCTCCTTATTTTTCCTCTTCCTCTTTTTTTCTTCTTCTTGAGTATGATTGAGTAGCCATGTCTACTAAGTGGGTTTTTAAAGGTTTGTACCCTTGTGAGTCTTTATGTGTCTCCAGTTTCTGCCAAAACCATTATGACACTGTTGAGACCGAGACCAAAGTGTAATTTATTTTTGAAATTTTCTGTAGTTTTCCTCAGTTCATGTCATGGAGCTCAACAAAAGCTGGGACAACCAAATGCTCAAACGTAAACAGAAATTGGGATGACTAAAATGATGGTGGCTGTAATACAGTAGTGTCAGAAGTAATCTTTTCAGCAGGGTGAGTAAAATGGAAATAGATAGGAAAAGGACAAGAGAGGATTTTCCACAAAGTGCCAAGATCCAGCTCATATGGTGTATGGAGAAGCCTGTTCCTTTATTTATCATTATGTTTTTCCTCATTCTTCTCTCAAGTTTTTCTCTTCTCATATCCCATTTTAATCCAGTGCTTCAGTTTATATATGTCTCATTTGTCAAACCATGAGGAGAATGGCTGGTTATATGTAATCACATTTCTTCCAATGTAGGATTAAGGATGTTAGTGTAAACATTAATTCAGTTTCAAACTTTCACTCAAAGCTGCTGCTTAACACTGCCAAAGGTCCCCATGCATTTGAAACCTCCATTCTCCAGCTGAAATGAAATTCTTTTATGAGTGACAGGATAATGAAAAGCAGTAAGAAGATTTGTTGGATTGTGTTTGTGTACACACCTCCATGTATGAATAAAGTATCGCCAAGAGGCAAGTGTATGCAGCAAAAAAAAAACAAACAAAAACAAAACAAAAAAAAAAACTAATATTTTGGTTTATGAAGCTGAGGATTTTCATGCATGCACATTTAAACTCTTGCTACCCACCCATCCACTGATATGCAGGCACACGCGCACACGCGCACACATGCACATTTCCCTGTGCTGCGTGTTTTCTAAGGAGGAATAGACAGCTGCCTCTCTAAAACTGAACTGTAATTAACACCTTTAAACCCAACATGCCAGACTCATAAATAAAAGAAGCAGATTAAGAGCCTGGGACACATTAAAAGTGGATTACCCACAAAGATGTAAATATCCTGCGCTCATTTTCATCACGGTATCCAGAATCCACAGCCTGAGCCATCATTAGGGAGATGGAAGGGCAGGAGTGTAAATGCAAATGTTTTTGAGTGAGACAGTTTGAAACAGGCAGAGAGCACAAATGAAAGAGAAAAGCAGTAGAGTAAGAGCAGGCATTACAAACAGAGATGTGTCAATCATATATAACTCTTTTGGCTCTAAGCCTAAGGGATTTACATTGCTCTTAATACCCTACTCTAAAATACACACTCATACACACACCAGTTATCAGACATCAGAAATGTGCAGACACACATTTGACATAATGCTTAGCTACAATCAACAGCAACACTGAGTTCAGGAATAATACGTGGATGATAAGTTGAGTAGGCGTGTCAGTACAGTTTCTCTGTACAGGATAATTCTGTAGTGGTGAGGTGCTGATTTTTACATTGCGTACTATATCATGAGGCACAATATACAATGGCATACAGTACATAGTGAAATGGGGATTAATTTACTTCCATGATGGTACAGTGCCACAGTTGTAGTGGAAGAAATACTGAGACCCTTTATGGCAATTTAAAAATACAAGGACTTACAATGTAGAATAGGCTCTTTTACAGTGTAATAATATTATGCGCATTATATTATTTGACTATAATTATTGATGCATTAATGTGTAAGCATTGCTTTTATGTAGCAGCCGGTAAAGGAGATAATTTTAACTACTTATGCTGCTGGGAAGTTAAATCCATACCACTGCTTCATATATTGCAAGGTGCTCATGTTTTGTATTAAAATGAGTCTGCAAAGGAGTCAAAAGTATAATATCTCCCTATGTTTCCCTTTTTATTTGGAGGTATAGCACCACCACAATCAACACAGTGCTGCTTCAAATAGCCTCCTCAAACATGACTTGTAACAGCAAATTACATTGAACGAATGTGGTACCAACATAAACAGTAATGTTCTGCTAAGCCATCCTTTGATACAGCTGGCATCACATATGGTTTGAGTTTGTTCTGAGCATTCACCATACCTATTACATACAGCAGGATAGAGGTAACAATGATCCCAGGGGCTTGTGAAGTGCAGCATTTGAGTACTAGTCCAACCATGAGCCACCTATTTAGTTAATGAGTTGATTATCATGACACCAGCTTGGCATAACTTGAGTTCCTTTATTATTCCTTTATATTTGCTGAAACAACTAAAGTCTGAATATAACGCATAAGAGACATACATGGATCTTGATGGCTTTAGCAAAATAAATAATCTCAAATAGATTGGATTTGCAAATCTGAAGTATAAAACAGCTTACACAGTTTAAGCGCCACAGAATTGGACCCCTTGCAGTTTTGAATGCAGATCATAAAAAAAAAAAAAAAAAACAATTCTACAAATTTTGGCAGTTCTCCTATCAGAAACAAACACAAAAAAAAAACCAAAAAAAACATTTTGGATGATGAAATCAGGTATGACTTCCTGCAACAGTCCAAATTGTTTTCCAGCTCCAAGTTTTTCATACATAATGTAATTTTTATTTATTTATTTATTTTTTTTTAAATTTAGCTTTGTTGGAAGATCCAGGTATGTTACTGTTTGCATACAAAGACACTGAAACCAACTCACACTGGACTCCACTGCCACATAGTTGAATCACATACTCTGTCAAAAGTTGTGTAGCAGAGACTTAGTGAGTGATCACTATTACTTATAAAAATAGACTGAGTGAGTGAAAGTGAAAGAAGAAATGTACCTGTTTGGTATGAACAAGAGAATAAGTGACATTAGCTCTATAGTTAGGAAACCAGTGAGCTGGAATAGTGTTTATTTTCTTTTCTCCATTCAGTCTGAACTAATGTGGGGTCTGTTATTGCTCAACAGATGGAGGGATTTAGGCACACACACACACACACACACACACACACAGAGATATACACACACATATATATCCAAGCACAGACAAAACAGATGCAGGATTTTTTGTTTGTCACATCTTCTGCTGTTAATAATCTGATATATGCATATATACATGTTGTGATATCTAGTATCAGGTAATAATCTCTTTCCCACCACCTTCTCTTTAAAAGAATGATTGGAACAGTAAACACCAATAGTCAGTATGAGTAGATTTACATTGTAATTATTCATTAAGTTAATTAAAAAAATGTTAGTGAAAAAATGCATGTTTGCATTAATTGCCTATCCTGCACAGTATGTCCTCCTCTCTCGCTCTTCCCTGGTGACTCACTTCATGTTTCTGCTGCTTTTGAAGTGCTACTGCAGGAACATAGATAGAGAGGGTTGGAGTGAATCTCAAGAGATGGAGGGGAAGGTTTTGAATGGAGGGATGTAAAGATGGGGGAAGATGAAAGGACCAAGATGTTCAGGAGGATGAGGAAGAA
Source organism: Rachycentron canadum (assembly GCA_038496675.1). Classification (NCBI taxonomy): domain Eukaryota; kingdom Metazoa; phylum Chordata; class Actinopteri; order Carangiformes; family Rachycentridae; genus Rachycentron; species Rachycentron canadum. The sequence goes on from CM076666.1 coordinate 10,168,572, forward strand.
TGGAACAGGCAGGTGGTTGGCAGGAGATGTGGAGTAGAGGTGGAACAGGCTGGATTGATGTCCCTCACTGAACTAAAGTAACCCGTACCCGTCAAGGTCAAGATCAATGCTACAATCAGGGATGTGTGTGTTCAGCTTTCTCTCCTCCGTGTGTTTCTGCCTCTCTGGCTTTCTCTCTATGTCTGTCTCTCTCCATCCTATGTCAAGCTCACAGCTGATATTGAAGTGTAAAGTCATCATACATTTGATGGGATGCCACATAAGCAGCCCTTTGCGGAGCCAAACTAAGACACCGCCAGGGCAGCTCACACTAGTCTCCATGATACAACAGTGACTAAAGCATGCTGGTTTCACTGGTTTGCATCATCTAGCCAACAGTCTGTTTTTGTCAAAGTCTGTTCACTCAGCTCCTCTGTGTTTCTACTTCTGAAATCTCCCCACTATCTGTATTTAAGCAGATGTCCACGTACAGGTGTGTATTCATGCACTTGTGAGTATAGCTCTGTGTGTACGCCTTTGAAAGCTCTTAAAATGTATCATTGATTTAATAATAATGTAAATGCACATTTTAACCTCTTTGAAGCCAATATGCACTCATGCAACAATGAGAACAAAAGGCACTGTACACAAATGTCAATGTACCACCTTACCATTCATTTAATTACATGATCCTTTCACAATAAAATGTCAACTCTGACTGTTGATGCAAGCCTTTTACTCTAAAAGCTGCAATTCATGACTTTCTTTACATTTAAAATAGAGCAAAAATGATGGAGCATCTCATGTCAACATTGTGAAGTTGTGTCATCTTGTAGCTGTGGGTCTTTGGGAAAATATCAACAACCAGCTGGGTAATATGAAAGAAAATATATAGTTTAGTGAAATAATAAAATAGTGCTGGCTCCTTCAAGCAGACTAATTTAACCAACAAACACTGTCAATATTTTCCAACAGTACAGCATGGTGAAAGGCTTGGCTTCATACATGGGCCGGTGTGGTGCAATGTTTCACCACATTACAACATACAGATGCATGTAATATCATGTCAGCAAATGTATAAAATATCAAAACAGTTTACAAGATGCCAGCTTCGATATTTTATTTGATGTGTTGTGTCTTCAGATGTTTCTTCATATTGTTTTTAAAACAAACACAATATTATTAATTTATCTTTTGTCTGACTTAAAATAATAATAAAAAAAACACTAGGCTGCTGCAAATATAACTTTATTTTCAAAAGAAATTTACAAGGGGCTCAACTGAAGGAGATGAATTATTAAAACAAACATAAAAAAGCATGTATAATCACAGATACAGAACAGAGTAGATATTCATATTCATATTCCACAAACAAGGCGGAATCACATCTGTCTGACTACACAGGTGTCTGCCTGGGGTGAGCCCTCAAGGTAATCATTTAAGTGATTTGGGCCTGTAGCTTGGTTGTAGACCATTTCATCACAATTCAACTTCCGAAAACAGCCATAAAATCTGTCTGATTACAAGGTTACAACTACTGCTGGATGCTTAGATGATATATGATATCTCAGTGGTGCCCAAAATTTAAATTTGGGTTTCACAGCCAGGTTAGAGGTCAGCATCTCAACATGAAAGGCACACAACATTGTGCTCAAGAGACAGATGTTGGATGTTACGAACTCTGACTTTCTGAAGTCTGATTTAAAAACAATACATGTTTTATATCGTAAGGAGTGTAGGGCTGATAAAGATTTTTTTTCTTTTGGCTTGCTGGCAGGAAAACTTGCCATTGTGTTGTGCACAGCGTGTTGTTTTGGTGAACAGGTCTAAAGATCCTGGAGTATTATGGCCGACGAGAGCTTCAACCATTTTGATGAGTGTGTATGTCATGCTGTCATCACTGGTGACAGCCAAAGGCTTGAGCTGCACACAGTATTACGGGATTTGTGTGTGTTTGTGCGTGTGTATGTGTGTATATTGGTTATTTGTGTGAGGTTTTGGGAGGGGGCAAAAGTGTGGTCTCACCTTACCATCACCTGTCACCGACAACAGATGTTCACAGGACAGGATTATTTACCAACCCAATTGTGTGTGTTTGTGTGTTTGTGTGTGTTGATTGAGAGTTACTGATCTAAAGCCCAGATATGAAGCAACTCTTCCAAAGCACATAAATATGTGCTCTCAAAGCAAATCCATCTCCTTCATACAATACCAGTGCTGTGGAGGTGTCATGTCATCATCTGCTCATCTGGTGTGATCCTAATGTGACGGCTCTTGTCCTCACCTTTCATGCAATGGAAAAGGACAGCGGGAAATCCAAAACATCTTTTTCCATCAACTGCAATAATGAAAGTACACAGTGTGGGCAGAGGAAATCTTTCCCCCCAGTCCAGAGTCCACCACAATGCTGCATTTAAAGCTGCCATCTCATCCATCACACTCCAACAATAGAGATGTCGTCCACTCCCTAGACAGCTGCTCAACCACAGCTCCCTGAAAGTGTGTGCGTGTGTGCCTATGCATCTGTATGTTTGTGTTTATGGAAGTGCAAATATGCAAAATGGTTTGTGTGTATAATGACTTGGATCATGACAATAAGGTCTTATTTATAAAGTGATACTGGCTCTATGTTGAAACAAGGTTTACAAAGGCTCCACATCACCTGTTCAGCACCAGTATTGTATTATGTTGAATGGCATTCATTTATGCACACTTAAACAGATTAATTACTCCTTTGTTGACAGTGACATGTCATCTCCACCATGATATATTGAGGAAACTTTTTAATTAGAGAAGAAATCAGAACCATGGGCTGCATAATCACAACTGCTAATAAGCAAGTAGACAAATCAAAGACACAAAGCTAGATGGAAAAGTCTTTACACGTTGATAAAAAGTACAAACGCTGGTTGAGTGTGATTGTCAGATTAGTACTTATTGAAATTCTTCGCGGTAACCCTGGCTGTCTGACCACAGGCAAGGCATCCTGTGAGCATCGATGTGTGTTAGTCCACCTTGCTCTTATGCCCATGCCACGCTGGCACCACCATCTGCTGCCTGTCGAAGTTCTGTCCGGCCCAGCAAGACTCCTCACACACACACACACATATATGCACACAAGCACTCCCTGTGTCCTGCTTGTGGTCAAACAGCCAGGTGGCGTCGCACCAAATGACATGATACACACACGCTGTGCCCCACAGTACACTACGGTCCACCAACAGAAAGTGCCTCTCAACCCTTCTGCTTCTCCTTCTTTCTAGATGTGCACATAGGCCTGATTAACGCGCAGAGAGGGTGTCTGTCTGTCTGTCCGTCCATCTGTCTGGTTTGCTCTGTGCCATTTGGCCCACTTCTCTGCCTTGGATTGAGAACATAGGAGCTCTTCCTCACGACCACCATACAATGCTCATGTGTGCATGTGTGTGTGTTTTAGAAGACAACGCTAAAAAAGAACCCCTTGGAGGGGTGTCAGATGGCAGGCGTTTGTGTTGGTGTGTGAAGGGGGCGGGGGGATTGAGCGATGATGGGGGCAGATGAAGGAAGAGATAGAAGGAAACAGGAGGAGGGGAAGATTGCTCTGTTCTCTGCTCTTCAGCTTTTGTTCTCCTAGATAATAACTCTCCACCCCCTGACTCCAAAAACCAAGGGAACCCCTCCAGTCTGGAAACACGAGTAACATTCAAGCTTACACTGTGTTTATGACAACTAGCAGTACCAACCTACACCAGGGTGTGGTATATGTTAGATTTCAGTGCCCTAAATTTGATTGTCTTGAAGATATATACAGAAGCTAACAGGATGGTTCCCTGCAATTTTTCTGCTGTTAGAACTGCAACTGTGTCAGATTTCTTATAGTCAATTATAAATGCCCTAAGTTGCCCTAAAAAACACAACATGCTTTTAATTCGGGCCAAAACTGAGTAGGGGGAAAACATAGAGCCACATCACTGCCAACAGCCTGGAGGCCAGTTGAGTGTCTTGGCCTAATCTGCCAGGCCCGGTGAGAGGAGAGGAGAGCCCCACATTAGGAAAGGTTGGCTGTGATGTCTCTAAATGTATTTTTTTTTTTTTTAAACTGACAGTAAATATGGGGAAGCAAAGCCTGATGGGTAAAGTCAAAGGCACTGAACATTACAGTGAAAACACTGTTCTGTTTGCTGCGACCTGGTTGAGTAGAGCAGCATCTGCAACCCACATGAATTCTAAAAATACTCCGGCACCATTGACTGCTACTATGCCGTGGCCCCAGTAGGTAGATGAATAACTCTGTGTGTATGATATGCCTGTGTGCATGTGTTAAAGTGGGAATGAGCTACGGGTCTATACGCTGAGGTTTGCTGCTGCTTTTGCTGCATTGATGCTATTTTTTTTTTAAATTCAAACATGTAGAAGTGTGTGGTTACGTGTGTGTGTGTGTGTGTAGGCAGTCCAGTGAGGTCCACTCTAAACAGTGAGGTACAAATTACAGTAAATGCTGAAAAGTGTCTGTTATTATATTAAATGTTACCATCAGGATGAAAAACTGGCAGCAGCAGAGCAATAACAGCTAAAAGGTGTCATTCAGGTGTGTTGCTCGTAGCTGTGTCAGCTATTGTGCTTGCTATATTAAATATGACAGTAGTCTGTTGATATGTCATTCAGAAGAGAGCCAGGGGAATCCTTCTGCCATGCTAATGACAGATGTGTGACAGATGTTAGTAATGTCATTAATACAGTAAAGGCTTCATCTACTGATCCTCACTGCTGTTACCATAGCATACAGTAAGGCCAACACTAAAATAATAAAGTATTACAGACCCAAATTTGAATGATTTTCAAATATCGTTTTCTCATATGTTCGATTACATTTAAAAGCACCCGGCCACCCTGTTTCCTGCCTTAAACTAATTTCATTTAGTTGCTTTTTGAAAAAGCTTGTTATCACGTTGGCTGATGATAAGATTTTTGACCAGAACAAACCAATAATCTGACAGTTGGTGGTAATAAACCTGCTCGTAATTTACCACATAAATCCATGTTCTAGATAATATATAATGTAATGTTCATATAAGGCATATAAACAACATTGTTAGTGAGCTTGGTTGCCTTTCTCTAACACAAACACACACACGCTGCCAGGGGGGGGGGACGGGGCAGANTTTTTTTTTTTTTTGTTTGTTTTTTGAGCTGCTTCTCCCTGCTGCTGTAGTGCCAAAACTATTTTCCACAGAGCTTTGACCTTAATAGATGCCCATCTTTGTCAGGACTACTTTCATGTTGTGTGTGGTGCTACCTTATCACCTTATCTGAATATCCTGTGTGCAGTAATTGTATCTCGTGCAGCATTCATTTGTTTATAGCTAGTCAATACTGGTGGAAAGAAACCCTCACCAGAATAAGTATCCTCACAAATATGTGGCTATACTTTGATGTGACTGTTGGTGCCTATTAGAGAGCGAGAACACACTACTTATTTATGAAGAGATCATAAAAAAAAAAAAAAAAAACTGGGAAGGGAACTTTTAAATATTCTGTTTTGGAGTTTTGCAATAACATAGTGTCAAGAGATGTTTTGATTAAACTTGATTTTTACATAATTCTGTTTCTTAATTCTGTAGTTTTGATAAGTGACAGTGTAGTTGTCTTATTTGCTTTAAATAAACCGATGTTTCATCAGAATCACAATACTTTATTGATCCCCAGGGGAAATTTGGTTCGTTACAGGTGCTCCAGCAATAGAAATAGTAATATAACCAGAAATTAGACTTAAGAGTTATAATATAGATAGAACTCCTAAGTCTTAAATGTTATTATTTGTGATGTATCAGGATTTTAATGGATGGTCCACACAACAAATTCTCCCTCACTTAGACACTTGATGTTAAAGCATGGATAAGGGGAGCGAGGCAGGTGGATGCTGTAGTTAATTGGGAGTCCATGCCAGGTTTTATTTCCGCTGGTGGGTCGCTGAGTGATGACGAGAAGATGCAGCCTGCGATGGGAGAGGCAGGGAGACGATTCTCGGGGCACGTCGGGGGGAAAAGCTGAACATCAAGTGTGGAAATGGGCTGTCTGAACAACTTCCCTTCCCCGGCAGAGCCGTGCGCCCATCGAGCGGCGGGAAACGTCCCCTCCGCGACCTGTGTGTGTCAGGACGCCGCAAAGCAAGGCGCGTTGCTGCCGAGTGTAATGGAGCGACTCAAACAAGCAGCAAACTTGAGAGGCGAGTTGTTGTTTCAGTGAAGAGGCAGATTGAATGAGCCGCCTGTCCTAGAGAGGATGCTCGGGATTTGCCTTGCAGCTCATTCCCAGGATCCGGATCTTGATTTGGAGACACAATCTGAATCAACGTTACCAAGTTCAGGTTAATTTTTTATTTATATATTTATTTATTTAATTTTTAAATTTTTTTTTTCTCTAGCACATTGAGGTTATTGGAGTATAAGAACAAACAGGGCATCCCGATTTTATTTGAAAATCGAACAAATAAATAATATAATCGAATAAATAATTTATATTAAATAATAATAT
>CM076666.1:10175463-10187245 GCA_038496675.1 Rachycentron canadum
TGTGTGTGTGTGTGTGTGTGTGTGTGTATATATATATGTGTGTGTGTGTGTGAGAAAGTGTCATTTTCAAACATATGGCTTGGATTGTTTTGTTCATATGCATCCATCTCTCAGTGGGGCAAAGATTAGGGGAACATCACTTGTGCTTTAAAGGCAGGAATGAAAAAAAAAATTTATTATTTGATATTTCTGATATCTGATATTTAGTTATTGATGTGGGTCTCTTGTCTATTCAACCCTGGGGAACAAAAGCAGATCTGCAGAGAAGTTGCTCTAATTTATAAATTGCTCTACATGATGTGCGTTTTGCATTGATGTCAGCAATGTGCTGGTCTTTATTGGCATAATGTGAGTGGTCCCCAAGCTGATCCCTCGTAGCCACTTTACTATCCTCATTTGAAATCCTGTGCATGTCAATCATTTCATCAGTTGTTTTGTTGGCTGGATGTAAGTGTGTCGACAGCTGGTTATGACACATAACCACTGGTTTCCTCTTAAAGATTGCAGTTATGCAGCAGATATTTACTGTTGTGTTGTGTTGTGTACGCTTGTATTTGTTCCTGTTGAATGGTTAATGGTTAACGTGATTATTACTGAAATAAATGGTAAATAGGAAGTTACTATTTCTTTTCCTCATGTGGTAGGCACACTACCTCCTGTGTAGTATAAACCTCATTTCAAACCTTGTGGTTATTTGAGTTTGTGTAGGACTGTTACCAGGGCAGAATTACTTTTTTCTGTGTAGTTCTAGTCAGACTTTATCTGTGGATTATGTCTCGGCTCTACTCTGTGTCTTTTTCTTTCAGGTAAACGTCCATGCACATGTCTGAAAGCACTGTATGTATGTGAGAGTGCAGTAGTTGACTCAGTCAGGTGTGTTCACTTTTCTGAGCAAGATGTTTCTTAAAGATCAAAGTCTCAGTAAAGAAGGAACCTTTTAGTCATAAAATGGCTTTATTGTTTGAATGCTTATGGACTTTAGCATCAACTGACTGAAAGTTTAAACAATGTCCAGCATTGTTTTCTGTCAGAGAAACACAGTAGCATATGGCTAAACTGTTTCAGCTTTAAACTTTCTTGTAGTTATGTAGATGTTGAAATTAAAAGGAAAAGATATACATGTATGAACACATGCGCTGTGCTTGGGTGCAGCTTGTAGTGATGTCAGCAGTTAAATGGGTGTGTTTACTGCAGAGTTACATAGAATTATCGTGGACACACTGTTAGATTTAATTGCAGCAAAGAGACATTTATTGTGTCAGTAGTTTAAAAGAAACTTAAAGCTCACTATGAATTGTTCACACACCACAGTCAACATACACACAGCATTTTGTGTGTATTTGCGTTTTCTGCTCACACCCACAAAAACACAGAGGTCTTACAGAAGCCTAGCTGCATAAAGGCTTCTCTCAGTGACCCTGAGTGGCTGCTTGCTGTCAAAGATCTACTGTAGCACCTCTGTAGTGCAGTGTTTCTAGGATAATATTATGTTTAATGTTCATACACTGCATTTATTCTTTGGGCTGTGCACCACTGTACCACTGCACCATTAAGATATGTGGGTAATTTAACCCAGACTGTTAAGTATTTCTCTTCCTCTCTTCCACACAGATGTAAACATACCAGCAACCTGGGCTGTCACCCTTGTCATCATTACATCTAAACTCCAGCAAACAAACAGGTGAAGCACAAACACAAATACAGCAAGTGGTGTAGATGCAAAAACACTGAACCCCGGAGGACTGCTGCAGTACATTACATATGCCATAGTCAGCTCAGGCTATTTCTGTTGCCCCTAGTCAGACAGCCAAGAAACAGCCCTGCCCATTTTGGACCAGCCCTGCAGGTTAATCCATTTAGACCAGAAGATCTTAAGCACATTATGCTCTGGAATCATTTTCAGTAAATGTAGCTCTGTCCAGGCATTTGGACACATTAGAACATGCTATCATGTTATCACATGTATGGATTCATAGTGCAGATATATTGAATCATACACTGCGTACGAGAAGGACATTATTTGCAGAAACACGGCAACTAAAAGGAACAGAGGTAAATCTGAATCTTAATTATTTTTCAGTAAATTGGCCTTCTCCAAGAGACTTTATTTGCATATTCCCTTTCCCATTATTGCTTACCTGGAAACCAGGAAAGATGTCATGCTCTTGACTATTTGAGTCCAAGAGAAAATTCTCAGGTGGGAAGTTCCCCATTGCATAAATGCTCTTGTATTAATTTGTCTTTGAGATGTATGGCTGTGGCTACCACACATACAGCTAGTGCAATATATACAGTAGCCTGATTAATAGTCTACAAAATAGTTAGTATTCTAACAGCGCTCGTCATCAATAAAGATTTTAATTACTGCTCAGAACTGCTGACCAATGCAAATTTTATGGTCTATGGTTTAGTCTTATAGCTGCTGTGTTGGCAGGGGCAACAGTGAAATCCCAGAAACACAGCAGACCATGAAATATTTGGTTTATGGGATTACATTTCATAGATTAGAAACAGTGAGAAAGAAACTATGAAAGAGCTCCACCATTTCATTTCTGAAAATAGCAATTGAAAAGCTTTTAAAATGGTTGGTTTTGTCCAGTTATGTAAACAAATAATCCTTAACCTTAAAAAAAAAAAATTAAAATATAAAGATGGAATAATGCCTAAATTTAGTAATTTTAATTTTAAATTAAACTGTTTTCAGGTGTTTCACATTATAGCTATCATGCATTCATAAGGTACAAGCTCTATATGTAGAGATGGAAGAGGAAAGGGACAAAGTGTGGAGAGGAATCGAAAAAGGTGCTGAATAATCAAAAAAAAAAAAGATAAATGGAGATGAATAAGAATCATAAAAATAGAGGGACAGTCCAAGGAAAACCAGTGAAAAAATATATGTAAGTGAAAATGGTGCAGGGCAGTGTGTTACCATGAAGAAACTACTTTAGATTGTAAATAAACTAAATTAGATGTCAAGTCGATTGAAGATAATGTTATGAGAGCACAAAATGACAACAACAGGAGCAAAATTCAGGACTGATTTTGTACCACTGATAATAATCCAGGCTATATTATAATAACATCAGTTAATACGTAGGTTATCAGTCAGTTTCACCATCATTATAATTAGCAGAAGATGTGTCAAACTGCTTGACAATTAAATTGCCTACCAAGTGTTTTATTAATAGACTGACTGGCTATGTATTACTCACCAAGTTTTATTCACTCATGTAGTGCGTTAGAAGTGTGTATTTACATTGGGGAGACAACAAAGGAGAAAGGGAGATGGGGTTAAATGGAAGAGAGGAACTCAGAGAGCAGAGAGAGGGAAGTGTGTGAGATAAAGTCTGGGCTTTGTTTATTAGCAGAGGAAGGAAAGAAGGAGGGTGTTAACAAAGGAACCAAAGCCAGAGGAAAGAGGAAGATGAAACGAGTTGGCAGCGGGTGGGGAGGGGAGAACAGACCATTAGAAGGATAGATACTGTAGATGGATGAACAAATGCATGGCATGGATGTGCACAGAGATGCCGCTCAGCCTTAACAGCCTAAGGTGAGAGAGACTGACTTCTGCTTCACACTGATTCCACAGACTGAATCAATGTGATACCTCTCCCTCCTCTCCCTCTCTCTCTCTGTGGGAATTCTCTGACCCAGTTAGCTCCTCCACCAGGCAGCAGCAGAGTTATTTTTACATATTAACAGGAGACAATACTTTGTCCTTTGCTCGTCCTCCCTCATCTGTATGCTTCCTTCCTTTCCTTCTTCTCCTCCATCTTAGCTGTTCCCGTCCCTTCTGCATGTCCCTTCCCGTGCTTCTTCCCCCTGTTTCTATATTTGTCTCTATTGGCTGTGATCCTCCGTCCTCCATTAGGGATGTAAAGACTCGTCAGCTCCCTGTTTTGTTTGGAGCATCATGCATAGTTTCATTTTATTAAAAAGGAGGAAAGTAAATTATGGGATTGTTTTCGTACAGAACCATAAGTGCTTAAGGGTTAGTAGATGTTGTACATACTGACTCTTCTGAGGCTGATGAGGGCAGTGCAATAACCTCACAAGTGTTCAGGGAGAATCAGGACGATCATCAGGGAGAAGTTATTGATGACCAAAAACTAGTTTGCATGAACTGAATAGACGTTTATGGTCAAAGGTCTAAGTCCCACAGATTTGGCCAAGTGAATGCAACATCTTTGGAAGTACTCATGGGGATCCTTTTGGCACAATTGTCCACTTGGATTCAAGGATGAACAGATAGATTTTGGTAGCTAAAGGTCAAGGTGACTGTTACCACAGAAAACACGATTTTGGCCTCTTGAATGTGGTATTTTTAAGACTGTCTTGTTGGAATTACTTCCAGTATTGGCACAAACATTCACTTGGACGCGAAGAATAACAGATAAGATTTTGGTGGATAAATGTCAAAGTTCAGTATTGTTTCATTAAAGACATCATGCAGTAATTTGGCATTTTCTATCATTCTGAGAGCAGCTGTGATCTGATTTTATGCTGCACACAGCGTGAGTCTGTGAACGGCAGGGTGCAGTGAAAGGAGAAGTTGGAGGTGCGCATCCTCTCACCTATAATACCTCACTGTGGCTGCTTTTACTGCCTGCAGCATTTCACACTGTCAGAAAATGCTGAAAACATCTGTTGTATTGTTTTGTAGACACATTTTTGATGAATGTTAGCGGTAAGTGCTGTGCTCACTGACAATCACATTGTATTTCCTGCGACCACTTCATAATAAAAGTCTTGTGTAAAAACTTGTGTTTCACCGGTGAAATCCATTTAATGTGAAGCTCCAGCAGTAGAAAATATCCAGGTTTTTATTAGCAGCAACTTTAAATATACATTAAATATACATTTTACAATCTTTCGGTCATTGTTTTACCTCATTGGAGGACAGATAGTGACTTAACAGACATTTATTTAATTGCAATCCAAGACAAGGCGAAAATTCTCTTCCCTTCCCTTCCCTTTCCCTTTCTTCTCCACTTCTCTCCTCTCCAGAGAATAAAGGGACCGAGAGTGGCTGCAGGTGTAGACAGGTCATCTATTTGGCTCCTAATGATGATGGATGGCAGAACTGCGGAGAGCGAGAACAGAAAGAAAAGTGGAGCGATGCAGGGAGATAAAGAAATAGCAGAGTGAGAGAGGACTGTGTTTATATTTGTCTGCTGGCGGGCAGATGCTGAGAGTTTTAGTGATATGTTGATCCTCAAGCATTTATATCATTCTTGTCATCTACCTGTTGGCAAACAAATACATACACACACATTAACACCTGCGCCATGTACTTGCATAGTGACATCTGGCATAGTGCATTGAGAGGCCCACTTTCAAGGAAGACACATGCGCTGACTTGCGTTTCCGCCCTGTTAATAGGCGTAGGAGAAGGTGACAGCAGTCTCTTAAGACAGTTCTGCTCTCTGTTTCTGGTATAATGGGTTTTCTAAAATTTCTGTATCATCTCCCTGCACATACGTTTATTGACAATGTTTGGGTGTGCACAATAAATCACCGTATATATTATCATAATGGGAATCATCAGTGCATCGCAAATACACACCCAAAGAGATGCAGGCTGTTGACAGACAAGTGCAGAAAATGATTAATTATACTTTTTTTCTTCTAATACTGAATTTGATAAGATCTCATCAAAGATAGAATACATATTAGATATTATTAGGATTAAGGCTCGAAGTCACAATTATTGCTACCATCAGTTTATTGTTTAATCTATGAACTTTGAGAAAATAGAAGAAAAATGCTATTACAATCTCCAAGTGCCTGAGGTGACATTTTTTAATTGCTTCTTTAAAACAGAAAGGTTATATTATAGTAGAACACATGTATTGCAGAGAGAAGCAACCGATCCTCCCATTTAAGAACCGTATTTGTAAATGTAGGAACATAGCAAATGTCAGGTCAAATTAATAAATTTGTTTACAGATAGTTCCTGATTTCAATCACAAGTTTTCTGATCATTTTGTGTGGGTAAAGCTCTTGTAAGGCTGCTGATTTATAGTTTTTGCACATTTGAGACATTAATAATTCTCAAAGTGTGTTATCAAAAAGAATTGTTTTAGTGTCAATACAGAAACACAGGTAAGTATAGTTAAGCCTTAATCACAGCAGGGAATCTTGAATTAAGAGCTCTAGAAGTGTAGTCATGTTACACTGATTGAGAAATAACACTATTGTTTGCAATTGGACAATGTATTTTTTCACATATGGATTAAAGGGTGCACAGTCCATACTCTGTCCCTACAATAGAAGTCATGTTCCTTTTAAGATGTGGGTTCAATACTGAATGGGATGATGTGCGTGACATAACAATCTCTATGGTTATTTTCTGACAGACCCACAACTCACCTCTCTGCTGTCTCACACGTCTCCATCTCAGGCGTCCAGCAGGGGTGTCTGAATGTAAGGTCGCCAGATAGGAAGTGTTAAGACCCCATCTGGTGGGGTTACCGCACAGTACACACACACTCACACAAACACACAAACATACACACACTGACACAGTGGTAGAGTCTCACCCTTCCCAAAGTACAGACAAGGAGGCAGACTGTAGCTATGGCAACCTAGAGAGAAGGGAAATGATTGGGCAAGGCTTGGATTTGTTAAGAGCTTCTGTATGAAGCCTAGGGCGAGACTTAGTCACTGTTTCTCATTTAGTGTTTGTGTGCTTGTGTGTGTTGATACAAGTGTGGGTGAGAGAAATACAAGGAGTCAACTCTTCCCCGATCACCTTCCTGCCTTTTTCATGTTCTGCTTTAGCTTTCTGTCAGTTGTCAGGCTGATATGACAGATCTGGGTGAGCACAGCGTTTACTCACTGCAGTGTGGCCTATAAACCTGGAAAAAGACCATTGGATGCATTCACTTGCATACCTAATTGAATGAAATGAAACACTTCAAATGCAAAGCTGCCGCAGAGTAGCTGTGACAGCAAATAGACCATATAAGAGCCCAATGTTTCACTGGAAGCCAAGCATATGTTCACATTTTGCATTTAAAGGAGAACTCCCAGTTCTGACTAGATCTTGCAATAAGAAGAGATGTGTGTTTTGTACTATTTATCTATGAGGTGTATTAAAGGCGTCAGTTTTATGATTTGTGCCTCCTCTCTGCACTTTGTTGTAGATTTCATTAAATATGTATCATCATCTGTGTCACAGGTAAATGTTCACAACGATCTACCAAGAAGATGTGATGAACAACAAATCTAGATTTTAAAAATCTTTTAGCAAACTTAAATTAACCCTCTGTAGCTAATGTACATTGTTTGACTCCTTCAAATTGCATTGTGTTGCTAGATAGTCAGACATTCAGTTTATTACAACATAAAGCAGCAAGTCCTTATTGAGAACATATAGCTCCCCATTACTGTTTTGATCCACTGAATGATTAGCAGTGAATAGTTTCAGGTCAATGTGCCCGAATAAAAAATCCTCATGATTTATGCAAGTCTTCTGATCGGTGTAATTTCTGCTGATACAAAACGGACTGTCAGATGTTGCTACTGGTCGTAAACGTAATGATCTAATATTTTTATGTACAGCGCAGGCCTGCTTTACAGTCTGCTCTCAGACAAAAATGTATTCTTCCAATGTTCTCTCAAATTTTGCCTGCGCTTTCATATAGTGGTTGTACATCCTACACTCCTACACTAGTTTCAAAGGCACTGCACTGTGTATAGGGTCCTATATGTGTGTGTGTGTGTTATGTGTGTTCTGCTGCAGAATGGATTAGTGTTAAACATTTTAACACAAGCTTCTGTTGAGCACTGAATGTTGGGTAATTTGTGTGTGGCGGTTTAAGTGACCTACGCCTAGACACACAAGTGTGTCCACAAACCAGCTGTATGGATAACATAGACAGGGTCTTTAGGGATGTTTCAGACAGAGGTTTCTTTGTAGATGTCAGCTCCTAACTACCGGGGCTTGTGTGTGTGTGTGTGTGTGTGTGTGTGTACTTGTGCATGACTCCACGTGTGAATTGGTGCGTAGTACAGAACCGTGTGTGTCCCTTGTGCATTCAGCGGTTATTAGAGCTCCAGCTGAGTGTCACACCCAAAAGCTTTTCTTGAATAAGCTGAATAACCCTAACAGAATTAAGACGGCTGTTCATGTGCCTCAAGGAAAATTTTAGCAAAGCAAAAAGTTGCTGCACCACGGTTTTGCTCAGTACAGATGCCATTATCAGTATTTTTACTTGGTTTTTGCAGAACAAAGGGGGAGAGGAACCCTTTGATCAATAGGGGAAAGATACAATGCTGAAAAAGCACTACATTGTCTTCCTTTCTAAATAGAAATCATTCCTTTTTTAATTGGGCTTGAGGCCTTTAGAGAATTTGGGATTTTATTCTACTCTATTGTGTGTTAACAGTGGTAGAGCTTACATAGAAAATTCTATAATGTCTCTTGCGTCAAATCTGCAGTACAGCCTCATCATTTAAAGCCTATTCATTTTTATACACACCGTAGAATAGATAAGTGGTTTATTCTCAGACTCTGAATTTATGATTCAATTGAACTGGTCACAAGATCATTTCTTTTCAAAGAAAGGCTGTTTGAACACGTCCTCTTGAGAATAAGGAAATGCAATCAGCAGTAAATTACTCTGCGATGGCTGCATCAGTGTAAGCTTAAATTGCTTTTCTTGTTGAGAGGAAGGAGGGAGAGCAAAGCTTCCTCACCAACAATGGATTGTCTCCACTTCCATCTCTCTTTCCGTCCCATGTTACGTCTCCGAACCTCATGCGTTATACCTCCTTCACTACACATAGCATCTTCATTTCTCACGCTCTTTCATCGTGTTTCCCTGCTGCATCCTGCAGCCTGTACACAGTTGTAGCTCCAGAAAGGACATAAACATGGACTGTAACAATACCTTTACTATACAATCTGAGCCTTTATTTATTCAAGGCTACTTTTAATCCCTCTTTCTACTTTTCATTCACATATTCATGTTGTTTTCACCTCACATCCAACACCCACACTCCATCCATCTGAAACCCTTGTCTCCCTTCAGTCTGTAGTTGTTTCCTGATTGTAATTCCAAAGCCAAGGCTAAGTCAGTCTAGATGTTTGGGCCGGTCTGTCTCATATACTGAGGAAATATAGAAGCAGAGAACCAATTCCAGAGCTTTCTCCACAGTGTATGTGCCATGCATGTGTATGTGCATGTGTGTATGTGTTTGTGCATACGTTCTAGTACAAAGATGTTCAATTTCAGGTTTAGAAATGGATTTTTTTTCCCCATTTTAGCCAAGTGGTTTTCTGTGTACTGCAATCTTTCTGTGTAGCATTTGTGGTTATATGTCTGTGTAGGTTTTATATCAGTTACTCTTTGAATTACCTGCTTACCTTCAACTTGGCCAAATAAAATACACAGACTCTAGTACACACACACACACTCACAAAGACAAACCCTTTATGTTTCTGAACACATACTCCTGGATGCGTGTATGCAGGAGCATCACTGTGATGAAAATGATTTATAACGGAGATTATCTGGATTAGGATTGCATGTAATATTTTTTAAATTGAGAACGAGTTTAGGGATACTCTGTCACATCATAATTACTATTAGAGTGCATGAATATTGAAAAGGGATTGTCATTTTAATTTTATTTCACAAATTGAATAGTGAAACAAATTTAGAAATAAATGAAATGGTCTATTATATTTTTGTGAGAGCACACTGGGGTTTCACAGTGGAATCAACTAATGTGCTTCCACTGACATGTCAATCTCACTGAGGCTCAGAGCTGAGTAAAATCTCAATGACTACTTTTTTACTGACTGCAATATTAATATATTGATCAGGTTAGGATGATTAGCTTTACCAGAATAAGTCTACATGGAAATAGACAGTTGTGCAGCTTCTCTTCTCTTTGTAGTATTTTACTTGAATGTGATAACTTGATGATACAGTATGTTTGGGGTAGTTTTAAAGTCGGAATTATTTTTTAACTAAAGATGCTGTTAATCTTTTGTCATCAAAAGTAAAGCTCCTGTTTGAATCTATTATAAATATAAGTATAAAGCAGACCTCTGTTTTGGGTTCACACTTCATTAAGTGTATTATTATTACTGGTTGTGGTCCCTTACTGCTGGTCTGTCTAATGGGTAAATCACCATACATCACAACGTGAGGGCTCCAACGAGTAAAACGGGACCTTTGATCAGGAACTCACTGAGTGATTCACTAGAGACAAAGAGACAGCGAAGGCACCTGCACTCACGAGAATCCCAAATGTGAAAATGTGAAGGTTGGAAAATGTATCCATGAATTCAGCGGCTCCTCTGTCCTCAAAGGCAGAGGGTGAGAATGTTTCTATTAATGAGTTAGGAAATGGATAGCTTAATGGTGGGGGGTGACTCACAGAACTGGAGAGTACTTAGCTTTATTCAGGGAGAGAGAGGGAGAGTGCTCTGCTCTGTTTTCATCATGAAGCAAGGAGAGGGGGGGTTGTTCATGCAGCACATGGACCAGAAAGCACAATCTTGACTTTGGTAGATGTGCAGACTTGTGTGTCTTATGGGGCTTTTAACTTGGTTTCTGTGTCGATTTCTGCGTTGACATCCTCTTAAAAAAATGACAATCTCTGGCACTGCCAATCTGTGACTAACAAGCTCAATTTCTTACAGGTTGTTGAGTCATACTCTTTTACCACCTACTGTAACATAAAATGATGTCTTTGTTTACGCTTCATCGCACCATTTCTTCTCAGTTTGACACTGAGCTTCTTATTTCTCACTATCAGTAATGGTTTACAAATGAGATGTGAAGGATTGGCAAATTAAATAATGCTGTCGGGTGAAGGTTTGTTTTTCTTCCTCATGAGCACTTTATTGAAAACATGTGTCAGTCCATGGAGACCATTATTAGACATGTGTTTCCATCAACCCCTGTACACATGCTCTGCTACAGAGAGCACAAACATAAATCTGTGACCTGATGTTTTTTTTCCCCTCTCCATCTTTAAACCAATTCACCACACCTGTTAGAGGTGTGAAAAATTATTGATAAGCCTCCCCTACATGCCATAGTCCATCTCTGCCTAATAGATCTGTAACAATGCCTCTCTAGATTACGCGATATACTACTAGGTTGTAGTATACAACTGCAGTTGCCACAGCAGATTGCTGACTAACATATTTTAATGATCATTCTTTTGCTTGAAAAATTAATTTTGCACCACGCCCTGTCTGTCTGTTTTCATTCTACAAGGTGTTGACGTTCAAACCTCATTATGTTTTATGGTCACCACTTCTGGACTCGACAGTTTGCCAGCTCTCTGACTGTAAGAATAAAGTAAAAGTGGTTTTTCATTGCAGTAAACATGTACACATGTTTAGTAAGATAGTTAAGAAGTCATTTCTAAACAGCATACAAAGTAATGCATGCTTTATTGAGATGACTTTGTTGCTGACACTGTAGGCATTATTCAAATACATCAGCAGCACGAGCAGCAGTGTGCTTATAAATATAATGGGTGTTTTGGTGTTAGAGTTGTGAATAGACTCTATTCTATTGCTGTAATCAGAACAGGACTGGGAACCAGTTTGTCTTGTAGAACGAAGACATTTAGTCTACGGCTCCAACCAACACCCACCTCAGTTATGCTCTATTATTTAAGGTGTGACCTGTTCTCCAAACAGCACACAGTAAATACCGTACATTTGTTCTGCTTTGATTTTCTTGGCTGCGAGACTATATGGGCGGTGCATATTTTATATATATATATATATATATGTCTCTTATACACA
>CM076666.1:10187330-10203191 GCA_038496675.1 Rachycentron canadum
TATATATATATATATATATATCTATCTCACAAGGTTGTGTTTTATGCATTATGGTCTGGTAGTGTTATTGCTGTTACTACAGTTTCACTTGAGTTCTTCTGACATTTTCACTAAGTTCTTCAGTGCTCATAAAGACTTAGCAAAGCATTGATTGATGCTTCCCTGTAGGCCAACGGTCACAACTGTTCTTACTGATTTATAATAATGAAAATTTACAAATTACAGAATGACTAGCAGGTTCACTAATTAACGATGCCTCTGGGTGTTTTAACTGATAGACCATTGTCTCCTTTTTTCTATCTAAAACTCACAAACCAATGTCAAGGAAGTAAGATGTGAAAATTGTGAACACACTATTTTACAGAGTGGCCGGTAGCTCTTAGGTTTTTAATGCCCCCAATTTTAGCCTTGCCCTCAATTTTCCAGTATAAGTGCAACTCTCTTAGAACAGAGCTGCACTTCTAGCATCTCAACACAGTTTGTGTTATTCACTTGTAAAGTAGGGGCATGTTATGTTGCGATCAATTATTGAAATGATTGCCAACAAATGAAGGTTCCCACACACACGCCAGAGAGCAAACACACACAGTTAATACAAATTCAACACACTCTTCAGCTTTGCTTCACTACAAAACCTTGTGACAGCAAAAAGAACAGGGTTAAAGTGTTATTCTGAAATATAAACAGGAAATCTGAAATGATTATGACAAAGAAGATGACTAGTTAGGTGAAAGAGATTTTAATTAAGTTGCTGATACCTACATTTGAATATTCAAACCACTTTTCTGTTGATAATGAGTTTATTCAAAGTAGTTTGAAGGTGAAAAGCTGAAATATTTTCCTGTGCCCTGCTGGGCCAATGAAAGAAGAAGCACAACATTACACAAATGGTAGAAAGTGGCAAATTTGAATGAATGAACTCAAAGTCAGACTTGTCTCAGAGGAATAAATATAAAATGATGCATGTAAAGCATGTAAAGAAGAGTTTTTATTCTGCTTTTTGCCCCAAAAAACAAAAGTCCCCAGTTCATTTCAGTTTCTGTCCCTTCTCATGATTTCTTCTTTCATTTTTCTGCCTTTTTCAATTTTTTTGTTTTTCTAAGCTCATGTTCTCTAGTCCCTGTCCTGTCTGCGCTCACCAGTTTTCCTCTGTGCTTCTTGGTGAAGTTTGCAGGAAGTAGAGGAGAGAGTAATATGACAATGAGGGCCTGTCATGTGCATAAGTGAATCAGTCATACTTCAATGCAAAATAATTACTGTTATCAAAGAGAGATTAAATTTGCACTGAGTGATGCCAGACTGCTTAATGGAGGTTTTATTCTTTCAACCTCTTTCCCTGTGTATGCAGCTCTCTGATGCTCACTTTTTCATTGATAGATGTTTCTAATAGATACAGTGGCTTGCAAAAGTATTCATATTGTATTGGGCCTCCTGGCTGCATCTCTGATCAATGCTCTCCTTGTTTGGCCGGTAAGTTTAGGTGGACGGTCGTGTCTTGGTAGGTTTGCAGTTGTGCCATAGTCTTTCCATTTCTGGATTATGGATTGAACAATGCTCCGTGAGATGTTCAAAGCTTGGGAAATCTTTTTATAGCCTAACACTGCTTTAAACTTCTCCACAACTTTATCCCTGACCTGGCTGGTGTGTTCTTTGGACATGATGCTGTTTGCTACCAATATTCTCTTAACAAACATCTGGGGCCATCACAGAACAGCTGTATTGAGTGAGATTATTGAGTGTATTGTAGTGAGATTAGATTACACACAGGTTGAGTCTATTTACTCTTCGGAAGGCAATTGGTTGCACTCAGAGAAAAGGGGGCTGAATACTTTTGCACACAACACTTGTCAGTTTTTTATTTGTAAAAAAAAATTTAAATCATGTATAATTTTCTTTGTACTTCACAATTGTGTGCCACTTTGTGTTGGTCTTTCACATAAAATTGCAATAAAATGTATTTATGTTTGTGGTCGTAACATGACAAAATGTGGAAAAGTTCAAGGGGTATGAATACTTTTGCAAGCCACTATAACAGTTTGCTGTGTGCTTACATATCCCTGTTTGTGCGAGTGGAAGAAATAGTACTTGCATTACTTTTTTCTCATTTGACGTCAGCTGGTCAGCATGTGAAGAACATGATCCTTAAGTTGTGTCATCATGATTTTAACCAAACTTTGAACCTGTCTTCTCAGGTACTGAAGCCTGTCTGCTCTGACACAGTGACGGACTTGCTGATAGACACTGAACGAGAAGTGGGCAGATAAGAGATAGGAGGACAGAGGGAGGTGAGTGAAATGAATAACGGAATCCATTCTGTTCACTATTTCTGGCCCTCTCACTCGCTCTGTATGCGAAGAGCTGCTACTGAGCTTTGTGGCTCATTGTTTATGGTGTTGCCCAACCAGTCAGAAAACAGAAAACCTGCGACAGAGAGGTTGATTCACACCCACGCTGAGCTCCACAACAGTGTGTTTGTCTGTGTGCATGTATGTGTATTCTCCATCAAATCAGAGGTCATTTTTTTAGCCAACAACTTAATGGGCTATATCTTACAAAGCACAACACAAGCGTCTTTGCTAGTTTCAAACCAATACAGCTGTAATTTTCAAATCCAGTGCCTTACCAGTCTTACCAACCGCTTAAAGCGCTTTGCAATGTTGGCTACATTCACCCATTCACACACACATTCATACAGCGTTTACATATAGAGCACTTCTATCATTCACACGCACTCATACATTGATGGAACAGCCACCAGAGGCAATATAGGGTTCAGTATCTTGCCCAAGCACATTTTGACACACAAACTAGTAGAGCCAGGGATCGAACCACTGACCTGATTAGTGGATGATGCACTCTACCTCCTGCGCCATATTATTATTGCAATCTGCCAAGATGCAAGCGTGCCTGGCTTTTGAAGGGAATGGGAGATGGTGCTGTGATTGGTTTATTGCATGTTATGGCCAAATCACCCCCATGAATAATTAGGAGATTAAGTACAACCCTTCTGAAACATGGTGCAACGACTGTTTTTTGTTTTTTTGTGGGGTTTTTTTTTTTTTTTTTTTTAGTAATATGGACACACTCTAAGTGAATTTATGCCATGTGCTTCAGACATTGCAGTTTGGACTGTTAGAATACAGCTCAATGCATGGACTGTGGAAAGCATGTGGATTTTGTCTGGGTTTATCACCCCCTCCACCTTTATGTGTACTGATGGATCTGACTTTTTTAAAAGTTTTTTTTACCCTGCCTCTGTCATTGCTACCAGTTGCATGCCGCATGGCCGAATATCAAGAGCCATGATCAGATGTGTTACAATCTACTGAGCATCAAGAATGCCAGCACATATCCACTTTTTTTCCTTCCTTTGAATTTTCACATGTTGTCACAAGCCTTGTGGGGGCCAGGAAGAAAAATCACATGTAAACTAACAGATAGTGTACCCATAAATTTTGTAAAAGTCTATAGCCCTCTGTTTACCCATATACCTCAAGCTACTACTATTACCTACAGCCTATTTCCTCACCTATTCTGTACCCATCTGAGTATCTGAATAAACAAAGGCCTTGTTTATCTTGTGGTCTAGTCTTCAGTTTCACAGCTTCACACCGAGGATGCTTTCAGGTTTGACACAGTTTTTGTTCACAGTTGGTCTGGGGCTGTGGTCCTTGTGGCAGCCAAGTTCACTCACTGCTTTGGTAAACTGCTTGTGTATGTAAAGTAGCTTTTATGCAATTCACCCAGCAGCCTTCCCCACTATCATTTCAGTGGGAATGTGTTGAGGTCTGCGTGTGTGTGTTTATGTGTAAATAATTGATCACTGTAGAGGTTTTAGTGGATTGTGGGTGAGACTGAACCAGGCGGAAAAAGCTGCTCCACCGCTCTGCTCCACAGTGTGTGTAACATAACTATACCATGTCTGCTGCTGCTCAGTGGCATCTTGTTGGTGTCAAGTCAAAAATATCTTTTTCCATGTTTTCCACAGAAAACAAGCTGGTAACACAACTATGTCTTAAAGACGAAATTATTCACTGATTATTCACTTATACTAAAAGAAAAAAAAAAAATCAAACTGTAATTCTAAAAAAGTAATTGATAGTGACAGTTATCAGTAGCTACATTGTATTGTGTTTAACAGGTTTGGTCAAACAGGGTTTTCTGGTTAGTTTACATACAGGAAGCCCAGTGGTGTCTCTCCAACAAGATATATTTTCATTTTCACATAAAAGCACACGCCATCACATTCACAGAAACTGACTAGTGTTCAAATTTACCACACACATATGCAAACACACAGAAACTGAAAGTTGATCACATGTCAATCCTACCACTTTTTTTTATATCTCACTCAATTCACACCATTTGCCTGTTCTTCTCTAATTTGTTGTGTTACTTCTTACTTCTTACTTGGTCGTATATCACTATAAGACTTTATTTTGTTCTGTCTTATTCTTGCTTTTTCCTTCCTGTGTGTCATTCCTTCTCTCTTTCTTGCCCCTTAGCCGCAGTGTCCTTGAGAAAGCAGTGACTTTGCCGACGAGCGCAGTAGAGCACATCACTCTATCTCTCTTTCTCTCTCTCTTTCTCTTGCTCACACTCACACACACATACACTCACTGACACTGAGTCAACCCACCTAACCCACACACACACACAGTACATCCATAGCAACACTGTCAAGCAGAACCAGCCCTTACAAGTCTCTTCCTTTAGTCTCCATAAATAATTCATCACCAGTAACACTGGCTGTACTTTATGCAAATATTGACAAACCTATTGCAGAGAAAAATTGAGACTGTCATTTCTTGTGTTGAGCAGTTTCTGCCCACTTACTGTTTCCAGAAAACATATAGTAAATTATCAAAAAAAAAGCTGTTGATACTAGCACAATATCTCAGTCAAGCCCACACTCAGATAAGAGATGATATTGTCTTCATTTAAAGGTAATTTATAGTTTTAGTAAAATTTACTCCAATTTTCGCTGTTATATCTAAAGATGTCGACAAAACCAAGATTTAATTTGAAAGTTCAATTACTCTTCCTAAAGGTTTGTTACCACATTCAGACAAATTGCCCTCAGGTGAAACTGTAGTTCGCCTGCCAGCATGGACACATGATCCCCCTCTGCCCTCCTCCTTATTAAAGGTGCCCTCGACCAATCTTGGATCATGACAACCCATTGTCACAGTTTTCCGTAGCTTTTGAAATATAGATGGAGTCTGATTGTCTGGTGGTAAGATGAGATGTTATAGTCTCTGGATGTCGTTTGTTCTCGTTGGTCTCTGATTTCCATTAGAGTTCACAGAGTGCGTGTTGGGTCACTGCTTTTTCCTGCCGCCTTACGTGTTTTCTGTTGGAGATCAGGTATCTTGCGGTTAGTTTGCTGAATTGCTATATATGACAGCTGTGTTGCTGTAAGTGCATCCTGAATATTTATATTAGGTCACAACCACACGTAAATTATGCAGTATGCATTAACATGCTGTTATGTTCAAATCGTTAATTTCTATTTTAAGTGTTGTTTTATCCTCTTTCTTCAACATCCATAGATCTACTGTATATACACACATTTAATGAGAATATCTCAGTGCTGCCTTGTTCTCTCTCTCACTTTCTCTCTCTCTCTCTCTCTCTCTCTCTCTCTCTCTCTCTCTCTCTCTTCCTTATGTTTGTCACACGTTCAACTGTAAATGCTTCTGTAACCATGGAGACCAATCCCAAGGGGGAAAGTTGAGGCTGAATCTCTTTCTCACTCTTGTTTCCCTCCTTTGTCTCATGCCTGGCTGCAATCTAATGCTTTCCTCACACGCAAAGACAAACACAAACACGCACACATACAAGGATTTCAGAATATAAAAGCAGAAGAGATGTAGTTGTTGATTTATTTTGTTTTGTTCAATTAAGTGCTCGTGTAGAAGACGTGACCTAAACACTAAGCGTATGGACAGAGCTGAGGATTGATTTCTCTCTTGCTCTCTTGCTTGTTGGTGACCATGACGTGCAGATGGACCTTTGGCCATTGTATACTTTGACAAAAGAGGCTGGTGGAGCCCGATTAAAGGAAAAAGATGATGTGAGGAGGGAGAATAATTGTAAAAAATAAAAAAAGTTGCATCTTGAAGAAAGAGCCTTGCTCTGATAAACACAACTTGTACCTTTAGAGGGTATGTGGTGATGCCAGGCTTCTGTCCTTCCAGTGTCCCAAATCAACATATGTTAGATAAAAAATGACTGAGGCAAAGTAGTAAGTCAGGTGACATCGTAATAGAGCGACAAAGTCCTCAAATGGATAGATGGATTGGTAAAGTGTCTATTATTGTATCATGTCTATTATTATCACGACCTTTCCCTCTCTAAACTTAGAATGGTCATTTTTGGCCAAAGTGTAACATCTATTTATCAAAGTCCTTATTTTAACCCAAACCAAATCTAACTAAAGTGCAAATCTAACTAAAGAGAGGCAAACAGCATATTCTGATGCCTGATTTGGAGGACCTGCTGGTTTCTGGGTATGGGTCCAAATTAACTAAAAATGAACATATTCCTTTAGCTACATTTATTTGAGTTTTGAGACAGCCTGGAAATTTAAAAGTGCAGGGAATTCCATTTTGTCAATTCATAAGAAGACCTGCCCATTTGGCCTAGTGAAGTTTGATTTAGAATTAATAAAACACATTTTGTTATAAAGTGTGTACAGGGCAGCTGTAATGCAAGACCTCAGTCTCTCCGGTTTTTCCTCTCTTCCTTCACCACTTTTCTTTATCCATTCTTTTATCCCCCTGTCTTTCTTTCCTCCCTTCCTCCCCCCAGCTCGCACCCTTTATCCATTTTTGTCCTTCTTAGTTTCCCATTGTCTTTCACTAGTTTATTTACTGTGTCACTATTCTTACTCCCTCTCTTCAGTCACATGTCTTATCTCATGGCTCTGTTATTCTTCTCTAAATCAGTCACAATCTGTCATTCACCATCTCTCCTTCATTCACTCATGTCCTGCACCTCCCCACATAGCGTAAACCTTTTCTGTCATCCGGTTTTGTTCATTTCATCCGTTACTTCTCTAATTTTCTCTTTTCTCACTCGCCCTCCATCTCCTTTCCTCTCTCTCTCCTCGTGTTCCTTCCTTTCTCCCTTTCGGCCCCTACATCGTCTCCTGTGAGTCAGAGACAGACAGGAAGGAAGTGTGTAATGAAACAGCCATATCGAGCACACTGCCCAAATTGACCTGGAATGAATGGAGTCACTGATCAGCTCCTGCTAAAGCACTGTAGATGACGAAGTAAGGAGGTGGGAGAGAAGCTGGAGCTTTCATATAAAACACTGTGATTTTGTCTACCAGTGGATCATAGCACACAATACACAACACTGTATGCATGTTTACACATATAAACACAAATAAAAACGATTATTCTATTGCAAGAGAGCTCTAATAGATGATAAATGATTTATTTTCCTGCTGTATTTTTCCTAAACTCAAAAGTTGGCAAAGTCCATGAACTGAGTCATTTGAGCTGAAGAGGGGGACACGATCTGCATTCAAGAGATTTTCACTTCTGTTTGAACAGAGAACAGAGAGGCAGACAGACGAGGCAAGAGCTGGAGAGTGAAAATTAGAAAAACACTGACAAACAGGAAGAGAGAGAATGGCAGGACACACTCTCCCCTGCCACTGAAGTTGTTCTATGTTTATTTATGCCTAAAATGTAAGCTTATAGCATTTTGAGTCCATTCTGTGAAATTAATCTCTTAAAAATACTTCATCCTTCGATGTAATTTGGCTTTCATAATGTATCTCGCTAATCTGCTCATCTGGCATCACCCACCATACTGCTGCTTTTATTAATGAAAATTGACAGAGAGAGGGACACATCACTGGGATACCAAGTAGTATTACACATGTGCGCGTGCCTTTTTATATCGTAGAGTAGAAGCCCATTAGGGAATTAGTTCACATCTGGACAACCCTAGCTGCCCTCATGCTGTCACAAGTCATAACATGCTATATAATTGGGAGGGTTTCAATGATATTACATCAACAGCAACCTCTGTGAGACCTGTTTTGACCTGACCTTGACCTCTGGGAATATACAATTTTAGATTTTAGGTGTCGTGATAAGATAATATCGCCTTGCTAATACAAGGAGCAATACAAGGTGCGATTATTTTTCTACCCCACTCTACCCTACATACTAGCCATTGGCCCCAACCTGGGGCTATATAGTGGTCATACTCCACCATTTCTATTTATTTATGTGCATTTATTTATTTTTGTTTATAATGTTACTAGGAAGCAGCAATACCTCCCCTTTTTTAAGTTGAATTTGACGGCTGGCATTTATTTTAATATACTTGCACAAACCTGCTTGGACACTCACACACACAAAGAGGTGAGGGTGTGACAGCCTTGTGTGTTGGCAAACTTGAGCTTAGCAGTGAAGAGCCTTTTTAAGCAGGATTAAGACTTTAAGTGTCACTGGAACAGACAAGTAGGCCAAAGACCATTGGATATCACTTACATTGCAACAATTAGCATCAGTGTGTGGGTGTGTGTGAGTGGTTGTATGTAAAATAGTGTGTGTGGTAGATTATTTGTGGAAAAACAGGAGTAAACTAGCAGGACACACACACACACACACACACACACACACACACACACATTCACAAGTCTCCTCACAGACTATGGACTGTGGAGCCTCGGCAGAGCCCTGGCAGGACCATCTGTTCCTGCTGAAATCAGCACAGCAGGAGACTACCAGCACACACATGAACATGCACACACACACACACAAACACACACACAGTTGAGTACTGTCCTGCGTCAGTGTGGGGAATAAATAGACTATCACTATGCCAACATACTGGAAGTGTGTGTGTGTGTGTGTGTGTGTGTGTGTGTGTGTGTGTGTGTGTGTGTGTGTGTGTGTGTGTGTGTGTGTGTGTGAGAGAGAGAGAGAGAATGAAGTTTTTAGTTAAAACTAAGGTAAATCACAGCGATGACAGGTGGAAATGACTGATAGATAGAAAAGAAGTGCACTATCAAATACATTCATCCATCCATCCTTGTTACCCTGTGACCCAAGTCTCTCCAGTCTGGCCCCGCATCAGCAGAAACAGCTTTGTCTATTTTAATAATCGACCGAGGGGTTACACTCCCCTGTCAATGTTATCTATTTCCCTCCTACAAGCAACATCAGCATTTTCTGTGCTTTTCACTATCTCATCAATACTACTGATCTGACCTCCTCTGGCCTGCACCTGGACCCAGTCAAGACAGACCTACAGTGTAGTAGTTTGATGCATAGACAGTAGCATTAGAGTTTCAATTTAACTTAGGGCTATATTTGATGATAGAATCCCAGGAAAGCCTAGAAATACGGAGATAGAATTGAGAATTGTAATAAACCACAGAAATCAATAATGCGTTCAACAAAAATTGATCTAACCTTGTCCTGCTGTTAATATAGATTAAAAAGCACATTTTGATCAATACACCAAAGCATAAACATTTATCTTCATTTTTCTAAGCTTGTTGTCCACTTCATCAGTCTGCATACTCTGTGGTGTGTATATATAGTGCTTGTGTGGTCTTATTGTGCGCATTACTGACCCACTTCTTGATCATAGGTTTTCAAAAGAGGCAATTACATTATTAAAGTTATTAGCGATTGGACTGGTGAACCCTGTTAAAAAGTGAAAAGGTATATTTTCCCTTTCGACAAGGACATTATAAAGTAACAGTTAACATATTGCGAAAACAACATTTTGATATATCACCACAAAAGGTGATCTTACTCAGCAATGAGTGAGCAATGTATACTCTTAATGAGTTGGAAAATTTATTAGAAAACAATCGGGACAAAGGCCTCCAGATTTATTTCAGAAGTGGTGGATGCAAACTGTGTGAGCTAGCCATATTAAGCAATAAATCTATTACTTTCTTATTTTGGTATATAGAGTTGTATGCATGGCTTTCTGCCAGCACATAGGCAACTAGGGGAAGATCCTCCTTTTCCAGCTTGCTGCCTGCAACTGCAGGATGCCCCCAGCAGCTGGCCATAAGATCATGAATTCGATAGACACCGCAATGCTGCACAGGGCTGTAGATACTCTGAGATGGTTTTAGGTTCACTCCAAACCTGCTCTTAAACATGCAATAAATTACAGTATATGCAAACTGCATTATGCTCAATCAGCTATAAGTGACAGAAATTAAGTTGGGGAGGTTCAATGGCCCATTGTCCCACTGTACTGTACTTAGAAATACCATCATCTTAGAAATACCTGACTGAGCCATGCAGGTGTTCTCACACTTTGTTAGCACTATCACTATGTTCATAAACTTGGATCTCCTTTTCCTTTTCAGAGGTTTGGTTTGGTACAATGTGTCAACAACAACATCAAACTACAGATGCTCTTTATCTGGAGATCATGAGGTAGCCTACATGTTATCAAGTTGAGATATGGGTCGCCCCAGCTCAGTTTTTCCATTCCCATGTCCTGTGTAGGAGATTATCTCTCCAGATGCAACCTTAAAATGTCTCACACAGCACAGACGTGGACTCTTCAGGTGTTTTCAGTTGTAACAAAGTAAATAAAATCCAAATCTCATTTTATATTTTAAGTTATGCTCCTAAAACATGTATAGAATGACATGTATAGAAATTTGAACATAATCACATTCAAGAATACTGCCATGTTTACATACAGGTACAGATAGAGGTAGTCTCTTATCGAGCAGGAAAAAGTCAATGTGGATAGAGATATGAGGCAGGATTACCTTGGCAGTGTGTCATACAAACACTGGAAGAACGATCCAATTGAGCCAGCAGTTACATTCTCCTACTACTAATAAGTAGTGTGAAGATATGTAAGGGAGCATTAGGAAAATACATTTTTAAAAAAAGGCATCATCATCATCATCATCATCATCACAATTGGGAGCATATTTATTTCCATTACATTAAAATTTATCCATAGAAAATAAAAGCTGATTCTTAAATAACCATAAACCTGTTTGCCTGCAAGTTGGTCTGAATAGTTGTAATTATTTTGTGTAATTTTTTTTCGATTTGTAGACTGTGAAGAACTATTTTTGATTAATTAATTTTTATGTCTTGTCAAATGTTAAATATTACATCAAGAGAAAGAAAAGATAAAAACTCAGGTATCAGCCCACACATGAGCATTTCATTAGAGTCCAATCAAAAGTGTAAGTAGTTCTCTCATTCTTTTTAATTTTCTCTTCTATTAGTGTCTAAATTGGATTCACCTTGACTCCCAGGTGTAAAACAGTTCCTGATTAAATGGTCGTAATGAAAATCAGGAGAGAACAACCAGCATGTGACAACTGGAATTGAGAGCCATAGTTTTAAATGAAAGTGTAATGCTTTAATGGGCCTATTCCAGGCAGTGTTTTCAGTTTGCAATCAGCCATTGTCCCCTGGTTGTCACATCGGTTAAATACTCTCTGTGCCGAGTGCTAAGCATTGTTGTAGAGGAACAGACAGAGAACTGAAGCAAGAAAAGTTGTCAGGGAGGAGCAAATTGTAAAAAAACAGGGAGACATAGACACAGAGGGAGAAAGCAGAATGAGCTTCAAATGAGTATAAATTCTGTACAATGTCTACACCTCTTTAAACAGAGTGATATACAACTAAGAGGTGGCAAGAAATGAAGATGGCTGCACCATTACGGACATGTGGCACATGCCTGACACCATTTCCCTGGTGTCCTTTATTGTCTGTATCTGTTCAGCACGTCTAACCTGCTGCATAGTTCTGCATTAATGAGACATAATGCAGTAATGTATCTAGCACTTCCTCCTGATTCTATTGCCACTATATAGGCTGTATGCAAAAAAAAAAGTGCACAAACCCCACTGTTGTATTTTTGCTCTTTTCTGTGCACGATGCATTTGTGTACGGGAAAACTTCAGCAGTTTGTGCATTTATAGTCTCAATATCTGTTTGCAAACAAGCTTCCTTCACATTTTTGTTTAAGTGGTCTCTCTATGGCATTGTTTACTTGTGGTAGCTTGATAGCCCAAGTATTGGTTCCTCAAATCTCATTAGTCAGAGGTTGTTAGAGGCCTCTTTTCCACCCTTACTTCCACCAAACTATCAAGTATACTGGTCTAGATACAATTTAAACCACTTACAGTGATCACGTCTGCTCAAGTGAAATTGATCACTATGAACAGATTATTATTATACCCAAATTTTTTTCTTTATTTATCATGCATTTTACCATCTAATTGACATTTGTATATTCAAGTGGCCCTCTCTTGCTCCAAGCCTAGTCTGAATGGTCACGGTGAAAGCATTAGTACTTTCCACTCACGCAAGACACCTGCTGCTGTGAGAGAGCAAGGATGATAATTATGCACTGTAAAAGTACCAAAACGCCAGCAGAGCAGGAATGAGTGAGCAGAATAACTCAATGAGCCACAGCGGTGAAGATATCACATGCTGTGTGAGTGAGCACAGCAGGCACATGTACATGCACACGCACACACCTAGTGAAGTTTTATTGGGAGAACGGGTAGGGACACTGTGGTAGTACAAAGATACAGATATGTTTGAAGAGAAACATCTTGACAGTGTGCATTAGTAAGTTGTAGAATTTTTCCATATGTTGTTGTGTATGGAAACACTCAAAACAAGCATTTTAGCATTAGCATTAGAATTCAATGCTCATATACTGTTTGTATAGGAATGTTTCTGTCCCAGGTTTTTTGATCCAAAAAGGCGGTTGATCACTGTAAACGTGATCACTACAAGCTATTTTATCATAATTGTAAGAGGAATAAACAAGTTTTTAAAATGTTTGAACTTCCAGGTGCTTTTTAGTGGGTGAGCCAGGAGTTTATCTGGACAAGTCTCTCAAATCCGCAGGCAGTAAAATACAGACACTTCCTGTGGCTGTGCAGCAGTGCCTCTTGACCTACCACTGTATCTTTTTCAGATCTTGATAAATGGTCTCCTCATTCACCCCAAGTGGCAGAACAGGAGGGTCAGAGCATCCACCCTTTGCCTGTGGCCCTGATACCTGAAGGAAGACAGTATATCTAACTAAAATGGTTCCCTATGAAGTGTCTCCTTTACCCTGTTTGTCTCTCTTTTTCCCGAATTAAGTCCAGTCCAGTCCAGCTCCTGGTATTCTGTTTTTATACTAAGGTTATTGTCTTCATTAATTTTTTCTTCACATGCCTGCTCATCAGAATGAGTTATACTCATAGTTCATTTGGGTGTTCATTGTGTGTTTATCTCAATGCAATCCCTTCTTTTTGTCAACATATGTCATGAATGTTATATTTGTTATACTTGTTAATCTGCATTGATGAATTTAATTACAAGTTAATAATAAAAACCCTCCATGGTAGTGTGCTGTAATAGTCAAAGGTCGAAAGAACTTTCTGTCCACAAAGCTGTGAGCCATATTTTCACACATTTACTCTTATGCGAGTAAAAGGAGGACGCTCACATGCTTTATCCAGCTCAGATTACTCTCAAATTATTCCAACTTCTATTTTAGTCAGTGTGTTTGCAGCCTATTAAAGTCTAATGCCTTCACATCCAGTACAATAAAGACGTTCTCTCAGCAAAAAAAAAAAAAAGATGAAAAGAAATCCAACAAATTAGGAAATAGAAAAGGACAGATGAGGAAATGAGATGTTGTTAGGGTGGAGGAGAAATGGGACATGAATAGCAAATAGGGAAGCTTATGTGGGAAGCAGTGACATGTTAAGGAAATACACAAAACTTCAAAACCTTCATCAAAATTCAAGTATGCATTCTTATATTTTCAAGAAGAACAGAGGCTGCACTCTACTTCTCTCTGCTATCGCCTCTGCAATCAAAAATTACCCTCCTGAATCTTTCCACCTCTATCTCTGTCCCTCCCTCCTCTCTCCCTCTGTCAGACATTTTGGTCAGCAAGCTCCTGTTTACACAATGCATGCTCCCTCACAACAGAGGTGGTTTAGAGATAGGCGTATGGGAACGTGATTCTGCATCCATTCTGTTTATTGCTGGCCACCTGGTCCTAAGAGTTTCATTATTTGGGTGTGCTGGTGTCTTGTGTGTCCGTGTTTGTCAAATTCATTACCACACGCTTTTTGCAGATGTTTTCCTAGATGCAAACATTGTGGCACCGGTAACCAAGGAGCCAGCAACACGCGAGCCAGTACTAATATAACATACAGGCTGCTCACACACTCAAACAGCCATTCAGGGGTATAAAAAAATGTTGAAACTTCATGGGTCAGAAATAGCCTTGGTGAGAAAAAGCATGCTTGAGAGCAAAAATATCTTACCCACTCAGGCTCTGAAATAACTGTACAAAATATCACAGAGAATTTACTGCCAGAAATATCATCCATGTGTATACCTGTGTGTTTCTTAGATTAGCTTCATTGTAGGTCTGCTTCACTAGAGTGCAGAGAGAGATTTCTATGGTTGTTGGCTGAGAGAATGAGTGAGTATGACATGTGACAGCAGGGCAAGAACTGGAACTAACGCAAGGAGCTGCAAGAGCATGACACCCATTAGGCTACCTTGTGATGGGTCCCTCAGCACCTTTTCTTTTTTTAAACTCTACATGAGATGTTTTTGTCCTTTGTCTCACAAAATGGTCTCATTTTCTTATGTGCCAAAAATATGGATTAATATCAAAAAGCAAACAATATGGTGCAGCTATATAAACAGTTTGAGTTTCAGATGACAAGACTCGTACATGAAGTAAATCAATTGATTGACAGGACAAAACAATCATTAGTTCACATGCTAATATTTACTGTAAATTGAATATATTTAGCTTTTGGACTGTTGGCAGATGAAACAAGACATTTTAAAGCATCACCTTGGGCTCTGGTAAAAAGTGATTAAACAAGAATGATAATAATTAGCTAGTTGCAACTTTAAATGCATAGAGAACTGAAATGTTATTATAAAAAGAGAAGTACATTCAGAAACACACAGTATGTTGTCCATTAACACATTGCATGTGCACACATGTAAGTGGATGTTAAAGACTTTCACAGAAAAATAAGAGTTACAGACTGCAGCTAAATAAAAAAGGGTAAGTGATGGCTAGCAATAATGAATTCAAATAAGTAAATTGATGTTAGCTTTATATAAAGGAAATCTGTGCGCTGTCTGGACTTTGTGTTTGAGATAATATCTTCTTCCAAACTATGGCAGGAAGCTTTTTCCTGGGACGGCGCCCAAGGCTTTCTTTGTTGTAATCACACTACAGATGGTTTTTGTAGCTAAAATTCTCTAAAATAAAAAAAGATACTTTACTCTCTTCTAACCGTGTTACAGTCACAACATGACAGTCAACTACATTTTAAGGAGTTCGAAAGCAGAATGACCCAGAAGTCTGATAAGCTAATTACAATATTAAGCAGAAAATCTGAAGTCTTAAAGGGAATACATTGTGAAAATAAGCTCCTCCAACACTAATTAGTTCTCTCTTTCTCTGGCTTTTGTCAGTCCTCTGTCTCCTCACTTTTTTTATTCCACTGTTCATCTCATTTGATGGTTATCAGATGAGAAAGGTGTAAATTGCTGCTCAGAGCCATCTCAGCAAATTCCCCTGCTCTGCTGTCTCTCCATCTTTCAATCAGTTCCCATCCCTCGTTTCTTATCCTCTGCCCGATTCCTTTCATCTCCTTAGGGAAAACAGGATGTAATCACCATCTCTTGGCTCAGGCAGGAGAAGGACACGTCACAGGTGTGAGTGTGTGTCTGTGTGTGAGTGTGTGTGGTTCCCCCATGCATAAACTTCTAGGACAAATACTGTGTGTGTGCGTGTGTGTGTGTGTGTGTGTGTGTGTGTGTGTATATATATATATATATA
>CM076666.1:10203567-10234396 GCA_038496675.1 Rachycentron canadum
TGTGTGTGTGTATATATATATATATATATATATATATATATATATACACACACACACACAACTGTGACTAAATTGAGATGATAATGATGGTGTCTGTGCATGTGTGTGAGCGCAACATGCTAATATCTATGAGCTACCACCAGTGTTAATGAGGCAGGGCTTCGGCCAGTTTTTCCCCCTTTCTCTTCTCCCTTTCTCGAGAAAAACACACAATCACACATTAATGGCCCACCAGGATGGTGTGACTAAGAGAGAAGAAGAAGAATGGATAGTGGTGGGAGGTGTACAAAAAGAGATGGGGGGTGGATGCAGTGAGAACTGTAATAATTGGTCAGTGTGGGCCCAAGGAAGACAAAGCCACAGGAGGATTCATGAGCAAATGGGCAGATACAGTTTGTGAAAACATGGTCCCCTTAGTCGCCTGCAGTCCCAGTGGGAGACAGAGGAGAGTGGGCATACTGTCAGCTGAATATTGTTCTCAAGATTCAGAGCTTTATTTAAGCTTTGATTCGAATTGCATTCTATTTTCTTTTCTCATAGTTTGAAAACATAATTTTCTGTGTATTTTTGTTTTCTTAATATTAATTAAAGAGAAATGAGAAAGAAAATGCCATCAGAGAGAAACAACGGAAGGGAATTGGTGTTGTTGTTCGTCACTGAATTGCTCTGATAATGAGAATCGAATGGGGGCTGGCACGTTGTTATTATGCTCCTTGGCGGGGTGTTTGTGTCTGGGTCTGTGTTTTTGTGCATGCACTATAATCATGTGCATACAATCCTAAGTGGCCAACACATGTTGGAAGAGAGCTCACCCCCCACCCTCCAGTGATGAGTGTTGGCTGTAAGGTAACCAGCAGAACACAAGTGCATAGACACAGACACCATCACTGTCAGGTGTGTTGAGGAGGTAATTGTCAGCGTGGCAGACCAGCAGCCAGTGGTGCAGAGAGGGAGAGCGCTGGAGAGAAAATGAGGAGCAGCCTCTGGTGGAGTCTGTTTGCCGGAGGGGCCAGCTCAATATCTGGCACTGGTTGTTTATCCAATCCCCTCGGTCCCCTTTGCTTTGTATTCTCCTTACTGTTCTGCTTTTTGCCTGCTTTTCCCACTCCTTGTTTTACTCACTCCTGTTCATGCTCGTTTCCAGATCTCTCCATTTATCTCCATCATTTCTCTAACTGCTCAAGGCATTTCTCCCTCCATCCTCTCTCCCCCTCTCGTTGTTCTCCCTGGATCCCACCGAGAGGCTGCAGATTAATCTCAGCAGGTCTAGTCAAGGAGAGACCGAGAGTCACCTGTGTGTTTATCTTCTGGGTCTCCTGACAGAGTCCAGGCAGAGTCCTGGATGCATGTAGTCTCAAGGTGAAGAGATAATACACATTACTTATTCATCAGATTGTTAATCATCAAGAAACCTGCCAGTAATTGTTCTGCAAAGTTCAACAGCAGAGAGACTTAACTCTTTCAAATGGATTGTGCCCTATTAATATCTGTATTGTTTCCCACATCAGTGTTGTACCTGTCTAATATATATTCTCAGATATTATGTCTTTTGCTGATCAAACTCAAATCTAGTAATCAGCCTCTGACACTAAAGCGATGATTTTGGCAGCCATTTTTAGATTTATTATAATTTTAGCCCTGAGACAAAGCTACTTTATGATTCATTCATCTACTAGAGTCAAATCTAGTCGATGAAAACATATTTCTGTCTTAATTAAATCGACAACAAATGAATCGACAAAACTTTGCAAACATTTAAAGTACTTTACAAGGGGATGAAGTCTGAGCATTTTAATCTAACTACAGGCCTGCTACCAGGACCCTTTATTTTCATCATGTATTCACTTGTTTTAAACATCTAAACTGGTATGTGAACACACACACAGACAGACACAGCTTTATAAATGTCATGCTCTGGTTTGAGTGTGACCAAATGCATCTGTGTACTGTCAGTGGTGATACTGTTGACATTTCATGTTGTGAATTGGAACGTTGTGCATCTCCTCGGCTCGTTTCCAATCTGATAAATCTGGTTGTGTTTTTCTAGCAACACCAGATGTTTATGTTCTTGTGCATAGTCTGAAGATGAGTTGAAATTGGCAGTCACAAGTAACTCTTATTTATTTTTACCAAAATCACAAATCATTATAACTGACCAGTTTTGTTTTATGTGTTCTGGGTTTCTATAGAGCCTTTGCCTCTTTTTTTTCAATATTACTTTACTGTCACCTCTGTTTTTGTTCATCGAAGGGAATAAATGCCAGAAAAAAACCATTACTGTCACACATTGTATTGGAAGGAACGCTCTGCAGCACAATGGACCAGCTCTTATCAAACACCTTGTAATTTTAAGTCCATCTCTGAGTTATGTTGGTCCCTTCTTCTCTTTGTTTTTTTCCGTTCTTCCCCCTTTCTGTACTTCTCATCCTGTAGTGAATCTGAAGAGCTTCACATTTTTGAATAAGGCAGAAATCTCAGTAATTATTTCATTCACTTTCCATCCATCGTCCATACTTATCCTTATGGGGTCAGGATGAGCCAATCCCAGCTGACATCACATGAGGGACACACCCTGGACAGCTGACATATACAGACAGACAACCATTCATGCTCGCATACACAGTTTAGAATCACTGAGTGCCGGAGGAAACCCACGCAGGCACAGGGAGAACATGCAACTTCCAGAAGGGTCCCGGGTTCAAACCCAGGACCTTCTTGGTGTGAGTCGACAGTGCTAACCACTGCAGCACCATGCCACTTTCACACAACTTCAATACTGCTATTAAAGTAGTCAGAAATGCCTTGTGCATTTAAGGGACGGACAAAATTAGGGGCTTAATGTGCTTAATCTGCCCCATTAAACAAATTATTTCTTTACATTTTACTATATACTATACACTAATATAAATATATTCTTTATGCATACTTTATATAAAAAATCATTAAGTATACATTTCACTTGTAGTGTCTATCAACTGGTTTTGTGTGTGTGTTTGAATAGCTGTGTGTGAATGGATGAGGGTGTGTATGGCTTAAGTGTGTAACCCACTGTATGAAAACAAGTAGATGTTTGTATTACATCCCCCTCTCTCATACCCCTGCCAGCTCATGAAAACTGAATGAAGGCCTGTTTGTGTGTGTGTTTGTGTGCATGTGTTTGTGTGTGCATGTGTGTCTGTGCACATGTCTGTCTTCACATGGGTTGATGGGTTGATCAGCTATTCTGTCAGATCTTTTACCCAAGGACAGGGACAGCACCCCTGCTGAGAAACCCATGTGTGCATATGAGTGTTTGTGTGAGAGACAGGGTTGAGTGTCACAGGGGGAAAATCAAGGTATGTGTGGTATTTGGCTCTGCAGGGTTGGACAGATGCAGGTTGAGTGTGATGGGGTTGATACCGATTAGGTTCTGATGATGCGTCTGTTTTTCCTTTTTTTCTGTTTATGTCATATTATTAATTTAGTTAGTGCTGAAATCTACATTTCAGCAGAAGCAGCTTTGCAATTTTCTCCTGTAGTTGTTGAGACACTGATTAACCTTTCATCTGTTTCTCCTTTTCCTCCCTCTACTTCTCCATCTCTTTAGAAGTATAACCTCTCGCAGAGTGGTGGCCAGAGTGACAGGAGAGCACATGAGGAGGAGAAACGGCGTGACAGCAACATCCTGACCGGTAACCTTGCTTCCGCACCCCACCACGCTCCAGCAAGCGGGCGTCAGAAGGAAGGAATCGTGCGACCACTCCTCCTGCAGGCATGGTAATACACTGTCTATCTGTAGGTACTGGTGTGTGTAATGCTTGTGTACGAGCGAGGAAGTGGCCTGCAGACTGTGGGGTTTAAGAGTTCAATCTGATAACTCGCTCTAGACATGACAGCAGTGTCAGAGAGAAAGAGGTAGATGCCTGATAAGAACTGGAGCGGACGGGGCTGCGTAGCTTTGTTTTTTGGGGAGAAGACGGAAGATGAGAACTGTACATTATCAATCAGGAAAGAGGAAAAAGAGAAGACAGAGGATGACAGAGATGGAGGCTGTGAAGAGCAGGAAGAATAATCAAAGGAAACAAAAAGACAGACTTGAAGGGTGATTAATCACTGTCGGTCATTTACAAATTTTTCTTGCTCTTTTTCTTCATATTTTGGGAGAACTATTGGAATTAACATTAACATCCTACATGTATTCATCCGCTTCTCATCGGTCTAATCATTAATTCTGAATGAGTATATAAATGTATCTTGTTCTTTTCATAACAGCATCAGTGGCATGTTATGTGAGGATGAAGATGCAGAGGGGAAAAAACGACCGTTGTTTAGGGGGAGGAGAGGCCGGCTGAAAAGATCAAAGGGAGCAGTGGAGGGAGAGAATGACAAGTGAGGGTAGATAAGACGACGAAAACATAAGTGATGTACAGAAACACAAGATAAAAAGTGGATGCAGAAAGCAAAAAGAGATGTGGAGAGTGGAAACATGGAGGAGAGAAGGGAGGTTAAGAGCTGAGAGAGGTAGAAGTAGAGAGGAGGAGAGAGACAAGGGATTGATTAATGGTCTTGGCCTGTGACAGTGGGAGCTTTTCCCCCGAGGGGGGGAGCAGAGCAGAAGATGAATTATTAAAAAGTAGAACAAGAGGAAGAAGGAGGAAAAATGAGCACAAAAAAGGAAGCGAGTGGAAGTGGTTTGTAGGGGAGGATGGAGGAATGAAGGGAGGGAAGGAAAGGAGGGCAGGAAAGAAAGAAATGAATGACTGAGAGAGATTGAAAGAAAACAAGATGCTGCCGAAGGTGCTGAGGTTGGTGATTGTAGAAGAGGGTACATGGTTGAGCTCATAAATAACTATGGCTAATGAGACTAGTGCATGCTTGTGTGTGCACGTGTGTGTGTGTGTGTGTGTGTGTGTGTGTAGCTTGTAAACACAGTACTGTGATTAGTCTTGAGTTATGGTGATGCAGCAAATACTGTGGGTGACCTTGGCAAGGATGTCACCGCGCAAACAGCTTCTTTATCGACTTTCCTCTGAGCTTTTCTGCATTTAATGAATACACATGCCCACTGTATTTGTCAGCATCTTCATGACCTTTTTTTTTTTTTTTTTTTTTCTACCAGACCCACACATAAAACATTCTGGGTTAACTATTTTGTAGCTGTCTGTCTTGCCATACTTTCATTACCTCATTCCTTTGTTTCTGGGGGAAACGCCGTGAACAATTTTAATACTATTTTGGTTTAAGAGTCACTTCTCATACTGTGTTGAATATGAAATACAACAATCTTGTGTCTTAGTTGTACAAATAACAGAAGACATATCTGAATTGGTTTTTAAAAAGAACCTATAAGCTCTTAAAAGCTTTTGTCGAAACAAGGAAACATATTTTCCTGCACTTCCACTCTTTATTGTTGTATTCTGGTATTCTCCCTCATGTAGACAAGCCCATACTCAGGACTGTAAGACAATGTCCAGAAACTGAGCAATGTCAGCTCATGTGCTTTTAGCCGTCTGGTCATAATATTTTACAGGCAGGCAATAAACCTTTTAAGCCACAGCGACACATTACTGGGAGCAAAGGACACAGATAAAAAATCTCCTTACTTGCAAAGTGCAAAGTAAGCTGTGTACTGTAGTTTGGGGCGGATGGCTTACAAACTTGATTGAAAGAAGACTTAAATGACTATGATGACATGTTCTACATATAGTACTTTAGTTTTCCATATGTGTATTCATACCATGCTTATGAGGACAGTGTAGAGGTCCAGCCTGGTTGTTGTTTTGCTGCTAGATCATGCAGCCACGACGTATGTGCACCCTGATATTGTGTGTGTGTGTGTGTGTGTGTGTGTGTGTGTGTGTGTGTGTGTGTGTGTGTGTGAGCAGTCTCTCTCTCTCTCTCTCTCTCTCTCTCTCTCTCTCTCTCTCTCTCTCACGCACGTGTGAGAGAGAGAGAGAGAGAGACTGCGCGTGTGGTAACCTGAAAGACAGCGAGGAAGAGAGAGCACAATAAAACAGGACAGAGGATTGTGGCCGGGCGGACCTGCCAAGCAGAGTGCAGATAAATCACAGGATGAATTTTTAATGTAATCTCCCCCAGGCTGCTGGATGTAACAGAGACAGCACTGAGTTGTGTTTTTTTTTCAGTGTTGCTTGCTCCCGTCACTATGTTATCATGTTTTATTTTTTTTTTAAATTTATTTATGTATTTATTTATTTTTCTACTTCAACTCTTATCAGTTTCATGTAGGGCTAAAGATGTGTGACATTTGTCTCAAACATAACGTCTAAAATGGTTTTGCCTGGTATTTAATGGTGATTTCTTTTTCTGGGTTTTAGTACAGTTTTACTATGAGTCTGTTGCAGGGTTTCTTATGCTGATGGCTAGAAATATTATAATGTTTCTTTTTTATTTCCCTCCATCTCCTTCTGCTGATTTCTGACCTTTGTTGCCCTTGTTTGTTTACTTTCTGAGGCTTTTCTCAGCAAGCTCTTGTATTGTGTTTGCTCTCATCTAAGTTCTCAGTCCAGACTTTAGGTGCCTGACTTATTAAAAATAATAGCACACAAACACATCCACAGGACCATTGCCTAAGCACAATGCACAATAAGCACAATCCTCTTAAATGGTCTAATGCTCTAAAAATAATAGGTAATAGATAGATTCCTGTGAAAGGACACACATCTCCAGCAAAGACATGAGGGCAGAGTAACCCTCCAATCACAGCTGATATTGTTCCAGCAAGTCGTGTCCTTGGCATTGGGTCATGTAATTTATAGCAGATGGCCACAGAAAGACAGGATGAGACAGGAAGAGCCTGAAAGAGACAGGCAGCGATGGAGAGGAAAGTCATTCGATTCTGCTGTTTCTAAAGTGAAGTAGCCTTCACTGACAGGGTGCATGTCTCACCACGACACCCTGAACCAAAATGGTTTTACTGCAGGGCATTAAGCACAGAATGGATGGGGTGATGGATGAAAGTGATGGAAGTAATGAGTGGATGTGTGTCTGTGTGTATGAAACACACTGTGTAATTGACCGTATGAGTTTTGTGTGTTTATATCATTCATAACTTTTAGGGTGAGTATTGACAAATTTGTTGGATTTTTGCCATGGAGATTTTTTTATGTTGGTATGCGTGCACATTAGTTTAGCACACTGACTTGTAAATGCTGTGTAATGTGGTTATGTAACATAGGCCTGCCAGCCGGTTGGCCTCACTGGAGCGTGAAATGGAGAGTAATTGGTAAGTGTGTGGTCTAAAAGCACTATGCAACAATGGCATATGAAGGTATACTGTATGTATATATATATATATATATATATATATATACACACACACACACACACACACACACACACACACACACAC
The DNA here is from genome assembly GCA_038496675.1 of Rachycentron canadum. NCBI lineage: Eukaryota > Metazoa > Chordata > Actinopteri > Carangiformes > Rachycentridae > Rachycentron > Rachycentron canadum. The sequence continues at coordinate 10,210,919 of CM076666.1, forward strand.
ATACGGTGCATAGTGTGTGCCAGCGGCTGTCACACAGCTGGTTTTTCAGAAATAAATATGTGCATGTCTTTTTATGATTCCTTTTCCTTCTCATGCAATAGTTTTATTTTTCCTTCCCGCACACTGATTTATATTTTAACAAAGTTATCGGTTGTTTTGGATGTTTGAGCTTTAGTGGAGTCATTTTCTCTGGAGCTAGCTGCTAGATTCATGCTCAAACTGTGAAAATAGACTGTCTGACCTGGATGGAAGACTGCCATGCCAAAATGTAGGCGTGTGTCCAGCTTTTCATTCCACAGTGTGCTAAAATAATGTTTATCTTGTTCTTGTTAGTTACATAATAATGTATGTATATGTGTCCTGAAAACAGGGCATGTCATATATTCCCATTACTTCCCAGTCTTATTATCTTAATAAAACAGAATACAAGAAGTGCTTCAGAAGGACAAAGGGAAGATCAAACAGTTAAGTAGGAAATTGTTGCTAATAACTTTTTGGTTTGGAGTAAACTTGTCATATGTTGAATTTGGAGACATATCAAAATTAATTTTATCTCTACTAGACATCTGATCTTAATTTTCACTTCTGAGGATCAGCATCAGGTCACAGTTCTGAAATGAGACGCAGTGTAATTTTATGTTAGTTACACTGCGGGTTGTTACAGGCCTCTGGATAGGGATCCCTTGTGGATTAGCCATCATTTATGATTTATTTTGCTATCACTCTCACACATGGAGTCTTGGACTGGGGGACCATAGTGTGTTACTGACCTCCAGGTTGCGTGGCGGTCAGGACGGACGACCACAGTGCTCTCTAGCAGATTGAGTGTGTGTCTTTGTGTGTGAGCATGTACTGTAAGTTTCTCATTGATGGCATAGCAGACCATTGTGCCACAGCCCTGATAGGATGTGAAGAAGGCAACTTTAGGTGCTTCAACTGATAACCACATCACTCAACCTCTCTCTCAAATCAGTGTGAATCCGTGAAATCCTGCCTCCGTTCCTATCTTGGCTACAGTAGCTTACTCATCACGTCGCTTGTCTAAATGTCTGCAACATTATCTGAGCACAAGCTGGCCTGGGGGGTCGATTCCTGTCACTGAGTCCTCCTTAACTGCTGTGATTTACATGGTGATCAGAGCGGCCAGGCAGCAACTCCCCCATGCTTGAGTAGCACCAATAAACGCACACGTAGATACACAGACAACTCTCCTCACAGTGAGGTTTATGGCTGCAGAGGCTCCCATTAGCAACGGCTCATAAAATCTGTGACTGTTGGTCTGTTAAACACTGCTCCGAGTAGACACACAAGTATAAAGATACGGGCTGTATTGTACACATAGATACATATTGACATCGCCACACACATGCAGTTACACAGTAATCACCTTTTTAATGCAGTGCTATTCACTCTGTCCAAATATAACATTTTCTCTATAAAGACAAGACAAACTCAATAAAGTGCAGTGATGTTTTTCAGTGGGATTGCTTTCGATTGTTGATTAATCTATTAGTTTTCATTAGTCAAAAGAATTGTGAAAAACCATCAAATTGTTTTTTACATACATTTTTTAATCATATAAAGTTGAGGAAAAGTTGAAAATTCTCCATTTATTGGTAACATTTTAATATACATTATTATATTATAGCAATCAGTAAAAATTGTTGTTGATGTTCCTGCATTAGTACCATGGGATATGTATCGAGTCTGCAACACGCTGTCCCTCTGGAGGTAGAAAACTTAATGTATTGATGCCTCATAAAACTAATGAGGATCTTTTGAAAAGAGCATTTCAAGCTACACCAAAGTATCAATTGTCTAAAAAATCACACATGCACAAATAAGACCTGATGATACAAAGGAAAAGCAGATTTCATAGACTTGAATATTCTTTCAGGGCATCTAAATTCACTCTGTGTCATAACAGTTTGCTTTGCCAAGGTGTTGGAGAATCACAGTTGAGTCCCAGTGGGAATGAAGCACCTAGTCCTGCCAAATGTTTCGGCCACACTCTACACACCGAGCTACACAGGCAGCGAGGCTGCATTTATTGTGCAGTGCTTGTCCTCCATTCTGTTAATGGCTTTATCTCACTCACTCTGGTGAAAGAGAATGTCACCAGTTCAATTAGGAACAGGATGAAGTGTGTGTGTGTGTGCGTGTGTGTGTGTGTGTAGGTGGTCCTTGGATTTCAAGTAGATTGATAGTAGCGCTCATACTCCATACTACAGCTAAAAAGGTCATCTCTCTGCAGTGTGTGTGCGTGTGTGTGTGTGTGTGTGTTGGTTATCATGCCTGGTGTGCATTTCTCTTTGAGCAGATGTGTGTGTATGTGTGTAGCGAATAAAGGGAAATGTGGGTTTCAGAGATAAGCAGGTCTACTTTGCAGCTTGTTGAGAGCAGCCTCCTTGCGTTGAACTGGGTTATGTACCTCAGACTCCCCAGCATAGTGTGATAACCTCTAATGATTAAAGAAGGGCCTCCTCAGTACGATTCAGGTTACCAAGTGATATGATATGAACAGTAGCTTGTAATAATTGTTTTTCTCAGATCTTCGTATTTCTAAAATAAAATGGAGGAAATAGTGGAGAGAAAGTGATCGGAAGAGATTTAACTGAACTACAGCGAGCACAGCAGTGAAAAAGAAAAGTTGAAGATGAGAAGACCAAAAACACCAGTGACCTCAAAAATCTGGTTGATATGATTTTCATGTACAAAATGGCACAAAAGTAATGCAGATAGAGAAAAAGGCTTAAAACTGAGGGGACAAAAGAGGTTATGTTGCTGAAAGCCATAAATCATGATCAAATCATGAAAATGAATATGAAATGGTCTGACACGCATTGTAATATATCGCTTATTTCTGTTACTGTTATACTGTTGCCCCAAAGGATTCACAGTATGTGTATAAATACCAGGCTCTGATGAAGGTTTATAATACAATCTCAAGGATTAACCTCATCATCTCTTCTCTAAACAGCCACTTTCTTACCCTGTAATATTGGCTTTACATTTAAAATTTAATAAGTTAATACTTATAGGTCAGATTTGAATTCATCTCTAAAATAAATCCTTTTCCATTTAACATTAAGCCACATAAACAACCACCCACTGAAATGCTGTGTAAAAGGCTAACATACAGTTTAGAGGGTGTTTTCATATGAATGTGAGAAAGCTCAGGGGCCCATCTGGGAGGTATTAACTGCAGGGCGCTAATCAAAAAAGCCTCAGTTACACCTGCTCCTCTGCTTCATCTCTTTACTTTCCAAAGTCATCTTTGAATTCATCCTCCCCTCCTCAACCATTTATTGTAGTTTTTTCCCCTTTAAAGATTCTGCACACAGTCCTCTTCAGCTGTCTTCTATTCTCTTTCTTCTTGTCCTCATGCCTCTTTTTATTTCTGACGTTTACCCATCTCTGATTGCCTCCCACCTGATCTCTTTCCATGGTTTTCCACCTTAAACCTCCCAGAGAGAAGGAAGGAGCAAATGAGAGAGTGACGCTCTGACATGAATTCCCAGGGCCACAGTTTCTGATTGAATTAGCACAGGTGAAGGGGATAGGGGGTTGGTGGTCAGATGAATTTCTGATAGCTGTGTGCACATATATGAGTGTATGTGGGTGTGCATGCATGTCAAGGTCAGTGCAATTAAATGGAAGCTGTCGCTGAGTTTAAAAAAGTCTTTCCCCTAAAAGAGATGCATGTTCTGTCTGCATGGGAGCAACACACACTCCTGCACACACAAAAAGCCATTTGTACGCACACATGGTGGGATAGGAAGCGGCAGGGTGCATGTTCGTGGTGTTATTTTGCTTTGCTGTTGTTTGTGCAAATGTCTGTGATTTTTTTTTTTTTTTTTTTTTTTTTTTTTTGTAGATGTGTCTGTAAGTGTCTGCAAGAGAACAAAGCCTGATTTGATGGATCAAAGCTCAATCTGTTCTCGAAAGTCTGTCTGCAGTGATGTGTTGTTGCTGTAGACAAAGATGGGGTGTTGGTCTATGTGTATGTGTGTGTGTGTGTGTGTGTGTGTCTACAGGTATGCGTGCATCTCCATATTTTAGTTTTCCCAGTCAGTTTTAATCAGAATACACTAAATGTTGTTTCTTATTCTCCCTTTCAGAGGTCCTTCCGCTCCTTTAGTAACGATGACCGCCACGTTATGGCGAAACACTCCACCATCTACCCTTCCTCTCAAGAGCTAGAGGCAGTTCAGACGCTGGTGTCCACTGTTGAGTGTGCCCTAAAACACGTCTCTGATTGGCTGGATCAGAGCAGTGGCGACGTCCAGAGCCAGGTCGACAGCCAACCAGCAGACAGCACAGAGGAGGATGACCCTGGTGATGAGCCCGGAAATGAAACCGAGGAATCCAATGACAGCTACAGGTAGGGCAGTAGTGACACATTATAGAGTTGCAACCAATGATTGTTTTCAGTTAATCTTATTAATTAATCTCTTAATTTATTATTTATTTGATAAAATGTTACTACTAAATGTCACAAATTACCATGAAAGATCCTCTATGTATTGTTTCTTTCATCTTTACAAAAAGTGTGAAATTCATAATTTGAGATTTTATGGGGTATTATGTGCCAACGTATTGCTTGGCTGGGATTGGCTGTTATCACCCTGTGGTTGCTGGGTACCCAGTGGAGACCTCATCTCATCTAAGTGTCAGAAGAAAATCAATGAGCGTATTTGGTCGTATAATGGTCAACTACTCCTTTACTTGTACCCAGATATATAATGTAAAAGGCATAAAACTTTTCACATTGGACTGACGTGTTTGATAAATGAATCAAACTATTAAACACCTATTGTCATTTAAATTCTGTTGACCTGATCAATAATGCGTGCACATACTAGTGAAGTGTGTTTCATTTCACAACTTGTGTGGTCCTGAGGTTCTGACAACGCACTGCAAGGACTTAGTCCCAAGCAGCAGAATCATTTTTGGCTCTGGAGGAAATGAACTTAACCACTTGACAGTCTCTGGGCACAGGCTCCATGGTCGGCTATCTTCATGAATCTTTTCATTAAGGGTTCACTACTTCTCATTTAAGCCTTGAATTGCTTTGTCAGATCTTATTTTGTAATGTTAACTGGCACCTAATATTTTAATTTTCTAAAATACAAAGAATTATTACATAGATACTTACTTTTTGAAATATTGTTTGTTTTAATTAAGTTGGCAACTCCTTTTGAATTTGACATCTTGCCTGCAGAGAAATTTGATTTAATAAATACGTCATTAAATTGTCATTTGGATTGACTGTGGAATAGGAGGGATAATAATGCAGCTTCTTTTAAGTCATTCATTAACAAGGTCATTTTCTTTCTAGATGTTTTCAGCTGTGTAATGAAATGTGTACTTCCAATTTGTAATTACAATTTGATTTATGTTTGATGTTTTATTGTCTTAAAAAAACAGGGAGTCCAGCAGCGGTGGTGTGCTGTGTGGAGTGATGAGGATCGGCCTGGTTGCCAAAGGCCTCCTGATCAAAGGCGACATGGATCTGGAGCTGGTGCTGATGTGCAGAGACAAACCTACACAGACACTGCTGGACACTGTCTGTCACAATTTACCCACACAGATAGAGGTGAGAGAGACAAACACTAAAACACACAGACCCACACATGCACCGACGCGGCGTGCAGGCACATAATGCTGCCTCCCATTCTCTGTTTTGTTTTCTTACACTTCTTACGTTACACACAAAATACTGATGACAAATACACAAATACATCTTAGCCTAGTGATATCATAGTTACATAAAATCTAAAAAGTACTATTTCCATCACACAACCCTCTACAATGTCAAAACTGAAGCTATATTTTGATAGTTTCCACTTTTTTAAGTGTTTCTCGTTGCTTGAATTGGCCATCTCTCATTGTTATGTGCGTGTCCATGTGTTAGTGAAGACAGGAGCGTTGTGAGAGTTGGCATAAGTAAAGAGACAGCAATGCTGCCAAGTGATATGTTGAGATGTGTTTCAGTACATATGAGTCATGTGTGATTAATACTCTCATCACTATGTCAGTGTCATGTTTCCTCATTAACAAGTCATGGCAGAGATGTGGAGCTCCTTACATTCATGTTCGCACAAGATAAAAAAATCCCACAGCACAAAGTCCAGGCACAAATATGCAGGACATACTTTATATCTCTTTTTTACAAGCTGTGATTTTATGACTCTTATTTGCTTGTAATGCAGGATATCTAGGGATCAAACTTTATTCTTCGTTCTTAAAATCCTGGAGATTATAGTTGTAAATACCATAAATAATTTGATATATGACAGCTAGGTGAACTTTTGCATTCACTTACGATCAGTAAGGAGGGAAAATATTAGCCATAACTTTTAACATGGTGAGAGCTCCATAACCTGACCAGCTAGTGCAGAGATTTCTTATTGAATAATACTTGCTAGTGTATCATACAAAAACTTCTTTGGGGCCATTACACGACTCATTCAGTGTTTATAGTCGGTCATGTCTTTATATATTTCTTTGTGAGTCTGTGAGTAAAGGCCTACTTATTTTTGCATGAGCGGTAATGGGTATGTTGATGTGTTTTCATCTGTCCAAGTGGGCAAGGGTGCAGGTTATTACAGATGATTTTTGTCATCATTGCGTTAAGGTTGCAATGATTGCTATCCCAGTAGCTTACTTTAGAATAAAGCATGTTGCACACAGATAAAACAGTTGCATTAATGATTATGTGTAACTGAGAAACAACAGAGGCAGACACATAAACACAATCATACAAAATTAACACAATGTGTCTAAAATTTATAATGGAGTCCTAGAGCTTCACCTTTTCACCTCTCACATCAGATTTTTTTGTTCCTTTCTCTTCATCAGATGGATATTCTCATAATTTGTATTGTATTTGTTGTTAAAATGTATGTTAAAATGGTCATTATCTGTATTGGGTTTGTGCTACCCTACCTAATATGCCTGTTTTAAAAAATATAAAGGTAATTCAATAACCTCTCAATAATAACTGACAACCTCTCTAAAGTCCCTGTTTTATTGGATCGTACATCTTCTGTGGAGAGTTCTTATGAAAGGTTCAGGCTTATTTGCCCTTTCATCTTTAGCAGAGGCTTCAAACTGGTAGTTGGCCCATTTGTTTGTTTGCCTAGTATTCATAAAGATGTTGAAGTCGTGGTACAAATATAACTCTATGAGATGAGTATTTCAGAATTGAGCATGAGACACGCGACAACCAAGTTAGAAATACTACTCGCATTTAGAAATGCTATTTTAGCTCAGGATGTCAGTAACATCCTGTGGTTCAAAATAGTCTCATTTAGAAAAAGAAAAAACAGGTTATCTGGAAGTTTTTTTTACTTCATAGTATTTGTCCTTTCATAGCTGCTGCTCAAAGCTTCATTACTTCTTCTTTTCCATCTGTACACAGTCATGTTGTGACCTTGACTTCTGACCATCCAGTTATGTCTGTTTGACACCTGACAGAAACTGACAGAGGAGAAATATGAGGTCACAATCTCCTTGCCCGAGGCGGCTATCTTGGTACAAACCACAACAGAGCCCAAACTTACACTGAAGATTACCCTCACCTCTCCAGCCATGAGGGAAGATGAGGATGAAGAAGAGGAGGAGGTGGAGGAGGAAGAGGAGGAGGAGGAAGGGGATATGGAAAATGGAGATGAAGGCGAGCAGCAGGAGGAGGAGGAGGAGGAGGAGGAATTACTGGAGGAAGAGGAGGAGCAGGAGAAGAAGAATGGACGAAGTAGGAACTCAGAGATAGGAAAAGACATGACTCCCCAACACACTCGTGCACAGATACACACACACACAAACACACACACAGAAGAACTGTGTAAAGTGAAAGTTTATTTCCCTAAAAAGGAGGTTTGACCTCATTAACTGTTGTTTACACAAGACACAACACATACAGGACACGTATCAGCTGAAACACACAGGAAACATCTGGCTGTCAGTCTAGTAACAATCTTCCAACCCACCCCCCCGCTGTTTTCATGGGTAGCAGGAACTGGTTATAATTGGTTGTGGGAGGCAGGACGGGGAAGCAAGGCCAGCAGGCCAGCGAAATCAATAACCGAGTAGTAGCAAGCTGCCCATCCATCCTGTGGCTCCAGTCCAACCAGACACTCAGGTCTCAGAGAGAGATGAGAGATAGCACGAAGGTTAGCCGTACATCATGACGCGTGCCACAGCAAGATGGAGAACACCACTCCTATTTTCTCTCTTCGCACAGCAGGGAGAGCACGCAGGCATGCACACACGTTCACTCAACCACAAGGAAAAGAAGGCGCGGACACATGGTCATATTTTGTACCTGACGGTTAAAGACACCACTCACACTAGACATCTAAATGCTGAGATTTCATCAGGCACCACTGGCAGTGGACGGACAATAGGGTTACATCGTAAAAGGCAGGGTCTAATACAGGTGCAACTACAAGTGCTGTTGAGTACACAGCACCTCTTCTTTTAAAATTTTGACTGGTTTTTAGCAACACATTAGACAGTTAAAATATGTCTGAAATACACAGCAGGCATAAAAGCTTGTTGCTTATGGGTTCCCATGTGTGCAGAATGGTGCAGTAAGCTTTGGCTGTTTGCTGTTAAATGGATCAGTAATGCCCTCTGATGCGGTTTCAGGTAATCCATGTATTGATTTTAAAAAGTGCTTGGTAATAACTCACCTTGTGAATTGGGGGCACTGTGTACACTTCACACGATTACCAACAGTTAAGCATTTTACTGAATATAAGTTGGACTTAATGTGTCCATGTGTGCAATTTTAGCCCAGATACTGCTCGCCGCTTTTTGTGGTCACAGAGGGAGGGAGGGAGATTGCTGTGACAGTAAATTAGAGAAGACACGATGGCCCTTTTTTCTTTCTTTTTTTTTTTTTTAATGAGACTGAGGACGGCATCAGTAACACAGAAGAAGATAATGATAAAAGAGGAGTGCTGAGTGAGGGAGCGGCTAGCACAGTGTTTGAGAGAACAGTGGGAGGACAAGCGAGAAGGAGAACAACTATAATGATCCACTAGCAACGGACTGGTCCCACATGCAGCTGGGACCACACTGACAGACTTTGAGTTACACCATTATACATCACACAGACATGCACATACACACCACCACTTGCGTCAGTCAGAGAGAGAGCGACGCTGCAATAATGGCCAGATGAGTTCAGGGATAATGTAAGATAGATGTTCTGGTGCTGCTCCACAACACTTGCATTTGACATTTCAACTTAACACCTCTTGAGGGAAGGATTTTCTCTTTACTGGAAAGTGATGAGGAAAATATTTACCTAGTTTGTGTTTCATAGAGAACCAAAGGGCTCTCTAGTGTGTTTTATTTCACTTCTAGAAGGGCTCCACACATAATAAACCCTCTTTTGAAACCCCATGTAACCGCACTCATTCATACACAGCTTCGTCTGATTCAGCTCGCCTTCCATATCATAGGTTTTGTTCTGAGAGAGTAGTAACTCAACCAGCCTGGTGTGTTGGGCGACATGAATCAAATGCTTACATATAAAAGTATAGGAATGCTCCTCTTTTACCAACCACAAAGCTCTGACTAAACCCTGCCTTGATCCCTCCTGTGTTGTGTTTGTTTTAGACTGGGTCAAACTACCTCAGGTTTTTTTTTTTTTTTTTTCTTAGTTTCACTTTAGGAGCGCTTGATGCTGCGTTTGCCCAGACAGGATGTTGAATTGTTTACTCTGCACCATTTTTTATGAGCCTGTGAAATCAAGTGCACCTCAAGAAAAACAAACTCCTATTTTGACTCCTGCCTGGTGTAGACTGGATCAAAATAAATAAAATCCTCTTCAAATACACAAAGGCGAGATTGATTTACCTTGCTGGGCACACTGGAAAGACTGGATATGTCTTGCCAATGCCCACACACTGTAAATCAAACACTCCTTAGGTATTTGTTTGGTGTATGTCTGTGGGGGGAGGGCTCTCCATCCCACAAAGTTGTCTCTTCCCTTGTGACTTCGGTTCTTCTCCCTTTCACTGATTTGTCAGTGACAGATGGATGGAAATGACTCAATCACACTGTGTGTGTAACTTTCAACACACTCGTACAGGAGCCGCGGAGCATCCTGTGTTACTATGTGCTGAGGATGAAGACATGTGATGCAGTTAACACATGTTTGACTGATCAGTGTTGAAAATGACACAATTTAAAAAGGGAGCACCCATTTATGAGCTTTCATCACAGATCTGTGAACTGCGGAGAGTGAGCACTTTCTACAAGGAGAGCAACTTTATGGCATGAAAAGCACCTTGTATGTACCAAAATATCGATGCATGTGTGTGTGTATGTGTGCACTCACACACTCGGTTTCATGTGTGTTTGCATACATTCACGCACGCAAATTTCAAACACACACAATCAGACATGATGTGTGTGTGTTTTACGTTCTCTGTATTGGGTTGTTATTGTTTTGTGGCAGTGTTGGGTGCTGCTGCGCACAGAGTGGAGGCTGAGGAGGAGGAGGGGGAGGTGCTGGATAGACACAGATGTCTGTTGGCCCTGGCAGCGCTGCGACACGCCAAGTGGTTCCAGGTCGGCACCCACTCACTTCCTGTCTTCCTGCCCGATGCTTATTGTAGCCTGACGATGCACATGAAGGGAATACACTGACTGTGGGCTGATTGTGTGCTACTTATTATTCCTATTTAGATTAGACTAATCAAGAAAGGATGCAAGTGTGTATTTTTATTAGCAAATTTTATTAGCAAAAATTTGCAAATATATGTATATGTTGGAATTATTCCAATTTCTGTAATCAGTATATTTTCCTGTCAACTCTAGTGCAATTTACAGGATGTTATTTTGGAACATCAAAAAATGACTAAATATTAAAACATGATCACTTTCAACATTACTTTGATATTTCTCTCACTCTTTCAAACAGTGTATGAAATAGAAAAAGTTAGAATGTAAAAAGAATCGTGAGGCTACAAAAGCAATGGTTGATATTGTTTTTCTTTTTGGCTACTATGTGAACCTGCCTGCTCTGTACAGTATGTCAGTGCTTCCCTTTTATTCCCTTCCCATTCACTTCCCCATCTGTCTCCCAACTCACTTACCTTGCCAACAACAAAAAAGTACAAGTTCAGAATATAGGTATTTTCCACAAAACTCAAAGAGAGATTATATGAAAAAAATGTTTAGCACCTTAAACATAATTCAGAATATTCTCTCTCTGTGTGGAGCTTTCAGACAGATACAATCACTACATTATGACTGTGGCTTCGTGGTGTAAAGGCTGTTAACTTCATGTGTATGTGTGCATGTGTTCGCACAAACACCACTCCTCCTGCATTCAATTTGTTCCTCCCTCTTTCTGTCAATTTATTCCCTTCTTCCCTCCTTCTTCTTTCTTGGCCTCCCTCTGTCTCTCCCATCTCCATCTCAGGCTCGAGTGAACGGACTCAAGTCCTGCGTCATTGTTCTCAGGATACTTAGAGACATGTGCAATAGACACCCCGTCTGGGAACCTCTCAAAGGATGGGTGAGTGTTTGGCTGTAATTACCTGTGTTTGAGTGTTAATCACATGAAATTAAGTTCAGTTCCCTTTCAAATTTTTAGAAAAATTATTGTGATATTAGTATTATTAAAAGGCCTTCTGCCACTGAGCTGTAAGTGAGGGATCATATCTTTATTGAAAGTGAGGAATTATGCTCAAATGTTATCCATAAACGGCTGAACCGTGTATATTTTATGATGCTGAAGAGGGTCCACTGTTCACACTTTTTAGTTTAATTACTCTGCAAGTTTAATTTCACATACCATAGGTTTAATGTAAAAGGGGTAATTACCTTTTATTGGCACAACACCTGGTTTTCTTTACTGTTGCGTGCTCATGTTTGCTCTATGTATGTGTGTCCCTGCAGCCCTTAGAGCTTATCTGTGAGAAGGCAATCGCCACCTGCAACAGACCTCTTGGAGCAGGAGAAGCCCTGCGTCGAGTCATGGAGTGTCTGGCCTCAGGCATACTGCTACCAGGTACAGGGTCATGGTGGCTGCTTAAATAATGGAAAGACATGTGTTTTCATGGCAAATTCTTGGACATTGAGGCATCGTTTGCCGCATTTTTGAGCTGTTTCTGTCAGAGAGGTCAAGACATTGTGAATGAGCCAGCAGAGCACAGCTGTGTGAGGTCGATCATCATTAAGCAGGAATGTTATGTATGAGCAGCTGAGGGGTCTCTTTATAAAAAAGCTCTGCATTGGAAATTAATTATGATTCAAAAGTATGTTTGAGAGATTCTTTTTATTGGATTTTACAAATTTAGTTTGGCTTCAAATGCCAATTTTGTCCATCCAGAATGAGGCTTATTAAAGTTATAGTTTAGAGGGAACTGAGAGTATTTTTTTTTAATATATTTTAAAAAGAGAACAGAACAGTGTACATGAATGTTTGAATAAAAATCTAACAAAAGAAGCTCAGGTTAAATTTACAGGGAAAAAATGTCTTCTATTTATTCACTTTGGTATTCAAATCTAAGACAAATGTGGTACAATTAACAGTTAAGGAATTGTAACTTTTAAGTTGAGTGATTAGTTTGAGAACCTGACAGCCAGTTTGACCAGTTAGATGTTCCCATTGCTGCCGCTGCTGATTTTAATTGATTCCTTGTGTCATTTATGTCATGACAGTGAAGCCTAATTAAATGTTGCAGAGCAGCAGAGTCAGTACGTAAAGTGACATCAACTGACTGTGTGTGTGTGTGTGTGTGTGTGTGTGTGTGTGTGTGTGTGTGTGTGTGTGTGTGTGTGTGTGTGTGTGTGTGTGTGTGTCCCATCTTCTGTCACCTCCCCCAGGTGGTCCAGGTTTACACGACCCATGTGAGAAAGAGCCAACAAACACACTAGCCAACATGACCGATCAGCAGGCTGAGGACATTACCTACAGCGCACAGGTACAAATACACACACACACACACACACACGCACTTAAAGACACCATTGTTATCACCCAGCTGTTCTTGCCCCAAGCTGTCAGTATGCAGGAATCAGTAGGCAACACGCCTGTTACCAGACAAAAAAGACCCCATTGTCACCCAAACCGCACAAACTGCAGGCACGCAAACACACATACTACTTTGCAACTGTGCACGTGCATCTCTAGAAGAAGCTGTGTGGTGCTGCATTTTAATGATTGGTGTGGGAAACTATTGCCACTGCGAGGCATAAATCCATCTCTGACACCCCGAGGACAGTATTTGTGTGCATGCACTCGTGCTGTCACGTCCTTATTCACACACACACACTCGACCGAGCAGGGCAACTTCTGAGCTGCACGGCTTAGTGAATCCTGCCGTCCATTTCCTTTGAAGGCAGCTTGAACGAGGCTGGAATGTCAATGGGGATAATTGTAGCAGATACAAGAGCAGATAGGAGAGAGGGAGCTGTTTTGTCAATGAGCTACACCGAGCCTCATGAATATCTCAGACACTCTACCTCCCTAATGGATTTATATTAGCAGAGCCCCTGTGAACCATTCTGCTTATCTTTCTGATTGTTTGTATAGATTGAGAATGTGCACAGTCGCTCAAGAATGATAAATGAATGCTGGGACATGCTGGTCAGTATATTTGCTGATGTTATTGATATTTACATTAGAAAACATTTAGAAAGCCCATGATCCCATGGTCCCATGACAGGATATCTTTGAAGACAATTTTATGTGTTGCAAGATAACTGGGGCTTTTAAGTTCTTTCAGACATGCAGACCTTCATTAATACACAGATCCAGCTAAGATTTAGTGCTAATTTTGCCAGTTCATTTCGAGTTTTCCCACGTTCTTCATTAGGATGAGGCATAGACTGTATATAAAGGCCTCCTATCGTTTATGAGGTTGGATATCTCTACATAAGCCTGAATATTCTAGTTTAATTTTGTCTCTAAGTTTCCCCATTTAGGATTTGCAGCAATTAAAGCAATTGCTTTAATTTTAACTAAAACTACACACAATTCAAGACAAATCCTCCATATCAGCTTATCAGTAACCTACAGAGAATTCAGTTAACGTATAGTATCTAATTACAATATATAGATAATTATAATATATAGAACGTGTAAAATGTTTCAGGGTAAATATATATATATTATTATATTATATTATATTTAAAGTTAAAGGGTCACTTCACTGATTTCAGATATCAAGTAATGAAAGTGTGGTATAATATTTTCTGTGGCTCTGGAGTTTCCCAAAGTTTGAGAAAGACAGAAAGCCTGTTGTAAACTGGAGGTGTGGGCTCTGAATGTAAGACACAGGAAACGTTCAATGAAAAATGCTATCAGGATAGCTCAGCCTCTTTTGCCCCATTTAAACCCTCCTTTTTTTGAAAACTGTGTCTTGTGATACCACTGGAAAGGTTTTTTAACAGTAAAGAACAGCAAATCATTTAATTCACTCTCCAACAGCATGCTCTCAGACTCATGGCATTCGGACAGATCTACAAGGTGTTGGAGATGGAGCCTCTCCCCTCAAATAAACCATCACAGAAATATCCCTGGTCTGATAAAGAAGGTGTGTACCTGATCTGCTCAGCCCTTTCCTCTTGTCTTTACCTGTGTCTATCTCTGTCTTTTAACCATTTCATCCACCACACGCTTGTCTTTCAGTATGTGTCTGCATGCTCCTGATTATCTGCCTCTTCAGGCTTTCAGGCTGTGTGAATCCATCTTTATCTCTGTCCCTGTCTGAAAGCTTGGCCACTGGTCTGTCTGCTCCTTTCTTACATTGACTCTAAAACATACAAGGGTTCAATTACACTATCTGTGTCTGGTGATGGCTTGTTGAATCTTTTCACTCATGACGTGACCTTTCTGTATGTTGGAAGTGGTTTTTATTCACACTACCACTGGCAGCAGTGTCAATAAGACTGACATGTGAAGCAAAAATACCTTTAAATATGAGATGGCTTGTTGATATTTGCCTATTTTTTTCCCCTGGGATTGTTTTTTTGTGAGTCTGGCACCAGAGTTACACCAAAGACATGGCGGCTTTGGTGAAATGTCTTTGTCCCATACACGCTTTTAGCAGGAATGTTGCTTCGTACTAGAGAAATACTCAACTGAACTGGCAAATTTCCAAAGTTGCTTTCAGGAAAAACACGACTAAAGCCCTTTGGTACTTCATGACATTGACATGGAAAATTGCCAGAGCATTTACCGGTTAAGATGCATCTTAGAAAGGAGCTTATGTGTCTTCCTCATTGTTTGACTGTTTGCTGCTCTGTCTGTCTGTTCTGTTTGTCTTATCTGTGAATTTATCCATCTTTATGCTCGTGCTCATCTATTGTTTGTCTTCTTGAGAATGTGCCTCCCTGTCTTTCTGTCCGACACAAGTGCCTTTGTGTGTTTGGATAAACATCTCTTGTAGTCATAAGTAACTCTTCAACTCTTCCTCTGTGCCTCCCCCTCTTAGGTTTAGGTCTGAAGAGGCCATACGAGGATGGGCCGATGGATGACAAGGACCTTATTAAGAAGATGAAGAGGAATCTGAGGAAAGGTACAAGAAGGAAGAAAAACAATGAACAATGTCAGAATGTGATTATCTGATTGTTTCTTTTTATGCTTTTTCTTTTATCGGTCATTGAAGCCAATCTGTTTCAAAGCTGGAAAGAGATCCTATCCTATAAAATGGAATTTATAGTCTTGCCTCTTCCCATTGTCTATATTTTGTGCCTTTTTCCCTGTCTGCCTCTCTGCCTTCTACCCTCCTTCAATCCCATGGAGGCAGATCAATAGTATTGATTGCTGGCGTTTTAGTAGGCCACCCAACCATCCCCAGCTTTTTCTTCATACAAGGAGAAGATGAACCACAACTAATGGAGGCAGAAAGGCATTTTTAGATATTGACAAACAGGAGAACCATGATTGAAAGAGAAGAAAATAGAGAGGCACCATTATTTGTCATGAAAACAACAAGCAACAAGAGACACGAAAACTGTTAGAAAATGTGATTTATTATATACAGTATCTTTGAAATGGCCAAATCTGTCCAAGTCCAGCTTGGTAATTGATACACACCCTACAAATCTGCTCTAATCTTCTCCCTGTTTGTAACCATACTCCCTGTTTTTTTTCCATTAGTCTTGGACAGTAAAGCCATCGACTCCAACCAGCCAATGAATGCTCTGATGCGGCTGAACCAGATCCGACCAGGGCTACAGTACCGCCTGCTGTCCCAGTCAGGCCCGGTTCACGCTCCAGTCTTCACCATGTCTGTGGATCTGGATGGAACTATTTATGAAGCATCTGGATCCTCCAAGAAGACGGCCAAGCTCCATGTCGCTGTCAAGGTAAGAATGAAGGAAAAGGAGAAAAGTGGACGATAAGTACATGAGACTGACAGCAAAATTATATATAGTCAATTTAATCTCTTAAATTGAGCCTCTGATTTATGTCTGTGCATATGACTTGACATATATGCATAACAGACATCACAAAGGGCCACTAATAAAAAGGAGATATGATTTTTTTTTTTTTTCCTCCTCCAACCAAGAATTTTCGAAGCTCCAGCTGCTGTCAGACCTGTGTGTATCTGCAAATATGTTTTTGTCTGCATATGCCTTTTGGTATGTATGTGCGTCTCTGTGTGCGAGCGTGTGTGTATGTGTGTGTGAGAGAGGATGGATCGAGGTGGGCAAATCCTTGTAATCCCAAAGTGGTTGTGAACAAAGAGGCTCTCCAGAGCACAGAGCTGGGATAATCCGCTATCCGCTCCATTCCCATAAAAGGCTCTTTCTCCCCATCTCTCCCCCTTTTCCGTTCTCCTTCTCTCTCACTTTCTTTTCCTCATGTTTTCACCTTTTGATCTTGCTTCTTCTCCTTCACTTCTTCTCCATCTCCTCTTTTATGTACTCTCTCTCTCTCACACACACTCTTTCACTATAGTGGCTGGTTCAGTAGTTGTAACACAATAACCAATTTGGGTCAAAAACTCTCTCCTGCCTGCATAACAAATCACCTTGCTGCTCTGTGTGCTGTTGAGGACTTGTGTGTCGTTGTGTAATGGCTTTATTGTAACATAATGCAAATTCATTTAAACTCTGTCATGTCAGTATGTAACATGCTGTTGCTGTATTGATGCATCTAGGAGAAATCTTAGAGATAGTATCATCAACATGGTGGAGTGTTGTCAGACGGCACATGGTGGTTTGTTTTCTTGTTGCCTCTCAAAACACATTGCACTTAGACATTCAATTATTGGTGTGAAATGATTTGACATATTTGAAAATCCATTTTCTGTAATTTTAGTGTGGGATTTTCAACAATGTATTAGTAAATCAAGAGGTTTCCAGGATATTTTCATTTTCATGTAACTATAGCTAGTGTAACTGACCACACTCATAACATGGGCACCTCGGGATGCTCCGCCATCTTTGTTGTAGTCTTCTCTCATCAAGTACATGTGAGAGTACATGTTACCCTGCTTTTGGGGTTCGAACTGTGAACTGTTGTACTGCTGGCATTTGACTGTTTATGTCAAAATCATTAATGGTTGTTTACTATTGGCTTTAACTTGTTGTCTGGTGTTTCTTTTCTGCCATGTTGCGTCCTCCCAACTTCTTTTTACATCATTATCATTTTTCCTCTCTAGGTGCTCCAGGCAATGGGCTACCCTACAGGTTTCGACTCAGACCTGGATCCCATGAGTTCAGATGAGAAGTCGGATGGTGAGGGGAAGAGCGAGACGTCCTCGCACACTAGCAATAACCCAACACACTCCTCGGACAGTTCCAACACACTGGAGGTGCGATTAAGAAACATGAAGATGCAGTAATGCAGTCTGGCACCAGTTTTAAGTCATTGAAATGTAACATCCACTCTGCTTTAAGTACAAAAAATGTATCCAAACCAAATCTTCTCCCTGCTTAGTCATGCTCTTGGTCATGCACATCATGCTTCCTCTCTCAGGTTTATTCTCCACTGTGTGGTTTCTAGTAAAGCTATGAAGATGCTTTTAAATTGAATTACTTCAATAAGCTCTTTGCCCCCCAGGTGCGAACTCAGGGTCCCATACTGACAGCAAGTGGGAAGAATCCCGTCATGGAGCTAAACGAGAAGAGACGAGGCCTCAAATATGAGCTTATCTCTGAAAGTGGAGGCAGCCATGACAAACGTTTTCTTATGGAGGTGAGAGCTTCATATACACACAGACTCACACAAGTATGTACATGTGTGCAGTACAGCCATGACATATAACTACAAAGATAAAAGGAAAATGTTCATATTTCACCAGCACACATACACATGCAACGTAGTCATGGGCCCCACACACGTGCGCACACACATACACTCAGACACTGATCACAGGTAGAGTCAATCAGTCAACCTGGTTCCTGGAGTAAGCCTTTTCTCTGTGGGGTGTGTTGTTTTCCGACACGCCTGGCTGCTCCATCGCTCTGCTGATTGATTAGCAGCCCTGCGTGACAGCAGGGCATCGCTAAACAAGCTGTCCTGTTCAGCCAGACTCTCTGGTCGAGTAACTGATGACTGGTAAACACATGGGTTTTGGGCAAATTTGTTGTTTGTTTTGACAGAGCTGTGGCAAAAGTGAGATCACTAATAGAGAGGACGTGAACAATAATTAAAATAGACAAACTAACTAACTAAACTAACAGAAAAATTATAGCATCACTCCAGACCAGTGTTTAGTGTTGTCAAACTGTAATCATAAAAAATGTTTTGATTAATGTTTTACATTGTGTGTGATTGTGTGTGTGTGTGTTTATGTCAGGTGGAGGTTGATGGGCAGAAGTTTCGTGGGGCAGGCCCCAACAAAAAGGTAGCAAAGGCCAGCGCTGCTCTAGCAGCCCTGGAAAAACTCTTCTCTGGTCCCAATGCAGCTGCAAACAAGAAAAAGAAGATATTGCCTCAGGTAAGAAAACACACATACACATACAGTACACACAATACCTTATCCAGATGGCACTGCTGCAGTCAGGGGTATGTGCATTTACACCCAAACAACAAACTATCAAACAACACCTTTGAGAGCTGTCGACTGTTACAGCAGCTTTAAAAATGACTTCATTCAATCCTCTTTCTGATCTGTATCACCTCTGTAGAGCCGTGGGACTATTTGTCCAATTTGTTCACCAACAATGATCAATAACACTTGAGTTTAACAAGTGTCTAATCAGATCAATACTTGACAGTTATCAGATCACCACTCTCCCACTTATTTCGTCAATGAGCCTGTGCGCCACCAGTATTGTGAACAATGACACCCAGAATGCACTGAAGCATTGTCTTGGAGGGCTGCATGTGTGATTTTGTACCTTATTTCTGTGCACTAGAGAAAAGACCATGTATCTGCGTATCTAAATACTGCATGTATCTTTTGTATGCGTGTTTGAAAACCCACTGCCTTATACGTGCTGCATGCCTGTGTGCAGACTAAAGGAGCCCTGGCGGCGGCGGCAGCAGCCTCGGCAGTAGCAGCTCAGGTAGCCAGAGGGAGAGGAAGAGCCGCCCTCGCAAGAGGAGCCTTCGTCAGTGCAGCTGCGCCTGGATATGTCACGCCAGGTACTTACAGGATTGTTGTGTTATGACCACCAAATTAAAACAGTTGATAACTGCTGAAATTTGATGTGTTGTGCCATAATACATACCCTGTGACCAAGACAAATAAAGTGGTCTATTTTTTTCAGATTTGACCTGGTGGTTTGTGCAGAGTTGGCATTTTCTTTTACTTTTGTCTTTATAGTACTGACATTTCTCTCTGCTTTAGGCTGCCTGTTTGCCCAGTAAGCATCAATTTTCCCTGCAGTTGTGTGGGAAATATCACTGGCTTTAAGAAATGCCCTACAGTAAACTATAAAATAGAGGCCAATAGTTAATGTCTATGTAAGAGCTCAGTCATAAACAATGTTGTCAGAGAATCGTGCAGCAAAACTGCCCACTGATTATTTTGAGATTTTTTCAGTTTGTGCTGAATGTCCACTAATGACCCTCCAGTATTTTTCAGACTTATGTTGATCTTGTTGAAGGAGTATAGTTTCCGCTCAGTTCTATTACCCTGAGCCCAAAGCTGTCTGCTAGAATTTAGGCCAAACACTCATCTAAACTTACTGTTGAATAGTGCAGTTCGGAATTAAACAAGTGCACAACTGAATTAGACCCTGTGACCTCCTCCCCACAGGCTTTGGGACACCGTATGGCTACAGCCCTGCTGCAGCAGCTGCTCCTGCATACGGTACGTGCTTCTTGTTGGTTTTCCTGTCTACTCGTCATCCTCTCCCCCCTCCTCCTACCAT
Organism: Rachycentron canadum; assembly: GCA_038496675.1. Classification (NCBI taxonomy): domain Eukaryota; kingdom Metazoa; phylum Chordata; class Actinopteri; order Carangiformes; family Rachycentridae; genus Rachycentron; species Rachycentron canadum. Next base: position 10,231,226 of record CM076666.1, read on the forward strand.
CTATAACCTTCCCTTCCCTTCTTCCACTCCTTTCTTTCCCCTAACTTACCATAACTGTTAACCATCAGTAGGTAATTTAATCATTCTTTATTAGGTTTATATTACACCTCCAACCTTCTTCCTCCTCCTCCTTTTTGGCTCCGATTTCTCCCCTTTTTCTCAAAATTACTTCAAAATCTTATCCTACTCTAATCCACGTTTTAGGGTTTGGCATTGAGTTTCAGTCATAATTAAAGAAAGCTTATATTTGTCTTCAAGCAAATCTGTCTGTGCTTTGGCTACTTGTGTGCTCACCAGTTGTTTCTTAATCTGCTTGTTGCCACTCACACCTTCATCTGTTATGGTTGGACCCCTACTATGACAGCAAAGAGGTACACATGTCAAAATACCCACAAAGTCATCTTGATTATGATGACACACACACACACAAACACATCAACGTGTGCAGTCCTTTTCATACTATCCTGCATTGAAACAGAAAAGCATAAAAAAGACAGTCACCTCTAACTCAATATACAATCTTTCCTGGTCACACACTCTGTGCTGCCATCATTCTCATTTCTGTTCAGATCAGCAGAAGACATAGTGTGAGTTCCTCACTTTGCCCCCCCACCCCCCTCCCTGCTGTTATTTAAGACCAGGCAGCAGGGTAGCTTCAGTACTGCAGCACTGCTCCTGTCATGTTACTGCTGCTTAAGGGTTTCCATGTCCTCACTGCTGAAAGTTGTCGCTGCACTCACTCTCTCTCTCTCACACACACACGCATACACACATTGGATTTAAATACACACATCGGATAAAATCTATACTAGTGCTTGACCTTTAACATCATAGGCATTGGTGCAAAATTCACTGCATACATCCCTCTGTCAAACAGTTACATTGACCTCAACAGACTCAGGTTTGTGTAGCGTGTGTACACATGTAGCATTGGGAGGCACCTCTGTCCATCCTACACCTTGGAGTTTGAATGGGTCTTATGTGCTGGGAGAAGCTGGTCTGAGGCTCCATGCTGACGTTTAGTGGCCCCCTGAGAACCCAGCAACCCTGAATATGAAGCGCACCTCAGTTTCTGTGTTTATGAGAGGTGGAGCACTGCCTTCATTCGGGGTGTTACATTTCTGTCGCTGGCATCAGCACTATTCCCATGTTATTGTGACACACTCACCCACGCTCACTGAAACACCCTGCTTTTTCTAACATTTTCTTAATTTGGTCAATGGCCTTGACATTAAAAAACTGAAAAGCCATTTAATAGTTGGATTCATGACTGGAAAGTGAAAACACTTTAATAAATAGGTGATTGAATTTCCTGTATCTGGGGGTGGATAAAGCATAAATCATTGTTCACTGTGATCTCTGGCCCATTACTCATCTATACGTCACATATCCTGGGTGATAGAGAACAAATAGACATGAGGGCTGGGATTATACTGAGACATATATACTTAAAGTTGTACAGAATGAAGTGTAACAAAATACCAGAAACATATAATTATGTCATATATACTGGCCGTTTGGTGGAAATCTTTCTTCTTTTTTTTTTTTTTCAATTTTGCATTTTGTTAACTTTTAATGCAGAGTTGCAGGTGTGGAGAAGAATAAACATGAGTCTTAGTATTTTACGTGCAATTCAGTAAGAAAGTCTTAATTTTACACTGACTCTATTGTAAGTAAATAAATCTACTTTCACTGACTTTTACTGGAATAATCAAAGAGTGTGCAGAGATTGTAGAGTCAGCCACATTGGGACTTAATTTTCAATGAGAAAGGGAAAAAGTGCACCTGAAAACTTAGGGAACTAATCATTTAGCTTTTGGATGCATTGCTTTCATCTTGTTTCCTGCTTTCTCTCTGTGCTCTGGCACTCATCACTGCTTTGGGATTTTGTGTTGGCAAACACTAAGCTTGCATTTGAGAAAGCTGCTGGGCTCACTAGAACAATCTGAAACAGAGTACTACATCATAGAACACAGAACATTATAATTACAGAACATAGAGCAGTTTATCACAGATCATTATTCTAAAAGCTCTCCCAAAATAAACAGGTATTTCTCTGGCTTGATCTTTGATCTGAAAGGATTAGTCTATTTTACTACATCTTGGGCACTAATTTGCAGTTTTGTCCATCTTTCCCAGCAGAAGTAACAGCGTTGAACTGATCAGGTTAAGTGCTGAGACCTGGGAATGTGGCAGCATTGATAGAACAAAACCTTAGATTAGCCACACTGGTTTTGAAAAATAGTCAAATGTTACACCTACTGCAGGTTTTGTGTGTCTATAGTAGTTTTCCTGTGTAATATGGAATAATTAATAGTTTATAAAGTGTTAGTTTAGTTGACTTTCACTTTTATCTCTAAAGAAGTGGCACGTAAACTTGGTTTGTTTACAACTTGTCTGCTTGTGACTCGTGCCCCTTCAGACCTTTGTTGCATCGATGTCAGTGTGTTTTCAAATCTCAGCAAATAACCAGATGAGTTAAATGTTTTCATAACCAATAGAAATGTAATTAAAATTTATAAAATAAGCCCCAAGTTGTTTGTTTTCTACTCTTTAACTCTGAATCCTTCTCCCTCTCAGTTTCTCTAACGGCTGATGAAGGCTGTGACCATGACTATAAACACTCCTTCTCACACACTTACACCACCCCCACCCCTTTGGGACCCCTGTTTGTCTACAAGGGCTATTTGTTGGACATACTTGTAGCATAGTGTATAGTGTAGTGAGCATAGAAACGCTTGGTTATTTGTTGCCCTGGACTCATGCAGAGCTGTGCTCTTCTCATGTCTCCCCTCTAGGTTTGCCCAAGAGAATGCTTCTGTTGCCTGTCATGAAAGTGCCCGCCTACCCCATCCCCCACTACCACTTCTTTTAGCACAGGAGACATACATACCAAACGCACCTTTTTCTAGAAGGGAAACTCAGACTGTTTTTTTTTTTTTCTACAATATCATTGGGAGAGGATTAAGGACTTAAGATGAAGATTTGTAAAAGAGCTTTTTTTTTTTCTTTTTGTTTTGCTTAGTTTTCATACTGTTTCCAAAAACAATGAAAATAAAATATAAAAAAAAATAACTGCAGGTTTAAGTTCTTAAGAGATAAACAAAAACTTGAAGGATTTGTACTGTGAATTGTTACCTCATTCTTTGAGTCTATATATATATATATATA
>CM076666.1:10234774-10259589 GCA_038496675.1 Rachycentron canadum
TATATATATATATATATATATATATATATATATATATATATAAACCTTTTGTTATTGTGCTTATTCTTTGCTCAGAAGAGGACAGCCTCTGCAATATGATACACACACATTTTCTTTGTAAAAAATAATAATGTGAGCTGTGTGAAGGATGTATAGGAATAAATAAATAATGTTGAGAAATGAATAAAGTTTATCTCAGATAAAAGCTGAACACTGCCTGGTGTATATCTGATTTTAGGGCTTTCAGCTGATGCAGTAGCACCTTTGTGTTTGGTTGGTTTTGTTTTGCAGTGGATTTGGCCTTTTTAGAGCAGTTGTAACATATGGAAAGATTTAGCCACTGTCTTAAACATCTCTACAATCCTGTGACCTAAACTAACATTTGAACATCAGGCTTTAATATTCCACCCTCATACATTCCTACTGATTGAATTTCAAGCTTTCCACGTTCCTCAGCGCCATCCCTTTGACCTGCAGCTTATAGATATTCAGAGAGAAAGGCAAGAAGACAAAGGATGAATTTAGAAAGCTCTTCTTAGATCCAGCATCTTGCATTCAGCTGCACGATCTCATTACCTTATTTGGATTAATATTTGGCAGATTTGCCACAGCAAACCTACAGTACATATGAACAGCCTTTATATGATCACATAAGCCAACTGCAGTTTTTTCTCAGGAACAATTGAAGCACAGTGTAATGTTTAAGATGAATTTAATTGGTTTACAATGCCCCAAAAATAATAAAGAGAAAACATATTACTTCTACACAGACCACATGTGAATCCCCATATTTTTCTTTGATTTGACTTGTGCGCATTATCGTCTCTTCCCAGTCGGTCCAAAGCAGCAATAAATGACCCACATGAATTGAAACTTCACTCTAAATGTGTTCTACGTTTTTTTTCATTATTTCCATCAATGCTGTATTTATTTTTGCATGTTTTTGCTGAGTCAGCAAAGTCAAGACTAGCACCAACAGAGCCACTGTTGTGGCTTCCACACGATCCCTCTAAAACTCAAAAATTCAAATAAAGGTTTAAAAAGTCATCACAAGAATGACCTAATGTTGCAGCTCAAAAAAAAAAAAAGATCAATTAAATAATTAAGAAAAAGGATCCCAGCCAAATGAGGTAGAATAGAGAAGATACTTCAGTTTATTCTGCTGCTTTACCAAAGGTCAGTGGTCAGTGACAGTCAAAACCGAGTTATGCTGACTCTTCACCACGTCTTGGTCATCCAGCCAGCGAGAGATAACCCATGATGACGTCTCCATGGTTACAGCTATGAGGCGCAGCCATTGGATGAGAGGACCCAGTATCTTATCCAATGGTTGGTTGAGCTCCATTGAGTTGTTATACAACCTTAAAACTGATATTTGTCTCATAAACCAAAAGCTTTACTTCAATCTTACACGACTGAAGGTTATTTCCAGCTGTTGTTTTTGTGTATCTTTCACACTTTGGTTTGAGGTTAGATTTTTTTTTTTTTTTTTAGTGTACACGCTGCCAAAGCCCCAGTATTTACTTCCAAAACTACTTTACCTGTGCCTGCTCTCATTTTCAGTCTATGTATTTGTGGTTACCATCCAACCACCACCGCACAAATATTTGTCATTAGGTCTCTCTTACAGCCCCTACTTCATGTTCATTAGCCTAAAGGAATAGTTTGATATTTTGGCTACAGCAGGCATGGCCAGCAGCCATTTATCTTAGCCTGGCTGAAAGCAGAGAACAGTTAACTGCGTATAACCATGTGGACAGAGAGAGGAGATGGTAGGTGGATTTAGATTCTTTTAAGCAGAACCAGGCCAGCTGTTTCCCATGCTTTAGGCTGAATGCTAAGCTAAGCTAAGGCTATAGCTTCATATTTTTTGTATATATACGTGTATACGATAGCAATATTGATGTTTTCAACTACCCCTCAACTAGAAAAAATATCCAACCTATTCCTTTAATGAAATTAAGAGGTTATTCCTACATTTCTAGGTCAAATTCAAGAGGGTTTTTTGACCTTCAAGTGGACTTTAAGTAACCTTGTCCTCAATATAATGGGCTTTATATTTAACCTATTAAACTCGAACACAGTGACACAAAGAAAACTTTAAATTTATAGCAGCCTCATTTGTTGTTAATAGAGCTCCATATAATATACTAATCACTTTTGCACTCTGTCTCTGTTCTTCATCTCACTGCAGGTGGACTTTTCATTGACAATCCCTTCTACCAGCCGCGGACCATCGCACCTTTTATCATTCATCTGGGTCCCCAGGATCTCTTCTCTGACTTCTAGAGGCAGCAGGTTGTTGGATATTCTCTTCACCTAACCTGGCTGCTCACGTGCCCACCTGTTTTTTCTGTCCCGTCTGAGCGGGCTGCCTTTCTATCCCAGCTGACGGACTCACATATCCTCAACTGTTTGGTTTGATCAGCCGGCCGGGAAAAAAAAAAAAAAAAAACTGTCTGCCTGACAACAGGGGCAGAACTGTCCGGCCTAGTGACCGAGAGGCTCAAAGTTCCTCTCTCTGTTTTCTCTTCTCTCCATCCAGATTATCACATCAGAGGAGAGCAACTTTACAATAAGCAATACTCGGATTTTACGAGAAACGTTCAGCTGCGACTGTGTGAGGCTGGGCAGAACTTTGGTCTTTCATATAGCAATACATCTGAACTCCTCTCTTCGAGCTTATACGTACTTGAGAAGATGTGAATGTTCGATGGAGTTTTACCCAACACAGCATTGCAATAGTTCATTTTGATTGTATATTCATTGTGTGTGTATGTACGTGTGGCTATACCGTGACTATATACACATATGTATGGTGTATGTTTCTATAATGATGTGTTGACAATAATATTATGATATAATGATGTATTTATGTAAATACCCTATGAAATATAACTATTGTTGTTATAAATTATTTTAGAATTATAAAGTGAAATGTAACTAATATCACAGTATAGCTTTCTTCCAATTTTATATACACTGAGCAATTGAAGCTAGTTCTAGGAGATGCAATATTATCTTTGGTATTCCTATTAACCTGTGCTGTTAGAATAACAATGCTTCCTTCTTTCTTTTCCTTTCTTTCTCTCCTTTCCTCGTTTATCTTTGATGTCTTTCTGAGCCTTTCTGAGCACGCTTTCTGCTGCCCAAGGTTTGTTTACGTGGCCTGGACAAAGAGGTGCTCACTACTGAACACACTCATAACCTAATCACACCTGTGCACACACGCACGCACGCACACGTAGACACACACTTTACCTGTCAGAAAGCACATTTTCTATAGTCTCACTACTGACAGGGAATACTGTTGTTACAAATAATGTATGTGTATAATATGTGTATACACTGATGTACGCGCTCCTCCCTCAAACCGTTAACACACCTTAAAGGAGTCAATCCATCAACACACAGCTCTGTCCCGCTCGCCTAAGGGACCAAAAGCACAGCTCATTGGCACCACTTACTGCTCCTTCTTTCTGCAAACACACATTCACACACACCCTTCCCTCCACCCACCTATGGCTACTCTATACTGTATGGAAGTGATGCTGCTGGTGGCAGAAACACCTTTGACAAGGTGCCTTGTTACACGATGGGAAAGACACAGCACAAACTATTGGCTTACTAATTAAAGACTGGATTTGTTTTATATGCTCCTGTCTGTACATCAACATTATCATTTCCCCAAACTGATCTCTCCTGCATTTATATAGCAGGATTTTAGGAGTTATTTATGTGGGTAGGTACATTTCTATATGTTTTGAAGCTTGGATTGGTGTCAAAGATTGATGTCGAAAGGAGAGGAAGCCTGGGTATACAGAGGAAGGGTGAGATATCTTAAGAAAATGCACCTCAAACCTTTTAAAGATGCTGCAAACCTGCTTTCAAATTCTAAAAGTAAATCTGTGTGATATTATATATTTCTGACTAAACAAGGAGCAAGTTAAAGTTTGGTAAAATCATCCCCAGTTTAACACTCGGCTTATCAGATTTAAACGGTTGATCAGTGCAGCTAAATCCTGATTGGTGCACTTCTTGTAACATCATCGCTTTCCAACTGAATCTTACTTACTTTATACTAGTGAGAGAAGCTCTTCCAGCTTGGGAGAAGACAGAGGGTTTTCACTGTGCTCTTCATGGAACAGTGATTCTCATTAACATTTTCAGGAAGACCCATATTTGAAAAAGTAAAATTAGCTTGAGTCACAGAAAATATGTATGTGCACACTTTGTATTTTGAAGCCTCTTGCAGTTTGTGGTTGTGCACATTGAGACATTTCTGTCCTGGTCTCAAACAAGGTGCTGGTGAAAGGCTTAGAGCTCTGTTTATTCATCATTTTTAGTCTCAAAATATACGTAAATGACTGTATAATCAATTGGGTTGTGAGTTTGGCTCTGCTATAGCACATTAGATATTCCATTATTCTCTAAAATGCTCTCATGGTCATTGGATCTAATTCTGGGGTATTGTGGAAACTGAACAGGTGTCTCAACACTGCATGACCTTCCAAGGCAGACTCAGTGTGCACATAGTATTCACTGATATTTTGGTGAATTTCTGTGGTCCTTAAATGTTTCTGTGAGCTTTTCATCGGTCATTTTTAAAAAATTATTTTTGGCCTTTTATAGAGACAATATGTCAGTCAGCAGAGGCAAAATCGAACAGAATGTGCATCAAAAGGCTTTGATTTTCCTCACGCTCGCCTTGATCTGGGCGCCAGCTTGATCTCCTGCGTCTGTGCCAACTTTGATTCGACAAATGTCTGAGAAACAGACAATAGTCTCATTAAGGCCCATAAGCCAATTTTTCGAGTTAAATTGGAGCCAGCTTTTGTGACACTTCTGAGCTGACACAGACAAGAATTTGGCAATTTTAGTGAAGATGAAATGAAATTGTGACACTGTGATTGAGAGAGTTAGAGAGATAAACTAAACTGATGAAGTCCTGTACTTCTTTTACAGTCATGCTTTGTCTCAGAAAAGTGAGGTCAAGCAGACAAGATCTTGGTTACTAATGTCTGAACAGCTGGTTCCTCAACCCCAGCACATCTTTCCACCTACATTAGTATCCATCATCCTGTTCTGGAAGAATCTGCATATTATTATTATTATTAGTATTATACAGTCAGAAATGTCACTTGTCTGCCACTTTAGTGTCCTGAAAATCAAAACTTTCTAGATATTTTATCTGCTAATCTCTGTTTACACTGAGTATGTGAAATAGATCTGGATGTAATTTGCAAGAATAAATTAGTGGTAAGATCATGTTTCTTCTCTGACATGCAGCAGTATTAAAATACTAAGCTGTCTGGTAGAAACTAGATCCTGCTTCTTAAAAAAAATCATCACCTACTCTGACATACCCTCCACGTTTATTGATTGTGGATGTATTTTAAGCTTTTTACTGTGGTTTTCTCGACTCTAAAAGCTTTGAACAAGCACCTTATCACTGCTTTGCCCGGATTTCACATGCAGATGAATAAGCTTCTAGCTTCACTGTCTTGAAACAGACCTTTTCTATCAGAAGAATTCTTGCTAATTTCCCCACTTCCCTTTCTCCATCTCTCTCTCTGTCTCTCTGCTCACACTATGCCCCTGTCCTCTCTTTCCAGATGGCCCACATTAATAAGGCAGACAGTCATACCTCAGTGGGCAACCTTTTCATTTCCCCTCAGACTGAGCAGAGGCACACAAGGAGTCACCCTGACTACTGACCCTGTCCTCTTGGTCTGTTTGTTGGACAACTGCATTCAGTGGAAAGGTGGCAAAGCTCAGGGAAAAGCAGGCGGTCTAAAAGAGGCACAAGCGGCCTGTTGGGACTGTACAGGCTGGTCCACAGTCATAGATGGTGTTAATTTCGTGGGTAGTTGTCTGGTTAGACAAGAGGTCCCAAATATGTGTTTCTTGTTAGAGTTTACAATGAAAAGCGGGAAAAAAACAGACTTTTTTTGCCATTCTATGAAAGCACCACATTCTCAGTGTGATGTTTAATTTAAAAATAAACCCAAAGTATCCAAGTAGTTTGCAGTCTAATAGAGATTAATGCAGGGACAAGAAAAGAAAATCATTCATATGTCCTCCAGCAGTGTTTCCCATATTGTAGCACCACCAGAAAGAAGACAACACCAGCCATACTCCACTATGAAATGTCTCAGAGTAGAAAACATTCCTGTGACAGGTTTTTTCTGAAGAAACACTCTCACAGTAGCCGTGTTTGCAGGCTTGGACAGTAACGTCCATGTGGATAACTTTTCTAGAGAGTAATGGTTGTTTGTGCTTGTACCTGAGTCCCATGGAGTTTTCTGATGGATGTTTTTCCTGCTCCAGTGTTTGGCAGAAAATGTCTCTGAGGGGAGACCATGGCAGCCATTGTCCACACACACACACACACACACACAAAGACACATTCACACATCCCTCCCTGCATCCTACAGTTTCACAAACACTGCCTCTCGGTGGGCATTCAACAACAACTACACCTGTAATCTAAGAAGCACAAATCTCACACACACACACACATACACACACACACTAGCAATACACCCACACATCCTTCTCAGGGCTACCTGACATACACATGTATATGCAAATGGACAAGTATTCACTCACAAGCACACATGTAATCATATATGTATATATTTCAGCATTCACCGTCAATGACAGCCAAGCACATTAAGACTGCATGACATTCTGTGCTCCGTGGTTTGTATGTTACACATATGATTGTACTGTATGTAGTGAGAGTGGTTAGGCCTTGTTTGTACTTTAGGAATTGAGCCATGTAAGAAAAACACACCTCCATCCCTCCCATTTATCTTGGTGCTTTATAACGAGCTGTCTGTAGCACTGTACATAATGGGTTTTACTTTTAACTTTGCTTTTCTGAAGAAACAGCAGGATATATATACAGATATGTGAACAACTTGATCTTTGCTGGGAGAGAAGAGGGAGGAGCGCTGTCATCAAAAAACTTTTTTAGCACCAAATACAGGGGCTTTGCACGTTGAGATGCTGCAGTACGTTCAGTAGTTTAAAGAGCTCTGAGTGCTTTCGTTGCCAGGTAACGTCAGGTTTTTGGACTTTCTATTTGGAGACCATGCAAGCTCACTTTCCCAAAGGGCACCTCTTTATCTTCCTGCCAGGTCAAAGGTCAACAAGGAAAGCGAATGATGCAGAGATGCTTTTGGGGAACAGGTTTTGGTTTGTTCTGCAGGATGGGATTTACCCAGACACCAAAGGCTCTGAAGCCTTTGTTGCATGAATCTGATCATCCCGGCAGTCTCAGAAGTGAGAAGTATGCGATCTGATATTCGCCGTCTAGACGGTTATGAAATGCCAGGTTAAAAAAACAAACCAGCTCTCCTGTGTGTCTCCAGCCTCTGGAGGAAAACTGTGTCTTGCTCATTCTTGCATTCGCACAGAAAGTTGGGGTTTAAGTCTGGCTAAATTTGTCTGGAACCAAGAGGGAGAAGAGCTGCACAAAGAGCCGGAAAGTCCACCCGCAAGTCACTCTGAACTCTGCAGAGCAGCAGAAATAGATCCCGGATCAGGTTTCAGCTGCTGAGGCAAAGTTAACCAGACTAAGTGCTGAACAGATCATTTTCTCTGGGTGTGTGTGCCATGTGTGTCAAGAGGGACGTGTGTATTTGTGTGTATGTCTGACACGCACATGAACAGGAGTGGATGGGAAGTTATTTTACACCCATATGTGCACACACACAAACATACACACACACACACATATAGTCACATTGGTCACATTGAGCATGTTGCATACTTCCTGGTCATGGTCAACTGATTGTTTAAGTCCAACATCCTCCTGATAAACGATCAAAGCATTTTGGTTGGGAATGTACACTGTTGTTATAGTGATTGTAGAGTAGAATGTATTTACTCATAGAAAGAGTAAACTTGCTTTTTTGTATAGAAGCATATATACAGAATATATATGGATACATGCATATATATACATCTATATATCTTTTGAACTTCTTGTTTGTGAGTTGTTTTGGGCGCATCCACCCCCTTAGGATTCATCATTTTTCCCCCCTTTTTAATTTTTATTCATGATGTTTTGACAGAAAGTATCGTTTCATGAGTGTTTCAGTTTTTTTTTCCTGTAAATAATATTTTTTAATTTTATTTTTGACAACAAGGGGATTAAAAGAAGCTGTTTTATGATGCTGCCTATGAAATTATGAAGTGATATCTGTCCACAGAAGCTATTTGATCCATTAAATTATGGGAGTACATTTTGTGGAATGTAAAGGTGACAGAGTGGGAGTCTCGCGGGTCGTGCTGAGCAGAGGCCACTGTCAGTGAACGAGAGGATCATTTAAAACTTGCTTTATTGATCGTTTTTAATTAGTAGCAACATTCACAGCAGTGATGATCTGTGGCTGTCACTGCTCTTGACATAATCTATGCTTAACGAACTGAAAATAAAACTGAGAAAGTGCTGAATCTCTGAATGTATTTTTTTTTAATTATCTCTGAAAACAGAAACTAATGGAGTGACTCTAAGTAGTTGAACTTTTGACAAGTAAAGACTTAAGCTTTTGGATAATTGTGGAAAAACAGACTAATGTGTAACAAAATTATAACTTGGTGTTCACTATCTTTCAACATTAAAGGACATGATACAAACTGCATAACAACTAATGAGGTACTAGGATTTAGAAATAAATACCTTTCTTACCTTTTAAACATTTTATCTAAATGTAGTAAAAGAAAAGGTGGAGAAATTTAAAAATATCATACATGTCATCACCAGTGAAGCTATGTTAGTGAGTCATTTAAATTGGGTGCATCATTCTCATTGTTATTCTTAGGACAATATTTTGGTGGGATATTTTTTATTATAGGTCCACCATATGGTTGCACATTGTTAAGGCTACACTCTATGTCAGACACCTTTGTCATTATGTCTTGCTATGTCTACAATGTCAAGGTTATAGGCGATAATTGGAAAGTTTGTCCAAGAAGAATTTCATCACATGGCAGTTCAGCAATATGAGCTGTCAATCATTTTTAGAGCAGCACTGCTGACGGCTGAGTCTGAGTATCCGGTGACATCTCTAGCAGTCACACACAGCCATGGCTGCCAATCATCCTGGAAAGCAATGAGAATGTGTTTGTGCAAATGTTTGTGTTTTCAGAAAAAAGGACGACTGCAGGGGGAAAACTGCTTTTGTCTGTGAGAAAGCAAAGGAGACACAGGATGAGGATTAAATTCTCCAGTCAATGACAGTTATCCTGACAAATTAAACCCTGCTCAGCAGATGTCAGTGGTCAAATGTGGCAGTTCGGTTATGGCAGTGATCACATTTTTATATATACTGAACGCTTAAAGCTTATTTTTTTAGTGTAAAATGTACCTGGAAAGTGCCAAAAATGAGGACATAGACAGCAGCTTCAGAAATCTGAATGTGTTATGTTTGCATGTCATCTTCCATCAACATGATAAATCCTAAACACAACAAAACAGCCACCTCCAGGAAACAAAGAGTTCTCTGAAGTCAAGGAGGATAATTGTTCATTCTGTCTGTAAAGACCGTAGGAACTTGCATATGATGTGAAATTAGCAGGGGGTTGTTTGACAGATATCAGATACCAGGTTGATGAAAAAACTTGGCTGTGAGCCTCTTCTCACGGTCTTATCACATTCTCTGATCTCAGAGTTATGTACACAGTAATCTGGAAAACCAGCGCAACACAGTATACCAGAGTCATGGTCCAGATTCATACACTGTAAGGGAAATAAATGACCTTGGACTGGTGACAACCTCTCAGACTGACCCATATTATATTTCAGCTGGTAAAATGAAGCTCTGATATGCTCACAAATAAGATTAATTTGACAGGGCTCATTCCATCCCCTCCTGACACAGGATGTCAGTGCCTGTTTATAGATCAACACGGCCAGTGAATATTTAACTAGTCCCATAAAACCAGTGGTTCCAAATCTTATTTGGCAAGTGAGCACCATAAAATGAAAATTAATAAAAACTGTCACAGATTGTTAATGTCCACCAAAGACCAATTTTCCTTCTAAACTTCTTAGATTGCTTCATTAGAATAATTGGGATCTGAAGAGCTTAAACTAACCAACAACAACAATAATAACAATAAATTCAAATTCTACAGCACAACATATTTTCTTCTTTGTTATTGGTTTTTAATTTGACTCACTACAGCATTTGTCAGCTAAGTTTAGGCTTTCTTCATTTGCAAATTCATCTGTGTAAAATTCTGCAGACAATTATATTCATGTCAAAGTCCTTGAGGACAATGAGGTTTCCATTTTAGTTTTCTTGCTGCATGGCCAAACAAACATCTGCGGGCATTTGTGTGTTAACATTAGGGCAGGATAAAGGGTGTGTGCTTTATAATACACTAAACAAGAGAGGGCCTTAGATTGCTCCTTGGTAGACCCCAGAGGAAGTCAGAAAGGAATCCACATTTATTGTTAATCTGCACCCACAAAACATTTCACACAGGGAAATGCTTGTTTTGGAATCACTAAATGTAAAAACAGGCTCTTTCTGTACAAGAAATTTCCACAGGGAATTTTGAAGAAGCCAAACTGTAATGAATGTTACAGCCAATCTGGTTTTATTAAAATTTTAAATTCATCTTGGGGCAGAAAATATGCTGAAATCAGTGCTGACCTTGTCTGCTCCACAGTGTTTGACATAGTTGCCCAAATTTCTTTCAATCTTTCACCACAACAAATAATGGGTTTTTTTCCACTGGCAAGTGTTTGAAGTTTGGATAATTGAGTTTAGAGTGCACCTATGTATGACTCCATTGTACCCAGATTACTTCTAGATCACAGTACTGCATCCTCTCTCTTGCCTGCCTTCTGACATGGTAAACATTGTTAGTTGCAGAGCAGCAGCAATCATTTAAATTATGTGTAGTAAAAGTAAAACTATATGAAAGCAGGGGCAGTTAGGTGGACTAATTAGCACAGAAAACAGTTGTAAAATAAGTGTTGAGTCCATGATCTTTAAAAGTATAATTAAGTATTTTTGGGTTGTTCTAAGTTTTATTCACTTCAAAAGTAATTTTGCTTTCTTTTTAAAGTTTGGCCATTGGAGCTAAATGTAATCATTTCTGTGATTATTTGTATATGTATTCTGAACCTCATAAATTGCTTTTTTTTCATCGGACCAGGTTGAAATTTACATTGATCCCATGAATCCCAACAATTTTGGTAATCAATAAATTATTTAATACATTTTTCAAGGCTTAAAGTGAAAATGTCCTCTTCTCAAATTTGAAATTTTCTTTCCCAAGATAATTGTTGCATCCTACATCAGTGCTCTGCCAATGCTCTTGAATACACTCCAGCAGCAGCAACTATTTATTTATTTAAATAGTAAAAATTTTAATCGCGAAAGAAACAGATCTTTTAAAACTTACTGTGTGCGCTTATTAACTTTTCACATCTGATGTTTAACTTGAGAGCTGCTGGTAGCCAAAACAGCATAAGCTTGTGTTTTTGAAGTTAGCAGATCAAGTGACAGACAGTTCAGCAAGATGAGGTTCAAACACACACACACACATAGAATTCCATCCCTGGCTCACAAATCATTAACAACTGAGCTGAGCAGCAACTGAAGAAGCCCATCCCATCATTCCACCTTTGCATTTTACTGTGTTGCTGCCTGCTGATAGTATTTATAGCTCTGTAACGCAGGACAGAAAGAGTGTGAGGAGATGTGGGATGGGGGTTGTGGTGCTGATATTGCATAATGCCAACGTTTGTTACCTCCAGCCACTGCAGGTACCGGGTTTCCAACTCGTCATGCCTGCTGCTTTGCAATCTGCAACCACAGCGGCAAAAGCAAAGCCAAGATCCCAATGGCCATCATCACGTAAGGTGATAATTTTATGGGCCTACACTGAGTTATAAACACTCCAAATGAAATATGTAAGACCTCCAGCACAATCAGTGCACACTGTACATTTTATACAACCAAGCTGAGACAGAAAATAGCTCATACCTGACACAGATAACAATGCCGCCATATGCTATGAGGGATGTTCTCTGGGGGAGAAGATGAGAGATAGAACTGGAGCCAAAATAAGTAAAAGCAGTGATGAGATTTCCATGAGCTCAAGGGAAATGGCTTCTTCAAGTGGTTGACAGATAAAGGCTGTTAGCTAGAAGACAACATTATCATGTTCAAAACTCTCTCAGATGTCCAGAGAAGTGTTCCCGAGAGGTGACCTGGAGAAGCCTCATTATAGCAGCAACATGGGCATCTTTTATCTCTTTCTCCTTTTCAGCTGCAATACAAGATGTTAGAAATCAGAGAGGATTTCCAGCTTAATAGATTTCTATAGAAAATGGCTTTGAAGTCAGAGGGAAGATAAAAGTGAAAAAACACTAATAAATAATACACTTATCAATAGCTTATTTTCATAAAATATCAGGTGACACCTTGACTTGTGAGGAACCTAAAAACCAATATTCAGTGCTTCCATTTTAGTTCAAATTGATGGAGAGAATGTGCTAATGTGGGAAGAAGAGGACACAGATGATTTGATATTAACGTCTACTTGTTTTTGAAAATAGGGCATCCTATATTATATAGGTATCATAATTAATCTGGAAACAATCAAGGATTTGACGAGAGGGGGGATTTTTGTAAAGTAATGTAATCTTACATTACTGTTTCCCTAACTATGAGTTATGACAGATTGTTGTTGTTCATTTTTATTCTAATGAATATTCGAATGTTTCTCAGGGCAGATTTACTGTTTTGTATTTAGTTTTTTTATAAAGAAAAACACGGTTCCCAATGCTCCCGCTCCCACATCTAGGTTCCTATAGAGCAACTCACAACCTGCTTAAAAATGTTTGTAACTATGGCTGAAGATCAAACTACAATACTTTTTTGGTGCCAACTAAATTGTTTCTGTAGCAGAGTGTTCAAGCCACAGAGAGCTGGCTCTGAGTCTGGTATAGCTCCTGATATAAATTGCCCCTTCGACCTACAATCTTCACGTGGGTGATGTTCCAGACTTATTTAAATGATAATGCCTTTTAAAATCAATATCCATACACCACTGGGCTTTTAGAGCCATGTACAATACAGGATCTCACCACAAAAATATCAAAATCAGGTTAATTTAGGTTTCAGTAACAGCAAGCTAGCTCCTGGAAGAGGCCTCCAGCCCACAGATGTATTGTAAGACCATCTTTAACACAATGGGAGCTTCCTGTGTCGTAGTCACATAAACCACTAGAAGTTTGCTCTGTCCTCCTCGACTCCGCTGACCTGAGTGGTGAGCGTGCTGACTTTATTCTTTACCATTTCAAATGGACAAAATTTTATTGTGTTGATTCCTCCAGCGCCTCCTTTCATTTTCGGATACCAACTTGCTATATGTGAAGAAAACTTCAAAGGTTTAAAATCTTTTCGACCCAAACTTCAGCCTACACCAATCAACCATCTCCAACCTGATTCAGTCTGTGGTTGATTGCAGGAATGAAGCAGGTACATATTGTTCAGTTATTTGTCTTAAGTATGTGGCAATTACATTATTTTCAATGGAGCGTGTTATATAATTATCAATTTAGGAAAAGCTGCCTAGTGACAAATAGAACCCAATCTTGTGGGAAAAAACTCTGAGGGATGTTCTTTAGTGAATGAAATGAGTTGGAAATGTCAGCTATGATGAGAGCCGGTTGAATTCTCTCAATCATAAGGAGCTTCAATGCATCCTATTTCATCTCCTTTAGCGAAGGATAAAGTGGATTCTCCTTTATGAAAGAAAAGGAGAAAGTGTGGTCCCACAATTCCTTGCTGCACCAACATCTAAAATGATGTATGATTGTAGTTTTAACACATCAGACCCACATAAAAGCAGAAACAATAGAGCACCCATTTTATTGTTTGTGATGTGATCCAGAACTGGAAATCCATGCAGCTATCTTCTCTTTCACATCCAGCTGGAGTCATCATGAAGGAACCAAAGAAAATCTTTATCTTCATATTAATAATTTATACATAAATGTCTCTGCTCACTGGACCAAAATAAATGATTTTCAATACATGTACACACATCTACATAACCTAAATATAATTAATTCTGGCCATCATTTTAAAGGCTTAACTCTATCTACGTTTTTTTTTTTTTTTTATCATATTAAAAAACAATCTTAGATAAAGTGCACTCCATTTGCTGAGACTATGGAAAGAAAGAAACGCAGATACTTTTGTGTCGATATCTTTATATTGAAATTCATGAAGTATACACAATGCATCCTACACTATTACATTTTCCACACATTGATAATGTTTTTGTTGTTGGATGATAAAGCTACGTTTTGGCATTTAATTAACCAAACAGCAGTCTGACTGAGAAGCTTGGAGCAAAAATAAACATTAAAAACATAAAACGTAGTTGTGGTTTTAACTGTAGCACGGCAGCAGGTAGGTAGGTACAAGTAGGCAACATTAGTTATAGTTACAGAGTAGAAAATCATAAACAAAAACTCTATATTCATTTTTTGAATATTATTTTTTTTAAATGTTTGTTATATACAACCCAGTGCCTTTAGAGGAATGGCCCTTTGTTTCTCTTGATCTCATCCGGACTTTTCCTCTGACATCACATAGATTTCAGCCAATCAGATTCCACCTTCAAGTTAAATGCAATTTACAGTAACGGTTCATTTTAGGCTGGCAAGAGAACTGCAGCACTTTTAGAACCCCAGTGGGCGAATATACACATTTAGCAGCCACTTTAATATTTAAACCTTCTTAGTTCTGGGTAAAATCTGGTTTTTCTTCCTCAATGTGTTGAATTCTTTAAGGCATGACAGGCATCTTACAGATCATGCCTTGTTAATATTTAATATTTAAGTAACCAAAGGGCTTGCCCACGTCTCCTTCATCAAGCAGGTGTTCCTAACAAAGTCGCCACTGAGTGTTTGTTCTGTACCTGCCTTTCTATAAATGTTAAGTGTGTGTGGACATTGTAATTCAGAGCTTGGGTGTAGTGGTAAAAGAGATCCCAGTTGGTCTCAGTGAACTGTGAAACTACCTTAAACACAGCACAGCCTGCCACCCCACTCAACAATACATCAAACATGACACTGCCAGTTGAGGTCAAAGGTCACGAAGCAGCTGGCACCCAGAAACAAGGGGGAGGGCTTTTAAAATTGAGTTCAAATACAGCAGGAATTGCAATTTTTGGTGCATGTAGATGTGTGTTTTGATGTTTAGGGTTTGTGACAATATTTTAACACACAAACACACATACACACATACTGTATAATATATGCAAAGGTTTTTATGGTTTGGAGCTTTTTAAGTTTCTTTGTGCTGGGAGATCCAAACCAAACAAACCTCAGATTTTTATGCCTGAAATTTGATGTGAGGAAAGTTTTGCTGCTGTTCATAGTTACAACAGCTTCTGTTTTTACTGTAAATTACATATTCATATAGACTAGCATCATCTTTATCAACCTTCAGATCAAGGCTTCGTCAGCAAACTTCTCTTTAGCATCATTCTTATACACATTTGGATAATTAAGGTAACGAGACAACCAGGAAAAACTGTTTTCCCTTACATGCATGCACACATTCATAACCTTAGTGCTATTTCTTTCCCTTGGACTTCCACACTTTCTGTTCATCTTTCTCTTTTACACACAGCTCAATGTTATTTCAGTCAAATTACTTATGCATTCAAACACATTTTTTTTCCCCCCAATCTCACACACATAAACATATACAACTCACAATCAACACAAAACAAAAAAACATGCACGCGCACACACCAACCAACACACACACACACACACTTATCCTCTTTACATAAGCACATTCATGTACATACAAAGAAAAAGAAAGGTATTGTTCAACGTAAATTAGAAAAAGCTCAGTTTTGAAAAGGCGTATATTAGCTCTCGTACCTCAAACAAAAATTTTACAGGGACTAGTTGGTTTGTGCCAGTAGTTTAGAGGGGAGCACGCAGAAGAGTAAGGAAGGACGGAGTGTTTTCTTCGCTATCCCATCAGGACAGGTACAATCCAGATGTCCTACCTTCCTTCTGCTGGTCTTTAATATCAGCAGTACAAAGACAGAAATCAATGAAGCAATTCTCTTTTTTTAACGCTTTTTTCTCCATGATCAGTGGAAGCACATTGTTTCTCTGGGTAAAGTGGTACCATTGTTCTTATGTTTTTCAACCCCTCTTCATCAGCCCGATTGGCTGTAGTCATATGGGGTGAAGGGGGGAAGAAACGGGTGCAGGTGATTAGATCAGTAGGCATGGGAACAGGGAGACACAAGGACATTTTTGATAAGTAACAGAGTCTGTAGTAATGGTCATCCTGGGTTTTAACGGTCAATGTTCAAGTTAAAGTTATGGCCCAGTGGGTTAAGTTTCGGGGTCTAGAGGTTTCAGTGTGTTGAGTTGCACTGAGCTCCAGACATGGTCTATGTAAAACTGGGTGGATGGGGGTTATCAGGTTAGGTGGTCTCCTTGCCCTGTGTCCCAGTGACGGTTTTGATGGAGCTGAGCGTTCGGTTGAACCAAGTCTTCTTGGCGGCCTGCACTTCATTGAGGGCCAGACCCAGATGGTGCTCCAGGTCCTGAGCAAATAAGAAAGAGAGGAACTTTAAATGGCAGTAAGAACGAAAGGAGATGAAAGAAGTATTCCAAAAATGACTTTTTTTTTGTTTTTGAGTCTGGGCCTCTGTGTACTTTTGAAGCATTTTACTATCTATTTTTACAACTTTGTCAGCAGCCTTGAATCCAATTCCCTTCCCACTCTTAACAGACATCATTTATCATATGAAATCCTCATCTTTCTTCTTTTTTACATCATTCCCAATAAACTCCATATAGAGCTCCCTGTTGGTGTCGGTCAAAAACTTTTATCAGAAATAGTTCACGCAGAGTCTGACACAGTTTTTCCTCAGACTCGCCATTCTTCAGTCTCTCTAACACATTAAAACTTATAATAAATTAAATTAAATTAAAATAAATTATTTCCAAACTCCAAACTGACTGTTAAATGACAACATATTAAATCTGTAAATATTTCGACTGTGTTTCAAAGCACCCCACTTTAATAAAACTGATCTTTTCTAATTCTGTTAAGACCTTAATGCTGCTTAAAACACTGATCTCAGCACTGTCGTCACTCAATTAGTAAATGGAATTGAGCTCCCCAACAATGTTCCCAATATCTCAAACCATATCTTGTTAATAGCAATTTTCTGCTGTGTCACTTCTTAACTGTGGTGCTCTTCAAGGGTTGATAAAGTCATAAGTGAAATCTTGCTCTAAATCTACTTTTAATTGCAATACAGGTGACACTGCTGTGTGTTACATAAAACCAGGCCTTGGTGAATTTAGCTTTGATATTAAGTGAAATGGATATCCAAAATTGTCCCCCATCTTAATGACTGGATTGACTGGAAATGATTAGTCCTCAATTCACATTTCAGACACCCTGTCCTCTTTTAAAGCCGCCTGTATCCTACCCATGAAATTGTCTTTGGTACTTTCTTAAAGGCCGGCAAAGCAGTATTGAATGTGTGGCTGTAACAAAGGCCAGAATAGCAGACTCACTTCAAGTCAAGGTCTGTTTGATAATTGGCTTCTATGCCAGTGATAGGAGCTTGCAAGTCGTGATGGGAGCAAAGCAAGTTATATTGTACTTGTACAGCTTCTCAGAGCATGACTCACAAGCTCCTGTGGCTTTTAGACTGGGGCATAGAACTATGTGGACTGGAAATCTCTAGTATTTATAAAACATTTTATTGTGTCTACAGCAAAATTTATATCCTTCATGTCAATCTGAAACTCTGCCTTCATGTCTTGCAGTTTGCTTTGGACCAAACTGTGTGTTATTGTACCTGGATTTTGCACTCAGCCTCCACCAGCTGCAGTTTGGTCTGGGCTAGTTCCAGCTCCATCTCTCTCAGCTGGTTCTTCAAACCCTCTTTCTCCTCATCAGTCTCCTCAGTCCCTCCAGCAGGCGCCGTGGTCACAGCGGCCCGCACACGACCCTCTTTGTTGAATAGACTGCTGCACTTCTCACAGCCTTCCACTTTGGACTAGAGAAGGTTATAAGAGAAAAAGAGACAAAAATAGAAAAGGTTAGAGGTAAAAATAAGGCAATAAATTACATCT
The DNA here is from genome assembly GCA_038496675.1 of Rachycentron canadum. Lineage (NCBI taxonomy): Eukaryota > Metazoa > Chordata > Actinopteri > Carangiformes > Rachycentridae > Rachycentron > Rachycentron canadum. The sequence goes on from CM076666.1 coordinate 10,252,947, forward strand.
TAATGCCAGTCTCTGACCTTCTAAGCTCCTTTCTTTGTTGGAATAATCAGTTTCTCACAGTGCTCCCCTTTAAGATAGAGATTAAAAACTTAGAACACAGGAAGGATGTGGAGAGTAAAGGCAAATAGAAAGACTCAAGGTTGCACCCAAGCTTTTATTTAATGAGTTATGAGGAAAATGTTGATTTAAGGCTTAGAAATAAAGGAGACATACAAGCAAGAACAGAATAAAACTAAAGACTTCTTCAACCTCAAAGAACTAGGAGAAGAAAACTCCAACACAGATCTGTGAAAGTATGTGTGAAGATATCTTGATTTCTTTGGACTACCATTTGCCTAATATTTGCCTTTTTTTCCAATAAGTATGATACAGAAATGTGTATGTGATGTAGCATTTAAAGCAGAAAGTTCAAGAATAAACTGAAGCAGCAGGAACAAATTGAATGCAAATATCTACGGCTGTGTCATTCTGCACTAGAAAATGTTTTACATTGTGAGATGAGACAGTGTTCTGTTAGTTACTGAAGCATGGCAGCTCATTAGTGTAGTTGCCATACAAGCCAGTTATGCTTTCCCCCTTCTGATGGGTCAGGGCTGTACTCCACTCAGTCGAAGTGCTCTTTTTTTGGTGCCAATGTATGCAATGGGCTGTTATTGGGTACAGAGCATTTGTTCAAGCAGCAACAGAAAATCACTGTGAGCAGAGCCATACTGAACACGCTGCTAGACAGATACTGGTGTTTTTAATCCAAGTACTTATCTTTTGACATGAGAGAAAATTGCTTGTTTTGCCAGACGTAAGATAAACATTAGGTTTTTAAAAGTACATATGTAGAAATTATAGTGAGAAGTGTTCTCGCTTCAGTAAGTTTGGCTCATGGCTACTAAACTTCATCTGGGTCCTGTTGAATTGGCTGAATCGTTAGAGACCATTATTCTGCAAACAGATAAGTGCACTAAGACGACACACTGTCCCACAGTGCTTCACAGTCAAGGTTGTGCACCTTAGCAACAACAGATGACAATGTTTGGTTGAGATATTCCCTTAAAATGAATATTATATTTAATTTGGATTCAACTGTCAACTGAGTTTAAAGCTGAGTAGTAATAAGACATAATGTTTTTACAGACGGCTCATCGCTGCAGAAGTGGATGGGAGTATTAATGAAGCAGCAGAGTGCCTGAGCTAAAATTGTTTCTGTCGTCAGTTTAAATAGAGTTTTAGTGAATAAGTATGTCAGTATATTATTTGAAGATTTCTAATTAACACTGTTGTAACTTACAATTATACTGTATATTATCCACTGCACATTACTGTTTCCCTCTATCAATTCTAATTGCGGTTGGTGACAGTTTTATTGCTTTTGCTGAATCATTATTGGTGAGTAATGAAAGAAAGAAAGCAAAAGCACAAACAAGAAGATGACTTGTAGACATTTTCCTCTACCACAAACACATACAAACACAGAGGCCCTGTTACATTCCTTACAGGACTTGTCCTTGGTGTAATAAACCCTTTGTCTGTTCTTTTGTGAGTCTTTGGACAGCCCTGACAGAGCTTCCTGGCAAAATGGCCTTTCTCCCTGTTCAAGTCTACACAAACAGTTCATAAGCCATTCATAAGAGTGCAAGTGCTGGAAGTGAGATGTCTGGCCTTGGCTCCTTGGGCTACCTCCTCATTCTTTCCTGAAAAGCTTTGATTTCACTGCCAGTCAAGAGGAGATGGCAACCTACCACTCAACATACTGTACCTGCAAACTCAAGGCAAGAGATCAAAGCTTTTCTGTGCATCTCGGGCTCATACATTTCACATTGAGGTAAAACCTGGATTTTACCAGTCTGATACTGGCTTAGAGTAGCAAACATACTTTCTAAACCCTCTTCAAATTTAGTCTTCTATGGATTGTAGACTTAATATCTGATACATAAAAAACACATTTTAAATATGGTATGTGAACAGCAGTCAGAAAATATCTTTGTTGAGCATTTGTTATATTTTATCATTTTGTGTATGGACAACTGATTTCCACGCTATTAATCATAACTAATCACATTTTTTTGGCAACTGGGGATATTGGCCGGAAATAAATAACAAAATCAACAGTACTTCTGTGAAGAGTGGAAAACATCAGATCTGACATTTAAAATCTTGGTTATTCACCAGCAACAGATATCAGGATGATGATGTTTATACATTCACTGTTACAATCACTGTTACAGTACAAAGTCTAGCATGAATATTATTGATAGCCAGTAATATTGTGGTTCTCTCTGTAGTTATAACAATAATTCCACAATTAGAAAACGTGTGATAGAGACACACACACATACATTTATACATTTTTCACAAACAGCTCAGCTCTGTAATTATGCTTCACTTATAGCTCTGGCACAGCATGTGTTTGAAGGCACACAGCAGTGTTTCAAAATGTGTAAGTGTGTGCGTGTGTGTGTGTGAAACTCACCCGAATTTTCTCCAGTTCTCCTCGATTGGCGGTCTGTTGTTTCTCTAGTCGTTCGCTCAGCTGGGAGCAGATCTATAGGAACAAGAGAGACAGCTGAAAACAAGGGATTGGCTCAGCTACGTGCTTTCACACTGCTGTCAACTTCATCAACAATTCACACAAACTCTGCTGCATCTGTCAAACAATGTGGCAATCTCACTGGTTGCTATAGTCATTACATCTAGACGGCTGCAGGGCAGCTGTTGGTTTACTAAAAGTAAATAACTGAATCAAATGAAAAATTAAGACAAAAAAGTCCATAAATAATTATCAAATTTCATCTGTTCATTAACACAGATGAATGTTTGATGATTTTGAGCTTTTGTGCTTATGTAAAATCTTAATTGTAGTAAGGATAGCGGTCACATCAATTTTGTGACTCAAACAGTAAAACATTTGTCTCTGAAATGTAACAGAGCTGAACTGTAAAATATCATGAAATTAAGATTTTCAAGAAAAGAATAAGTACATAAGTACCTCAAACCTAGGTATTTTATTGTGGTACGGCCGGAATATTGTGGGACAAAGTAACAGAAATTTGTAATGTCATATTCATTTAAACCAAATCCATGCTCATGCAATTAAGAACAGATTTTAGAGACAAAATGTCTTGTGCACTGTTCCACTAAGAGAGATCTTCAGCTTCAGCTTTTCTTACAGTCTGTTACAGTTATGATTTCTGCCTATCCTGGCTAAACACAACATTAGGCACTAGCTGGTGTTTCTCATTCCCTGTTTGTGGCTCTAGGTAATCAGTCTTTGTGGAGGAGATTTCATCTTCTTAACTCTAAGTCCATTAACGATGTCACAAGGTCCTCTTTTTCCAGCAGAGCTCACAGGCATGCATGAGTATACGTGTGCATCTTTGCATATGTCTACTCTACTCTCTTTTTCTCCTCTTCTCCTCCTACTATAGCTGTTATGCAAAGCCACAAATACACTGATAAACACACACACAAAAACACAACTCTTGCTTGCAGATGAACAGAGATCAATGTGACACGAGTCATCCAAACGGGTACATTGGGTCATCCCAGCTCTCTGTAGACAGACAGATCTCTCTATCTATCCATCTCTATCTGTCTTTGCAGCATATACTGTATCTCTTCGCCCTCGTCTAGAGATCAATCTATATATCTATCTGTGTATCTTCAGCCAGGCAGATTTCCATGATTCTACTCCTACATGTCTTTTATGTTTTTTTCTACTGTCATCTTCTCCCTCCCTCCTCTCAGCTCCCATTGGTTGTTTTACTCTCCCTGCTTCCTTGTTTTTTTTTTTTGTTTTTGTTTTTTTGCAGTACATTATTCAGTGCATCTTTTTACTTTATGAAGCTAGAACTTGAACTGCATAGCCATTCTGTCTACAGCAGGCATTTTACTAACCTTCATTTGTGACACTGTTATGCCACATTCATAATAAACAAATTTTTGTTCTTGTTTATTATATTAAGACCCATGGGTTATTTTTTGTTTTCATGTTTTTCTTATTCCATTTTTTTCCATAAACAATATCAAGTCTTTCAAACATCCACTCAATAATTCATTCAGACCTGCTGTAACTTTACTGCCTGCCTAGTTATCCTGGTCAACAATTATGTTTGTATAGTGCATATTCTTACAATGGGCACATTGTATCTACATGCAATTTTAATTATTCATCACCATTATAATATTATATATAAAGCTTAGAACCAGAAGCAGAAAAATAGGATCCAGGCTGAACCCAGTCACTTGTAGAGCGGTTGAGAATATTTTGGAGCCATGGGTCAAAATATTTTAAGACTGTACAAAATAAACATAGTGCTAACAGAACTTTAGAGACAAAAGCACTGGTACATGTTGCTGTTACCTGAAGAGCGCCTGGTACAGCCTGGGTGTATCTACTCAGGCTCTCCTCTTACAACAGGGATTACAATACACCACTCAACACTGTTGTCAGCTACACCATTAACAGACGTGTCTCTGTCCGTGTGGGCTGGAGGGGCAATTAGCACACAAAGCTTTTTTTGGCCACAAGAATTTTGGCATTCATAGCCACTGAAATAGGAAAATGCTATTTGAAGATTAATTCCAGATATCTGGGTTGTAAAACAATGTGGGCTATTTTGAGGCATTCCTCAACTTGTCAATCCCAGAGGATTGAAAGCTACTGTCCTCCCTCTGTTGTGCACAGACATCTGTTCATTTGCTGCCTCTCATCTATCACCCCCTTCCTCCCTGTCACAAAAAGAACTATTTTTGAAGAAGCCCCAGTTTCACACTCAGCTCTGCTCAGCTCCCAGCTGCATCCTAGCAATCTGAAGACCACTTTCACCCAAAATACACACACACAAACACACACACACACACACACACACACACACACACACACACACACACAACCATCAAACCTTCTCTCCTACATGATGGCTTGTGTCACCAGTTTTCAGATCTGCTGTCAATTGCAATCTGCTGCAATATTTTTAGACTCAGGTGAAGTTAAGGTCTGTTTCTAAATTAGTTCTCTTGCTATTTCTGTCTTCCCGCACAGGGAGCAATAAGAGCTGGATTGTTGCATAATGACTGTGTGCTGATGGCAACAGTACTTGATCTGGATTGGTTTATATTTAAGCATTAAGTGACAGGATGAGATCTGAAAGGATGAAAATCACCGTAAGAGGAATTCAGAGACAGGCACTCAAAATATGCTCACAAACTCAGGCATCAAAGGCTCTGGGTTCAGCTTAGGGACAAGTTGTAAAATTAGATATTTCTGCTTCACAAACTAGATGAATGAATGAAAACAGATTGCTCTTATACTGTTCTTAAATATTTATGCCTAGTCTTGCCACAGTAATGGCTTGATCAGAGCTTAGATATGAAGAGACAAGCCAAATAAGGAAGAAGAAGTGGAGGAGAGGTGCTTAAGGCTTATTCATCAAACACTGAGAAGAGTTAGGAAAGTTCAAGATGATCCACAAAAACAGACAAAAAAAGTAACACTACACAAAATAAACAAAACTATACTCCAAAGTCACTAAATGTACATTTGATTGTACATTTGATGAAATGTACAATCAGTGTGGGCTTGGTGATGTCAGCTGAGGAGAGTGTGAAGGAGTATTAAATATCTTGATAATGTGATTGATAATGAATATTTGGCCTTATAAAAATATGAAAGGACATGTCCAGTGAAAGAAAAGTGGCTTTGTCAAAAGAAAATATATATGTTTTAATATTTTTATAACTCTGTGTCAGTGATAACCAGGGCTGCAGGTCATAACATTATATTTCACCTTGATTGAAACTTGGCACAAACATTTATTAGAACTCAAGTATGAACTGATCAGACTTAGGTGGTCAAAGTTCAATAAAAATAATAATTTCTGTATGAAGTCATCCTCTAGCAGTATTGTAATAGTGGAAAACATCCTTAACAGGATAGATCAAAACAAGTCTCAAGATACAGAAACTCTGTATGACCACTGAAATTGAGGCAGTTGCATGTGCTGGCCCCCTGTGCAATACAGAAACAACTGTATGTGATTATTATCTTATTATATTTATCTTGTGCGCTTTAATTTATGATTTACTTTTCCTCATCTTATTTTGTCCTCTTACATTTATACAGACAGTGGGGTCTGGAGTCAGAGTCCACTTTCCTATTCTAAGGAGTGTGTACAAATACTTATTAGGATGTAAACATTTAATATACATATATAGTATGTGCTTTTGGAGTGGGGGGATACAGCAGATTGTAGAAGGGGTTATATTGTTGGATTTGAAGTGAAAAATCACAAATGAAACAATAACAATTGCAATGAAATTGGGGTCTGTTTGCCTCAGTTTACAGTTTTGCTTCTGTACTTGCAAGGAAAGAGACACAATACGACACAGACAAAGATGTATGTATATGCATAGTGAAAGGAAACCTCTAAATTTAATTGATTTCTGCAAACAATACATTCTAAAGCTGAACATAAAATACATACCTGCTTATATTCTCCAATAATGGAGCCGTTCTTCTTGATCTCTGATTCAGACTTGTCAAGCTCTCGTCTACACATCTCCTTGAGCTGTGGACACACACACACACACACACACACACACACACACACACACACACACACACACACACACACACACACACACACACACA
>CM076666.1:10259633-10286809 GCA_038496675.1 Rachycentron canadum
ACACACACACACACACACACACACACACACACACACACACACACACACACACACACACACACACACACACACACCTAATGTAAGACCAAGGACGGGGCAGAGTCAGATGCCCCTGAGACCCCGCCGTGACATGTAAAGAAGACAGAGGAAGGTATTGGCAGATGTGACGCTGAGGGCAAAGTCACGCCCTCTACACAACCTCCATGAGAGCACATACATCACTGACAGCTGCACCTACACGTCCAAGAAAGGAGGCATTTGAAGGACAGCACTGGGAACAGAGGGCAGTGGGTTTGTCCTCTGCCTCCAAGGCGTTCTCCACTGAACCCAAGAAAATCAGTGTCTAAGATGAACTGACATCCTCTGAGGTTTAAATTAATATACTGAATGTATGAAATGGGCTTTTTTAAAACTATACAGACATGGGGAAACTGACATGGATGGATTAAAAGATAAAGCGTTGGAGAGACAAAGAGAATATACAGAGAGGAGAGAATCCGATACAAAAAATACAGGGTTCGGGTGTGTGTTTGCCTAAAGGGAATATTTTGGTCTAATGTTTTCTAGATTAAATCATCTTCATCTCAAAGTGCTTTTGTTTAGATTTGGTTATTACAGATAAATTTCTTGTTTGCATCTATCAATAAGTCACAAAACGTGATTGTAGTGGTTAATGCACGATCCAAAGAAATACGCCTTAGCAGTAAAATCAGATGATAGTGTTTGGTTCGAATTTAAACCTACAGACAATAGACCTTCCCATGAGATTAACAGTTACATCTCATGGACAGAGATGGCTGACACTTTCCTAGTATCTGTAAACCTGTATACCACTCATGATGTTTAAAGTAAAACACATATTTTAGACATTATCGGGGCTCAGAAAGTGCCTCGCTGTTGGCTCTAACCTGTGCAGATTCTTCCTCCAGCCGTCTCTTCTCATCCTCTGAGTCAACCAGTTTCTGTTTGGTCAGCAGCAACTCTTTATTCAGGGCATCTGCCTTTTCCTCAGCCTGAAAACACACACACAGACAAAATATCACAATGTTGAAGGTCACTGAAAGTTAAACATGCCCTACTTTCTTCTTAGTTTTCTCTCTACCATCTCTTTTTTTTTTCATGTTAAGTCAAACTATGACACACAAAAATATGTTCTCTCCCTTACCAACATACACACACATTTTTTCTCTCTCTGTCACACACACACACACAAAATTATCATATCATATTGTTATCAAAATCACAATATGTCCACAGCCGCATGAGCTGCAATTTTTTTACAGGTAAAATGTCTCCCAACATACCACAATAAATCAAATGTTGTGGTGCTAGAGATGTTCTGACCTACATATCATATTCTGTAGATGTAAGGAAACATGCTTGTATGGTACAGGCCACAGCAAAAAAATAAATAAATACATTTAAAAAAAATCTTCATCATCTTTAGTTTTAGTTTTCAGTGAAAATGAAGTGCAAAAATGACCACTGTAAATTAAGTCTCTATGTATCTTAGTCTGTTACGCAAACACATCTCTGATTTCATTCTCCCTCATGTTTTTTCAGTTCTTACACAATTGTTGCCACATAAACCATCTCCTTGCAGCAGTGGCAAGTCATGTTTCATTCGCTTACTCGCAAAAAACACACAAATGTAACCTCTCGCTTTGTCTTACGTTGTCGAGGTCTTTGCGCAGAGCTATCTTGCTGCTGACTAGTTCATGTGCCAGGTCGTCATTCTCCTGCTCCAAACGCATGTTAGCCTCTTGCAAACGACGGTTCTCCCGCTAGATAGAAGGAAGAGAAGACAGAGAGAGAGAGGAAGAAAGGAAGGAGAGAACAGGAGAGACAGATTATTTTAAAAAATAACAGTTGAGACAGATTACGACAAAGAATAAACAATGAGACAGCAAAACAGAAGTGCATGTGAACAGAGAGAAGTGAAAAGACATGAAAGAGGAAGGACAGTGAAGAGATAGCAGAACATGGAAAAAATAGTTAATCATGCACGGTTGCAAATGAATGTGTAAGCAAGTCTTCGTGGCTCAATAGCTTCTAAAGTAATGCAACAATGTACACACCGAGATTGTGCAAGTACAAAAGTTAACTGTAGTCAGGTGAGAACATAATTATGCAGAGAGGGCTGTCTGTAATATTTAACTGAGCATGACCTGTTCATAATTAACAGCAACAGGCAGTTGTATCAAAAGACATGTATGTATACACACAAGTGTTAAGAGGAAGAAGCATAGATTTTATGAAATCTGGTGTGCCTCAAAGCACTATTAAAAAAACATTGCAACAGTTTTCTATCGTAGGATCACAAATGTCTTCCATAATGCACACATTCTCATTTCAGAGCAAATAGTTTTCATATTAATCTTGTATGTACCGAACCTCAGATTCTGGGATAATGAGTCTAACACTGTACAGTCCATGTGAAAATATAAATGTGGGGTTGTTTATTTTTCTTGCTAAAATTAGAATTAGGATGTGTGGGAAGTATAAAATAAATTATCAACACACATTAGTACACAATCAGAAGTGTGATGATGTAAAATATGTGTTAGCATTTTCATGTGATAATCAAACTGATAATGATAGGGTGACTTAACTAATTTTGTTATGAATTCATGGTACAGTGTGTATAAACAGAAAGAAATATTTAAAAAAAATGTCTTTGCTTGTTGGAAGCATTTTTAATAGCAAACTCAGAAGAACACCAGTCACTGTAACTGATGATCTTGTTCCATATACAACCAACCCATTACCCTTGAGATGACATATGGCCATGTACAATTAATGGCTTTTTTAGTGCAATGTAGTTTGTCTTTCTAGCGCAAGGACTGTCAAGGTCTACAGTAAATAAAACAGATTTACTGAGAATGTGGTGGTTGTTTTAACATTGACAGATCATTTTAAATACAGTATCTTTAAATTGTAAAATATATTAACAGAGATTAGTTGAACACCGATGATATCCTTATTCAGATTTAGAACCAAGTATGAATATTAACACTTCTGATACAGAGATGTAATTCGATATCTAGTTTGTGTTCATTTCATGGAGAAGTCATTGAATTTTCTATGCTTGTGAATGTCTTGTGCACATGCTAACCTCGTATCTCTCGATGGGGGCCTCCTGCTGCTCCTGCTGCTCTCTGATAGTGTGGTACTCCTTCTCAAATTTCTTCAGCTTTTTCTGGCTGATCTGTGGGGCAAGTGGCAGGAGAAACAACTGCATCACGCATATGACTAATAATCACAAATACACACATGATGAAGGACAGAAACAAACAAACAAAAAAAAAATTAGTGGGCTCCTGTACTGAAGGTGTAAGAGAAGAGTCTTAACAATCTTTAGTAAACAAAGCCAAAGATTTATGATCCATGCTGTTCTTTAATTCTGCGCATAAGATGTAATGGAACATGTGAACAAATTAGCACTGTTAATGTCCATCTGACAAACTGGTTCCCTGAAATATGTCTGCCTATTCACATCACCTTACAGTTTTGTTGTGTTTTAAGTTACACTGCCTTCCCTGAAGACAGTGTAACTTAGCTCACACTTTTCATCGTCTTGTTATCCAATTAATTATAAAATTCAGTACAGAGGATTCAGCTTCACTGGCACACCTCTGATCACCCAAAACAGCAAAACAGTGTACTGTTTAAATATACACACACACGAATGCAGTCACATATTCATACCTCCAGCTGCACTTTGTGCACGCACATGCACACACACATATACACATACTGCCTACATTTAGGCAGTTGTGTGAACAGGCTTTTCTTTGCTTAACCACTGCATTACATTAGCCTTTTTAAAAGAAAGCTACCATACAATGCATAGTATGTTTCTGATTTTCAGATGCATTTGTGATTTCTGTGGATTTTAATGCATTTAGTTATAGCTGCAATATCAAAATAATGGTGTTGTTGCATGCCTGCATGTGTATGTTACAATCTCAGCTTTAGTATTACACTACAGGGTATCAGATGATCCAAATGCACCCAGCACTCATCACTTAATGTTGCTGGCAGAACTGGGACAGGATGGCCCACATGTTGTCCTGCTGTAAGTGTGTGTGTGTGTTAGGGAGTGTGGTGGCACACTCCGTAAATGGAGGACAGACAAAGAAAGAGAAAAAGTACAAGAGGTCTTTCAGGGCAGGACTCTCATTCTTTTTTCATCCTCTTTGCCTTGACAGACAGCTGGGTCTCCAGAAGTTACTACTTAGGAAAGCAATTTGGAACAGAGCGCATCCACTGCTCTCAAGTGCAGCCATCATTTACAGATATACAATATTTCTCATCTTACAAGGCTTGGATCTATTAGAAATGTATTAATAACATCACTATTGTTTTCCGAGTGTACGCTGTGAACTCAAAGAGGCATATTATCAATCAAACTGCTTTCTCTCAGGTGAGTTGCTGATCATTCTCTGCTCCTCTGAACTAAAACTCTATTACAGGTCAGTGTCACTGCTGCTGCTCTGTTTCTGCAACACAAAAACACAACTGTTTAAAAATAATAATTCTGCTAAAGTTGCACACAGTGGCAGCCAATTGTTAGTGTGTATAAGCATACATGTCCATATGTGCTGGGTAGATAGTAGAGCACTGGGAGGCTTAAAGAGACAGAAGTGCAAGCACTCAGGGTAAACAAAAAAAGTTGACAAGCAAAGAAGAAAAAAAAACTGCAGGTGTTCATGATTTCCATTTAAATTCCCTGGACAATTTGCATATATCAGCTTAAAAAGTCAAGAGGTTGGCAGATAAGTGGACAAAGTAGGTGTAACAACTACACACTGAGACAACATTAATGACCCTGGTTGGACCACAAGATTGTCTCCTGAATAAATTCTGTGACCTGACTGTCATTTATGAAAGTGTTGTGCCTCATACTCACAAAAAATCCATTGAAATTGAAATGACCTTTAACCATAATTACAAAGTAAATTGTTTTAAGGGTTTTTCTCCTAATACCTACAACTACAACCTGCAGACTCTCACCACTACTATCACTGCACTACAGTTGAGAAATAAATGTACCATCTTATTGATACCTTAACCTTACAACCACCTTTTCCTTTCCTCTAGGTGAGAAAGGATCACTATCCTTGTTCTGCTTTGAGGATGATGATAAATCAGGGGAGGAGGATGATGTGATGTATAAATACTAACTATTAAAAGATTATACAGGGAAACTGTGGTTTCCTGTCGTTTTATGGTTTTTTAGCATCAAAATATAAACGCATAGTGCCTCAGGTAGGTAAATTAAATGTAATAGTCCAAAATTTAAACTGCCTTAAAACAGCACTATGAGATATATCAGACGCTGACATGGCCTAAATCTGTGCTAAACCTATGCAAAAAGATAGAGCACGATTTGTGGTCCAATCAGTATTGTCGGTAAATGAGGTCACCAGTAATCTGATCAGTCAATCCTGCTATCGTGACATCCAAGCTTTAGATTCAGATTAGCCTACCTTGACTCCGCTCCAACATTACAGTACTTGCTGGGGTCAATTTGTCAAATGACTTCTTGGAATTATTTTTCCTTGCCAAATAATGCTCTGGAAATCACTTCTTAAAGCTGTATGCATCAAAGCAAATGAGTGAGATAATTTGTTTGTCTGTGACTACATTAAGGTTTTTTTCAGGTAAAAACCCCTAAAAATACAAGCACGGCTGAGCGAAATAATTAAATAAAACTAGCACAGTGTATACAATTTGTGTCTACAGTGTGTTTGCCTCCCATCTGAAAGACTTCATCAGCCCAAACTCATGATTTACGGACAGAGCTGATGCGGATAAGATGAGTACTGAAACATGTTCAAGACCAGAGAGCTTGTCCACATGACTTTTCTCTAGTCATTGTGCGTCTCTGCTTGCTACCACTCTAGCTCAACTCTCTCAATGCAGATTCCTTTACAGAGTTTGTGCTAATAAATATCTCTGCCCAAAGTTACCTTCAAAGTCAGGCCCTCTAAACTAGGCCAGACTGTTCAAAACGGGTCAGGACATAGGTGTGTATGTGGCTAAAAGACATAAAGACAGAAAGAGAGAGGTGTATTTGTGTGGCTGTGTATGTGTGTGCACTGCATCTAATAAGTCTGTCTTAAGTTAAACAGTGACCCCCAGTGGTATTTAAGTAGCACTGCTGGACTAAAATAATGGTTTTTACATACAAATATCTCCATCCATCCATCACCTATACTGCTTATCCGCCAGGGTCATGGAGTCTGGACCGTCAGACAGAGACATACAGAGACAAACAACCATTCACGCTTACACTCAGGGCAATTTAGAGTCACCAATCAACCTAAACAGAAGCTTCTTGCTGTGAGGCGACAGTGCTAACCACCGCACCACCGTGCCGCCCATATAAATACCTATCATTTTTAAATTATCACCTAATCACCAATGTTTCAATGTTACAGATCTATTAGTGTTAGGGGTTTCTCACTGTTTTGAAGACCCCTAACTGTAACAGGTAAAGAATTTATATTTCCAATTTTATTAAAAAATAGGGCTATTAAAAACATTTCATTTCTTAATACCAAGCTGAGATGATTCTACTCGGTGCTACACTCACCTTCATGCTACAGGCCAGCTCCATCAGTTTCTTCGCATTTTCCTCAGAGCGGTACCTCTTTGGAACTGGGACACGAAAGAATTTTAGTGCACCTTCGAAGTCTGTTTGGATCAGATCGTCTTTTGATGTCTGAGGAGAAAAGAACAGATGGATAAATAAGGCACACTTTTATCCAAGCTGCTGTAGCCTGTTAGTTAGAAATTAGTTTTTTCTAATCTGACACAGCATTTGTATCAATTATTAAGAATTGTTAAAAGAAACTAGTATCATAAATCATAGAGGTCTAAAAGACATAACATAAAAAAATATTTGCTACAAAGACATTTTTTCTTTGACGGAACTCTTGTTTTGAGGTTGCAGTCATCTGTAAGAAAAACATGTGCCCCGATTTCAGAGTGTGGTGACACTGTGGATTTATCGGCATCTGCTGTCATGCAGTGACATGTAAAATCTTTCCAAGGCTCGACCTTACGCTGGCACATGCTTTGTGTCTCTGTTTTTCCTCAGAGCTTTGATTGTCAGTGTTGGGGGAGGAGCGTGTGCATGTGTTTGTGTGCATTCATTTTTGTCTATCTTACCTTCAAAAGTGCCAAGGCTACATTGAAGATCACACTGATACCCTAAGAATAAAGAAAAGGTTTTACATTCAGGTTGTATTAAAGAATGGAATTAATGTAGATTCAAAGAGAAAAACATTTTGATGTGGTTTAACTGGGGATTTACCAGTTTTGCATATTTTGTTATTTTGATACAATATGGTCTTCCTTGCAGATTATTTGTTAGTGCTGTCAGATTCGATGGGGGGGGACTTCAGCTCTCTCCAGAGACACTCAGTGGTCTTGGCCTGGGCTAGCATGCTGAAAGGTCAGTCTTTACCTCAGTCTGTATATGATTTACAGCAGATTTTCCCCTCTGAATATGAGTATGTCACTCATTTTCTGTATCTTGAACAATCTCCCAGTTCCTGCTTCTGTGAATCATTAAAGCCTTATGCATCAACAAAGATATCACTGGCTTCAATCTGGTGAATTAAGGGACATAGTTTGCACTTGATGTAGAGTAGCAGAAAATTATTTTTGTCCTATCAGAAAAGACATTTTTTCCCCCAAGTCCTTCAACTTTCTACTGAGTATGGCTTGTCAGGGATCTCTTGGAAAAATCTTTGTTGCTCCAAACTTCTTTTATGCCATACTTCTCTCACTTCGGACTTCAGATATTATTTCAGCTCCTGGGGTCTTTCAGTGTTTGAATAACAAATCACTCACTCAACATCTAAAGAGCCATCGCATAGACACAAACAGGATGTGACAGAGCCAAGTTGGAGTATCCTATTAAAGGGTTCTTTAAGGTACTTTTGTATTTTAGTTCCATTACTTTTGTGTTATTTTTCTTATGCCTGATTAAAGGTTTCTGTACATAGCAGATAGTAAAATGGTTGAAATTGAGACTAATTGCAACTAAGAAAGGGTGTTGTGTCTGTGTGTTTGTCTATTATTACCAACCTCACACAGAAGCAGGTCAATGATGTGGAAGACCATGTAGAGAGGGAACTTGGCTGTGAAGAGAGTGAGGAACCACTGAGAGGCATACATATGTGCCTCCAGGCCCACATTCAGGAAATGGTTGTACAGATCTGGTATACATTCCTGTTAAAGACAGAAAGAAATACAGTGACACAAGAAGAGGAGGAGAAGAAGAAATAAAGAGACAAGAGAAAGAGAGGTAGAAAGAATTATGTGGAGGGAAAGAAAAGGGAGATGGGTAAGTTAATTGAATGGAAAAATAACAGAACAAAATATTTGGAGGAAAGGGGATGAAGAGAGGAGCATTTTAGACATTAAAATGCAACACATACACACCTGCATGAGTCTCTCAAGTTGGAAGAACTTGCAATGCAGATCCTCAAAGTTCTGCTTGAAAAGGTCCCTGAGCCCGTAATCAAACATGATCTTGACAAGGACACTGAAAGCTTGCTCCTCTGGCATCTGAAGGAGAAGACCAAGAGAGTCATCAGTAGCAATTCATATTCTAATGACCAATTTCATATACATTACAAGTTGTTGAGACAAATATTTTCACAAAATATTACTTAAGATAATACAACAGACTTTAACTCAGCTTTGCTTTATTTTAATAGAACTTCAAACAATACTGTTAAGCCAAAGGGTTTTACGGCACGCACAGAGGACCTTTACACTTCAAGGTTTTCTGTAAAAATAAATTAACTGACCTAACATTTTAAATAATTCCTTAAGATTCCTCTGCACACGTCTTCTGAAGTCTCTAAGCTTCTTAGAGGATACAGACATGATTTTTCCACTAGGTGGCAGTGTTGACATATCCCTAGACTTAAAATCAAACCATTCTAAGGTGGAAGATGAACATGAACAAATTCTACATTATTCATACCTTTAAAATGTCAGTGTCCCACAGATGTACGGCCTTGAATCTAAACTCTGTCTGCTTTTGTGCAGAGGGCATCATAGCTATAGTCTTCTAAACTGAATATACAGGAAAAGCTCAGAGACATTCAAAATAAGCCAGGCATATTTTCCAGCTTTGCAGAATGTCAAAAAGACACAGATGTCAAATGAAAACAAAACAGCTCCTCCCTGCTCTTGAAATTGTTTGAAAAGCTCAGATTTGTGCTGGACCCTGCTGATATGTGAACTCACGTGCAGCAGCAGCACAGCAGCCAAGAAGGATTGTCCCTGGCAGTAGCCAATCTCCTCGTCGTAAACAGAGTAAGCCTGAAGGAGAAGACAAGGACAAGCAGATGCACAGTTAGTAAATAAGTTTTACAGTGAATTTAAAAATTGATCAGGGGAATGAAAAGATGATAAAATAATTAATTATTTTGCAAATATTGCAACTATTTCCAACTGAAACCTGTTATTGGTGTGATGCAAACCAAGATTTATGAAGATACATTTTAACAGTATTTATGATAGCAACAGAGTCAAAAGATGCAGTATAATATGAATAGAGACAAACTCTCCACCAGCTAAAACGTCAGTCAAATACTGAACTTGCATTTGACAAACAGTGAGAAAGATATGTACATGTCTCAAGCTCCACTTCATGAGCAACACAAGACATACTGTCTACCAACCATCATATCAGTCAAATAGACTGAGAAGACTTGTTTGGCTACAAAGCACTTGAATTATGATGTTTAGCTGCTGATGGTCATTTCTGGTAATGTAATGGTAAAGCCCTTTTTAAAAACCTTAAGCTGACATCTTTGAACACAGCTGATTTTATTGTAAAGAGCCCAGTTATAAGTACGAGAATAACGTGATGGGAAGAACTGCAGTAAGGGATGTAAAAAGTAAACATGACCATGAGTAGATACTGAACAGAGATGAAGAGAAAAGGACAATGAGAAGGAAGAAAGAAAATGGTGGAAAGAGATGTTGGTATAAGCAAAATGGAGTAAATATGAGGAAGGGAGAGAATTTGGAGGGCAATTGTGGCCTACTGAGCTACAAACACAAATAATGAGTACAAGTCAAACAGACAAAGTGTGGATCAATCCACACACAGAGGTAAGGGAGGGCCTACTGAATTATTCAAACACACCTGAGGAGGTGCTTGTCTGGGAGGAGATGGATGCCCTCACCTGAGTTATACATAATGAATGAAATGAAAATGAAAAAATGCTGTGAACACACTGCACAGCCAGGCGAATCATGTGGGATTATGGAACTATAGGATAAACATGTGTATGTCTCCACAGTATACGCACGTGCTCATTTTCAGAAAAGAAAGAGAGCAAATGCATTTCATGATCAATAAGTATTTCTTGTTGGGTTTGCGTATACTTTATGTGTGTGTGTGCATGCTGATATGTGAGAGTCAGCTCTGCAACAGGACTGATTACGGTAGACTTTAGTGAGTGTGTGTGTATTTCTTCGATTATAAACTTGTTTTGCTTTTCTAGACAGGCGCTGACAGTCATGAACTCGCTGAACCACCCAGAAACAGAGTGGCTGTTGAGTTAATTAATGAACAACTCATTTTAGTCTTACCGACTTTCACTGCTGCTCTACAAACTTTATTATCAGAACTAATGTAAAAGCAAATAACTTACATGGTAATTACACTGTATTATAGGGAAACATGATTCAATTTCACATGCAAATTGCTATTATTTCTAAGTGGTTCTAGTAATGAACACCTCTGCTCCCAACTGCGTATGTCTCACCTCTGAGACTGATGGATGATTTCTTAACTACAGTATGATCCTGAACAATCATGAGATTATAAAAAGATGTCAGGGCCACACTGTCAATAATTAATCCTGCCCACCTTGCAGATCTTGTAGAGAGAGTCTTGTCCATCTCCTCCAGTGTCTTTAAAGTAGTCATGAGCTGGGAATGTCCTGTTAATGTCTCTGGTGATGGCACTGTCTTGAGGGGACTCCTAACAGAGAGACAAAAGGAGGGGAAACACAGAAAAAGGTTAAGGTGACTGAAAAAAGTGACATTGATGTGAAACAGACAAGGAGATTCAGTAAGTTAGGAATCCACAAGATGTTTTCATTAGCCAACTGGGACAGAAAAATTCCTTTGAGATCCAGCAGTGGTCAGTGTTCTTCAGTATGATGTGGCCCCACACACTGCTGAGATTTACAGGGCAGGATAGGATGAATTCTTGGTGGCACAGAGTGTTCTCTACCACAGCACAGACTGTACACATCTCCCTGTCTCTCTTTTTGTCTGTCATTCTAATCCATTTCATAACATTACACATAATTCCCATGTTGCCAAATCTTGGATTACTAACAGTAACAATAGTGTGGTAACAATAATATAACATAGTAAAGAGTAAAAAAAAATTACAAGTAAAAGTAAAACACAGCAAAGAGATCATGTTTGGGAGAGATTCATATTATGCATCATCTTGATTCAACATAAAACTGTTCTGTGCAGTAAATAACACACTGACAATTTTGTTATTACCAGTAGTGGGACTTAACAGTTATCATACAATTAACTTGTGACATATTGCACATTACTCTTCACACTCAGTACAAAGACATAAACACAGACTGCATAACACTGAGCTGATAAGAGGCTGTTTGTCTTTTATTGTCACATCTTTACCATCAACAATCTGAACTATAGTAGAGTGAATCAAGTCCTTTTTCTCTGAGCTAAATTCTAACATTAGCATGCTAGCATGTTCTAAATGAGAATGCTAACAGGCTGATGCTGAGCAGGTATAATGTTTACAATGATCCCCATGCTTCTCCCCGTGAGCTTGTTGTTGTTGAGACATTTCACTCAAAAATGAATGAATGTGTGAATGTGCATACAATATTTTCTTGTATTCCATAAAAATAAATTGAAATTGACACAAGAAAAGACGAGATTGGTCAGGTTTAGAATACACTGGTAATAAAGCAGAGACGTGACGACAACCGCAAGTACCTACACAAGCACACAGTTCATACACAGGCCTCGGGCAACATACTTCTCTGGGATATCCCTCCACTACAGTGACAGAATACCACACAGTGGAAATAAACATACACACAGACACACACGCACAGACAGGCAGATCAGTAAATACTCCAAACTAGCCTTGCTTTTCAAAGATTAATCACATGCCATTTCATTATTGATGATCAGTGTATTTGGACCAAGCAGCCTCTAAATAAGTAATGTTACTCTAAGACACCGTGGTCATTACATGACAAATCAAATACAGATTTAAATATGTCTTCTCATGCACTTACTGAGCACTTTATTAAGAACACCTAGTCCAATTATCCAATGAGCCAATAATGTGGCAGCAGTGCAATGCATTAGCTCATGCAGTTTCAGGGGGGAGATCCAGTTTATGCACACATCAAACAGCAAAAGGAGGGAAAAATGTGATCCCATGAACTTTGACTGTGGCATTTTTATTAGGTTGAGTATTTCTAAAGATGAGTTTGGTGTGAAAACAAAAAAAAAAATCTGAGCTGCACTTCAGCAGATGGAAACACCTTGTTGATAAGAGAGGTCACAGGAGAATAGCCAGACCTGTTGGAGCTGACAGAGAGGTTACAGTCATTTAGATCACCACTCTTTACAACTGTGGTGAGTAGAAAAGTATATCACAATACATAACACATTGGATGGATGAGCTACAGCAGCAGTGGACCACGTTGGGTTTCACTCCTGTCAGCCGAGGACAGAAAACTGAGGCTGACAACTGCAGGCTCTCCAAAACCTGACTTTGAAGACTGGAAAAATTTATCCAGATCGGACAAATGTGGATTTCTGTGAAGGGGCAGACACAGAATCAAATGTGTGAAACCAACCTGCATCGTGTC
Organism: Rachycentron canadum; assembly: GCA_038496675.1. Classification (NCBI taxonomy): domain Eukaryota; kingdom Metazoa; phylum Chordata; class Actinopteri; order Carangiformes; family Rachycentridae; genus Rachycentron; species Rachycentron canadum. The sequence continues at coordinate 10,272,560 of CM076666.1, forward strand.
AACTCTGTGCATCTGTGACTAATCTGCACAAATTATGTAATGACTGACCGGAATATCAAATGCATGTTTCCAACATCTTGGAGAATCCATGAAACAAAGAACTGAGACTGCTTTGAGAGAAAACGGAGCCCCTATGTATTTTTAGTTTGGTGTTCCTAACAAAGTGATTGGTGTATAGCATTTGGAGGCAGAGTGGCTCTGAAGATGTGGCTGTATGTTTGGTGATGTAATAAAGAAATGAAGCCTTGATGAACTGTAACTCTGTTCTCACATCAGCAGGAAATAATGAGACAGTCAGCAGGATCATTGAGGGGTTGCCATTTAGTCAGCGGTATGTCGCAATAATAAAAACAAATTAATTTTATATGAGAAAATTATTCATTTGGAAAATCTTCCCACTACACAACAGGAAGTCAGAAGGTACTCCTAGAGCTTTTCAGCATCCATTACCTTGCTCAATGGCAACTTGGAATATCACCCTGCAACCCCCACGGTAAAAGTAGGTGAGTATTTCAAATCTCTCTTGCTGCTTTGTAGGTAATTATAAATTCTCGGTCTCTCTGTTACACATCAAGCTCTCTATTTTTCCCAAGGTTTGTGTTCCAGCTTCCACAGAGGAAGAGAGTGAAACAAAAATAATGCAAGTATGAGAAGAAATGCAGGAAGAAAGGAATACTAAAACAAAGCAAGCTAATGGGGATCAGAGACCAACAACAGTGGTCTTTTTTTAAGTCCATTCCACAACCTCCACCACACCCAGTAAGTCATAGTTACTGCATGTCTGTGTATGTGTGTATGTGTGTGTGTGTGTGTGTGTGTGTGTGTGTGTGTATAAGAACAGCCAACATGACGAGATGCTTCAGGAAGTTTGAGTAATGTTGATTGTTTGGTCAGAGAAGGGTCTGTTCCTTGGCCTTTAAAAGGTTGGTCTTTAATATATACAGTATTTCACCATTCACCGTCACATGTAATATATCCAATCCAGTGATTAGTCAGGTTTATTATAAGATCCAAAATCTATCTTCTTGTTTCCAGGGAAAGCCTTTCTAACACAGACTCTGTACAATTCTAAAATTACACTATAATATCACTTCTACCACCGTTTGTATAATTTCTATTGAATATTCTTTCTTTTCTAGGTGGCTACACCACATTTTTCCAAATACACATAGAAGGGCTTCACCATAAAGTGCATCAGTAAAGTTCAACCAGGTTGAACTTTAGCCACAAGGCCATTCCAAAAGGTGCACATGGGCACTCCAGAAGTCTGTTCATTCAGAGCAAAATCCAGTGGTATTGATGCATTTAAGAGTACAGGGGTGGAGTTACTGCATCAATGTGAAGGGCCCATTACACTGTGCTACAGTCTCTCAGTGAATGATAAGGATCCATGTTTATACAAGTACCACTTAGCCATACTTATCTGAAGTGCTGAGAGCATGTACAAAGACCTCTGACATAATGGCCAATTAGCTTCCTCTATGTCTGTCTGTCTGTTCAGTTAAAGAGAGGTTTGGAATGACAATAGCGTGAGTGGGGAGAGAAAACAAACCCAGTATCTCATGGTAGTAAACGGAAGAGTGAAAATTAAAGTGATAAAGATAAAAAGACAAAAAGAGAGAATGAGAACGCCGAGAGCAGAGTATATCTGTGTAACTTTATTGAGAACACAGCATAAGACAAAAGTGACAACATGAAGAACATCAATGTCACTCTCATGTCTTTATGGTAGGTAATGAGCTAGAGCCAGGAGATGCTTGGCCTAAAGTCAGGACAAAAGTTTTAAAGCAGCTGCTCTTCACAAAGAAATGGCTAATTAGAGAGCTGCTAAATGCATCTTTTTTGGCACAGCTAGTCTCGCTGTTTACCCCCCACTTCCTGCCTTCATGCTAAGCTGGGCTGTTGCCTCTAGCTCCATACTTGATGCATGAACATGAGTGGTGTCGATTTTCTCATCCAGTTATCAGCAGGTAGGCAAATAACCAAAATGTCAAATGTAATGCTGTAATTGTTAAATATGTGATTGTTAAATGCGGAACTTCTAGAAAGACTTCAGGAGCCAATAACACAACACAGGGGCACTGTCCAACCAAAAGAAAAGACATTTTATTGCTGAACAATGGATCCACCTAAATAGTCAGACAGCAGCAGTCTCACCCTTTTCAAAAGTTCCCTTTGCTCTGATTACAATCAACAGCAAATAAAGGGGCAGGTATGGCAACAGCTACTCATGCCCATCACTCTGTTTCAGTTAGTATATAGAGAAATGCTATACATATAGTAAAACTGTCAACTTTCCATAACAAGTAACTGCCAGAGTAGTACTATAGGGGAATCTAAGGGGATCTATGAACTCAAGGGAAGTCAAGAAGAAAAACATGTTCTTCTAACAGACCTACAATAAAAACACTTCATTCGAAGGCCAAAAATGGCAGAGCTACAGTATGTGTGCCTGCGCTGTGTGTGTGTCCAAAGCTAGGAATAAAGTACAAGAGTAGGGCTTCCGTGGGAAGGCTGAGTAGCTAGCCCTCTATTGTTTATGTCCCTGATTTTCTCTGACTCAACACAATAGCTGACATGTCATTCTGTTATTCTTTCTCTGCTCCTAAAGGACCCTGCTGAGATGCCAAGAGAACATGGGGTGATATTTATCAGGCTTGATACAAACCTTGCTCCCTAGCCCAGATAACTACAATGCTAAAAGCTACACTTTGATTAGTTCACAAATGATGTGACAGTAGCATTAATGCTCCATTAATAATTACTGAAGCTTTGACAGATGCTTTCATCACACACACAGAAGTAGACAGGTGAAATTTTGTATTCTTTTTCAATTAAGTGAATAGTTCTTAATTAAATTAGTTATTCCTCCCGTCTTTCCTTTACAAAAATCTGCAATCGACCTATGCTCAAGCTACTCATACTCTTTCCTCATTTCCTCACCTTAGTGTCGTCCATCATTAAATGTTAATCATCTGTCTCATGCCCTACTTTCTGCGCCATTTGTGCACTGGTGTACTACTCCAGCGCAGGGAGAATAGGTACAATATGAATCTGATCAGAACAGAAATGACAGACAAGGGAAGAAGCAATATAAATCATAATGACAACACCAAATACTACTTACACTGCCAAAACCAATTGCCTGCATTTTCTTCTGGTATTATTTGCCAGTTGAGTCCACTAACATTTCCCACTGCAGCTTTGCCAACATGCAAATTCAGCAGACCGGCTCCTTGCACAAATATGGTGCTGCTATATTACAGCCAATTTCCAGCATGTTAACACAGCAACGATTTATTTTTATCTGCAGTGATCAACATGAAGCATTTACGATTTGGCAAATGAAGGAAATTCATTCTACAATACATTCAAAATTCTGTCTGAATGTATTGTAGAATGTGGAGGAAAAAAGCTATTACTTTTCTTATCAACTGCATGACTTGATCTTTGGCCAGCAGCCTTCGAACTCACTAAATACAACTGTGCTAAATGATCTACTTTTTATTTGTCACAAATGATATGTACTTAAACACACACACACACACACACACACACACACACACACACACACACACACACACACACACACACACACACACTTTTAAACAACCCTGCCCTGACTGTAATTAGTACAAGGAGATTTGAATACATTGAGATAACATTACATTTATTTGCTCAGTACAGATAAACAACATGTACATCTTATAGGACATGTAAAGGTTTGTCACCTACAAAGAATCATCTAATGAAAAGTGTCTTATTGGTCACAGAGACTCACTTTCAATAAGAGTAAGACTAAACATTTTTGACCATTTACAATATCCCAACATTCTCAGTCTATAAAAGCAGCCATCTTCCAAAAAACATGGTACAAATTCAACACCCTTCATGTAAGATGTATCTGACACGGCAATGGCTTCTTTTTCTTAATCAGAAACTTACAAAGGCCCCATTGTTAACTGTGAGCATTCAGTGTGGGGAAAAGTGAAAGCAGAATCATAATTCTTGGATCTTTTGGACAGTTTCCAGACCAAGGTTTTGTTACAGTGGTCAGTCTCATCTTAAAGTGGTAATAATCTGTTACTCACAATGGCACAGCGGTCATGAGTTGACCATTATTGGGGTCTGGTGTGGTCTATTCTGAGCCTTACAAAATCAAATACAGATTAAAGGACAGATAAGAAAATAGCACTGTGTGGGAATGTGTGTATGTGTGTTAAAGTGCACTATTAGAGTTAGGTTGTATGAAACAATAGCAAACCTGTACTGAGATGGTGTAAAACATTGGTGCTGTTCAAAAACAAAACACTTTTTCTCAACTTAGAGAAGAATATGTTAATGATAAAAAATCTACTGTCACTTCAAATAAGGTTCCAATTACACTTATCAGCTTCATGTGTTGTGTATGTGGAAAAAGATACACAACACATGAAACACATAAAACAGATAATCCAGATACATTTTATACACTTTTGTTTACCCTGAGTCACATGTGCAGGATGTGACCTGTGGTGCGCATACACTCCTGGTAAGTCCAAGTCTAGAAAGTGGTGATGCACATAAAGCTGTAATGTATAAGATGGCAAAAAAAGAGGACGATGACAAAGCAGCAGTCATCTTTTAACGTTTCTGAATATCTCTTAAAGGGATTAAAATGGGCTCATGCACCCATTGCGTATATATGTTTTTAATTTTCATATCTAAATATCTGCAGGTGGTCCTGTTTTGCTGATTCTTTCTGATAAATTGTTCATGCACACATTCATTAATGTACACAAACAATTATATTCCTCTTTCATAGCAGTAGGCTGCATTTAACTTGCAAGGAGCTTCCTTGTTCATACAACCTCTTCACTCTGATCCTACCCAACATGGCTCCGTACCTCGAGTCAGCCACTACCAGAGCGTCGTTCCCTTGAGAACATGAGAGCCAATTGTTTTCCCACAGGAAAAGGGGAATGTGTGTGTGTGAATGTTAATGTTAGCACATTTTGGCATAATAACATTGACCTAAATCTCACACATTTCTGTAGAATTGTACCATTAACTGCTGTGCTGTCTTTTTATAGGATAACAAGGATTTGAGGATTAAATCAAATTCAAAGTGTGAAATCTTATAACTCACAATTTACAATGTTCAATAGGTAAGCATGCTGCTAAACCTACTAAGAGTCCGCAACATGTATCACTTCACAAGAAACTAGTAATTTTACAAAAATAAATTTGTGTTGTTTGACAGTTAGACATTCAATATGCCACTTCTGTACACACCATTTCTAAACAAATGAAGGTACAAATAGGAAAGATTACAATATTTGGCAATGCTTCACACATGATATTGATACAAAATATTTAAAGACAGCATGTGAATCTATCTACCACCACTGTACACCAGACTCACATACACCCACAAAATACAGTATAGTTGAGGGAGGTGAGGTGCAGCTAATAAAGCAATGGAAGGTGTTAACTTTGTTAGCACCCCTTGCTAGAACACCTTCAACAGTCCAATTCAGCCAATGGTCACACCCTAACACACCTGCACACACACTCATACACACCTATGCACACATGAACAAATACATGCAAAAAAGAATTAACAGTTTTGAGTCATGTGTTTGCTCCTGGTTATTTTCGGTTTTACAGAAGAGAGGAGCAATAATTACAAGTGATGAACTTTTGAAGGACAGCTGAATTAACAGTCAGATTTTTTAATAACTTTATACAGCAACTGTGGTTCAGTTGAATCTGTAGTAAATGTGGACTGAAGTGACAGAGGCAACATTTTCATCTCTGCACATGCGTACACTTGCCAGTGTGTGCCACTCTCTAAAAACAGCTGCATGTCGATAAATTGAGCCCTCCCTAGCTGTTAGAGGAAAACACTTCCCCAACAGTTCATTTCATTTGTATATCAAGGCAACAACAATATATCACCATATACTGAGAAACAGTCATATTTATGCACACAAGGCATCACTGAGCCAACACATTGCCGTGGACCTACACAAACTTTGTGTAAAATCCACTTACTAAATATATTAGATATCTAGAAAAAATATCATAATCCAAGAATATCTAATGAACTTTCTTTGGTAGTTTAGATAAAGTATATAAAGCTAGAATATCTGCACCTAAAGAAATGAGTTTCCATGACTCAAAATATAATTAATTTTTCAACTTTTGAGTTCATGACATAGTATGTACACTTGGCTTCATTTCATCTTATTATTTGTCTTGATTAGTTTGTATTAAATATTAACAGACTGTAAAGTGATCACAAAACTACATATGGGAACAAAACGATAGAGACTGACATGTAGACGCGCACGCACACACGCACACACGCGCGCGCACACGCACGCACACGCACGCGCACACACACACACACACACACACACACACACACACACACAAAATTGCAACTGCAATGTTTTATGGGGGGTTCAGACCCTCTTCATGGTGTTGCACAGCGGTTAACCTGCTGGTGAATGGGCTATTCATCTGTTCTGTGCGTTTACATGTGTGCACATGCACTAGTTCATGAATACAGGTATAATAATGCAGTAACAATACAGCATACACCTGGGTAAGGTGATTATTTGCAAGAATATGTAAATGTGATATTTCCACAATTTACAGCTTCTGGTTAGATTGTTCATGTCAGCCACTTCTATTGACATTTTTACCTTTGGGCAAAAATTTAAAAAATAATAATAAAATCAGCCTAATAATGTACCAAAAATCAGTGTACAATAAATGTAAAAATATATAATTTCCTGGCCTGGCTTCATTTTGCACACTTATGAAATAGAAGTTCAGATACATAATCCAAATAACAAAGGTGCAATGGAACTGACAAAGATAAAAAAAAATCATTGGGAAAAAAAAAAAAAAAAAACTTCAGTGAAAACTACTTTTGATTTTGTCAGTTTAACAGTCGTACACCAGAGCTGGGTAACATCCTATCCTATATATGTGAACCCACAACTTTGTTAAAGACATAATGTTTTATCTTGTTTCAACAACATCAATAAATAATCTAAAATTCATACTCCAAGAACATGTGTCTCAATAGAGAAAACCATTATCAGTTCAATCAATGCAAACAAACTCTAAAATGGCACCGGTACTTGGTCTAGACCAATCTCCTTTCTTTCCATTTCTTTTTCACTTTCAGCTTGTAAATAATGAGGGGTTAAGAGCACATAAAAATATGTTTAAACAGCTTGCCATTGGCAGATCACCTCAGCACTATATTACTATAGCACAGTTATCAACTGTTCCATTTGCATTTATTTTCTTTTTTTGCATTCAACACATACTGTGCTGATAATATGGCAACAAACAAAAGGTCACACTGTTTCACATACAGATTTTCAGAACAGTTTTGTTGTTTTGGCAAAATAAGTTAAGAAAGAAGAAAAATAATAGATAAAAATGTCATTCAGCCTCAAGAGAGTTGATTTCACACCTTTTTCTCCAACGGCTCTTATCAATCACCCCTGTGCACACTCAGCATGCTGGGTTCCTTTGACCATTTTAAAATGCTTTGTGGGCTATTTGGGCCTTTCCATCCTTCAGTGCTTTGCTCTTGACTCCCTTCCTCTGTCTTTGCCAGCTGTGGCGTATGCAGAGAGGACAACTGTGTAACCTCCAAACGCGACAGAAACAGCAGTGGCAGATCGACGCCTCCTTCCATCTTTTTACAGCACATTTCAGCTTAACAGAGGAGACATTTTACAGCAATCACATCAGGCATCTTTTAAAAAGTTCAAATGCCAATTTAGCACTAAGGTTTCCTTTGTGTGTGCACTACACATGACATGTTGTGCCAATGCCTATTTCCCCATGGCCATATCCATACCCTGGCCCTGCACAACCCTTTTCGACAGAGCCAACGAAAGCCTTTTTGGTGTTCCTAACCCCAAAGCCACTGCCACTGCGCTGTAAACAGAAGGAGCAGAGGCGTTTGAGGCCCTTCCTGAAAGCAGAGTTGGAAAGGCTGTAGATGAGACAGTTACAGAAGCTGTTGCTGATGGCCAGCCATGTGGTGAGGAACGAGGCTGCAGGGTGGTGGTAGATCCCTCCGCTCTCCAACAGAAAGTAGAGAATGTAGGGCAACCAGAGGATATAAAACACGCTGGTAATGCGGAACAGTACCATAGCGTATCGCTTGTCTGGGTATGTCGATGTGGGCTGTTGATATTGTGGTTGGTGGTGTTTCGGTTGCTGGGACATATGAGGCAGCTGCCCTTGTTCTGCTGCACTGTTGTCCTTGACCACAGACCCTACTGTCAATCCTGGGCCCTGCAGTTGTTGGGGTCTGTAACGCGCGTGGCGTTCGCTGATCTCCCTGGTGTGCTGTCGGCAGATCTTGAAGATATTGGCGTAGGTAAAGCAGACAGTTAGAGCAGCTGGGGCGTAGAGCAGTGCAACAATAAAGGTTGTGAATGCCGGACTAGTCCTCCACTGAATTGCGCACCACTCCACCACATCGCCATGGTAACCAGGTTTCCCCCACCCAAGAAAAGATGGGAGAAACACCAGAGCAGAGTACAACCATATTAGAACGATGCAGCAGCGCACTCGACAAGGCGTTACTAAGGATGCATAAGTCAGAGGTCGTGTGATGGCAATGTAGCGGTCTACACTTACACATGCTAATGATGCCATTGAAACTGACTTCAAAACGGACACCATGTACCCGAACACCTGGCAGGTGAGTCTGGGGTCGAGGCCCTGCAGGTGATGGAGAAGGGACAGGGAGGGGAACAGGCAGCTCACCCCTACCAGGAGATCAGCATATGCCATAGTCTGGATGAAAGCACTGGTGGTGTGCTGGCTAAGCAAGGGCGCACAGTGAAACACAAAAATCACAACTAGGTTACCAGAAATAATGAGAACAGTGAGGAGCAGTATGATCGAGACTTCAAGGAGGCAGGTGTTGAAAATTTGGGAATAGCCTATCTCAAGTAGGCAGAAGGGAGCCGATAGGTTTGATGGGTCAGCAGAGCTCTGGTTCAGTGGATCCAGGGAGGAATTCATCATCTTGGGCAGAAATACGTGTCTGAGGGGCCCTTCAAGGGTACGATGAAGTCAAGAACCCACAATTCTGTCAGGTAGCTGGCTGGTTCTTAAAGTAGCCGTACAGTTTCAGTCCAAATGAAAAGCTCCACACTGCGGTTCCATGATGAGACTGCTGCCATCTGCCATTTCAAATGCAGGAGGGATGTAAAGGACAGAGAAAGGTGAGGAAGCTCCCTTGTTGTGTCCTCAGAGCAAGCAGCTGTGGTTTTATTAAAAGATATAAAACCACCAGGTAAAAACAGATTACCACACAAAGAAATATGCTTGTTTCTTGTCTTCTTTTTTCCCAGTAAAGCAAACGAAAGAAATGTGACTTTGTTTAAAGGAATTCCAGTCCAATCTATGCTTGAAATGCCTCCGCTCCCTATAAAGTTAGAGATGTCTTCAACATCTGCTGCAGCTGCAGAAATCCCAGACTGAAGCTGCCTTTTATCTGTCTATAGTCCACAGAGTCACAAACACAGCTTCCAGTGAAAAGACATTATTGTGTAATGCACTGCGTACATAAATTGAGAGGAAACATTAAGCATGATTTCTATTTTTGATTCTGTCCTGCTGCTCCACCTCAGTCCTGCTTCTTTTTTCTGATTCTTCTTTCTTGCTGCCCCTTTACCCTCTCTTCACCACTCTTCCATGTCCGCTTGCTCTTGTCTCAGTTTCTGTCTGGTCCTTTGCAGTAAGATCACAGCAGGCTGCTGTGAAACGATAAAGGCAGTGCGCGTGATCACTGATGTTTAAAAGACATGCAGACACACACATACAAACACACCTTAGCTGTTATTTCTATCCAGAAGAGAGGCAACTATGTCTGGAGTGGAAATGAGGTAGGCAAGCATACCGATGCTGGGAGAACCCCCCGTGTTCATTTATCCTCCTTTGCTGTCTCTCTCTCTCTTTCTCGCTCCCTCTGCCTCTCTCTCTACAGAAACAGTGCCACTGAGACCCCTCCCCTTCCCTGTGGCTCCAACCAATGATCAACTGCAAGGGCATGAAGCTGCCTCCTTCCCCCATGCTCTCACTCCTCCCTGTTTTTTTTTTTGTTTGTTTTTTTCATAATTACCCCAAGATTTAAAAATACAGTTTCACACTGTTAAAATTAATAACATTCAGTGTTAACTTGGGCCTAATAAAATATAAAACCAACTTTTGATTGTTCTATACAACCAGAACTTTTGAGCTGTAAGAATGTAGACACAAAGTTATTATTTGTCAGTAGTGAAACAATAAGTGCAGTTTACAGGAAGTATACCTATTAATAATCTAATTGTATACCAAGGACATGCAGAACAGGACAGTGGGTCCCCTTACAGCTTTGTCAGTCCTGACATATTGAAACCACTTTACATACAGTATGTGCTTAAGGCTGTTCAGACGTTTCATCAGCTCTTGTATGTATGTGTGCATTTAAAATTTGTTTTAACATAAAATAGCACGGTGACAAGGCTAGCTTTTGTCAAAAATGCAGCTATTTAAAAAATAGGGTTTTTTATCTAGTGCGAGGATTCATTAAGTTGTATGTTTTACATTTTATCTTCTAGAAAGCATTTTTACTGGCTCTGATTTTTTTCATGCTGGTACTGTACAGTAAATAAAACTTGACTTTTAAGTTTAGTCATCTTATATTTCTAAACTACTAATAATAAACTGCTGCAACATTAAAGCTAAAGAGACATATTTAGATACATGAAAGCACAGTGCAACTAATTTAATTTGTGCCCACAGTCTGTGTGTAATTTGCAGCTGATTTGCTAACACAGCAAGTAATTATGAAATTAGTAAATGGTCCTTCCCTCTAGGTGCAAACTGCATGTAAAGTGAAGTTTGATTTCAGTTGTGTAACTAAAACTAGAGCATCATGTGGAAAAGTTGTGATCAAAACTCTTCTAACTAATGCAGGAAACTCATGATTGTAACATTAACAATAATCAACCATTCATACAACATGAATGTGTTTATGAAATAACGTTTGGAAATGTCCACATGCTCTTGCTTAGAATATATATACACATATACATAATTGCATATATACACAATATGTATGTATTCAATTACAGTTTACTTTTACTTCCCTCTTCTTTTCAATGTTATGTGCAGTTAACAAGCCATACTGGTCTTTACTTAACTTAATTTCTCATAAAAACATAGTTTTGCAATTACCAAATGTGTAAAGACAGTCCAAGCACGATCCACAGATCTTCGGATTATATTTATACTTATATTGCAGAACTTTGTCCATGTATTTGTGCAAGTGTACATGTCCTTCTGGCTATTTGGTCTGAGAGCTCTCAACAGATATGCACCTGCTCCTGATTTTGCATGCATCAGCAGACACAGCACCTCCACTTTGCATGAGAGTTGCTTTGATACACTCAGCTATACCCAGGTAGGCATGACCTCACCAGACATTTTTTAATCTCCCTCCTAGCAATGTCAACAGCCAGCTTTTTATTGCAAGGCACTGAAGGTCTGGTTAGGACTCAGTTGAACAGCTTTTATTTCATTGTCTTAAATTAGCCCTTGCGCTTCTGTGAAGAGCCTAGTGTGTGCTAGAATAATTACTGTGTTATTTTTAGATCATATGATGTGATGATTACATTTAATTACTCTGAATCCTGCACTAAAATTAGAAACTTCAGTGGGTCGTAATCACCATCAGATTTAGTGCTGCATGGTCTAAATCCTCATCTGCAGAGTTTGTCTCGTGCAGGGCAATTTGGTGTAGCGTGATGGAGACCCAAACATACCCACACAGCCACACATACGCACACACCTTTCCGCAATCCAGACACACTCCCATGCTTTCACGCACCTCCTCTGCCCACCACACGAGGAGCTAAAAATAGATGACAGAACGATGAAAAGGGTTGGAAGAAGAGGAGGAATGGGGGAAAAGGATGAGGAAGGGAGTCAAAGGAAACGCAGAGCTCATCGCAGACAAGAGGAAGAAGGGGTAGAGGAGAGAGAGACAAGAAGCAAGATAGCAAGAACAAAACAGTAAGAAGAAAAGAGAGCTGTGAAAATGAGGTAGCAGGAAGAGCGTGATGTACTGTCACCTGGTTGCCAAGCTGAGCAGAATACAGTCCTGTTAGCTGTTTGACTTATGCTTCCTCACAGGCGGGTTACTTCTACAGGACAGGCCTCCCTTAAGTTACACACAACTGGCAACAACAGCACAATGTCCCTAAACTCTGGTATGAATGATGCTTACAGTTATCATTATTATTATTGACAAAAAGCTAATTACTGATTATATCATTGTGTCAAATCATATTATATCCGTTACCATGATTTTATTGACATTACTGTAATTATTGTTAGGGTGGAATGTAATTAATCCATAACATTGCCTGTAATTATTCTGTGGTATATTGGCAGATATTTAGTTTTTTTTACTAAAATAAAAAGAAATAGCCAGATTCCCAAAATTGGAACAGGTTTTCTGTTGAAAGACTAAGTTAATCACTATTAAGAGAATAAGATAAGTTGGCTGACTCTCATCTGATTATTACTAATACCCACCATCCTTCAACTCAGCTGGTGGCTCATGATCCTGATAATTCTGCTCTGTTTCTGTATAAATATAAAAATAAGCAGTCACTAGGTGCCAACTTCTGTATCAGTGTAATATAGCAAAAATATAAAAATAACTGGTCAGCTGATGCCCTATTTGGGGTTTCTACTAATCAGATTAAAGTCTGGAATTTCAAAGAACTGAACAGCTAATACATTATCACTTAGATCTGTGATATTTATCTCTGTATAATGAGCCTAGAGGCAATGACAAAGGTGGTGACACTTGTTATGTAGTCACAGGCCGACACAAACACGTTACTGTAAGAAGATGATACAAAATTCCACGAAAAATGAAGCATGCGTACATTCAACAAAAACAAAAAAAAAAAAAGAAAATCCTTTGATCTGACTGTCTGAACCTTCTGGCATTCACTGTGTATTTTTTGATACGGGAAACTGGCTTCAAAGCCGGATAAAGCATATCTGAAAGTATTTCCATTTCTGCCTAGCAGAAGTCTGAGCAGCAATGCACACATAAACCTATGGAACAGAGAGACAGGCATACAGTCATACAAAAAAAGGAAAGAAGTAGACACACTGGGCCGCTAAAACAGCAGGAGAGGAGAGAGAAAAAGGCCCGCAGTGAGTGTGACAAAACACAAATGAGCAGGCAGACAGAGAGGGACAAGAAGACACACGAGTTGACAGGAGCACAAGCAGGTCTAGGTAGAAGTCAGAGAGAGTCACAGTCAGGCATACACAAATACAAATGAATATAAGGACAGACAGATAGACAGAGAGGCAGGCAGACAGGTCATTATGTGGGTCAGACAGAGACAGGCAGGCAGACAGGTACTTATGAGTGCTTGTTTTTGCTCTCCACAGGAGGCTGGCGCAGCAGGTCTGAGGACCAGGCCTGTGTTTATCTGTTCATTTTGTGTCTATGTATGCTCATACATACAGACCTTAAAAGATTTCTAACATCCTGTCCCTCCATGTAGGTAAATGGGGGTTGAGACAGCTTTGAATAGAATAGAGTAAACCAATATTACACACCACCATGTACAACCCTACATGCACACACACACACGTGCGCGCGCACAAAAGCCAACGACAACTTCAAAAATCATCTTCTAGCTAAATCATCACTCCTTGACATGGTGACAATAAAATTGAATATTATAACTTTTATGCAGCTGCACACACAAAGCTAATAAACTGGTAATTGATTTTATTCATTGTTAATTCTGTACATCACAGAACAAACTTTTGCTCATCTTATAATGAAGAATCACAAATATGCCTGCTCTGTACATGTACTCAAATCTTAACACAATTGTTCCCAAACAAAATGCCCCTGAAAATAGCTCAGCAAAAAATGACAAGGACATAACTTAAAAAATGTCAATTTAAGACATAAGACAATGTTATTTCCTTGAAGCTGGTGTGATCAGTTGATGTTGCTGCTTTTATAAACACTCCCACTACCCATGACAACACAACATGATACTGAAAATGAATTTAATTAAACAATCATCACCCAATTGGCTACTTGATCTGCGTGTGCCATCTTCACATTAGCAACTAGCTAATGGGATTTTTTATATATATATATATATATATATATATATATATATATATAAA
>CM076666.1:10287201-10348953 GCA_038496675.1 Rachycentron canadum
GATTTTTTATATATATATATATATATATATATATATATATATATATATAAATAATGATAGTTTGACTGTTTTTTTTTTTTTTTGAGTTGTTAGCCCAAACATATAAAAAAACATACACAAACACATGAAACTACAATATACCATCAGACTTTTGCTCTTAGCATAAATTTACATTTATACAGCGATTCAGTTTCTTTGATGGTTGAACAACACTTAACTGATACATGACTGATATGTGACTGTCATGCTGCAATATGGTCACAATGTTAGGGGCCCCTTAGCACAATAGCAAAGTATCGCATGCCAATATGTCACGCTGTCTTTGATAACATTCTCCTGATTAAAACTAGCTGGCACTGGACCAGTGAGCTGCCTGAGCCAATTACATGGGAAAGAGCTTATCGTGATAACGGTTACAATGATCAGCCGCTGATATAGATAAAAAAAACAAAAACAAAACAAAAACAAAACAAAAAAAAAAAAAACAGAAACATTAATATACAAACACTGTTTAAATAATTAATTTATAATAACCAAGAACTCAATTTACAGGGTCCATTTTTGGTGTTTTCATACATGACAAAATATGGGGAAAAATTTCAACTGTTGTGGCCTACTCCTGTGTGCTGTCATATGCTTAGGCTCTCTTCTAACTTATTTGTTTTTGCACTGGCACAATGTGTGGCATCGAGTAACAACCATCCCTGCCTCCTGTCCTAACATAAGTTTATTGTGTGTGAGTGTGTGTGTGTACATGCACTAACTGTATGCACTCACGCTCAACATGATACTCACTACAATTTATGGAGCTAATGCAAAATGTGGGCCATGGCTAATGAATTTATTGGTTACTGGTGGAGTGTTAATTAGCATTTGAAGTTAGACTGGTACTTCCAGTACCTGGCAACAGGGACCCTCATATAAGGGAGTGCATTGGGGCTCCACAGGGAAGGCACTGGTTAAATATTTAAGGCCTACAGTCCTGTTTCCACTTCCATCAATGCCCTGCATTCAGATATGGATGTACACCAAGTTCAGACAGGGTTAGGTCACAAAGAGGGCACCAGCTAGGACATCATGTGCATACATTGCAATACAGCACAAAGAGACACTCAAACAGGCTGAATACAGAAAGCACACAAAACAAATTGGGGACTGGTACATGAGTATGGTATGTACAAATTTTTTAAAAAGCAGAAAAGGGTTGTAAGGCAGATTGAATTAGAACATGAGAAGATGAGCTTTAATTAGTACCAAAAACAATAGCAACATGAATGTGAAAGGAAATCCTTTCCTAATTTATAATATGCAGGTCAATATTATGCAATACATTTCAATACTCTACACTACTACAATAAAATATTTTAGTTCTACATACAAGACCTTTGGTTTCTTCATTATAATTAGATTTTAAAAACTCATTACAACTTACCCTTTGCACACTCAAATCAAATAAAAGCTCAAATTGGCAGTCAGAGTCAACTATAGCAGCACGTGTTCTCCACTCTTTTAACTGTGTGTTTGTTGGCTGATGTACAAACCTGGAACACTTAAGTGCTTCTGCAATAAATTCCCATCCAACTTTGTGTCCAGTGGCTATCAATACCGTGGCGCTCTGATCCATTGTTATTGTTGTCTGAGAGAAAGCTGGGATTCCATTCATACCATTCATGTAAATTGAAAAACAGCTTGGCTCCTAAATTATTTTGGTGTAAAACCTCTATTTGAGTTGACCCACATTATTTCAAGTGTCCAAATCAGGACATACAGGTAAATGGCACCGAGAGCATGAATAAAGAAAAAAATGTAAAGTCAGAGAGAGGAAAAGAGCAAAGGAGAAAGGGAAAGGAAAAAGAGAAATGTGACCAGGGACAGTGAAGAAAATGAGAGTGGGGGAGGAGAACAGAGGGGAGGAAAGGGCAAGACCAACATCTTGTCACCACCTGGGACCCAGCTTGCTGCCTGGGGATGTTGCCTTTACATAAGAACAGTGGACAGAGTTGTGGCCGAGAATAAAACTGCATAGACTAACACAATCTTCTCAGTGCACTGGGTGGTTAAACATCTACAGCAGGGCTAAGTCACCTCCAATCCTCAAACACATGTCCACACAGAGACCTATGCAAGCACATTTATTCTCTTCCAAACTGAAACTGAAAAAGCTGCCTTGAACACACATACAGACACTGGTTTGTACAAAAGAGGAAAAGGCAAAGTAGCTATGACAAACCTATAGTTAAAAATAGCTTAATCGAAATCACCATAATTGAGTAATAATAATTAAATTATCCTTTCTGATCACAGACTAACCATTGTATGTAGCTTAATACAGACATTAGGCTTCCGGACTGTGCAACACTCATTTAACATTGCCCTCGATGTTTTCATAAAACATTGCTTAGATTTAATTTTGTCAAAAAACTAAGGCAAAGCCTGTGTAGCCTGGAAATGTTTTAGAACAACATATGTTTGGGCATAAAGCAGGTGTGTATAGGTTTTGAAAAGTAGTCTGACATATTGAGGGTAACATTAATATTTTATTTAAAATAAAACAACCGCAGAACAGCTGCACACGCCGTGAGATCAGCCATTGTTGTGAGCTCACTCATGTGTCCTTGTCGGCAGTCTTTCTATATTCCCCCACCCCCACAGACATCAGCAATTCACGTTGACCATAAAACCAGCTGAAATTAGTACATTTTCTGACCAAAGGCGCAAAACTGAATTTAACACAAATCTAGATTATGTTTTGAATCTGAATCTTTTGACTGTTAAGAGCTAAAAATGACAACCAGCATCTTGAAATAAGAGTCTTCATTAAGGGGTACTTACAGGTATTTTGGTTTTCCTTTTATGAAGTGGGTATAAGTTAAAATAAAACTATTGGTTTAAATTAGTGAGTAACAAAACTTATTATTCCGTTTTACAGAACAATTAACCACTGCAATTTTCTTTTTGAAGAAAACGCATAAGCCTTTCACTTGCATAATGGCTTTAGTAATAAGCAGAACTGATCTACAGGTCAGCAATGCTTGCCATCACAAGGCTGTAGCACATGAGAGGGAATCTTATGAAACAGTAGCCCCTGAAGTGTACTTCCAAAGAAGTAAAACTTAACCAGAACAGTTGCCAAGAACATCAACAATGACACATAGATAAATTTGTTAGTGTAAAAACAGAAAGGATAAAGCTGGTATGGATAAAAATCTATTTCAGCAATGGCTTCAGCTTGGACAAAGATTTAGAAATCAGCAGAGGTGATGTGTCCCAAAATTATAGGAGCCTGAATAAACCTGTTGGAGGTCAGCCTTTCCAATCACCAAGCCACCAGCATTAGGGGATCATGGGGATTTGATGTCTCCGCATCATCTTAACAAAGACAGTACTTTTGTGTGGTCTTACCTTTGTTATAAGAGTGCGGTACTCTTCTACCTGGTGGTCATTGTTATGGCAGCCTGCCAGGAGCTGCCACACCTCCCCACGAAGAGCCTCAGGAATCCCACTCCGCACCAAGGCTGGCAACTGCTTCGGACGCACTGATAAGTTCATATGCCTGGGAGAGGAGAGGAGAGGAAAAAAATATACATTTTTACTTTATTCAATGTGGCTTATTCAATAAATCTTTCAAGTGTGGAACCCTAGTGACTCTTTCATGCATTTGTGCAGCTGCAATCTTCAGTGTACACCTAACTACGATATCTGCCCAAAACAATATTTTCCTTGGCCCTAGATTGTATCTAAAAAGGCTTATTATCAGCTTTACAGATGGTCTGCCAGGACAGAATTATGACTATGAGGAGGAGTTATATCACCTAAAACCAAAAACATGATTTACATACATCAGCAGTCTTTCAAAAGTTCCAGCCATGCTTCCCACAAGGGATATAATTAATCAAGGATTCATAGGTCACTGTTTCAGACTGTACAATATGTTCTAATTTTCTACAGAAAATACACAATACTTAATCTATACATGAAATTAATTTTTTTCTTTTACCCTGACATTAGTATTGCCTCATTTTAACCCTACTTTATTTTTAGCAGGATGGAAAAAGAACAGAACATACAAGGCAATAAACCAATAACCCCCATCTTCACATTCAAATATTAAATCATCATATAGTGATATATACTGTATGAAGCATTAAATAATTAAATAAACTCCTGGCAACCCATTAGTAAGTGACAAAGACAGAATTAGCGATACAGAGAGATGGAGAATGTAAAAGTAAAGGCACAGCTGTATCTACCAACTATTGCCTGACTGGCGCCGACAGAAAACCCCTGAATCCCCGATGATTCTCTCACTTTTTCCCCCCTTTCTTAATTCATCCCTCTCTATTTTCTGAGTTTGTTTTGTTTATTTGTTCCGACCGTCAGGTTATGCAATATGTGGCATTTTCTACAGAGACTGAGAGGGGAAACAAAAGTATATTGTGTATGTGTGCGTGCATCCATGTGTGAGTGCATGTGACGTAAGTAATGCCAGGCCTGGTCCTTAGGGGCATAAGATTGTAAAGGGCTTTCTGTGATTTGCCTCTCTGTGCTTCCTGAGTGCTACATCCCACAATTCCACAACACATGCTCTCATTATGACAGGCTAGTCTTATGATTCCTTTCTTTATTTAGGTACTAATTTTAGGTGAGGGTAAGACATATTCCTCCAAAACAAACCAAAGGATGTTATAAACACCCTTATCTAGTCAAAGAACATATATAAGGTAAAACACATTTGCCATTCTCCTGAGAAACATACATAAGAACAGAGAAAGAGAAAGGCATGCTGTGCAGTGTCTGTGTGTGCGGGGGGCTTAACTTCCTGCTAATTAAAGTCCAAGCATTTTCTATTCAGTTCATCACAAGCTTTTGATTAAAAACAAATGCAGTAATGGGAGAGGGAAGCCATCTTAATAAGCTGCTTATCAAGAACTCCTGCCTGCTGCTCTTTCTTTCACAGTACACAGCACACCCACTATGCCCCACACACAAAAATGAATTATTTGCGTGCACATGCGTGCGCATATTATTTGCGACCGCGATAGCAGGGGAAGGGCAGAGTGAACAAGGGAACAAAGCCTTACCACTTGGATAATAACTCTCCCCAGGTTTCCAGGATCTTCTCTGCACACTCCTTGGAAACATCACCTGATCCGCTGAGTAATGGCTCATCATTATCTGGACACACAGGCATACAAACACACAGCGTTGCCCTTTAAATACTCCAGTGATATACAATTCACCACAGCTCATACATGTGTAATGAAAATTATTAAATTATATTATAGTATTTAAAATATGGACGTTTCTTATTCACAGAGATTGATAATTTGCACAATGAATCAAACTTTCTGCTCACTCTTGTTATCAAGATGGTGAACAGACAGTATGAACTCCACTTGTAGATGCTTTGTTTAGTGTAATCATATAATTGGCTATTAATCCTCTGGTTTGAAATTGTCTCATGTTGTAGACCCTATATGAGTGGTCTTACATTCATGGTTTAATCTGAACGTGTTCATGATTTGAACTTGATACTTGAACTACAACTACAGTGTTGTTTTTTTTTGTTTGTCAATCCACACAGGTCACTGGTTTGGCTTTTTATTCCAGCTACAATCAATGGACACGAAGTCCAAAATGTGAGACCAAATGTACCAAAAGGCCAGTGGACCAAAGACTCACATAGAGGGAGTATCTCAATCATGCTGTCTGCCATTCATTGTTATTGCTACCTTTCACATTTACACAAAAAAAGACACACATACACACCACTGCTGGCTATGTACTTTGAGCATGCAGTACAAACAGTTCTGTAACACAGTGTCTGATCTCCCACGAGATTTTGATTCCTGTGGACCACAAGCCTATTTCTGGTCCAGCCCTACAGGATGCAGGAGTTTAAAATTTTTAGGTAAAGTATCAGTGACTGAGTCAAAGGCTGAAAATGCTTGGGTGCTTAATATGTGGAAGCTTAGTATAATTCAGTTGGGTTTCATACTGGTTAACCTTATTTAATTTCCATGTGCAGCACAATACAACTTTTATTGTCGTTGTTGTGTGTTGGAGGCACTTGCCTCTATATTAAGTCAGTCCTGATCAAGGTGGATCAAGCTTTGTGGTCATATTTGTAAAGAATATTTTCATATGGCTTATATAGAGAAATTATTGCAATATCAGGAATTTGATTTTTAATAACATATTTGCAACCCATTGATATTCTATGAGTCAGCCAAAAAGAATCGAATAGAAAGACATCAAATCACCTTCCTCTTCATCATCCTCAGGTGGTGAAGGAACCATTGTACCAGGCCCAGTGGGCACGATGCCGGGACTGGCTGTAGTCTTCCGTTTCTCTCTCTCGCTCTCACTTTCCAAACTCACCACCTCATAAAGCGTGTCAGAAGCAGGACTCTTACGCTCCTTACGCTCCATCTGAAGAGCAAGCACATAAGATAAACTGTGTTTGTATCATCTGGTGCACATATTCTGGTGCAATTCACAGCAAACATCCCTTGAATTGATTTAATCATTGATGGAAAATGATGCTATGACTTGACATACCTGGCGTAGTTTAAGGTAGAAGGTCTCAGTGTGGCTACGCTTGCTGAAGGGCCAGAACAGCCTGTCATTTGGGGAGCACACTCTGACCCTCGTCTCTAGCAGGAAACGGACCGGCTCCTCCACCTCAGTAATCACCAGGTCCACTGCTGTCGTCATGTACATGAATTTATCTAGAAAAACAAGAAAACCAGCTAAATTGCCATCCCCTTGAGTGATTCACTTTGTTAATCAAACCCATAACAGTAATTTATGACACTCAAGCTGGACATTGTCTTTAAAGCACTGCATAAGGATGGAACAAAGTTAGACTCAGAATGTGCTTGTCTTTGTTTAATTACCAATTTTCCAGTAATATCCATGTGCACTTCCTTAAAAAAGCTTTTGTGCTGTATGCAAGGTTATGTCTATTGTAAACTATTCTTTTAGAGCTTGATTTGAGGATTTGCCAACCAGTGGAAAGTCATTTTAACAGTTGGAAATGTGTCAAATATTTGTGTGAAAAAAATTAGTACATAAACAAATACCTACTCAGTAAAATATGAACCAAGGAAATAATAACTGCTGAAAATCATTCTGTTGTATTTGAATTTCGACAGATTTTTGGCTGTTACCTTTGGGCGTTTCCTCATTCACAGCCTGGAACTGAGGCGTGTTGGGGTTCCAGCTTCCTGTGATGATGTAAGACTTCCCGTCAGAGCTCTTTCCCATTGACTCCTGAAGGGGCACAAGTCAGATGAAGTTAGCAAATGCGCGCGCGCGCGCACACACACACACACACACACACACACAATGACACAGACAAACGTATGAAAACAGACACCTACCAGGTCCAGCAGGTGCATATCGCTGTTCTTCACATTTTTCCCTGGGCTGAGCAGGAGACCGAAACACCTGGAAGAAAAAAAACAAACAAAAAAAAAAAAACAAATAAATATGCACATAAAGACACATATACACAGAGTGAGAAAGAGAGGGAGAGGGAGAAAGAGAAAAGTGAAATGAAAAGGATTACATAAGAAGAGAAAAGCCCAAGAGCAGGAACTAGAGACAGAACAATAAATCTCTCTATAGAGTAAAACCAGTTGTTAAACACCACGTATGTTACTGCGAATAACTTCCTGGGTAGAGCCTCTAACACAGACCAGAACATGGAGAATATTAAATACAACACTTCAATCCTCACCTTCTCTGGGTTCTTCAAACAATAACAAACCACCATGAAAATGGAAGTTTGCGAAAAAGGTGATGGAATGTTTAAATTTCAACAGATTTATTGAAGCGTGGAAAATGAAGACCCTCAGAGGCAGACTCACATCAATCACTATCTTATAACTATGCCGGAACAGTTAAAACCTGACATGGGCAGACACACGGATGTAAAGATGTGTGTTTATCAAGTATAGCTGAGTGATTCCTTTTTTTTTGTGAATGTCTGGTAATATTTCAAGTAAAACTGGAGCAAATAGAGAAATCTATGTTAGTCTGACAGATGCATGACAAATTCTCTCTAGATATTTTCCTCCTTTGGGACAAATAGTTTAACTTACATTCTCCTTCTGCTTGGTTATTAACATTATTCTTATTACTCATGCTTTTATTGTGTTTAGAGATACTGTTTTAGTTGTTGTAGGTTATCGATCTATTGAAAGTAGTTCTTCAAACCACCCAGATGCCTAAGGAACTTAAAAAGAGTACTGTTGATCAAAAAGCATCATTCAGTAGTCCTATGGCACTGTGCAGTAATCTATTGGATAGATATAGGATCTTATAGGCTGCTGCTCTGAAGATGTTGTATATGTGCACATTGAGTGTGAGTGTATGTGCTTTACTTTACCTCTCAATGGCTAGTTCTTTATTGGAGGTCTGCTGGACATAAATCACTATCTTCTTGTCCATCCCTGCACGCAGCTTGAAGCTCTGCTTGTCCTTGTCTTTTGCGACAGCACTGGATATGAAAAAAATAATGAATGAATAATGAAATACTATGAAACAAATTTTCAGTAGCAAAAAGATTATGAAGCAGATAGAGTCTCAAATATGGCAGTGATACAGAAAGGCAGATTTACTTACTTATATCAGAAAATAATCACATTTTAAGTACTACTAAACCACAGGCTCACTGGACAGGTTGTTTTAATTATGTCTATACTGGGAACGGAAATAATAAAAAATGAGTTCTTGCTTTTGATTACAAACATAGACCAAAAATTTAAGCAAATAAAAAATTAAGCCGAAAAAAATAAGCAAAAAGAGAGGTTGTTTCTTCTGTTGGACTACATCAGTGTGATTTGTCACTAATTATTTAATCAGTCAAGTAAAAATGAAGAGTGAGGCTTATGTTTAGAACTGGTCCATTTATCATCATAAAAAAGTGTGCGTGAGTCATTTTCAATCATGCTCTTGTCCTGGTTTTTTTCCTGCTCTAAAAGCAGAGACGTTTGAGACAGGAAGAGTACTCAACATTCTCCAAACCTTCATTGATACTAATTCCTGAGGAAATACTGAAGAAACACTTCCGTTAAGAGAAACTTGAGTAAGAAAAAAAAAAAAAATCCATTAATCAATTTGAAATCCACTGCAAACATTTGGAACCTGCCGTGATTTCAGGCAGTTTTTTCTTTTCATTAAAAGGGATTTAATGTACCAGATAGAGCTTAGTCAACCAGTTTATCAGAGTGAGTCATGGTTTAACACTGTAAATAGGTTTTCTGACTAAAGCTAAACAGGCTTATTCACAACCTATTTAAGAAAAATTATTTAAATATATGCTATTTATATATTATTTTACAATTATTATACTATGTGTTTGGTATATACAAAGTGTATATACCATACTCCTTATCTTATTTGCATAAGGAAAAATACTTATATGCACACAGCATATGTGTACTCGCATGTGAAAACTGTTTGCTTGGAAGTGAGCAGACTAAAAATAATCAACCAAGAGCTAATGAGGAGGAAATATGTGCTGCCTAAAAATAATCACAAGCATTTTTTCTTTGTTTTGTTTTGTTTTTCAAATAAGCTGAGTATCTGAGGCTGTTTGTGAACACACGGAAGTGACTTGGTAATATGGGAAAACAAAATAAAAAAGGTCAGGGAAGATGGGTTGAATGAAGCAAACACAGGAACTTTCTGTTATTCTTTCTTATCAATGTGTGAAACGTTGTGTGCGTGGGTGGGTATGTGAGATTTTATTTAATAAAGGTGGTCAAGATATAATCAACTGTGATGCTTTTAGTGATATTTTTATCATTTCACAGTTACGTTAATAACTTTCATATTTAATTTACTGGCATGTTCTTTTTGTATGTAAACCAATTAGATGATGCTTCCCTCGTGGGCAGTAATATCCATTTACTCCACATGCTGTTGTGGAAAGTTGCCTGGAAAGGTTTGTGACTTTTGCAAGTAGGTCACTCAAAACTCTGCTCACTTTGAAAAACACTTAATCCCCAAAAGTAGGGCTGCACACTCCTGTGTTTATGTAATAAGGACAGAACACTGGTCATTTGGTAGCAATTTTCACTTAAAGCTCTTTAAATATTTTGTTAAAACCACAAATCACACTCTTTAGATTGATGATGCTCAGGGTTTTTTTATATTTCCCAATTTTAAAAAATATCAAGGCTGGATTTAATGAATAAAGCTGGTGTTGAAAAGAGCAGTGTGATGACAATTCTGAATACTTGAATAGTACTTGAATTATAATTTTGATTTGAACAATCCAATATCAATTCTTAAAATCTTTTTTGCCTTTTGTTAGTTAACATCTAGATGTGTGCTGCATATTTTGTGTGAATAGCAGTTGACAAAATGCATACAATATTTAACAGAAAAAAAATACTGCAATTATGTTGGCAGATATTGTGATTGATTGCAGTTTAATTTTCATTGAAAATAAAAATAAAAATGATGATGTCCTTCATGTAATAGGGGTGTCTCTGTAGCACCACAATGATTATGGTGCTAACAATAGACAACAATATTGTGACACATTTTACCTTTATCAAAAAAAAAAAAAAAAAAAAATTGCACCTCCAGCAAATTGGATATTGCACTTTGTGATTTTGATTTTATTTCAATTAATTGTGCAGCCCTGTATTGCAACCTGCACAAAATGGTTATTTTGAGCTAAAAAGCAACTGATAGCTGGCTACATCAGCCACCTTGAGTCATGATTCAGGATAGTTATCTGATCCTTAGATTTGCATAATGATGTCACCCTTGCCACTGGTGCAGGTTTTTATTAATTATTCTTGCTTAACTGTTTCACAAATGTAAACCCACAGGTGTACTTATCTATATGATTCCAGATTAACACGACGCAGCTATTTAGGCATCTTAAATAATGGTGCCATGCTCTACACAAAATATGTAACATGTAAATATTTGCCCTACCTGAAGGTACCCTTGCCATCATCCTCTTTGATCTCCAGACTAACAGTGAAGGTAAACAAGTCACTGTCAGGGGTGAGGGGAGCCGGTTGCTGAGATGACAGAACTGCCTTCTTAGCTGACCGTCGAAATGCTGTGGCAAAGCTATACAATATCCTACTGACCTGAAAAGAGATATAATGTTGTTGAGTTAATGTTATTGTCAGGTAATTTTGAACATGAAAAAGGGCACTTCTACTCTTTCAATACAATACCTTGTTCATTGAAACATGTTCCCTGTAAGCACCTAATCATTTAACACAACTCTGGTCCCAACATCCACCCTCCAAATTGTTACAAGTTCTAGACACAAGTTAATTAGTTAACTAACTAGAGCAGAAATACAATAGAAAACATTAAATGAAGAGATAACATGCAATGTCAGAAGGAAAAATACTGTTGTATGTTTTTTTGGCTTTGGCACAAGGTTGAGCAGCTCCTGCAGCTGAAATGTCTTGTGGACCATAAAGCTGAGTTTTGTAAACCAAAAATACCAGCACCAGGCAAAGTAATCAGTGAGTCATTAATATTGATTAAAAACTCAATTCAGACTCTGTTTTTGTCATTTTGTGATATGGGGCACTAAACAACTAACCTAATGACCCACTTCTCTACTGACTACAGACACTTCCAACTATTAACTATTTTGAGTTTTAATCAACATAATGATTCGTATTTGCCTGTGAATCTGAGCATGGTGGCACAGTTTCTACCATCATCAAACACAGACGACTCATTCCGACCAGAGACTGCTGAGTTCTGCTAAGTCTCCAACCCCCCAGTTTGGAGATTGGGGGGGGCTAGAGACTGCCAAATGTGGAAAACTGGGTGGCAATGATCTATTTACATTCACTAAACATACTTTTCCACTCATACGACAAGATTTGCGATCTTTGACTTTAGCCAAGAAGAAGACTTTTATTTTATTTTTGATTATTATGAAGCAGACATGTGTGTGTGATAATAAACAGAGCTCTGTCTCAAATAGAGGCCCACAGCACAGTGGTTTTGGATCATCTCTAATTCTGGTAAACAGTGGATCTTGGGGGTTAGTGACTGAGAGATGGTGTGGGGAAACTGCTGTTATCAATAAATAACAACGCTCTTTTGCTTTTTTCAAAGCCAGAATATAAAGCAGCTTCAAATCTCTCCTACACAAAGCCTTTGTTATGTTCCTGGTACAGTAGAAGGATGTTCTGGGATTGCAGGGGGGTTATTTATTCAGAAACAACAGGGAACTGGATGTAAGAGATGGGGGAATGAGCAGAGGTAGATGGGGGTCACCCCCTGTATTGATGAAATGATGACATTTAACACAAAGGAATTGTTGTTCTGTGCTCTTCCAATCAATGCTAGAGCCAAAACTGTCCAGTTTCAAATGTCTACAAATGGCCTTTTTATTCTTTGTGTGCAACGGAAAAGGAGCTCTATCAGGATGCGGACAGTTGCACTGTAAATATATCAATTTGCACAAGTAATTTAAGCTTGAGTGCTTCTGTTATAACAGAAGAAAGGCTCTTGCCATTCTGTCTTTCTAATGTAGTTTTCTTTTCCAGAGAAACTGTCAATTACCCGAGACAGAATTTGACAGATCAATGCAACTTGAACTTGGCTCAAAAACAAGAAACAAAGTTGTCAAACAATGTTTTAGCTCACTATGATATTTTCAAATCTTAAAAAAAAACAAAAAACAAAAAAAATGCAAACATTTCAAAATGCATTCAAAATATTACATTTTTGACATTTAACCACATGAAGAGTCTTGTATTTGTAATCAGACTTAAAAGCTGTAGCCTTCAATGATCTGGAATTTCTTAAGTCTGTTTTTACTTTCTGTCCAGGATATTCTCATTGTATTTTCCTTGGCATCATTATTTTAATGTGTATACTGACATAAGGCTTTGAAACATTTTCAGCTGATGTCATGTTAACAATCTGTGTCCATTTGCCACAGTCCAATTTATGTTTGTCCCTCTAAACGTGATTTCATTTGTGTTAGAAGCTATAATTATTTTAGTGAAACAACCTACTAATACTGATATACTAATTTAGATCACACAACACTACATGTACATCTCTTGAAGGGAGAAGTAAGTTTAAAAAAATAAATAAATAAAAATTGGTTTTGAGACTCAGCAGGCTCTGCATCACCATCACCCACACCAAGAGACTGGGAATTGTTAGAAACCAGCCCTGGGGTCTAACTAGGAGGTCTGGCACTAGGAGGTGGTTTGCTTTATGTATGAACAATTACATTCAAAATTTACAAATCTATTTTGTAAAAACATGATTGCAAACATACCCACAATCATTTTCAATAGTATAATATTAGAAGTTGTTTCTCTTTCCAAATTGTTGTATTTTTGAAATTATAGGTGATAATGGTTCAGATACTCCTCATAATTTGATTAAATAACTGGGTCACTTGCTTACAGCAAATGAGACAGCTGTGGCAAATAAAACAGTAAACAGTTTTAGTCCAACTATCATGGACTGCCACAAGGTTACTTTAGAATTAAACTGGAAAGTTGCTGTAGGTATGCTATCAGGAAATCATTTTTAAAAAGATGAAACTTGCATAAATGAAAAAGGTTTATTATTAAGGTATGGCTAAGGTGTCCAAAAAATACATTTCCAAATAAATAAGTAGCACCACCTCAGTGGATAAAGACAGCTGTTTAATAGGTTTTAGGAGTTGTTTACAGAGGATTTGAGGCTGATGTGAGGCATATGACTGAAGCAGTTTTTTCCTGAAGGAGGAGGCAAACCAATTGGCTGACTCACTGCAGTCTAATAGTGCGAATGAGAGGCCAAAAGAAAGCTGGAGGCAGTGTAGATTGGTTTGTTGCTGGGGGACTGGAAGGAAGAGAAGGGTGTGTGCGAGAGGAAGACTGTGAGGAAGAAGGAAGAAGGAAGAGAGAGTCAGCAACAGATATGTCTGGTTGCTAGATAAAGAGTTGAATCACTATTTGAGAATTTCTATGCACTGCATATGTATAACTACTATTGCATTGGTGTTTTAGGGCGAGCATGTGTGTTACGGGTGGGTGTCTGGGAAACTGATAAAGTGGTCTCTGTCTGGGGGCTGTTCGTGACATTGAAGGAGAGTGCTTCCATGAGGGAGAAATCAGGTCACTGAACATTGAAGCAGCACTTTAACCCAGTTTCATGAGTGGATTGCCTATTCTCTTCTTTTATATTTCTGGCAAATCTACTGTATACAAGCAATGACACTTCCTCTTCCCAATACACTGGCATGGGGGGTTATTTGTACTTTGTTTGTGTTGGTGTTCATGTGCATTGCAGCGCATGACATAATCCCTTGGGGACCAGTGAGGAATCTCCTACACTGACAGTGAGTCCTGAGGGACCAGCTACAGGGAGATCAATGGTGCAAGGCAAGGTTAACCAGAACAATGCTAGCCATATGAGTGTGTACAAAAATGTAGGTGTGTGAGATACAAAATGTGTGAACAAAGAGTGTACAAGAGAGCAGAGCATTCATAAGAGCAGCTTTTGCTCCCCCTCTGGTTCTCTATCTGAATAGCAGCAAGATTGCTTGTAACAGTTTTTTTGGTATGTGTAAGTTTGAGTTATACGTGTATTTAGCAGACATGGTTACACATAAGTTAAACCAACCATTGAATACTCACCGCCTCTTGAATTTGGCAGCGGAACACGTGGATCCTGAAGATCTCAGCATTGTAGTGGCTTTCAGTGAAGGCAAAGCAGTCACTCTCTGGTGTGCCATCATGACCCCGCACACAGAACAGAATCTTGTAGATAGGGTAATTGGCAATCTCTGTACTGTTGTGGGGGTCCAAAAGCCTGTTAAAATATAAACACACGTGTTGCTGTTTGATATCTTAAAAGTCCCTTTATGATAACGGTTCATTTGTGCATGTGTTAGATAAATGTGTGCACATACTCAGGAAGATGTTTGTGTACTGAGTAGGTAATGAAGGAAATCATCTGATTACAATTAAACTAGCTACCTAAAGCTAACTTCTTGTAATGCTAACTGCACCGTCTTCTAGCAAATTGTGGTAAACTGTAGCTATGGAAACAGCCACGTGGCTAGTGTTGTAGCATGAAACCTATTTTGTAATTACGTTGTACTGCTGTGTGAATGCACTGTTAATAGTTGTGGTTTTTGAATATGGTTTGAAGATAAGAAATAAGCTGCCTCAAATTGCTGTGCTGGTTATTTCATACATCTTATTACTGATGCTGGTTCTCTCACTTTGGTTGTATGCACAGGGAAATGTGTATTGACACTTTTCTGTTTTTTGTATGAGGTTGCTGAGATAATTTTCTCATATACCCATGAGCAGTATAAAATATATGTCCATCATCTTTCTTACAGAAATCGTCCCTTTTCTGGGTTTTTACATATGTATATAATACACGCACATACTTTATAGTGTGCTGTAGAATTTGAACTGATAATTCATGTTTAACTATTTCACCATATGTTCTCCTTACCTGACAGTGCCTTCAGACACGCCTGGTACAGAGAGTGTGACGTCCAGGGGGAGTTGGCACTGCCCTCTGAGGATACTCATCATACGGAGGGCCTCCACCTCACTGCGGGGAGCATTGACCGATGCACATCCTAGATATGTCAGCTGGCTGAACACAACACTGTCCTCATCTGGAATGGGACTGCCAGGACTGCCCTCTGATGATGATTCATCTGCTGCAAAGTGGCAATGAAAAAATAAAAAGAAAAGAAAGAAAATAGTTATTTTATTACTATGTTCATCTTTTTATTCTACATCAACAATATTGTCATCGTCTGAGATAAGTTTACTTGCCTAGGAACGAAGAATGGAATGTGAACTTTAAGAGGAAAGGAAAACAGTCATATCGAGAAATTCACGCAACAAAGGAAAAAAGTGGAAAATGGCAACATTCCTCTGATCCAAGGATAAAAAAGAAGAAATTAGGCATCTGGGAGTACTTATGGTATATGATTTAAAACCTGGGTAGTGATGTTTATATATATATATATATATATATATATATATATATATATATAAAAAGAGGAGAGAGGAGTGTGCAACAGAGTGTATGTATGTATGAATGTTTATTATTAGTGTATTTATTTAGGGTCATTGTGTGAGCTTTGACAGACAGAAAAGAGAATAAGGAAAGTCAAATCATGGCTTACCTCGATATGACCTCTCATTCAGCTCACTCTCCTGAGCTGTCTGAACAGGAAGAACCATCTCTAGTTTGGGCGGGGCTGCTCTAAGAGGGTCAGAGCCTGGCGGCACAGGTGACGCTGTAGTGGGAAGAAGGCCACGGTCGCTCCCACCAGGACTGTCCATCCCCGTTTCCAGTCCAAGCCCGGTGTCAGCTACCGATGGGTCCATAAGCACATCCTCTAACTCCCTCTGAAGCTGCTGCTCACTTCCATTCCCCACAATCTGATAAACACACACACACACACACACACACACACACACACACACACACACACACACACACACACAGAGGAGTAGAAACACACATACACATGGACATGCAGACAACCACACCAAGGAGCAGGGACAGATGGGGCACAGAAAGCAACATATTTAAGCATGTTTAAAAGCAAACACATACAATAAAACACAATGACATATTTTTACATGAAATCATAGTAGTAATCACATGAGGAATACAATTTCAGTTCCCCCTAAGGCCTACATCAAACATTTCTCTTGAAGTTCTTAAGAATTTGCAGTGGCTCTGCCTTCAACAGTGATCATGTAATTAATTTCAAGTGAGTGTGGTGAAAGTTTAAAGAAGAAAGATGTTGGCAGTCAGAGACTTATCATGATTACATTTCATCGAATATTAGTGATTAGTGGGTAAGTGTATTTGAGTTGTGAGATTGTTGCATCCAGAAATCAGAAGAGCCGTGCCACCACTTATTGTATGTGAGCTCATTCTACCAAATTGTTACCAAAGTGAAAGTTTAAGGCTGGACAACTATGAATGGCCACAAAACACATTTCCCAGCTTACTGTGGCAGCAGCCTGGAAGGTAAGCAACAGAGAGCAAGCCTAAACTGCAGGGGGCACTGCTGTACTGAGTAAATATGGCGTGAGAAAAGACAAGTAAAAAAAGAGAATCTTTGACCTTTCACTTTCTGTGGTTTCTATTTTATTGTTGAATATTCTGTCTACATTTGGACATTTCTCCTGTGCTTTCAGACTGTAGAGCAGAGTGAACTAGAACTATAGCATCTGAGTCTATATTCCTATAAAAAATTATGTAAAGCAGCTTCTATATTTAGGTTCACACACCTGACAGACAGACATCTAACTGCGTCATGATACAACTGTAGCGGGGCTTGTGACTTACAGGTAGTGCTACAAGGCTTGGCAGCTGTCACATACATCTTCACTCCTACATGTAAGAATGTCTATCACTACCATCATCAAAACTAAACTGTTGAAAAAGCTGAACAGGGCCAATCACTCAACAGCTGGCAAAAATACAGAAAGCACAAGTAATCACAGACAGAATCACCACGATATCACATCACAAAAAGAGAATGAAAAAAGAGATATACAAGCAAGAGATATAGAGAGAATAGTTGGAAAGGAAATATAGCGAGAGAAGAGACTGACCTTAAAGCTGACCCCTTCCTCAGAAATCACCTGCATAACAAACAACAAGTTTAGACACACTGACTCCTCTCTGACTTGATGGGCTGGCTGGGAGGGAAATGTGCACAAGTGTGTTGGCAAAAACCAAAACATGATATCTGGATGGCTGAGTGTCAGTGAATGGAGTGATTTCACTACTACACACTGAGAATAGTGGATGTGTGTCTGTAATGCTTTTCTTCCCTCTGACAGTGGCAACTAAGTGTCACAACAATAACCTCACCTGTTTTTCCCAACAATACAACAGTGGTGCAAACTCATACTATTCTCTTATCTTCTCAGCATCACAAATGACAGAAAAAGAGTGACCTCTTCCTATCACCCAAATATGCAACTTCAATGCTCTGCTGCCACCTTCTGGTACCTTTACAACACCGAGTCAACAATGAATTCCTTTACAAAGACATATAGATATAGTATTGATATAATGGACAGAGTATAAACATGCGAGGCAGCTAGTTTGATCAATAGAAATGTGATTAATACTGAAACATGGACACACATGAACAAAATGTATCTGGAGAGGAGAGAAGAGAAGAGAAGAGGAGAGGAGAGGAGAGGAGAGGAGAGGAAGTAACCTGAATCCATTAGGGACACACACAGGATGGTGGCTGGTAGCTACATTTCTTTCCTCAGAAAGTCTTTCTCTTTGTGGAAAGACACACCCTGGTCATGAAAACACCATTATTTTCTCCGACAATGAGTTCAAAGCACTTGCTGCTGTATCACCATTTGCCATACTGTTTGTAAACTATTATCTATGCTGAGTGAGTGCTAGCTGTAGCACTGAACTGAGTCACAGAGGGCACACTGTACGTATGTATGCATGCTGTTGTGTATATGACTGCAGATGGGAAATATTTTCCCAAAGTTCAGTGGCACTGAACTTGATGACATAAAATTGGTAAAACAGCAGATTTGTTTTGCACTTTCAGCTCACACAAAAACAAACCAAGAAACTGTGTATTCTGCTGTTGTTGGGTTTTTTTTTGCATATATGATGATGAACTCTCTTTTTCCACTACTCCATCATAACAAAATTATACAGATATTACAGAAACCAGCAAAACAAGTTCTTCACTACAAGCAAAGCCCATGGAAATGCTCTCAGTTTTAAAGAGGGATTTAAGGACTTCCATCAATAAACGGCAACAGCAAATGAATGAATACACAGATAAAACACACAGATCTAAGACAAACTAAAGGGGGTCAATGAGAATGTGGAAAAAGCCAAACAAAAATGGTTAGCATTATGGTTAGAGTGTGAGAGTGCATGTTTAAAACGATGGACGAGGGCTTTAGACAAGTGAGTGATGAACACAACCTGATTACAATGTAACCTGTATAAACTGTGACCCTAACCTGCCGTTTAAACAATATATACGATTGCCATTTAGATAAAGATAAATTACAAATCAAGATGTTTTTGTAAGTCGTGCTCTGGGTCCTGAGATACACTCAACAACTAAATTGTTTTCAGTTTTGTTAACAGTTATTGTCATGTTTTGTGTACTAAAAAGTACATAGGGCTTATTTTCAGTATTAAATATGCTCATGATATTCATAGAAAGAAGCACCTGATGAATGGATTTACTGTAAATATCAACAGACCATTGATAGAGTGTAGTCAGCACCTTAACTCTAATTAGACAAGTACAGCTCTGAAGTCACCCTTCTCTCCCTCGTACTTCTGTCCATACCTACACCCAACCATCCTTACCTTCAGTCCTGTCTTTTCGTCATCACTACCATTATTAGTGGAGGAGGGTGTCTCGTCCCCCAGCCGGGACACAAGGACAAAGTCCTCACTGTTGAGAGTGGACACTGAGTCCGAAGACACGCTAATCTTCCCCACCGAGCCCTTGTCATCCATGGCTGCCGCTGTTAAACTCAGCCACGCTGCTCATGAATGGAAGACGGGAGGAGGAAGTGGTGGGAGATGATGAGCAAAATCACCTAGAGAAAGAAAAAAATAAATAAAGAAAAAAAGCAGATAACAGTCATGAGATGATGAAATCCATGAAAAGCATTTTTTAAGAAACCATTTGGGCACTATCCCTCTAAAAATGGTGTAATCACTCATTCTTAACTTTTAGAGGTCTTCTAACAGCTTAAGGGAAGTCTGTGGCAGCTTTATGAAACTCAAAAAGAGGGAGCATACAGAGAGAATAGAAAGTGCAAAAGAAATGCTAAGCAAAAAAGCATAGTTCAAGTAGAAGTGATAGACAAGAGAGCAGGCTGGCATGAATAAAAAAGGGACATGTGGGTCATTTTAGAGCATTTTTTCTTTTCTATCTCACCAGAACAGAAGAGAGGTATTTGCAAAACAGCTTGATGTAATGCAAAGCCATGGTGATACAAGTGACATTCAGAAAAAGAAATATGCATATGAAAGTGAAGAATCAAGGGAACAAGCCAGCTCGCTACAACCACCCATTTATCCCATGTCAGCAATTCCCCATAGAGAGATGCAATTGCGGTTAACCACCACACCATTAGACATGTACACTAGAACTATATTACCAAACATTGATATTTAATGTGCTAATTGCATTGTGTGCACGCCTCAGTTCATGACAGTTCTCCCGGCCTGCCACTACAACCACAAACAACCTAAAGTGAGATCTTGTGAGGAAGACTACACATTATCAGCTCATCCCTCACTGACTTTCACTTCATCTCCCTGCATAAATCCATTGATGATGTTAACATAGCATCAATATTTGGCATAAGGTAAATACATACAACAACAAGCCATCAAGTATGACAATGCGAAACTAATCAGGAGACGTCTGCAGAACTGACCAAAGCCCAAATTTTGAGACATCATGTTATTAAGGGCAGCTGATGACAAGACAAAAGACAAAGGAGAGGAAGTGTTGAACAGATAAAGGATGGCAAAAAAGAAAGGAGCAGATATTTTTCACTTCTTACCAGCAGTGGTTAAGTAAAAGAAAAAAAGGAAGATTTAGCTCTACAAACAAAAAGAGGAAAAGCTCCATCTCTAGAGTTATTTCATTAGGTAACTACAGAAAAATGGAGGTGCCATTGTGTGTAAAACAGGAAGATTGGCACAAAAGACGTTTCTGGTAGAGGTTCAAGAAGAGACCATAACAAGCTATTTCTGGCAGCCCTCCATTCGTCTATTTTTCTCGGCCTGTATTGGTCTCCTCTCTACTCTGGTCTTGCCCTCCACCATTATTCTAAATGTTTCAGGTGTTTTTTGCACTTTACTCTCTTGTCAAACCCCCACCCTTCCTATTCAAAGCAGGTCAAACAACGGAAAAGCAATAAAGAAAAAGAATTATAGCGTAAAGGTCAAAGTAGTTAATAATGTGAATTATTTATACCGTAACATTGTTATACTGACCCAGACTAACACTCAATGTGAGTAGCCATCTCTGTGTGACAAGGTTTTACAACAGCTTATGCTGTTATTATTAGCCTACAAACACAAACCGAGCAAACTGACAGCATGCTCTCTATATCTTTTCAAAGCAAACTGAAGAAATGAACAACTGTTATTCATCCAAAACCCCCTGGTGCTGTCTTTCACTTATACCGCAAAACTGAAGTTGAAAGACAGGGTTACAGATTTAACATGTACACATGGGAAACTGAGTGTCAGATTGAGCAGAACATTATCACCCTTTACCTCTGAAACCTCATGAAGCCATTTATTTATTGTTTTAGACACTGCTATCTTGCATTGTCAATGAATGACAAAGAGCCATGTGAAGGAAAATTAAAGCCCAGTGACCGACAGCAAGTTATGCAGAGCTTACTGGCTTATGTTTATATTGAACTTCTCAGG
This sequence comes from Rachycentron canadum, assembly GCA_038496675.1. Classification (NCBI taxonomy): domain Eukaryota; kingdom Metazoa; phylum Chordata; class Actinopteri; order Carangiformes; family Rachycentridae; genus Rachycentron; species Rachycentron canadum. Next base: position 10,308,676 of record CM076666.1, read on the forward strand.
TATCACATGACCTCACAAAGAAATCAATGATAATGAGCATTATCGGCAAAGGTTGCAATGCAAGGTTGTATGCATTAAGTACAACACATACGTCTCATACAAATCAAGTGATCAGTTTAATGATTTACAATCAGAATATGGATTTCATGTTTAAGTCTTGAATTCATTTATTTACCATCATCAAGTATAATGGTTTGCAATTACACCACAAACTGAACAACTGCACCGAGACCACTGCTCTCTCCCACACTTATTAGGGACAATCAATTTACAACTTTTGCATTATTACTCTATAAAGTTTAGTGACGTGTAATATCATAATGTCGCACGGAACTGTAACCTGATATTCTAGAACTGTTCTAAAACTTTTGAAGATCCATGTCATTAAAGATTCCAGAACTGCAGATTCTACAAGTGTAACCTAATATTCTAGAACTATAATGGCTCATAGTTACTGTTCTAGAGTGTTCCAAAATTGTAGGACTGTAACTTAACATTCTGCAATTGTAACTTTGAAAGCAACATTTTTAAAGCTTTACCCTTATATTCAAGAACTGAATTTTTTCATGTTTTAACCGTCGATTCTTAAATTGCAACCTAATATTCTAGAAGTGTAACAAATCACAGGTACAGTTTTTTAAGGCCTGTGACCTAACATTAAGGACTTACATAACTGTTGCTTAACATTCATGAACTATGACATATCATGCAATTCCGAGCACATCTTCCCCCAGCTTCAATCTGACTTGAGGACTAATCATGTAGAGAATTAGAAACACCTAACTCTAACCTCTAACAGAATCTATTTCAGTTGGCAAATGTCAAATATTTCTTTGCACATATATAAGTGTAATTGTAACAAACAACAGATTAACAGCATAAATCTCAGTCAAGAAAAAAAGAAAAAGAAAAAGAGCATCTAACTCAGGAGCTCAATCCAAAATTTGCATCACTCCTTGGTCCTTCCTTATTTTTACAATCTTTTAATCTTGAGGAGACTTTGCAGATGTTTACTCTACTTTTGGCTCAAAGGCAACAGCTTTCCATTTTTAGCACACATGTAATCTAAGTGATTAATCTAGTTCTTTTTCCTCAGATTTTTTCACTTGATGTTTGAGTTTCTTTCTGGTCTTCTGTTTGTCAAGTTTTGCCACAGTGGCTACCGCTGATAAGACTTATTCCTAAAATCTTATAAACAGTTTAAGAGCAGATCTGTGAAAGCATTAGCAGTAAGCAAAGTATTAGCAGAGCAGTGCTTTCATGAAAAGAAATTGCAGAAAGCATCTTTTTACATGCTTAAGTCTTCATACTATAACTAAATACTAAGTATCAGTGAAGTACCATGTTTTTGTAGAAAATAAACGAAACAGTGATCAATTTGTTTTTCTGGCCACCATAAACTTTTATCAGATTACTGCTTTGTAACTCTAGAGTCAATCATTTCACTAGAGAGCAATCTAAAGCTGAGCTGAGACTCCACAACTTGATGATGTTATCCGAGAGAGATGGCAGTTAGCTTCACTAACTCATTGATGTTTTAATTCATAAACACTTAAAACCCCATCAACCCTTGAAGTCGAGCCTACATACACACATGCATTCAGAAACATAAAAAAACTACTGTTTTAAGCTGGATCACACATAACAGTCTGTCTCTGACTAGCTGGCGGCCCCAACGGGCTTATAATGGCTGCCTTGTCACCCTGCTTCCCTCCTTTGCCTCAGTAACAGCTCTCTGTCAGCTCCTGCCAAGCTATACTGTTTGTTATCAACCTTTTTAGAGCCATGGTACACACACACAACTCATTTCCTATCAGGCTACAGATTCAAAATTTCCTATCTAAATGCTTAAAAGTAATATCTTTAATTGGATGACATTTCTGGGCTCGTGAGATAATTTTCTTGAACTTTAACAGTTGCTCTGTATAATTTGATTTTTTACACATTACAGTCACTGTGATAGACAACACCATCTTGTTGTCTAGGACAGGAGACCTCAGTGACACACACGCTGCTTCTTCATTCCCTCTCACCGTTTTTTAACCAAGCCACACCCTTTCTCTTAATTTCTGAAACTCTTTTGGTTCTTTTGTTTTAATTCTTGGTTTGTAAATCACATCTTTTTCCCTTTATTTATCTTTGGACAGGACAGAAGAAAAGAAATGGAGTGCTAGTGCATACGTCACCATGACAACAAGACCCTCGTCATTTTCAGCATTTCATTCATCACATTTTGGTACTCACGTGTCCTGTTACTAGAGACTAATACAACTGTGAAAAATAATTCTGATTTTCAATAAAATAGCCTAATTTCATAGAAATAAATAAGGGCTTTCAAATTTTCTATGAATTCAGGATCTATATATTTAACCTCAGTGAAATTACGCAGTGAAAGCAGCTAAAGAGTATTTTATAAATAGAACACCAGTGAATAAACAATTCCACAACCACAACAAAGTACATAACCACAAAAAGAGAGAGTTGGAGTTGCATGTAACTATGGATGAAGAGTGAATGAACCAACACAGGGGTTTGTGCTTATGTTGCCTGATTAGACCTCTTCTCAGGACTGTGTTGCCCTGTACAGACTGTGCTTGGTCGATAGCTTCCCCTCTCTCCCAATAACTTTATTGCACTTTCACATTGTTATTCCTTGATCCTTCACTGATTCATTTAATCTATTTTCAAATTAGTTGTTGATTAATCTAGAGTTTCATGCAACACCTGAACATTAGCTTTGTTTGCCAGAAAGGTCCTTGAGTTCAGAGTGTTTTGTGTGTTACAATGCGATTCTGGATACATGAAAAATAGAAAAGTGTGTGTGTGTGTGTGTGTGTGTGGTTTTTTTTGGGTTTTTTTTAGGGAGAAAAATAAACAAGCAGATATTTAGTGATAAGATGCAGTGAAGTTAGTACTAAATTGCATCTTGCAGGATTACAACACAAGCTTTATGGAGAGTTAGAGCGCCAACATGACTATTAACACACAGCGTGATAACAGCATTTAGGTGGACATAGTCTGGGTGTGAACTGCAATTAATTTTGCAACTAAATGACTGAGTGTGATCTCTCCTAACTGTTTGTCACAGTTAAAAACAGAAGCACAGCGTCTGACAGGAATATCTATGTCAATCCATGTGTAAAAATGTGCACACTGGAAACCTATGCCTGCCTTTTTTCCCTCTCCCTATCACTCCACTATTCAGCTGAATGGCCTGTTCTGGGCTGCCAGCTGGGCGCTGCGTGCACCTCACAAGGGAGAGGAAGACACAGCCAGACACAGCCAGAGAGCATTCAGGCTTGTAGCACAGTCCCTTTCGATGCGCCTCACAGGAATAATTTCAGCCAGACAGAGACTCCAGAAAGAAATGGACACCGAAAGGAAAATGACAGAAAAAGCTGAATTATCACTACCACAAGGTTACTCACGAGGCACAGTGCAGAAGGATAGAGAAAGACAATAACTGAAAGAGGGACTCTGAATGATCAGGGCATGATGTACAACTCCAGGAATTACATAGACACACAGCCATGAAGAGCCTAATTTACATTTTATTTGTACTGTGTGATCACCTAAGAGCCATCGCTGTTCGGCTCGACAGCAGAGCACAGGTTCCTAGTTGGCCAGGGATGAAACCTCTGTATGTCTTGCACTCAACACCAAAATAATTTCACATGAGAAATAAAAAGAAAATCAATCAACCACAGGCCTGCCTTTAACTTCTAAAATGGAGCACTGGCTTTAACAAGCCCCTCCACTGTGAGATGCATAATCTGTAGCTATGCACAGACATTTTTATCAGTGGATTATAAAGAAGCTTATGGGACAGAGCTGACACCAACAAACAGTTGTTGGACATTAGAATTGAAAGCAGTGTAACCTTGTAAGTGCCACTTATACAAGGTTAAAGTTCATCAGTTAATCCTACAGGAATTTTAGTTCTATTATTAAGGGGTGTAACCAATGCTTTTCTTTCATTTCTGCAATCATTTAGACAAAGAAACATTTTCATTAAGCATGTTCAAAATGGCTTAATTTAAAAACAATAAATTATTCTTTCATTATTTCATTATTCTTGAACTGATTTTTATTTTTACTCCATTGCTAGTTGATTCAAAGGACTGACTGCAGGTTCAAGAAGTAGTACTAATATTACATTTAGGGGTGTTACAAGTCTGTACACACATTTCTTGCCTCCGTTTGTTCAGGAAGCATCTAACCTGAGGACAATCAGTGAGTTCTGGTTTGTGTATAGAAATAAATAAAACTCAAATAGTAAAGTAATTCAGAAGCAACTAATTCAAGCTCTCGACCTCACGCAGGGTGATGGCTGGAGGTCTGAATAATTTGAAGGATTGATTAATATTAAATGCAGATTATCCGCTATGTGTATTGAAAGTAATTTAACGTGATGAAAGCAGTCGTTGACCTTTCTGATCCAAACAATTAACAGTGATTTTTAAGATAATCCACAGCTGCATGCACACAGACAACGAACACCTATAAAGAAAACAACTTTTAGATAGCTTTAAAAAGTTTTATCCCAGTTGGTGAAAGCAGATTGGCCATGAAGTGTGAATGCAGCATTACTGATGCTTTATGAGGTTTTACAGAAAGTTCTGCCATTGTGATGAGACTCCATCAACAATACCTCCAAACACTTATCTACATTTAGGTTTGACAAATAAACAGATAAGTGTGAAAGAACCAATTCAGCAGTTCAGGCAACAAGCTGAATCAGCAAATGATGCACTTCATTTCCAAGTTTTTGAACAGAGCACACAACCACCACACCACCACAACTACTCATGCAGCTATTGCTTAATGCCACCAAAAGCCCAATATTTCCTCCAAGCTCATTAGGGATGTTTTGAACCTTAACTGTAATTTATGTTGAGTCAACAATAAGCCAAGAAGTTTTGCAGATGTTACTGAGTGCATTAAATCATTTGAATTCTTCTGTAACTCCTCTCTTCACTATGAAATGCATTTCCATGCTTTTGACCTTACATAGTCTTGTTTCATCTCATCCACAGCCACTGAATGAAGGAACCACTAACCCACTACACCCTCTCCCTGTCATTCAGTCTCCACTAGCTCCCCAAATAACAGGTGCATCAGAGGGCGTTGTTGGGATTTCAGAACATTCGGGGCTCAGTCTAAAATCAGTTACACACCAAGCTATAATAGGCCGGATACTACGGGACACACCAAGAGAAAATATGTGACAGCTCAACAGCAAAATGTATCAATTAGGTCTGAAATATTCAGTCCTGAGAAAGAGTTTACAATATACAAATTTGGTTCACGAGCCGTATACTTGATTGACAGTTGCAAGCAAAGGTGAACGACACGATACTGAAACTGACTGAAATTTTAAATTTTTCAAATTTCTTCTATTTATTGTCAGTGCTGCTGCCTTGTCATAATTCTTGTGAGTTAATAACTGAGGTTTCACAATCACAGTAAAGCAGTCTGTTTTTTTAAAAATAACATTTGAATCAATGCAAATGGGTAAAAAAAAAAATTCATACATGATGAAAACATGATAGAAAGTATATTTCGGCACTGACATTTGTACTCCTCTAGTACAAATATAAAATGTTATAAATACAACAAATATTTGCATACAGACAAATCTGAGTCTTTTGTTTTTTGCACGTGTGCATGTCACCTCTATGAGGCTATACTGTCATACATGTGCTTCAGGAAACAGAACAGGAACAAAGAGTTGAGTCAAGTGAAGTGGCAGTTGGTATATTTGGCTCAAAGTTACCATACATGTTGTCCACTGCTGGAACCTATTCACAACCAGACAAAAGCTACTGGTTTCAACAGTCCTATTTTCAGTATTAATAATAACCTGGCAACAGCAGACTAGCTTTTGCCAAGTTATTATGTCTCATTACTTGCAGAAAGTGAGAGAAATATAAAATGTAACCTTGCACAAATGGATTACTTGTTCAACATGAATCTTTGCTGTCTGTCTGTCTGTCTGTCTCTCTCGCTCTCTCTCTCCACATATTATATATATTATATACACACACACACATATATATATATATATATATATGTATGGAAATATCCATCATCAATATCCATTATGTTGATCAAATGTGGGCACTGTTTTTTCTGGGAGAAGATAAGGTATTAATAAATTGCAATTCTTCAAGAGTATTTCTGCGTACTAGAGGCAATAGCAGAGTGGTTTAAGATAGTTCATTCACAGTAGACAACTTACAAATCTTGATTGTCAAGGCACCCTCACACAGATAGAGACAAAACAGTTGCTGCTGGTTCCTCCTTTGTCATGTGACAATAACAAAACTTCAGCTAACAAAAACAATGTGGATTATATGTTCATGTCCACAGGGCTTGACTGTGAGAAACAATTGAGGCAAGCGTGCAAATAACTATATGTCAGTTTGTATTACCTGCTACGGTTTTAAACAGATGTTCACTTGATAGACTGTGGAAGGATTTCATCTTGTCTTGCTGTTACTGTTATTTTTCACAGTGTATTGATTAATACAGTGAAGGGTAATTATCACAGTTTTCTGTGTAATAAAAGGGAAGTTTGCACATAAATACAAAAACATTTTGACATATTTGTAATAAAAAATGATGGGGCAATATAGCTCAGTATGTTTTTAGACCAGTTTAGGTAACAGGGCCACCAGTCTGTGCCGACACTGTATGTTGAAAACGAAAACAGAGCACACCCAGCTGTCACTCCGCCCTGAGTCTATGTATTAACAATGACAAACAAAACAGGCCAAGCAATACAGAGAAAATGTGTGCTAAACTAGTCACAACTACTCCGGAGTGATTACACATTGATCCACTGCTTGACAGGTAGTATAGATATAATGGTAGCACGCAGAGTAATAGGCTTTCTGGACACCACTTAATCTGGTTACAAGCAACCCTGGTACATGTTAATGCATCGTGTACAGTCTGATGGGGCCCCGATATGTTTCAAACGCCACAGCTATTTGATTAGATAAGTTATCCTTGGTTAAATAATTAGTGCACGACAATGCTGGAGAGCTCATGTAGCTAGCTCTACTGATAACTTACTGCCTCACTTAGCCCTGACCAACCTGCCCAACGTTAGCGAGGGTAGCTATTCACCAGCCATCGGTTCAACGTCCGACTGAAATGTTTAACTACACAGTGACCAATTAGTAAAACTGTTCCCCCACCATAAGGCAATTAAAGCCAACTGCTATGTCGAAAGTGTTTCCAATAATTTGGAGAATAACCCCGCTGACTGGCCCTCGCCTTGATACAGGCCATTACTGAACATAGCTGGTTAGCTAACGTATGCTAGCCATGCTACCCTGAGAGTTACAGCCAACAAAAGGGTATATTTCTTCACAACTGACGAGACAGCCGCATTTTAACTTCGAGGGTAAAAGGCATGTGCAAGTGCAGAACGGCTTACCTTTATTCCCACTGTTGTATTTATTCCAATGGAGGTTGGCACAGCATTGCACTCTCCCAGTAACATCAGCAGCCAACAGCATCCGAGCCGAGCTGTAAACACAAGCCCAACCAACCCGCTGACATCCACACTGCGCATGCGCCTGTCAGTGAGTAGGGGGTGCTTTATGGTGTGAGGGACTTGTCTTTGCGTCTTCTGGGGGGAAATCCGTGTCAGGTTTCATGACAAGATCATTTATAAAAAAAAAAAAAATTGGTTATGTGCCTTCAGAATAAAGGTTTGGCCTTAAATACATCAAAATCACTGCCTTAAGGATGTGGAATGGTTGCTCATGTTTGGCATGAATTTTAATTAATTGAATTATTCCTTTTCCATGTCCTCCGCCCTTTCTTTTTCTGTAAATGTTGCGTTATTACCTATTACACAGGGCAAACACTGCTCAGGTTATTCTAATGCAAACCTACATAAATCACTAGTTTTTGGCAGCAGTTTGGTGGAGGAGGCATCCACTTGTTTACAACAAAATTTGACCAGAAAAGGAAGGAGGTTGATTTAAATCAGCCACAAAAACACAGAAGTCAGTTGTGACAAACACACCCACTGAACTATTCTCACTGTGCTGCAGTCACGCTGGCCCTTCCTGTCCAGCCTGTCAGGGCTTGTTGGTTCAACAGGTAACACAATTTATTCAACAACCATCAACATAAGAAAAGACACTAAAGTCTCACACTTAAACACAATGTTAATGAATTTCTGGGGGAGTTTACAGTATTGACTAGAGAGATTTATCTTGTAATGTCGATTATTTCAACGACATTTGGAGATTTTTAGCACCCCCTTGTGTTTTGTTAACCCTATTGTGATTTGATTTTTAGTGCTATATTACAACATGGTACAGTGAGAGAGGCCTCGCACAGCCACCATTTCCCCAACCAGGAAATCTAAATCCCATGAGCAAACATGTTCATGAACAATTAAGGGTATGAGTGATGCACTTTTGTTTACATAACTGCTGAGATCGTCTTCGATGGAATCCATCAACTTCCAAGAGTCACGTTCTCAAAATACCCTTTCAAGGGGAAACTGAGATCCATAAAAGATGACAAGAGCCAAGCAGGCATTATTTGTTGTCGGTTTATTGTAGCATGCAATTTCAAGTGCTAAAATCTTCCTTTTCATAATTCCATGTCTCAGTGCAAACACAGAAGCAGTATGCTGCTCAGCCAAGCTGTCAGTCAGTGTAATACAGGTGAACAAGCCAGAAAATGCACAGAAGACTCAATCGGTCAGTCGAACAATACTCAAAGTTCCATCAATCATTAATAGCACATAAATCATCATCACCATAGGTAAGACCTACTCCATTTCTGCATTACCGAACAGTTAAGTAAAAGGGAAACCTTTCACAATGTGATATTTCCAAGGAAATAAATGGAATACGTAACAGTATTATTCATCATGGGGATATTTTAGATATGCTGTCTCTTAAGGATTTTATTTTCCTCATTCTGAAACATTACACAACTGCCCCAATGATTTTAACATTTAAATATAGCTGATTATCACAGGTTGTATAAATGAGCGTCTATACTATAAGTCCATCTAATGATGGTGCCAGACTGTATACAATGACGGATGTGTACCATCTCTTAATAGTTCATTTACATTTCAATCGAACAATAGATTCGCAAATAAAATGTCTAATACAGACATGAATAGTCAGAAAACATCAGTTCATCATATGTTTCACAATCAACAAACAGGCTTTTTCCCATATAATATAGAATGATGAGACACTTTCTTGTCTAATAAAAAATTTTAACAGTTCAGCAAACTCTCAAATTCAAAACAGAGAAGCAGACTTAGAATATACTAAGAAGGAAAAATACCACAACAACAACCAAATGTGGTCATAACAATAATAGTAATAACAATATAATCTCTATTAAACAATAATTAATTTTCATGAGCAAACAAGTAAAATGCTGCAAGCAAACTTCAGCACTTGACGTGGCCACACAGTGGGCATGTGCAGAACTCTTACAGCGCTGGGTGTGTTGTATCACAACTACAGAATCATCAGTACTCCTCCGCCATCACAAGAGGGACTATATCACATGCATGAGGCAGGATGCAGGAGGACGGAGGTGGTGGGGCGTGGTTTTTTTAGGGTGGGGTTGGGGGGGGGCACCCTACATGGAGTGCACCTGCTGGCAGTGATGGGGTGGAAATTAGTGCAGTGCAATTAGCCACTACAGCAGTGCTCAATAGACACTTTTGAAGGAAACAGGGAGTATCACTTTGACATAAGTTCAATACTCACAATACTGTTTTTACATACAGTAGTGCCCAGCCCTTTCCCATGAGAGCAAGAATAGCAAAGTCAATATTGATACCGAGAGGCAAAGGAAAACACTGGCAAAGTAAACACTGGCAAACAATATAATCGTCATTAACACTTTAACCCATTTTGCTTTGGGTGAAAGGATCAGTTATCAACAAGTGAAATTCAGGTAAATACTTCCACAGAATATTTAAAGTGATGAATATAGAAAAAGCCAAAGTACTAGCTGAGCAACTTAAGTCTTCCCTGAGCGATTCAGACAGACAAGGATCTAGCCTCCTCTAATGGAACAAAGTAGAACTACAAGAGAAGTTTCTCACTCCTCAACTTGACTGAGCCTTTCCCTCCTCGTATAGTGTACAGCTGAGGAATATGAAAAGCTATAGGAACATTGCAGGGATTGATTGTACTGTACTGTACTGTACACAACATGGCACTTAACGTTACATGACTTCAAAGCTGAAGTTGTAAACAGATGCAGAGCGACAGTGGGTAGCTGAAGCTAATTTCATGACTTAGAGCAGCTAAATCCCTGCACCAGCTCTTGCCTTTTACAGATCAGAAACACTACAAAACATTTTTCCTAGAACACTATCATCACACCAAGTCACGCTGAATTGTTGAGTCCAGTTCTTCATTTTCTTTACCGGCCTCTTTCAGTAGTAGGGTGGAAGATAAGACAGAAACCCCTAAAAGGTCACCAGTTATCTATATATTCAGTGTTTATTCCCTTTAATTTATAATTTAATGTACAGCCATTCAGCCATCCTCTAAAATGGGATTTATTATATATAACTTGGGGAAGGAAGCTGCTACTTGCCTCTTGTGACGTTTTTGAGACGGTGCAGTAGCTTAGGTGAGAGGAAAGCAAAGAGGGAACTTGAAAGACTGAAAGATTAGTTGAAGCTCATTTTTTCTTTCTACACAAATCTCATAAGATTTAGAGCGGGTGTAAACAAACTCAGTGGAGTCTCCATGACTTTAAATCCTCTGTATATAAGATGGGTTAATGTATCATGCTAAGGTTTTTAAGACTAAACCACACATGACAAGATGCCTCATTTCTATAAAAGGGAGAGGCAAGGCTGGTCTGTATGGAAATCACGCATACTGCACAAAATTACAGTGAATTAAACTTTGGTGGTTTACAGCCGACTGACGGCAGCACATCTGATGGTCAGCAAACACAGACAAGATGATTAGTTTCACCTTAAAACATGAGAATGAAAAAAAGAGTAACAAAGATCCTGATACAAAATACCCCGACGAACAACTTCACAGAAGTTAGCAACACATAAAATAAAACAAAGCAAACCTTTTAGAAATGTTAAAGAAAGCTACAGCATGAAAAATCACAAGAAGGCGGTGTCCCTCACTTTTGTAGGCTTCTGCTTGGAAAATCATGCATGACCTCTAAATATCGTTTACACAAAGTAAATGCAACTGCACTGGGAAGCACATAAAAAGCCATGGGCATAGAAAAATGCAAGTTCCAGTATTTGGAGATCACGTTCACATGTAAGGTCACACCTCTGCAAAGAGACAGGAGTAAATCAGTGACAGTGGGCAATTGTCATTGTAGAGCCCAAGTTTTATACAACACCAAGGAGAGAAAGGCCACTGTATTGCATGTTTGTGTCTGCTGCATGTGAATGAGTTTGTGCACACGTGTATTTTATTTGTGTGTGTGTTTGTTGTGTGTGTGTGTGTGTGTGTGAGAGAGAGAGTGTGAGACTGTCCTTACTTACAGTCTGCAGGATTTAATGCCAGTACCACTACAGGCACACAAAGATGAAATAACGGTTTTTGAGGCTGACTGTGAATAAAGGTGGATTGTAGCAAAGTCTTCTAAATTAGCTCCATCTACAGCTCAAAATACAATTTCCGCACAGAAAGAATTGCTTTGTATTCTCTAGTTATGCAGAATGAGTCAACTGAGAAAATATGTTAGTATAGTTAGCATAGTAGTTTACTTTGTTCAACCCTCGTGACTTTTCACTGATCAATGGTCATTATCAAATTCAGTTTATGACTGAATGTCATTGTGCTCTGTGATCTTGTGACAGTTGAAGGAATTTGAAGGTCAACATTTAGATCATATGACTCATAAAAGACAGAGGCTTGTTTCACTATCAGTCAAGTGAGGACCCCTGTTTTCTGCAGTTTTCTTTATTTTATTGTTGAGCTGGAGTGCCCTACCAATTTTTGCTCAGTATTATTACATCTATCTCTTTGATGTTTGAGGAAATACTTATGAAAATGTGTTGTGCAGCAACACAACAAAGGCTAGAAACTAAACCAGTGGCCTAAACAAATGCCATAACATGTGCAGATATAGAAAGAGGTGAAAAATAGTTGCCAGATATCTATAAGGTGGCAGAGAGTTTAAAAAGGGAATACATAAATAAGGGGATAAATTTGTTCAGTTTGGTCTGGTCATAAACCAGTGCCTTTTCAAAGAAATCCTGAAAATTGAAAAAGTGGCATTTGTCAGCCATGATGGACGGCAACAAACTGGATTATGTATACACCTCAGAGAGAGCAACCTACAGCCTTTCTTTAGCATCTACAGATCCTTGTTAGGCATTAACAGTGATATCACAAAATTCTCTGTGGAGCTATATATTGGTGAAAATTACTACATAGGAGGCAGGACAGTGTGTTTTCTCTTGCTCCTTACTGTGTTTACGCAGCACAGACTGGTGACCCATATCTGTCACATTTTATTTAGGCATATGATTTACAGATATGAAGGCTGGAATTAAATGGTATTCCCTTTGACCAGGGTCTGGTTGTGGGCTAGCAGCTCAGCGATAGCATGATACAAGTCACTGTCTGACTTCTCGTCCCTTAGCTTCCATTGAGCAACATCTCTGTCTGCGTTTCAGCCCGGGAGGAAGCGTCCCCCATTCGAGGCGGTCCAGTCCGCAGCACCAGCTTGCCTACGCCCAGACCTCCTGAGACCAACCCTCCAGGAGACAGAGACTTCCTAGAAAATGGGAAGAGAGGAGGAAAGGAAGATAAAGATAAATGAAGTCAAAAACAAATCCAATTGTGCACCATCCTATTTAACAGTGCTTACTATACAGTAATTCACCTGAAGGCCATCTTTTTCAGCAGGTGAGCATCCATCTTTTCTGTCGAAGGACCCTCTGTTTGGTGGTGCTCCTCTACAGGGGATGAGAGAAGGGGAGACGAGCAGGGAGGTGGGAGGAGGTGGGAAGCATCCTGAGACTGTGGGGTAGCCAAGTCTAAAGACTCCTAGGAGGAAAAGAGGATTAAAAAAGAAAGATGAGAAGAAGGTTTGGTTGCACTTTGATGTATTACATTTACATTTCAGTACATAGATCATCACTTAAACCTGAGACTTGATCTCCTGGTGGTCTGAATCCTCCATGTCCAGAGCGCACAGTTCCAGCTCAATGTCTCGGTCTGGGTCTGGTTCTTTCTCAGCCCGCTCCTGGCTATAGGCGGTCTGATGGGTTTGAAGATCAGAAACAATTTTCTCTCCGCTGCTTACTGAAGTTCGACGACCACGCAGCTCTGATGCACACAGGTGCTCACTACAAACACATACAGACACAAACAAACACAGAGACGTGTCAGTATCCTTTATATCCACAGAAAGGCAACAGGCTAAAATTAAATAAAATAGTTATGATGCCTTACATTATGGATTAATGATCTGGTAGTCAGACAAAATGTGGCATTACAAATGTGATAACAGAAATAGTGATTAAAACAGTATGTCAGTATATTGGAAAATATGCTAAAAGTTCATTAGAAACATCAGTGCAGAGGGCTTTCCTGACTCCTTCTCCTGCCAGCCCAGTAGGTTTTTACCAACCCGCTAGCAGCTCTATTTTTAGTCTGACCACAGAGAGGAAATGACTGCTACACAATGAGAGAGGCAAAGGATGAGAGAGCAAGAACCAGAGCAGTAACAAATGAACGCCTTTATACACCTCACAATATTCAGCACTCCGTGGGACATTTCACTCATTTCAATATTCAATACTCAGTTATTTTCCATGAGGAGTTTGTGTGCTTCCCCACAGTTCAACAACATAAAAGACATATAGAGAAATAAACTGCGATAAAGAGATAAACAACAACAAATGTGTTGTACCTCTCTAGGAAACTGGAGTGGCTGGAGGAGTCTGAACCTCTGGAGCTCCACCTGTAGTCACTGTGGTCCAAGTGGGAGTTGTAATCTGAGATAGAAAGACAAACAAACAAAACAAAAAAAAACAGATGCATGACATTAACAGTATGAAATATACAACTTTTAAACAAACAACTGGAAAGCTTTACAAAATAAATAATGAAATCAGACAAAATAAAGTAAGTACACTTTCTTTCTTCCTGTGCCAGCATTGTTTAATTGTCCTTACCTTTAAAGTTGATGGGTGTGGTGCTGGCGCTGCTCTGGCAGGCTGTGGCTTGGACAGGGTCAGTGGTGTGGTAGCCCGTTCGTGACGCCCTGGATATGGCACCCCACTTGGAGATAATGGGCCCCTCACTGAAAGGAATGATTGGGTCCTCGTCTTTCAAGCGGCGGTAGTGATCCAGTGAATGCAGCCACCTCTTCCCAACACTGCTGCTGTTAACACCACCACTTCCGCCTCCATTACTGTCCAATTCCTGCATGAGAAAAGCATGGACTCTGTTAGAAAGGCAGCGCACACACCCAAACACCGAAAGTGATACTGAGGTGAAAAAAATAATTTGCCGTTAGATGTGAGTCTGAGCATCTGCGTCTCCCTGTAGGTGTGGGAAGAGTCTCACCGAGTGGTCTGAGCAGGAGTGAGCTGAAGTGTGGGTGAGTGTTTCGGGCTCAAAGGGGCTTAGGCAGGGGCCGATGGTACCACAAGACCACGGGGAGTAGTGCGCTAAACTTTCCTCTCCTCTGAACCTACACCCCACGCACTGACCTCCGCTACTCTCCACATGCTGAAAGAGAGAGAGAGAGAAAGATGATGGTCAAACATATTACTCTGCTTCCTCTCTGTGACAAGGATTAGTTCATGTTGCTAAATCTAGATTGATCTGCCCAGAGGTCACAGGGATTATGGGATATTTTTCTTGACTTTTGGGAGCTTCTGAGGAGCTACAGCTACAACTTTTGCCACCATGGACTTCCAGCAGCACATTTGTTTTAAAGAGACAGATAGAGAGATGTAGCAGTGTTGTGGAAAAGCAGATGTTTGCAAATTTCTATTTTTATTGCGGCCATGTAATACTCATGCATGTTGTGATAGTTGGGGTGGCCCATTGGCTCAGTGTTTAGTACTTTGGGTTGGAAGGTCCTGGTTTGAATACATCTAATTGGAGTCTCTTACAGCAGGATAGGCTCTCGCCCCAATACAACCATGCTGAAAATAAGCAGGTAAAGACAATAAATACATGAATGGACAATATCACAAGGGGTGTGAGTTCAAGGAAAGTTCATACACCTCATGTAGTGGCCCTGGTAGCTCACTAATTTGGATTTATGCTGCCAGTGCTGACATGCTGCCACTTTGCTGCCATCCCTGTGGCAAGACCAGACATCATTAAATAGAAATTTCCAGTCTTTTTACACATTGGTCTTGTTAGACTATGCCTGACAGAGGAATCAAAATTAAATTGAGTCCAGTAAACAAACACTTAAATAGTCCTTGTGGTTTCTTTAATAAGAGCTTCATTTTAAAGTAGATACTGTCAGAAAAACATCTGACGTGCTGTTAAACAAAGCTTTACCCAGCTGAAAGCCTGAGTCACTGCTTGTTAGTCTCTCCTCTCACTTTCTCTGATCCTCTCTCTGTCTCTCTCTCTCTCACACACACCCACACACACACACACACACACACACACACACACACACACACACACCACAACTATGCATTGCTATGATATCTTCCTCCGCTGTTGCTAAGCAACTATCTCCCACTTAAATAGAATTGGACACAGTGGAAACACAAGCTTTTGGGATAGGAATTAAATCCAACATATTTTAAAAATGGTAAAACACAAACAATTCATTACTCACGGTTTCATTTGGCTGCAGTGACAGTATTAATAAACTGGTCATGAGAGCCTGTAAAATGTCTTAGTGAGTAGTGCCTGTACATATGTTGTATCTTCTATTGACTTTCTACCTCAGTTCCAAAATCGATAGTGAAGATGGGGGAGGACTGTGAGGGTCTGTTGGTGTTGTGATGGTGGTGATGATGAGCCCACTGTTCCTGCTTCCTTCTGAACAGATCCTCGTAGCCCAGAGGAACACGGCCATAATCCTACCGAGGGAGCAGAAGAGAGCAAAAATGAGGAAGAGTTGTGACATTATCATGACATTAATATCATCATATTTATTAAAATATCTATTAAAACATGCTAATCAACAATTTAACAATGATCCCATAAGGTATCTAACTCATCAGACAGGGACCATAAACTAATAATCACCCTCCAAAGTTGAAACATT
The DNA here is from genome assembly GCA_038496675.1 of Rachycentron canadum. Classification (NCBI taxonomy): domain Eukaryota; kingdom Metazoa; phylum Chordata; class Actinopteri; order Carangiformes; family Rachycentridae; genus Rachycentron; species Rachycentron canadum. Next base: position 10,324,933 of record CM076666.1, read on the forward strand.
AAAAAAAGCTGTAAAACAGATGCAATACAACAAACCTCACACTTTAAGATAAGCTAAACCCATATGGACTGTGCACCAGAGAAACAGGATTCCTTAAATTAATAGTCAACTTGTTATTTTGCCTCACTGTACTGTATACTGTACATGCAAGTGGTGGAATATTATACTGCATCCATTGCAATATCTGTCAGGTAATGTTTGTTGGTTCCTTGGCCTCCTCTTGGGTACTGGCTTTAGTCTCAAGTTCAAGTCTCAATGCAAATCTCTATAAATTTTTTCTTTGATGTACATTTTTTATTTTAATTGTGTTGTATTTTTACACTATTATATTATATCATACTAACTCCCTTTTGGTGTCTATTATTGGACATAATTAAAATGTGTTGACTGTGTCTTTAGTATTGCAGTACCCTGGTAATGCTATATGATGATGTGAGAAGCAGAGAAGTGAGTGGGGGAGGCAGAGACATATTTGGATGAGAAGTGGGAGGACTACAGAGGAGGCTGAAGCTACATACTGGAGCTCTGTGGCTGGCAGAGAAGGTAGAGGTGAGATGATATGTGGGTGTAAAAAGAGAAACCGAAGGAAAGGAAATGCTGCAGAAAGTAATGCAGCGATAAACCCGTTCAGTGCAAGACAGACATCACAAACATCAATTCATACAGATGGCTTCACTGTGGATGTTACTGGATATTACCCAAGAGGTCTTTCATGACAGAAAAGAAAATATTTATTATATCACCCTCAGCAGAGAGCATTGTTTTTTAATTATTGCATGGCTCATAGTGGATTATCTCTTTTATAATATGTCCACTTATCAATAATTAAAACATATTGTTTTAGCCTTACACACAAATAGATACTGGCTTGGCACTGCTACTGTCAATGGTGGAATAAACATTTAAAACAAGTGGGAGAGGCTGCAGCCTTGGAAAAGCCAGCTAGACCAGTTTTTTTTTTTAGATGTGTATTAAACTAAATCTGTAATGCAGAAGGTATATCGTGCGTTGTTATCTGAAAATAAATTCCTTAAGGCAGTCAGAAGTGAGCATTGGCCGAGCTGTAAGACATGCATTATTTCACTAACCCTGTGTAGCCCTGCACGGTGTTCAGCTCCAGAGCAGTAGTTGCTATCTAGAGAGTTGAATCTCTCCCTGAGTGGAGGCTGGTAGACAGAGGAATGCAGCACCTCTGGAGGCAGTGAGTTACTCCGGGCATCCTCTCTGTGGTACAGCTGTAGTAGCAGTTGTGATGTGTTGTTGTTAATAGAGTTGCAGAATTATTACATCATATGGTAAGATGACAAGTAATAGAGGGCTCACCTGAGGCCTCCATACTCTCCTGCTGTCATACAGGGGAGCATAAACCCCATGAGCGGCAGCCAGAGGCCCATACTGAGGCTGGCCCGGGTGGGGATGGAAGGCAGGACCCATTCGATCTCTAGGTGGGTGTGGTGGGTAACCTGATGAAGAGGAGGAAGGGGGATGTGGCGTCTGAGGGTCACTGGGGTAAGAAGTTGGTGGAGGGCCAATGGAGGGTGGCAGCGAGGATTCTGGGACGTTGGACGATCGGAGGAAGCGAGCCATGCAATGTTTGTGAGGAGGATGAAGAGCGGATGGGTAGTAAGAACCTGCTGGAGAGGAGAAACGAGAGGAAGACAGAATAAGAAAAGAAGAGGAGAGCAAATTAATTTACATTTTATCCAAAGTCAGTAATAATAAATTAATAATAAAAATGTATCAATTAATTAGTTCAAATATTTATTTAAAAACTTGACTCACAGGTTGGTTGATAATGGGCTGTGTCATAAGCAGAGTGAGGCTCCTGATAGTACAGCTCTGACGTCTGTGAAGGATGTGGTGCACGCAGCATGAACCCACCATGTTTGGGTATAGGAGCACCACCATCACCCCGTCCAACTGTGTTCAAGGGAGATGACGCTGAGGAGTGGCTGACTGGAGTCCTGGGAGGAGAGATAGGCTTCCTGATCGACAGAATCACAAGAGAAAGAGAAAGAACAGAGCTATATAAGGTCAAACTTTCCCAACAGAACTTAAATGTATGTGAGGGAATATTTCTCTCCTAAATCATATGCAAATATCTCATGTGCGCAAAATCCATCCATCCAGGACTTGCAAATGTTGATTTTACGATGGACAACAAAGACAGTTGTAGCGTTAAAATTCTGATTTTAACTGCACAACAGCTGCTAGCAAAGAAAAGCTGCTTCAACAACATGCATAGAATTTCACTTTCAGACTGACTCAATCAGGCAGCGATCTGTTTTTGCCCATTTAGATGACAACCCTTAAGTTTTCAAACTAACAGGAGTCTAACAGTGTTTCTCAATGTCATATGTACGTACATACATATACATATATATATATACATACATATACATATACATATATATATGATTCCTTTTGTTTGTGTGTGTGTGTGTGTGTATATATATATAAATATACACACACACATATATATATATATATATATATATATAGAGAGAGAGAGAGAGAGAGAGAGAGAGAGCGAGAGAGTGAGAGAGTGAGAGAGAGACTTTATTTTTATATTGTGTACTTGCTTATTCCAATTATTTATTCAGATAAATATGACTCCAAATAAATAGGGCTGTTAAACTGTATGTAACATAAGGCTGGTTCCAAATGCCAGCAGAAAAGATGTGGATCAATAATCTTACTGTTCCGTTGACCCTGATGTGGCTCTGTTGGTGCCAGACAGCCCATTGGATGCATTAGCCCCACTGGATCCATTTGGCATCGCTCTTTTCATTTCCTCAATCATGTCAGCTCCTCTGGAGATAAGCTGGGGGTGAGTCAGGCCAGGAATTCCCTCTGTCAGGGATGCTGTATTCTCCCCTGTGCCTTTGAGCCCCTGCCCCACCCCTGCAGGCACATCTGTGTGGATGCTGCCCTCCATGGTGAAGGTTTTACCCATGACCCCCGGTGCTAATGGAAATGCACGGCCTACACTGCTGCTCTTCTTGTTCCTCAGCCTAAATCTGTAGAGAGAATGAAGGATAATGAGTAAATTCAATGTGTGTGTGTGCCTGCGTCCATATGGGCTTATAAGCCTTATTGTGATTGTACTATCACAGAGGACCTCTTGCAAATAGTCTAACATTAGATTTGTAACATTATAACATAATTTTTTATCTAATTGAAAATGCAAATATGGACGATCAGAGTGCTTGTTTTATCTTGTCTAATCTTTGAATTTATGTGAGGGCTCACTCACTTCTCCAGCTCATCCTGTGTGTGTGCAAAGGTACAGTTGGTACCTCGAGGACAGCCACCCTGCTGACGAAGGTCTCGGCACATGCTGGTCTTATACTTGCTGTTAGCCTGAGGCTGAAAAACACAGATACAATGGATACTAAATGTAAAATAAAACTGATGCATCATACCCTTTGTTCTTCCAAAGTACACAAACATTTTATTTCCTTTATTTATATGAATAATATTCTAATATTATTGAAACAGCAAGATAAATGAACATAGAAGTCACATAAACAGTTTGATATTGGAAGTAGCGATCATAAAATCTGGGTAACATAATATGTTGTTGTATATGTAAAGTTCATGTTATGATGTTAATATTGACTCATCACATTGTTTATGCAACTAATAAACTATATCAAATGTGATTCCATTGTGTTTTTGCAGATTAAGTAGCTTCAAAGCTTAACATTTATGGATGGGAAACAAAGACACAGTGCCTGCAAAAAGAAATCATGTCAAGAGTCCAAAGCTGCCTTGCCACTGTTTGCCTTCAAAGTAAATCTGCAAAGTGACCCTGAACATCTTATCTTCCATGCTGATGGCCTTCCATTACATCTAGGATATCTCATGTGTCCTGCAGCCCATCTTATTTCTAGCATTGTTTTAGTGTATTAAATAATGTACATTAACTATAACAATCTCATCCTACCACATCAGTATACCTGAGGAGTGTCGTGGCTCTTCTTGCTGAAGTTCTGTATGAATTCCACCAGTCCATGAACCACCAACTTCACAGCCAGCATCACACTTTCTAGCTCCTCCCATGATGGCACTGGGGCATCTGCACACAGGTCAACAATGCTGTCTGTTTAGTAGAGTATCTTATCAAGAAAACAAAGTCACAAACCATGAAAAAATTTGGCAAATATCTCTCCAAGAATACTGAAAGAACTACAGAGGTCATTGAAAGTTTTCATTTTTCAATATGACCAATATACAATAAGCTCTATTCTAAGGGCAGCTGAATGTCTGAACAAATTGTTGTGACAAGCCGTCCAATAGTTGTGGATCCACTGATATTGCCTTTCCAGAGTCACTCCACTAGCATCATCACTAAAAATGTAAAGTAGCATCTCTCCTGTATTGGTATTGCAGGGTTTCCAAACAATTCCAGATGAGCAGCACTGCAGAGGTGTAGTGTGCAATAGAGGCAACATCTGTGACTCACAAATGAATTATATGTGTTAATATACATAACACAACAATTTATGAGGCAGAATGATGTACTATCTTGATGCTTCGTCATGATGCCTGAGGTATAACAATATAACATCCCAGTTTAGCAGGGAACCACAATACGAATACACTTCTGAGTGTCAAACACATCAAACACCCTGCTTAGTCACTGTGCTTTGCTTCATAAATGTTTAACACACAAGATGAATCAGTACTTTTAATCTTCTGTTTTGAGCTTGCTAATTGCATTTTGGTATGTGAGAGCCACAGCTTACCTATTTACATTAATTTTTGTGGACTTGGACAAAGCCTTTATTCTGAGGAATTGTTAATTATTCAGACTTATTAGTATTCATTCAGATGAATGCTGCTACACAAGGTACCTGGATTGTGATCTATGTTGGCAAGTAGCTCTAGATGCGGTCTAAGGCTTGTGAGGTTGGCCGGGTCTCCTGTCCTCTGCAGAACAATTGTCAGCTCCTGAACGCTCTTTGCAAACGACTCTGGAGACTGCAACTGGAGCAGAAGATAAAGGAAGAGAGTCAGTCTTTCAACAACAACAACTACAATAATAATAACAATAAAAATAATAATAATACATTTATTTATCCTATGCCTCTTGTTTCGTACTACACTTTTCATATTTCACCGTTTCAAAGGTGAGTATATAGGTAATCACTGCTGACAGTACCTTGTCAATGATGGACTGCATATGTGACTTATGCACCAGATCTCCATAGAGCAGAGAAGACCACTGCTCAGGTGAGATTCGTAGGCCCGCTTCCATGGCGATGTGGACAATCTGGGCATCGTGTTCTCTCCTGAGAGCCTCGTATGTACGAAACTCTTCCTTCAGCTGCATCAGCGAGGAGTCCTCATCGCGCTTAGTCACCTGAGAGGGAGGGGAGGACAGATGATGGAGAAAGAAGGTGAAGTGAGAGGCAGGAGTGTGAGAAAAGAATGTATATATTAGACGGTTATTATATTTTGTGAGACTGTCTCTGATACAGAGAAAATGGAAGAATAATTGCACCAAAAGTAAACTTCACTCACTCTTGTATATTTTATCATACAAAGGTATGGCACTTAAAAGGAATGAGTAAATCTACAAAATGCTTAAAGGCAAAACCTACTATTTAATTTATGTTTGTCTAGGCAGGTAATGGGTAGCTAATGTCAGGTTGACTTATTTCATATTAATAAATAGTATTTAAGTTTGGGAGGTCCCAACTACTACAAGCCATACTTATGATTTTCAAATTAACTGTATCAGAATTTAGCTACCAGTTGATGTATCTGCATGTAGTGTCTTCAGACTAATAAACTCAAATTCAGATCAGACAAAGGGATTCTTCCCTTCTCAGAATCTGCCCTATGAGTAATCATCATAAGACACCAAAACAATCACTACTATCAGAGGCAGATTTATCAAGCTCAAACGTCAAAATTACAATCAAACAGAGTCCAATTTCATTATTATTAAAGCTCTTGCAGCTCTCCCCACTTAAGAAAAATTCTCTGTTCCTGCACTTTCATCTATCTTTCTTTGCATCTCTGCTGTCTGTTACAGTCCTGCAAGGCGGGGCAGCAAGGGCAAATATAGACTGCTGTTACATCACGAGCAGATAGCTGGCATTTCTGCCCTGCCAGCGATGTCTGTCATCAGATAACAGGCACAGAAATACACCCACACATACGAAATATATCAGCAGAAGAACATATCCTCATTACAGGTATGACTTTTATAGAATATAAAAGTATCAGTATTTAAGGGGTGGTGATACATAACTTAAATGTCATATTTAAGGTCATATTAATTTGGAGAACAATCTACAGTTGAAAGGGGGGTTTAAGAAGGTCATTCAGTCACTGTTTAGTTTGAAGAAAATTGTGATTTTTGTTTATTCGATTTTGGTTGTGTAATTCATAGAAAAGAATAATAATTTTTGAAAACACATCTACAACAAGTATCAATTTGAAGTACTACCTCTGGGGTAAAGATATATGTGGTGGTAAATGAGGATCTATTTATATACCCTTCATTTAATCAGGTCATTTATTAAGGCTTGGGTTCATGGGACACCAGCAAACTGGGGTTCTTTTGTTCAGTTTGACACAGACAATATTCAAAAGAGATGTTTCTTATTTTGAGAAACAAAGCTGTTAATGGTGCAGCTTTCTCACATGTGCACATATTTGTGGGTTTATGGTTTATTGCTTAACCATGTGCATATGCTCATTCATTTTCCCTGTATAGTACCTTAAAGCAGGAAGCCCTGTAAAGCAGCTGCACCACGTGGCCTATGCTGGTTTTGGAAGCCTGGGGGAACCGAGCCTCGAGCTTCTGCACTACAAACAAAACCAAAACCTTCCTGGACAGAGCTGAGCCATCCTCCAGAGCCAGTAAAACCAGCTTCAGTGCATCTTCTTGCATAGCTGATGAAGAAGAGTTAGAGGGGGGTGTAGGGACAGAGTGAATGACAGCAAGATGTAGGGATGGTGGGAGGAAGCAAGATAGAGATTAAGAGTATAAGAATAAGGCGTGAGGAGAGAAACAGGGAAAAATAGTCAGTGCAAACACATTCAGTCACAGGTGAGAATGCATATGTATTCCAATACTGCAAACGAGGTGGTGTCCTCAGACTAAAATGAACTCATTCTGTTATCATGATGAGAAACAGTTTCCCAGTCAGAATCTGCCCTATGAGTAATCATCACAGGACACCAGGCTCCAGCACCAATCAAACAGCCAATTTGATGAGGCAATCTAGGATGGCAATTTTTGGCACCTGTCCAGGCAACTGAAAGGTAACCAATTAATTTAACTAACAATTTTAACAATTCAGTACCCTATCCCTTTGTATAATGACATGATAATGATGATAATATCTTATGAAAAGATATAAAATTGAGATTAACCATGCTGATCTAAAGGGTGAATTATTTATTAAAAATTATACTTGCAAACAAAATAACATTTTACAGGTCACAAAAGTTGTTTAAAGTGAGCTCTTTTTAATCATGCTACCTTCATGACTTTTAAACCCAAATCATAGTCTTACAAGACGAAAAGCTTCCTTATGCACGTTTCACTCACAGGTATTAAACAATGACAATGACACCTAAAATGAATTTGCCTCACATTTATATGTTCTCACACACTCACCAGGTCCGAGGAACTGGCATCCCCGTGCCCTGACCGCTGCCCAGAGGTTGGCAGAGAGCTGCTGGGGGTTCTGGTGCTGCAGGATGAGCTCTGTTACGGTTCGTTCCCCCAGCGACCGGCCCGCCCTTACTGCCCGCACACGACCCTCCTCCTCCACTAGCTGGCAGTTCACCAAGGTCACCAGCTTCCTCTGCATGGGCCGACTGAGCACACTCGGACTCAGGGTTGCCACACCTGCAGTAGGTGAGACCTCTGAGGTAAAACAGTGTACATGTGGAGCTTCATGAGGATGAAACTATTTACTTTAGTTATTGGTCATATTCAATTTGATTAAACTTCTCTGATAAAAAAGTAATGAAGCAAAGAAACTTTATCCCAAAAAGAACAGTGACAAGCCGACATCCATTATAACCAGCTATGTAGGTGGATTTAAAGGCCTCTTCTTGGAAGGGCTGATTCTTCAAGCTTCATCTTACATCTAACCTCCCACTAAATTCTCCTTTTTTGTTCCTTGTGCATGTGAATAGTCCAAACGATATTATTAGCCAAGAATGATGAAAGCTACCATTGCACCGTCACCAAGAATTGGCTGTAAAAAGAACTGGAACTACCGGTCAGTTTCAGTAAAGTTAATCTTTCTTATCTAGTTATGCAGAGAGCTGAATTTTCCTTTAGTCCCACAAAACTTCAAAAGCTTTCAGGCATCATGAGAAGTGTGAGAAGCATGAATGCCAAATTACACAGGCCGATCAACTGCAGCCCCCCCACTTCGAATACAAAGAGCTTAATTCGCTTTCGTATATGTCCACAAATCTCTTACAAGCGCAAATACACAAATACGCACATTACCTTTTGCTCCACTGATGGGTTTTAAGTAGAGAGCCAGCTCTTCTACACACACCCTGCAGACCTCATAGTGCTCTACCTCTGCTGTACTATTCAGGCTCACCGGCTGCACATCTGGAATCTAAGAGGCACACAACACAGCAAACATGTACACATGATGTGACACAGAAAGAGGACATAAGTTTGAGTGTGTCTCATTAGTCTATTTGGCCCTCATAAAACTACTCCACCTTTCTTCCTCACTCACCTGAGCTCCAACCAGCTGCAGCAGGGCACAGTTGACCGGCAGCATGTCGATATCTGTGCTGATTGGTGTCTGATCAAAGGGGCAGGCTTTGCGGTGCAGTTTGTGTAGGCAGGTCTTACACACCGTGTGGGAGCAGCCCAAGCTAATGGGCTGGTGGCCACTGCTGTCAAACTCATTGTAGCAGATGGGACAGGACAGGAACTCTGTCCACTGGGCTGCCTGCACTGGCATCCTGCCACCACACCACTGAAGGAGGCGTCGCCAAGCTCAGGGGGAATACATGTCGATGAGCACCGACAACAGCACCTACTTGCTGATGGTGACTGTAAGAAACAAGACAAAACGATGTATTATTGAATTATCAATAGTTGTCTTCCTGTGAAACACCCACATCTGGATGCTGGTATTAAACCAAATGAGTGAAAATATAGAAAAACACAGTTGCAAAAATATAAATATGGGAAATTATGATACTGTACATTGATAAACACCAGGTCCTTACATCGGCTTAAAATAGAGTGCTTACTTAGGTTAGAAATAACTGACTGACCAGCATTATTGCAGATAAGCCACCGTATGGCACAACTGAACATAATAAGAACATAATCCTAACTCAACATAATCCTATTGCGCATTCAATTACACAATATAACCTCTAAAATTGCTAATACACCATAAATAAAAAGCAATACACAGAGTAAAAATTATCAACTTTTTCCCAGTTTTTTCACAGTGCAGCCAAGTGAACTGAAGTGTTACAGTCCTCAAAGTATTTAGTTTTGTTTAACTAAAGCTGTCAAATATTCCCTCTGAAATGTAGTAGAGTGGAAGTACAAAGTAGCATTAGATGGAGATTCTCAAGTAAAGTATAAGTACCTCAGAATTGTGCTTAAGTACAGTAATTAGCCTGGCGTGCATATTTTTTAAAAATGATGTTCAATGTGAATTCCTGAGTGAATAGACTTAAAAGATTATCAGGTGAAATATCATAACAATTATTAATTATAACAGAAAAACTAACTGCACCACCACAGCCACACAGAATACTATAAAATGAAGTAATAAACCTTATATTGATGTCAAATCATATGTACAACAGCTAATTCCCATTGCCTCATTGGTCATGACATTTTATATTGGTAATGAAACGACGAGCCAACATTGGGAATCAGCAGGTTAACATTAGTTAGCTAAACTGTAATGGCAGCAACTGAGGTTAGAATCTAATTAAAACTGTTGCTCACCAACTTAACACAATAGTATTCAGAAACAGGGACAATAAAAATAAAGTGTATGAACCAAGCTAGCTAGTTAGCAACGTACATTTACCTACAGTGTCTGTGTAACTCACAGAGCAGAGACTTGAGGCGTCGACTCAAGAGTCCTCTTAATACTCATAATGTATTAACTGGTATTACATTAAGGCCTTGTGAACATAATTTGTACTGTATTAAGTCCAAGCCAAACTAAATTCATAACAAATAAATTACTCTAAATCAACTGTTTGAGAGCAGCTGTTTTCTAAATCAACAGTGTGAAATATGTTGCCAGAGCAAAAAGGGTAAAAGACCATGTAAGAACAGGGGTGGAGACAAATCATGTCTTATACCAGCAAATGTGCCTTATCTCAAATAACAGGACATTAGAATACGGTATTTTGTTACCTCCTGTATGCTATTTGTTGTGTTACCCCATTAACCAAAAGCAAAATCTCGCATAAACACATTCTTTTGACTCAATTGTGCAAAGCGTTTTGGACACAGCCTGTAAACAGCCAGCACCTGTTGCTTTTAGAGGCTGCTGCATCTGTTCAAACTGCTCACCAGTCACAGCTGGAACCCTCAGAGAACAGGTGCCATAAAAAAAAAACTTGAAAATGATCTATTAAAAGGGGTTAGAGACACAGTAAAATAATACGCAGAGAGAGATAAGTAAAAAGACAGAATAACTGATATGAGAGGACAAAGCACCAGGTTTTGAAAATATGCTGCAACCACTGAGAGCCTGTGCAGCTATGTGTGCACAGAACCGGACTATCGACGAAAAGATGCATATTTATTTGTCTCTAACCACTACAGCGTATGTCTGTGTACCATAACAAAACCACACACCCCTGGAACAATACCAACCCAAAATAAACATTTGCCAAGTTTTGCAGGAATTGTCTGAAGGTGAAAAACAAACTTTTATTAAAAAGTTAACTTACAATAGACTCTTTACATTATGAACGCGCTGGCTGAGAAAATCCAACGCAGACGAATAGGAACTGTGCGCATTGCGCACAAGCTGTACGTCTCATTAAACTACAAATCTGACCAGGGTTTCATCACAGAATTCATCTTAATGTCTACCGTATCATATGAATAAATATATATAGAGAGAGAGCCCATCTAGGGCGACCTGCCAGTTATCAGAGCAGTTTTACGCACCTTCCAAACTGCCCGCTGCACGCGGTGCCTCCTTGGCCGCGTGGACAGCCTCGCTCTGTGCCCGTGGGTCATATTTCCTTCCGCGAGGAGCCCAAATATAACACCAATTACCGCAATTGTAGCCCACAAAGTGCTGAACCACCGTGTGAGCAAGAGTCAGGGGAGGGCAGGGGGGAGAATTATGAGACGAAGATGGTGGGGATTTTTATCTTGGCGCGTGATCCTGGATAAAACTCTCCCTTTTCTCTGTGAGCGTGCAGATGAGAGTGGTGCAAACTCTAGGGGCAACTGTTCACCGTGATTCACTGGCTGTAGTCACGTTGACGGCCACCTGTTCCCGGTCTGAGCAACTGCTACATCCTGTTTAACAGAGTCCCTGGCAGAAAACAAGAAGCCTGGCCTGATCTCACTCTTTACCACTGTCTGCTTGTCTCTGTGCAGAAATGGTTTCTGCAGGCACAGAAGCCACACAAGTCTCCACCTGCCACACTAAAGTTAGATTAATAACAGTATTATTAATACCTCACAGGATAATGTACACAAAACCATTAATTGCATGAATTCAAATTCCCTTAGTTGTCCCACAATGAGGAAATTACAAATAGATTGCATTTACAAATGAATCGTTACTTATGTATGAAAGCATGCAACATGCAGGAACACAAAAGAGAAGCCCCCACAGCAGTCATGATTATGCCCAGTCTTGTGACAGGGAGACGTGGGTGTGTTATTACAGCAGATCTCAACTTCCTCATCAGGCTTCTCTCCTGCACGATTATTTTAAAATGAGGAAACTGACCTATGAGCTCTGTTTTCATTCTCTCAGACTTGTTTGTGCCTGCAGTTTAGTACCTGGACTGCATCACTTGGTGAAGTGAAGGTAGACTTTAGGACATGCTGTTTAAACAGACAGCGACATCAAGACAGACACATCACATTACACATCCACTTTTACAAGCAAAATATCCCTAAAATTGTTGAAAGCAGGCTTTGTAGACCTAATCAGTGATTTGCTGTGCTGGCCTGTTGAGCCACCCACTCTACTGAGGGGAGGATGAGAAGTACATTGTGTCTTTACAGCCAACAGTTGGCGAGCTATCATCTGGCTCAGGACAGTGAGTCCTCAGTTGGCCCCCGTCTGTGCGGGGGAGGGCATCTGGAGTTTCCTTTGGCATGTCTCAGACAGAAACAGAAAGAAAGAGATTGCTTTGAGCTTGTTTTTTCAGAACTTTAAGGTATGAAAACTGTTTAACATGTCACCCCAGGCTAATTTTTCAAATGTCCTCATCTTTTGGACTTAGGTTTAGGTTTGTGATTGGGTTAAAATTAACTCAACTTAAGGGTAAAGGTTGATGTTCTCACATTGCCAGATCTTCCCACCATGTTTGGACAGTGCCAGTGAAGGAGAATGGCCAGGTAGCAAAATAACTGGTAGAATTATTCTGGTATGAAGCTGAAAAAATGGGTATTTTACATGATGCTTCACAGAAAGCATTAACATGACTCTGCTCAGCCTAAGAGAGCTCATGCAAAATATCATTCTACAGGTAAAATATTTTTAATCTTCCACAAGGCTTCAGAATTGTGCCTGATCAAGGTTTTTTTTTTACCACATTAGTCATTCATTTTATAGCTGAGTCCTATTTGTGAATGTTTCTTATAAAAACAGGAACTTTGAAAACTGCAAGGACACTGAAAGGGAGCATGGAAGGAAGCAGAATAGAGTAGTCGGCCAATGGGAGGCTTATCAAAGCAGTACACACCCACAAGACATGATCAAGGATCCGGTTATAGTTGGAGTAAGAGTTCAGGTTATGCGTGTAGTAATGATAGAGGGATCGGGATGTTATGACTTAGTGTGTGTGTGTTGCTTTGTCTGTGTATTGTTGGAGGCATTAGACCTTGATTCTGCTGTGCCATGACATTTAACTGTCACTTTGCAACTCCTACTCGAGTATTTCTGCAGGCCCACTAGAGTGAGGTGACACAGTTACCTCTATTGTACCCCGGCATTTGCAAAGAGACACATCGGGGACAGCAGAGCCACATTCATCTGTGTATAAAGAAGGTGACTAATGGGTCTGTCTTACACATAAAGTATGGGGATTTTATGCCACACAAAACCGGTTAATACAAAATTAGAAATTTAATAAGATGGTTTGGAACTTCCTCATGAGGTCTAAGACAGTCAAAACATAAATGCCAAATTCCTGGGAACTTTTTTTTCTTTATCATCTTTCTCATATCAAAAACTGTAAAAAATAAAAAAGTTTGAAGTGCCACAACAAAAAGGAGCAGAGATAAGGAGCTGTGTTGTGGCAGAATTAGCTGTGGTTCATCTGATGGACAATCACTCGTGGTCATATCATCCCCCAAATGTGTTCTGCTACATAAGAACACACTGAGATACACACGAAAAAAGAGATAATACATGGATAGACAGATGTACACACTACACAAACCACCACCACCACCACCACGGCGCATGTGTTGAAGTAATATGAGCACTCCTGACTCCTTCTCAGCATCACTAAGAGCCCAGAATTAGAACACGCCATGAAGCAAGTGTGTGTTTGTGTGTGTGTGTGTGTGAGTGAGAGAATCGACATGTAACTTTATAATGACTGACTCTCTATTAATAAAGAAGCACATCAGCACTAAACAAATAGTAAATACCCTCATCTCACTCTGCAATTTAAGATAGTATCACTACTGTAGTAGTCAACTACTCACTTTATGAAATATGTGCAACTTGTGCACAGTTACACACTGTTTTAATGAGCCAACTTTGGTTTTTACAACTCACTTTGCTTCACTTTCATGGATGTGCTAATTTTCCCCCCATCTATGTCTGCATGGCCCACGCAGCCACCTCAACATCATGAACTACAACCAGAATTTTAACATAAAGTAACATAGCATAAAGCAGTATTTCTCTGCTATAAAGTGAAAACAATGGCTGTCACCGCAGCCTGCACATAAATGATGAAGAGAAAGTTAAACGTTAACACTCACAACTGACTAAACCTGCTAATCTCTTGACAGACGCTCTGCAAGCACACAAACGTCAGTGAACAGCATGTTGAGAAGTGTAGGTAATAAAATGAACAAGCAGTCTATGATTAGAAATAACATAACATCACATCATTTAAAAATGTAGTTTTTACATGTAAACACTAGTGACTGAAGTGAGAAAGTGATTGGTTTTCCTGTGATATTGGCAATGTGCTGCTCCATAATTTATTACAGGAATACTACAGTGGTGTTACCGTGTCTGCTCACTTGTTTTTGAGTGTACAGTAGGGGTATGTGGGTCTATAAGATTATTTATTCATTATGCCTGTCGTCACAGTGTGTGGGGGTAGTGTCTGGATGGGAGGCATGGCAAATATATATTCCACATGCTGCTCTATTATACAACATATATCCCAAACAGACCTTCTTCATAATGTGTCTGTGGTAACAAGAGCTATATGCATCATAGTGAACCACTGGTTTGTCACAGCCTTGAATTATATTGTCAGAATATCAGCTTGCATCCAGTTGCAAATCAGCAGGTTATAGAGTAACCTCCATCATGACAGGCTGCTGCATACTTAAACTTTATGATGGCAGTGCTGCATTTCAGGTTGAAGGTTACAGTAAATAATATGCAACACCTGAGGTGAAACTGCCCCGCTGTAGCTCAGGAATCACTTTTAGTTATGTTTCTCTATGAATTTGCACAAATTCCTGTTACCATGCTTGTGACCAACCAGTCTCCACCATTACAGCTGCATATCTACAGTTATATGGTGCATTTAGAGCAGGTCATTGGTGTCTTAACTCTTTCAAAAATAAAAAATAAAAAAACCTGGTTTACATTGGCAACTGACTTTAAGCTACGGGCCCATAATTTCAATACAATAATATTCCATCAGCACCAGTTGCAGAAATTGAGCATGAGCTGGAAGCTTTACAGATCCAGGTCTAATGCCATATCTGCTAAAGGATAACTAATCTTCAGCTGAGGAAAACAAAAGCAAGAAAAAAGGCTTTGCACACATCCAACAAAATCTCAATGAGAGGAGCAAGAGAAAGTAGCGCGCACCACTGGACAAGTCACTTACCTCACGCACTACACCAGGGCACCAGAATAAACATATTCATAGACATCCACGGGAGCGCATCAAAATAACAATAATAATAATAATAATAAATCTTCATTAGATGCAAAACAACCGCAGCATCCAACCCAGGGAGACAGTTCTTGGTGCGAGAGCGATTTGGCACAGCATCTCAGAACATTAGACACAGATCCCTTAGTCCAGTTTTGATCCTCTGCCCCCCTTTAGTATGTGATGGACACGTTCAGCTCAGGTACAGCGAGCCACACACCCTCTGTTTGACAAACCAGGGCTGAGACGAGATGGCAGTATCACTCCGCCGGTGATGGAGCCTGAACTGCGCCTCGCACTCACCGCCGGGCTGCACGGGCAGAGAGCAGCTGCACGGGCCACGCATCATCCATACTCCGCCCGGAGAGACGCGCTTATTGTTAACCCGGTCCCGGCGGTTCGACAAAAACGGCCTGTGCGTAATTGTCGGAGGAGCAGCTACGAGGGGCACTATTTTAATGTCGTGAGCAAGGATAAAAAAGATGTAAAGGGGCAAGCCGGAACAAGCCGCTTTTCGAGGCGTGGGCTGTCTGGTTTTAAAGGAACAGACCGAGGCAGCAGCAGCAGCAGCAGCAGAGGATGCGCCTCGACAAGTGCGTCTGACAAGAGGAAGTTCACACACAAACAAACTCATGTAGTTCCCGCTCGCTTTATAGAAGCTCTGCGTTTAGAGAAGTAGAGTAGAAGAAGAAGAAAATAACTTCCCCATCTCCGTTTACTCCCAGAACAATTTCTAAGGCTTCATGTGTCAGGAAAGACTTGAATAACACACAAAAATATCTTGTCTTAATTGCTCTCCACTTAACTGAAGGAGCTTGTAGTGGTCAATTAAACAACGGACTATGTTGACTAGCTTATAAAGATTGTAATCCTATTTACTGGAAGGTTCATCCTGCATATTTTAATGGCCTTAGCCTGTCATCTCTATAGCATTTATATAGCATAGCCATCTGGCCTCACCTCTGGTGTTTCTGGTTGTTTCACACTGTAATGACAACACACATTTTCTACAATTACCTGCTGTTCACTACAGCTTCATTAAGCTTATAATGCTGAACAGGAAAATACTGTAGTGCACCTGGGACTGTAATACGAGGCTGTCAATGAGTCCAGATAAGTTAATAATTGGACCTGACTGAATGTTTTATTTCCGTGCTTCATTTATGTGTGACTCACTGACTGAAGTGAGTTGCTGGCAGAATCAGAGAAGCTGATTATTATCAAAGTGGCCAGTGGCAAACATGGAACCAGGAGGTCAACACGCTGTAATATTAACCTGTCGTAAAACTACAAATGAATGTTTAACAACTCACCTTTTATTTAAATTGCGGGAAAACTAACATAGTACTAAAAGTGTTTTAAAAAAAAAAAAAAAACTAATTGTGAGACTTTCAAACACAAAAACTCAGATATTTTTGTATTTTTAGTTTTCACTTATTAGACAAAAACAAGATGAGCTCCAGAGTAACGCAATTCAATGAAAAGCAGAACAGTTAGTTCATCTGTTTATGTTAGAAGAGGAAGAGAAGAAATTCCTTTGAATTCAGCAAAACAAAAATCTGTGAAAATTAATTGTTATATTTGTCCAAATTCCTACAAAACTAATGACATTACTATCAGCCTCAGCTGTACTAAGTGTCTGAATAGATGATCGAATGAAGATGATTGTTGTGATTTTTAGCTTCAGGGAAACATCAGACAAAAGCACATTTCACAGCTTTATTGTTCAAAGGTAGTCTCACTGAGAGCATCACTAGACACCACGCTACACACTCACAGTTAAACATACTCACACCTGTACAACCGCTGTTTAATCTGTGGGCCATTGAACCGCTCTGCTCAGCTCGACAGGAGCAGCTGGAGATTGAAGGCCCTGCTGAAGGGCCCTTCAGCTGTGAAGAGGGGTAGATACTGCTCTTTCACCTTCATGTTCCTTCCTTGTGGTTTCATTTTGACCGCTTGCCAAATTGTGAGGACTGGTGAATAAAAATCATCTTTCCCACCATGATCAGAGTAAACAGGTAAAGTAATGGTCATACACATGCATATAAATAAACAGATTTGAATGATTTAATATCCTAATGGCCTTTTTCTTTCCTTTGTTTTCTTTCTTATCTTTGTATGTAATCCTTCCTCTCTCATCTGCCTCCCATGTATTTCCTACCTCTGTCTCTCATTCATAATGGAGGTGCCCTGAATGCCATGTTTCCTGTTTGTCTGTGTGTGTTTATGTGTAAAATTCTCTGTATGTATTTTTGACCTACTTCAGGCAGATACAATACTAGATTTGACATTAGTGGAACAATCACATACTCAAACCATGTCAAATTCTTATCACAGATGAGTAAAGTGTGGTTTATGCTCACAAATGACAAATTTGCTCACAATACTGTGAAATGAGCACAACGTTCCAAGGTATGGGTTTCTCTTTTAATACAAGCTAAAATTGGTGGATACACTTAATATCATCTTTGGTGGATCATTGACTATATTTCTGTGTAGTCTCCCTTTGTTGACACACACAGATTTTTGCAGAAATTTCTGTACTGAATATGCACACTACGCTAGGCATTCATTATTTGTCTGCACGCAAACTCACAAATTTCCTGCCCGTGGCATCTTGGATGCCCCGAAGAGGGCGACAACCAGTGCTCCATTCAGTGAGATGAGTGACGATGACATTTCTGGGCCGAAAGGATAAAAGAAGGAGAGAAGGAGACGGGAGACAGGAAGGAACAGAGTGAGAGAGAGCATGGAAACCCTCTCAGCCATGTGGAACTACCCACTCACTTAAAACTTTATGCTCAGCGATCTGTGTGCAATTTCAGCAGGGTCAAATGGTGAAGCAATGCTATATATCTATCTATTTATCCATCTATCTATCTTGTTATAG
Source organism: Rachycentron canadum (assembly GCA_038496675.1). NCBI lineage: Eukaryota > Metazoa > Chordata > Actinopteri > Carangiformes > Rachycentridae > Rachycentron > Rachycentron canadum. Next base: position 10,343,147 of record CM076666.1, read on the forward strand.
CAGAGTAATCTTTGGTAAGGGAACAGAGGCTCATATTTTGATGTTTGTACCTGCTATAAAATGCAGCAGCTGTCTCAGAGGTGTTGGAAACAATGTCTCTCTTAACCCTCTATGAGACTGCATTCACTATTATACAAGGCAGATGATATACCATAATATAATTTGTACACTGCATGCTGCTGGGTGTAATTCACTAGTATACCAGAGATACAGAGATCAGGAAAACACTGCACAAAGGGACCTTTAACCTACTTCTTTCTATTGGCCAGATGTTACAGTGCAAATGCATTACCTTATTGATTCTCACTCTGTTTAATGGAAGACACTGGTGAAGCTGGAAGTGAGATCATCTACACTCAGCATTTTTGCTCAAAATCAATGAATCACAAAATTATTCATTTTGTTTAATTGACATATCTCTTCTTTATTACCCTCAGTGTCAGGATATTTTGTCTCATATTGCTTCCTCTGTGTTTTTTTTGCACATGTACTTAAATAATTAAGACCAACTTTAACAGAACAGAATATAAACTAAAACTGCTACTTCATTGTCTGTGTACAGCCTCCTCCAGCATGTTTTGCAGGCTTCCCTGACCATGAGTATCCTTCAGGTGGCATCTGAGGCCTGGTTTGTGCTCAAAGTGCACAGCACAGTAGTTACACTGATATGGCCTGTCCTCTGTGTGCAGCTTGAGATGGTCTTGCAGTGGGGCTTTCTGAGAAAACGTCTGATGGCACAACGGGCATCTGAAAGGCTTGACACAAGTGTGAACATGTACGTGGTGAAGCAGGTTACTCTTCTGGGAAAAGCCCTTCCCACAGATCAAACACATGTACTGTCTGTGTTGTTTCAAGTGTCCCATATAGCTCTCCAGGTGCTGGAAGACTCTGTCACACCTTCTGCAGAGGTATGGCCTCTGGACCAATATACCGCCTGAATTTTCTGTCAGCTCATCTCCAGAACAATGACTCTTTGACAGATGTGCTCTAGAGTCCATGATCTCTCCACACTCTTGCAGTGGAGCTGCCACTGAGAGCATTTCATTGGGGTTTTGGGAATTGTCTGCCACCTCTTCATACTGAAGAGAACATCCTGTGGTTATGGAGGATGTTTGATCTTGGACAGCTGTAGGAGGGTGTAGCTTACATCTCAGTGCTCCTGTAGTGTGATGAACTTGATCGGGTGGCTTGTTTGTGTGAACAGTCTGGATGCTTCCACCTTTCTCTGACTCAAGCATGTTGAAACAACACACTGTACTATCAGATGACTCTATTTTGGCTTTAACCACCCTCCTATCCTCTCTAACCTCTCCCAGTCCCTGATTACGCACCTTGGCTCCTTGGCTCATGCTCAACTTGGACTGACTCACAATTGTTTCTCCTCCCTCTGTGCTTGCTTCCTGGATACAGGTGCTAGGTTGGGCTGCTTCCCTTTCCTCCTGATTTTTGGTGCTGGGGTCCTGCCAGCCGCTGTGGGGCTGCAGGATTTCCTTCTCCTCTGATGGTCTCTCCAGTTTCAAGAAAGCCAGAGTTGGATTAAGGTACTGGGACACAGCCTGGGAACACTTCTCCACCACCTGGCTCATCTGAAGCGCACTGGCAGCAGTGAGGTAGCCCACCAGCTTTCTCAGAGGGACCTGTAGTAGTAATAGATATATTATGGAAGCAAATTAACAATAAAGAAAAACAACCAACAGTACAAAAATCATGTCATATTTCCACTTGCAGGCTTTAAACATGTAAGCAAGACCATAACTATAAGCCTGATCCTTTCAGTCATCAATATCTTTTCATATCACTTTCACATTATTCCACCCACTCTTGTTGTTGTCAAAGTGTGTCAACAGTATTTCTGTTTTGATTCTTTGTGTGTTGATGCTGTTCTTTTATCCTATCATTCTGAAACTGTGTTTTGTTTTGTTTTTTTTATTCAGGAATATTCTGCTCTGTTATTACTGTATGAGTCTGGAGAAGCTGTATATTATACTGTACCTCCAGGAGCCCAGTGTAGCAGGACAGAAGCAGTCTCTTACCAACCTCCATGCTGGAAACTACACCTACACTCAGTTCTGGCTCGCCCTCGTGGAGCAGGAACTGGTCACGGAGGAAATCTGAGGATGCTGCAAGCACCACTCTGTGGGCATGGAAGCGAAGAAACTGAGCAGAGGCGCCCTGGGGACAGCAAAGGAGAAGTGTGACGTCGCAGAAGCGGCGATCCTCTCTCAGAGCATTCATTTTGCTGAGGATGGCATCACCGTGGGTGGGGAGACGAAACTTTAAAGTGTCAGAGGAACCTGACATGATGGTCCGTCTAAATGAAGAAATAATCATTAGTGCACAGTTTTGTTAGTGTGCGAATACTTACACACAAAGCTTTGTCTTAAATAAGTTATCTGCCTTTTCTGCTTTATAGTTGAAGAGTGTTATTATTATTATTGAAATTGAAAGGTGATTAAGGCAATAAATGTGACATTACATAGATTGGGTATTTAGATTTAAAGCCAAATCAGTTTCCACATCTTACCATCATCATCATCACCATGAGTTGGTTTGGTCTGCACTTAGGTAATGAAGCCAAATATATAGAGTCAGAAAAGAGGATGATGAGGAGAGATAGAGAGAGGACAGATGGTCACGATGATCCAGACCCACCTTTTACAACAGGCTCATCCCCTAATGCAGAGTCCAACGGGTGAGAAAGGCTTCTCCTCTTGGTCCAGACCCACAGTCAGGTCCTGGAGGGCATGTGGGTCTCCACTCGTCGACTCCACCCTTCAGCCACCGTCATTGACAGGAGGGATAAAAGCTGCACACACATGGGGGACGAGGTGCATCTTCATCCCGACTTCCCGTGGCTTTCTGCTGATGACCTCAGAGTGAGGCAGCGGCCTGATGACCTGATCCACCCCTTCAGTGCCGCAACTTCACCCGGGTTTCTACATGTGCAGGCAGCGTGAAATCAAACAAGCGCAACGCTGAAAACCAGCCGCTTGGTGGTGATAATGTTCACACAATCAACAGCAACTCTATCACTCACAGAGCTGCTCAGTTCAGTGACTGTTTTTAATCAGCAGTAGCAGTAAGTATGTTCTGATAAAAGATCAACAATAGCCATTTAATTTCCTGAAAGGTTCTGAAATTTTAGTATAGTGTAGTATAAAAACAACTCCCATGGAGCTCACAGTGCAACAATCTTCACATGGAGACAATAAAAAAGAGTTTCTGATGCACAAGAATCTGCAAAAGCAAAAAGAGATTTTATTTGCTGAGCTCATTGTTGCATTTTTGGATGCAATGATTTTGCTGTATTCTATGTGAAGTACTTGAAGTCAAAACTTGAGAACACCTTTATGTGTTTTGGAAAATATTCAGCGCTTGTGGTTTATTGTGAAATGTAGCAACTTCACTTCCTCAGTCAAAATGGAATGTATGTAGAGAGGAAAGTGAGATTGGTCACAGGTGAGGATGTGAAAATATCTTCAACATAAGATGGTTTAATCAGCCTTTCTGTTTCACAAGGAAGATGCACAACTCTAAATGCAACCCTCGTTCACACGCACACACAACTCTTCACAAAAAAAATGCGTTTATTGAATTAATCCAAAAGAGAAAGCATGTGATGACAGTCAGTTGGTGGATGGGCCTGAAAATAAATGTAAAAAAAAATACTGTAAAGCTGCCATGATGTTTTATCTTTTGCAACTAATTCAGAGAATCTGGATTTTTTTTTAACTTCTTTTAAAATGTTTTCACATGTGAAAACACAGATAGTGACTGTCTGTCTGTTTTAGTGATTACAGATTACAGAAAACAGTTATTAGGTAATGCATTCAAGGGTGTAAATGTATTCAATTTCTTCCAAGTCTTATGAAAGATGAATCATGAATGAGGTTAAGTCTTTGCGACACCACCTTCTCTGTGAGTAGCTGCCAGTCCTTCTCAAAGGAGATGGTGCAGTATGCACACAATATGGAGTTTTAGTTGTAAGGATGAAATTATATAATTCAATTTTGGGACTCAAAAGAAAAATAATCATTTTTCTTGGTAAGCACATGACCATTGCACTTGTTGCTCCAGGCTTTTACACATCAAAGCAGCTCTGTTAATGTTTATTCCCTTTTTTCAAATTAGGGCAGAAAGTGAGTTGTGACAAGGAAATGTGTGTAATTTGTTGTCTACACAATGAATCCAACACTATGAAACACACTGTCCAAAACTAAATGGTAATGCCAATGGAACAATTGAAAAAACCCCTGTAAGCACATGATTAAGGACTAAATAAAGTATGTTGTTACATAATGGCTTGCAGCTTAATAACAGCTTTATAACACAGTGATGTAAAGCTCCTGAAAATGAAACATGAGTGAATGTATCAATAAACTGTGGCACTTTTAATCACAGCTGTAAATGTTGAGAGTTTTTCTCAGCATATCTAGAAACTTTTAATGATTGATTGATTGATTTTAATGAACTGACATATATCTCTGCCGGATATTAGAATAGTGGTGAAAGATGTTTTCATTACTGAAGTAAAAGTAGCAGATCATCATTATACAGAAACTTCTCCATTATTAGAAACTGTCTTGAATGAAACGTCTCACTTAAGTTTAAAGTATAAAGGAATGACTCTCAGTGATTATAATACATTTTATTATTGCATTATTATTAAATCTACTGATGAATTGTGTGAAAGTAACATTTTAAAGTTGCAAGAAATGACTTGGTAGCAGTTATATTGCCATAAACCCCATCTGTGACCATCTTTTGCAGAAGTGTAACTTTATGATTGAGATGGTAAGAGCAAGTAAGAGAAAAGCCCCACGAAAATATTTATTCATATCTTTGTTTCATCAAAATTTTATCCATAGAGTCATTTAGCTGATACATAGTATTCAGCTCTGCACAATGATGCTGATGATAATGAATTAGGAGTGAACATAGTGGTTAGAAAATGGAAAATAAGCTGGAAAAAGATTATATTTCATGAAAGTAAAAGCTATAATTATGAACAAATTATCAGACAAAACTTTGAAATGGTATATATAATTTATTTCCTTTCACTCGAGAAATGTGCTTGTCACTTCCTGAAGTGTAAACTATTATTTTAATTTGATTATTTCCATTTCATCTATCTGCACATAGTTATACATAGTTCTCGATTGTCCCACTGTGTCTTTGTGATGTAGATCAACTTTTCTGAAGCTGGTTTCCCACTCAGCATTAACCCACCGTGTATAAACTGTAGCAGGAAACTGAAGGAACTCAGGCCTGAAAACTGCAGTTTCTCAAAGGATCAACTCAAGGGGATTCCTCCCCACAAAGAAAACACGCTTCCGTGTCACAAACACGGAAGAAGCGAACCCCGTGAACAGACTGTTTGGAGGCATCCTGCTCCGCCCTCACTATCACCACCACCGCCACCATCATCATCATCATCATCATCGTACAGTGGACTATTGGTGTCATGCTGCTGGTATGTGGACACAACAGGAGGTGAGGCGGGGAAGGAAGCCGCTGGCAGGATATATGACTAAACCCACAATGACCTGGTCTGAAGTTGGTCGCGCTGAAAGTAGTTTCTGAAAACATGTGAGGACCGACGGACGACCTCAGTTGACAGCTACACGCGAGCGGTGCGAGGCTTTCTTTCTTTTTTTTTTTTTTTTTCGCTAGCTAACGCCGTGAGCGGTCCGCCGTTGACTTCTGTCCGCGGCCAAGGACTGTGAATCCGAGGAAGTCAAACAGTCAGGGGACAACAACCCGGGTAAGTGTGTGTGTGTGTGTGTGTGTGTGTGTGTGTGTGAGTG
>CM076666.1:10349346-10442897 GCA_038496675.1 Rachycentron canadum
ACGGGGGGACGTGAGAGCCTCGGTCGTCACGTCCTCAGCTCCGGTAAACCTGCTGACACAGGTCGGAGTTAGCATAGCAGGCACAACCGTTAGTTTAGCCGAGTGTAACTGTTAGTCACTTAGTCACAACTCTTTGTTTTTATGGGACCGATGGATACAAAATGCAGAAAGCGGCGATGATTAAGTCAGACGCTGCAGTGATCGGTGTGGTATTATCACGTTTTTATTAAGAGGTGGAACAGTTCAGTGTATTAGTGTATTAGAAAACTGATCAGCACCTATTTTGATAATCAGTCCATCGCATTTTCCCATTTCTTCCCCCCTAGCAAACACTCTCCATTTGGTGATGATGGTGACATATTATTGGGGTTTTCTTGGGTGAATAAATAAAGTTGGATAAAGGGGTCTCCTCGGAGCTGCTGCAAACATTTTCCACTGTTTCATGGCATTTTCTAGACAAAAAAATGAATCGATTACTTGAGGATAATTTAGTTAGTTGCATTCCCTTTGTACACGTTGCTGAAAGTAATTTAGCATTACTCTAATTCAAGAGTCCTAAATGGGTGTGAAAGGTGAAAGGATCCCTTAAATTTAGTCATCTCTCAGTGTCTTTACAAACACTGTAAAGACACCATTATTTCAAACATATCATTAACATTTGTCTACTACAGTTTCTTGTAACAAATCTGATATATCTATAATAAAATAATATTGGTCAAAATATTTGTTGGTCTGGTGTTTCATATTTATGGTCACTTTGGAAGGTGTGGTTTGTGTTGCTGTTACGTTGTATCGCATTTTATTGAGAAGTGTGGTTCATCCTTACTGAAATAAATGAGACTCAACATCAGGTAATAAGATCTAGAGGACTTGGTTATAGGCAGAGCTTGTTGATAAGGTGTAGAGGAAGCGGTTGCTTTATCCTTGAATCAAGACCTGTTTAAAACATAATATCTGGACATCATAACGTTTGTGTAGGTATGACTTACAACTGAGCTGTTATATTTGTTAGTAGTAGTTACATTATCTGGGGGCTGGGCTGAGGAACACAGTATTAACTCTGCATCTAACATGACAAGCATACATTAGAAGGATGTCTGTTTTAGTGTTAGACATGCTGTAAAAATACATAAGTACATATGACCCTGCTGTTTTTGATATGATGTTTTGACTGTATGTTGGCCTATTTAAGGGTTCATGCTAGAGCACATTTAGCATTTTTGTTTAGGTATTTACTGGAAGAACATGCGTGACAGATGTACAGAAAGTTATGGGGAAAGTACATTATTCTTACATCAGGGTTCATGTGTAACATTCTGTAAATTTTATTCAGGTCACAGACAAATAACAGCACTGTCAGCTGAACTGAGGGGAAAATAGTTGGCTAGTTTAAACTGGAACAAGTAAGCAGTGCTACAGGGACCCATTTTTGCATGGCAGAATTTTGCCAAAAATATGTCTGGTACATTCTTAGGAGGGCTGGATCATTGAGAGTGCAGAGAGTGGTGGATCATTGCAGCTAGATCTGGACACAATAGAATATAAACATACCACACCATGGTGTGATGTGGTTTAGGGAAAGACAAAATGTGAAATAACTCTTTGTTTCCTGGTGCCTCGATTAGTTGTAGTATCTTTTAAAGCCTGCTGCCTGAGGCAAGTTCACTGACTTTGACATTGGTGACTTACAATCCTTACTGACACATGACAGTGTTTGCTATGTTACGCATCTCTGTAAGTATATTCTCCCGTTACTATAGCCATCATTTATGGTTTTTGGATTATTAGGAGGCATTACATATTCTTTACAACATATTCTTAAATACTTGCTTGAGGTGAACTGTGAATTCAAACTGAGAGGTACTCTCAACTACTTATTGTCACTGTAACCGTGAGTCCTTTTATAGGAAGTGTCTCTGACAAAACTGCCCGTAATGCCATTTACTCACACTTAATTTTTTTCTCTTGTGGGGAGGAGTATGCAGCATGTGCCCTCTTCATGAAAGGTGGTTTCATGAAGAAAAAAAGACATAACACAGCTGTATGTTGTTGTTACAATAAAATTCAAAGTGTGCAGTAAATAGCTGTTGGGCACCCTTCTTCAGCCAAAGGTCACACCAAAAGCATTACCTGGCTATATTTTGTAGACACCTTTTGGAAAGTGTAACAAACTGAAGCAACCGCAACTTGCACTAGTGTACTAAGAAAAGGATGAGCAGTGACGCGAAGGACAATATGAGCTTTAGACACACACGGTTTGCTCAGTGAGGATTACATCCCACAGTCAAATCAAGGCTTTTGGTGAGCTTTTCCAGCCTGCTGCTACCTTCTTTTAATCAATTTCCTTCTTAGCATGTGAGAACAGAGGAAGGGGGGGGTCATAACAGATGGTAAAGTTAACTTGGATGAGGATGTGGTTACCTTTCAAAACAGGAGTAGATATGACACAGACAAACATGACTTTTGAGCTGAAACATGAGTTTCGAGAGCTAGCTTTAAGATCAGATAGTTGATTACTCTTGTTAATTTAACTCACATTTGTGTTCGGGAGTAACCATTATCAGTCCCCCAGACACATGTGGCAAGCAACTGCATCAGAGCCCATAATGGCAGCAGAGGTTTTTGATCATTTTTGGAATTTTGATCAACTTTTACCTGAATTTGCATGTTGTGCCACAGTGTAGTTTTACCTTTTAAATGCGACAATGCTGTTTAAAGATAAAAGGTGAATGATGCAGGCTGATAGATCACCTCTCTCTCCTCTTAACCAAGCATACACTTTAAAAAGTTCCCACTCAGGTTGTCCTCTCCTGTTTTCCCCTTTTTCCTCTGTGTGTTTTTTTTCCAAACCTTGGTCCTTGTGAGCTAGACAGTATTTTGAAGTGACAATTATCCCCATTCATAATTGACCCGATGATAGAAATTCACCATGGTTAACTTATTTTGAGTGTTTCTGTCCCATCCCTATCCAAAGTTGATATATTTAGGTTGCTTTGTCTGACCAACAGTCCAAAAGGAGGTCTGACTAAAAATTGTTGCAGAGTAATACAATGTCAAAAGACTTGTATTGTAAACTAAAAAAAAAAAAAAAAAAAAAAAATTATTTAAGCTAGATTTAGTATATTGTTGTGATTTCAGTACCCTTTTGTTGCAGTAAAGATACTACAGGTTTCTTCATTGAGCATTTTGTGACATTTCAACCAAATGTCCAAAACCAAAAATATTCACCTGCTATGTTGCAAATTAAAGTGAATAATTGCTCTCTCTTTCTCCTTCCTGACTGATTCATCTCTAGTTTTCTGTTTTGCTCCTGTCCTTGTCATTATTCATAGCATGAGCTGGTACCTTCATTCCAGTCAGGTTATACCAGTTCCTCCAGGATGACACATCCATATGTAATGTTGCAAGAAGGTTTGCTGTGGCTCCCAGCACGGAGTCAAGAGTATGCAGGAGATACCACGAAACCAGCTGTTGCACGAGGAGAGCTTGACAGGGTTGTAGAAGGGCATCAACCTAGCAGCAGGACTGGTACTTGGTCCTTTGTGGGAGGAGAAACAGGAGGAGTACTACCAGAGCCCTACAAACTGACTTTAAGCAGGCTACTGGTGTGCATGTTTCTGACCAAACTGTAAAAAACAGACTTCATGAGGGTGGCATGGAGGGTTGTGCTCACAGCCCAGCACCGTGAATTTGCAGGTCTGTCATGGGGGCCCTGTTCTCTTCATAGATGAGAGCAGGTCCACACTGAGCACATGTGACAGGTGTGAAAGAGTCTTGAAATAACATGGTGAATGTTATGCTGCCTGTCGCATCATACAGCATGACCAGTTTGGCGGTGAGTCAGCGATGGTTTGAGAAGGCATATCGTTGGTGGGTTGCACAGACCTCCATGTCATAGACAACGGTACCTGACTGCTGTTACGTACCCGGATAAAATCCTCAGAGCGACTGTCAGACCTTAAGCTGGTGCAGTGGGCCCTGGGATCCTCCTGATGAAGGCAATATCCAGCCTCATGTGGCCAGAGTGAGTTGGCAGTTCCTGGATGACATGGGCATTGGTGCCATTGATTGGCCCTCTCATTCCCCTGACCTAAAACCAATTGAGCACCTAGCTGAGTGCTAGCGGCGAACATACAGCACATTGTCCAATCAGCCCCACGTGACTGACTGTTTACAGTACACACCCCCACCATCGTGCCTTCTTCTCCTCCTTCAAAGACTGCTCGCAGCACTGTTCTCGCCCCCTACAGGTCACAGTCATTATCGGCTCCTTCGCTGACCAACTCCGCTGGACAGTTAGTTATCCACCTAACCTCTCTCATATGAACTATCATTTCCCACTTCAGACCCTCCTCACGTTCAGTGTCACGACCCTCTGCTGCTGACCATTAAAACTTAATTCAAGTCCTGTGTCGCTCTCTACTACTACCATGTATCAATGACAAGATGGTACTTTTTGGTCTTTTAAATGTCAGATCCCTCAACAACAAATCCTTCTTATGTAACGATTTTATTATTTCTAACAATCAGAGACATGGCTAACTCAGGGGGGCTGTAGTTCTCTTATCAAAGCAACCCCAATTTCACACATCTCCATCAACCCTGTTTGTCAGGCAGGGGTGGGGGATGGGGGGGCTATTATGACTGCTATTAACAGAAAAGATTTCAAATGTACTCTATATATCCTATTTTATACAGTATTTTTACTTCATTTTAACATCTTTTATGGTGAATTCTAAAAATCCTGTAATCCTCTAGAAAAAGTGGTTTCCAGACAACTTTTATCCTTTTTGGGTCAAAATGACATCTTTGAGAAGTTTCAGTCTGTTTTCATAGCTTTACACAGCACAGAAACTGCCCTACTAAAAATGATAAATGACAGGGGAGACAGCACAATTTTAATTCTTATTTCAAAAACTGTCCAGTCCTGCTTTTTTTAATTTCTTTTACTCTGCCTAAACTTTGAGTTTTTTTAAAGGTGCTATATAAATAAAGTTATTATTGTTATCTTACAGCTGTGACTCAGGGACAGTGAACTGATAGATGGTGTGTAGGCCATTTTTCTTTTGTCTCAGCCTTTAACCAGCCTGACTGTGGTATGAAGGAGTTTTATTTGTCATTTTAATGTTTGGTAGTGCTCTACAACCTCACACATTACTAACCTTGTGCAATATAAGTACAAGACAATATTTTGACATATTTCTAGATTTGTAGAATGATTATACTGCTCTGTGCAATCTTACATACTAACTGTACATTTAAGTTTCTTTAAAATTAATAAGTGACTGTGGATAATTATTTTAGTTTGAGATGAAACTTGATCCAAACTTTAGAAGAAGCTCAGCAGTTGGTAGATAAGTCCAGGGACCAATTAAAGAGTGGGGTAGAGCAGCCATAAAGGGCAAAATGTGGCTGAGCTGATAACTCTGAACCCTACTAGTAACAAGGGTCTGATAAGACCTGGCAAGGAACTGGTCTAACTCTCTGCCTGCCTGCTTCATGATAAACGTTTTGGGTGTGTAAACAGCAGTGTTTTTTTATATTCTCATACCCTGTAGTACAGCAGCTGATTTTACTGATTCTGTATTTCTCTGTTTTTATCGTAATAATGGTCAGTATGAACAAAAACCCAAAATAACACTACAATTAACACCTTCTACACTGCAACAAGAAATATTGTGTTTGGACTGAGAACAAAAGCACAACTGCAGGGCTGTGATCAGAAGCAGTTATAGAGCACACGCTTAGAGACAGTAGAGAAAGAGTGAGCTGTCGGCTGTGCATACTTTGACTCTTGGGTTCCATGTAGATTCTGGACATAATGGAAGATACTGTTGAGCCCACAGCACCGTCATACTTTTATCTCAAAACCACTAACATTAGTCAGATGGGATGGAAAAATGTGACTGAATGTAAAGTAATATTTTTTTTAAGGGGAGAGTTCCAGTCTGGAGGAAAAGTTGCAACTTAATGCATATTCTTTATGTGCCAAGACCTGTCTCCATCGGGGTAACAAGGCCAATGTTAACTCTTGCAGCAAACCTGCTAGCTCCAGCTAGTTTCAACCAGTGCCAGTCTGTCTCGCTACTTTCCCATTGCAACTCACTATAGCCTTCAGTCTTCCTGAATACGTAATGCTGCTCAGAGGGTCTATTATATCTCTTGTGGTATAAAGACAGCAATGGCTGAAGCTGTTGCCAAGCCACAATCCCCTCCACCCACTCCTAACAAATACCATGTTGAGTGAGACTTATAAATACCCCATTACAGTGAGAGGTTCTAAATGTCGGTTTTGATTTGTTTTTTTTAGGAAATTGCACAGCCCTAGCTCCATCTTTGTGAAAATTGTGTCCCGGTAACTGGTAAATGTCCTTCCGTGCTCTTCACATGTTCAGCAGTCTGGGCAGTCTCTGGAGATAACAGTCAAACTTTTCCTTCAAACCTTCAATGGTGAAATAGAGCTGTTCAACTTTCTTATTCATAAGTGGTTCAGAGTCTTCTCTATGGTCTGTGGACTTTCACTTGGGAAACTAGATGATTGATGGTCATGACTAACCATGAAGACAGCTTGTCTTTATTTTTGCACTGAGCAGTATAAACATTCTACTAATAATTTATAATTACAAAAATATTCTATTTGTATTCTCTATTGAGGTAACTGATCACAAGTACAAATACATAAGAAAATGACCAAGACTTGAAATTATCAAAGAAATTTGACACTGTAAAAATATGCAAAGAAACAAGACAAAGAAAACCTTCCCTCTGGCCAATTTAGGCTAATGTTAAAGGAGAATGGTGGTCGACACACCATCCCTTAACACTATGGAGCTGTAATGATGTATAACAAACAGAAAACAACCACATGGTCAGGGGCCTTAGCCAGACCACAAAGTACAATAAAACAGTGGAGCCACTTCATATAGGAATAAAAATGGTTGATTATTAAGTCCCTCTAAAATCTGCAGGAAGAACAACTCTCCCTTGCACCAGAGCACCAGAAGGAAGGAATGGAAGTGAACCATCAAATTCAGATGTCCCAAGTACGCATACAATAGTAAAACTAATATAGAAAGAAAAATAATTATTTTATTTATATCACAAACTGAATGCAGAAACTGGTATTATCTAAATCCTATTATATCATAGCAAATAAGCACAGACAAAATGCTGAGAAAGAATACTGACAGTGCAACAAAATACACAGTCTTCCAGATCCAAAGCTTTTTAGCTTTTTAGATGTAAACATTTGGTTTTTAGTAAATTGAACTTTTGGATCAGACACAGCACAATGCCTAATCATCTTTGTGCTTTTACTGACTAATGAGAAGTATCCATTGTCACGTAATCATTTGATTTGGCTTTATCACATTTGTGTTTGGACAGGCCACCAACTATTAAGCTTTCAACCCTGCTCAAGCTTTCCAGAAAATCATTAAAAACAAAGTCAGCAAAAAGATGACACCCAGGGTGGGTACTTCTTATAATGTATGCTCAGAACGCAGGAAAATGTGCTGATATGAATGATGAATATCAAGCACTGCACATCTTTAAACAGCACGCCTGGTCAGAAGAGTAGGAAAATACATCCATTGTCTGGCAGGTTCTGAGATACATACGAAATGGGAAAACCACGCAGCACCACAAATAGAGCTGATTATTTTGTTTTCGGTATATAGTACACAAATATTAAATTCTATTTTGCTTTATACTCTATTTTATTGAATTTCTTTCTTGGTCAGTCCTTCCAGTATATTCCAGATTTGATTTTATCTCAGTTTCAGCCTTCTCCCTCTGGTGTATTTTTCTTTTCCCTCACTGCCTTGTGATGATTTTTAAAATTTTTTTACTGATTTTAATGTGTACAGATAATTATGTAAACATATCAAAATCCCAAAAGTTTGTTATTTGACCCAACTAGGAGCAGCATAAAGAGGTCATTGAGAATGTTGCTGTAAAACACTGCTAGATTCAGCCAATAAAAAACTATATACTGAAAACTTGTATACTGAACCTTCTGCTCACTCTCATTCTTACCTCTCTTTTAATCTTTCCCTGACAGGTTAATGTTTGTTTCAATCAGCACATGGCCTGTATCCTGCTGACAGACATGGACCCACCCACCTCTGTTTCCACAGCAGATCACAATGGCCTCCGCCCCAGCCTTGACATAGCCATGGGATGCAACCCCAAGCAAGGCAATGATGCCACCTGCCTCACTGTCCACCTTTACTACCAGGGGAAGGATGGAGGAGAGGGTAGGGCCAAAGTTTCAGAAAGCGTGCTCACTTTTCCAGCTGGGGAGTACATAGCGGAGGAACTGTGCATCACTGCAGCGAAAGCTTGTGGTGAGTCACAAAAGGATTTCAGTTCTGATGCCTGCCTATGCAAACAAAATAGAGTTTTAAGATTGTTTAGCAATCTCTAAATATAGGCTTTACATGATGCATCAAACATTTGAAAACAAAGCGGAAATGAAATATTACAAAAACATTCCCGATAGTATATACTGTATATAGTATAGAGTGGTGTGTACTTGTTAACAAGTGGTGTGAAAATATGCATTTTCACAGTAGTACATTCAAAATGTCAAAAACCATGAAAAATTCATTGGATTGATGATGTCCTTGTTTTTAATCATCACACATGTGGTTTGTGTCATGTGGTTTTCATCAAATATTGCATTTCTTTACAATCCAGTGCTGATATCGCTGTTATATTGAATCCTAGCTAGAAGTAAGAATGGCATCAAGCAACGCAGTGCTGATAAAACCAATGTTGCTACTTGCATTGGTGCTTTTGTCTTTGTTGACCATAGACATGCACTGTCTAAAATGCCATTCAATCAATCATATAAGACAATGTAAGTTTTTCTGAGCTTTTAACTTCTAATGGACAAAAAAAGCTTAAATATGTACAGCCCTCTCCACACCAAATGAGGAACTATATTTTGTAAGAATATTGTTTGTCCCTCCATTTTAATTTTGAATTTTTGGCAGCATTTGGTGGCAGAAGACCTTGGTAATAAGTTTTATGCTGTTTTTTTTTTGTCTACTGTGGTTGTGGTAAGTAAATAGGGCTGGTATGTTTACATGCCTTCTTCATGACGATCCAAATCCTGTTGATGAATCTGTAGCAACAGACAGGGAGCTGCCTTTCTCCTGGCAACATAAATAGACATAAATGTACCTTTCAACCATCCCATCACTTCTCATGCAGGAAAAGTCTTTTTTGTGTACTTAGCATTTTTGAGGTCAAATTCGTCCAACTTCTTTTCTTAACAAGAATCTTCCAGTAAGGAAACCGAGGTAGTGTCTTTAGCTCTCAGGGCCAATCCAGTGTTTAGTTTGTGGAAACAGAACTACAGCACTTGGCCTGACTCTCTAGTCTCCTGTTTCTAGCAAACCCAAATCAGGAAGTTGTCGACTGTTGTGTCTGTTTTCCTCTTTGCCTTAGCTCTATCTATTTCTCCCACGCACTCTTGCACCATTCCCTCTTGAGCTGATAAGAAACAAACCCTTCTCCCTCTCTCCTTTCTATCTTCCGCTTTTTTGCATCCCCTTGTATTTCCCCTTGTGGATATATTTATTTTCTTTGCATTTTGTTATTTCCTGCCCATTGTCTTTGTCTATTTTTCATCCTAATTTCTAGCATCCCTCCACCCGTATCATTTTCCCTTTCTCTAGCTGGTTTATTTTTGAGATAAAATTTGACAAATTAAGGGCATATTTGAGATGTTGCATTGCCATTAGAATGAAGTCAAATATATGCAGCTTCCCAGAAATCAAATCTAATGTGATTTGGCTTTAATAGAAGTAGTTTTTGGACTCACACAATAAAGCATTTGGAAAGATTCAGTCAATGTCAACAGTCATTTACTCAGCAGCATATTGTTTACTGTATTATTATTAATACAAGTTAGGAATGGAATAAAGATGAAACCTTGTTAATACGTCTACATGACTTCCGTTGTTGTGGTTGAGTATACTTCCTCTTATGCTACTCTCCCATCCCCTTACCATTGCTTCACTCTTGTGAGTGCTTCCTGCTGTATGATGACATTTTCTTTCTGCCAACCAATTGGCTCAGCTGATAAAACACCTTGCTGCTGGGGTTGTAAAGACAGAATGAGGAACTGTGGGAATGACCAAGAACAAAAACACAGATATGTGCTCCAGGGACTGCTTGAGGTTCAAGCACTAAGCAGACTATAGTTGACAAATGAAAGTAGTAAAATAGTCACCCATACTGACATTGTTATCCTCTGAATATCAGTGCCATCATCTTTGTTCATAAAGTCTTCATCAAAATAAAATGTATGGCAAACAGGCAAACTTACAAAACAGTTTTTGGACTGTCCATGAGCAGGGAATCCAATTGTTGAGTGAGTTATAGAGTTACATCATTGGTCAATTAAGTGTTGGACTTTTCCCATAGGTTGTCAATATTTCTAAATGATTTGGTTTTCTGTAACATAATCAAGGGGCATGTACAGCTGATTCACAACAGTTGGTATTTTCAGACCCAATTTAGCAACATTTTTCAAAAAAGCTTTTGGACAAAGCTTTTTGTTAGCCAGGCAGATGCTGTAACTTGCACTTCTGATTTTGTCAGATGATACTGTCGATATAAAATCTGGATTTTAGCAGTGGAAATGTAACTGATAAAAAACATGTCTTAATGGGCTGCCTTTCAGTTACTATGTCATATTTGTTCCATTGTCTGACATGAGAAATAGAAAAACATGTAAATGAGAACAGCTTGATTATTAATTATTAATTCAGCTGTATTAAAATACTATATATGAGAACACAGAGAGCTGGAGAGAAGGAAACAGAAAAAAACTGAAACTGACACTATGCAGAATACAAATTTGACACAAAATATAATGAAAATAAATGCTAAGTAGTGTAGTACATCATCTGACAACATTCACCAATCTTTCCAGCAGGCTCTAACCAACTTTCATTGAAAGCAGCGGTTCCACAGCTGTCCTAAATTTTGCACATTGATAATACACAGTCCAGCCATATACTATTTTTGACCTAGTTTTGTTTTCATTGTGTCCAGACAACTCCAAACTTAGTTGATTGTTGTGTCAAAAAACTGTTGCTTGCAGTACTAAGTACTAACGCAAGATTACTTGTGCTTACACAAACAGTATATGAATGACTATGTATCTGTCTAAATGTTGGACAGTGGCCACTCTGTCGTGGCAGTTAGGCAAATTTTTAGGAAGTGGTTAGTAATGTCTGCAATTAAAGTTATGAAAAGGTGCACTTTACTTCAGACATGTATGCTAAAGTTGTAGATGTCAGGCTTTCTAAATTGCTCTATTATAAAAAAAACATTTGATTGATGTGACTCCGTCTTGTTTGATAAAATAGATTTCTTTCTTTGCAGGGATTGCTCCACTGTATTGCAACTTGTTTGGCCTGATGAGGGATAGTGACCGGATATGGTACCCTCCAAATCACATCTTTAAACTCCACCAGTCAGACAGTGAGAACCTGCACTTCAGAATTAGGTAAACAGTGACATTTTATTTCCTTAAATTAATTCCTTAGTTTTTCTTGACACACACACACACACACATATATATATATCAGTCATATCATATATGGAATTACTTTTCTTATTTTACTCCTCTGCTGTACAGGTACTATTTTCCTGGCTGGTACAACAGCAGTTCAATGTATGCCTATCGCTACGGTGTGTCTAAGGATACAGAAAGCCCTGTGATCGATGATTGTGTAATGGCATACCAGTTTTTTCAGGTTAGTCTTCATAGTTTACACCTTCTGTGAAGATTAAGTCAGTTATTTTCTTCTGTGTAGGGTACTTTGTTTGTTGGCATTTTACATTTCTTCTATGTCTTTGTATTAAATTGTTGTATTGCATGTTTTTCAAATTTAAGATGTATTGTTAGCCTGGATCATTTGTGTGTGTTTGGGGGACAGTGAGGACAGTGTCTTCAAGACTAATGCCGCTCTTTAACTTTCATCACACCCTTTTTCTGCTGCTTTGCTTTTTGATGTAACGAAAACAAGAACTGTTGTTGGTGTGAGATTAAAAAAAAAATGCTTGTTTCCCTGTCTCTCTGACTGACTGCCTGTCGATCTGTTTGTCATGACAACCAATTCTTTTGTGTAAGTTTAGAAAACAGGAAGTGGGGTAGTAGAGTGTTTTAGAAGCGCAAATGGGGAACAAGAGTATCTCAGGAGGTAGCATGATGATGTGGTGGTTAGCACTGTTGCTTCACAGCAAGAAAGCTTTGGGTTTGATTCCTGGTCCTGGAACCTTTTTGTGTGGAGTTGGCATGTTCTGCCTGTGCTTGTGTGGGTTCTCTCTAGGTACTCTGGCTTCCTCCCTGGTTACTAATAACTTGGTTGATAGATTTACTGTATAAATCTAGGATTTACTGAATTTGAAAATTTTGATGATCTCTGACAACCAAACCCAAAAACTTTTTATTCCATGTTTATTCTAATATTTTGCATTTGGAGCCATATTTATGCATTGAATATTTGGTATGTGTTTAGCCCTCCCTCCTCCCCCACCCGACCACTTCTCTAATTTTATTCTTCTACTGCTATTTTTCATGGATGTTATATTGTACATTTGTTCATCCATTTTTCGTAAATTTTAATCCTTCCTTCTGCAGTGGCGCAGTGACTTTCTGAATGGTTGGGTTCAAATCCCAGTGAACCATGAATCTCAGGAGGAGTGTCTGGGCATGGCAGTGCTGGACATGATGAGGCTTGCTAAACAGAATGGCCAGTCACTTGTGGACATCTACAATGGCACCAGGTAGGATGTTCTCACACTCTAGAGATACCATAATAATGTGACCATATTTTGGGTTTTGCTGCTTTTGTACAATATTTCATCCAAACTAGGGTAATGAGCTGAACTAATCATGCTACTCCAACAGTCAAAGTTCAGAAAAGTTAAGGCAGATGCTAGGACCAGGAAAATAAAATATCAAACTTGTATTACTGTCTGATAGATTCCAGTCTCATACAGGCTGCACACTCTCTCACCTAAATAATGTAAAATGCTAACTGTTATGCTGGGGTGCATGTGGTACAGTTTATGAATAATGATTTCAAAGCAATGTGTCAGCATCAGGCCTTTTACTTGGCCCTTACTTCTCTCTTCATCTTTTGTGATATTAACTCTCTTTTCCTTCCTCTTTTCATCATGTCAACTACACCCCCCCTACTCCTCCTTCCATTAGCTACAAATCCTTCCTGCCAACATGCATGCAAAGCCGCATCCAGGAATATAACATCTTGACTCGGAAAAGGATTCGCTATCGCTTCAAGAAGTTCATCCAGCAGTTCAGCGAATGCAAGGCAACAGTGTGTTACCTCAAGCTCAGATACCTAATGAGCCTGGAGATGCTGCTGCCCTCCCTCTATGCTGAGCGTTTCCAAGTCACCAACCTCTCTGCACGTGAGGTTACCATCATTGTTATGGGCAACAAGGGAATCCAGTGGTCAAAAGGGAAAGGAGAAGAGGGAGCAGAGGAGGTGAGGTTCATGTTGCCATGGTAATGCATTGGTTCATAAGCAGCCAGCCACAGTATGATGCTGTCATGGCTGTTTTTTCACCAATAGATGGAGCTCGAGAGGTTAAAATGCCAGTTGCAACAAGAGTGCATGTGTGTCTTCATCTAATACAAATACGGTACAAAATGCAATGTCTCTTCAGGAGCTACAGACATACTGTGACTTTCCAGAGCTGATTGACATCAGCATCAAGCAGGCCAATAAGGAAGGCTCAGCGGAGAGTCGCATTGTTACCCTCACCAGACAGGACAGCCAGATCTTGGTATAGTACACTCTACTTCATGCTCTGCTATCACTCGAAAATTAGTAATAGTTATTTATTACATTTCCTTGAAATTGAAATATGTTGATCAAATATGTTGATTGAAAATGTTGTTGTTTACATTCATTGAAAGTTCAAAGCAAGTTCTTAGTGATTTATTTTTGTCTTCTTCTGCATCCTATCTGTGTCTCTGTCTGACCACAAAGGAACTGGAGTTTCCTTCTGTTTTAGAGGCTCTGTCATTCGTATCACTAGTTGATGGATATTACAGACTGGTCGCCGATGCCCATTATTACTTGTGTAAAGAGGTGGCTCCACCAAGACTTCTGGAGTGCATTCAGTGCTACTACCATGGCCCTGTGTCGTGAGTGTCAGGACATCACACATGCTTGTGCACCCATAGCCATAGAACCACAAGCACACACAAACACATAGACAAAGACACATTTTGTCTTTTTGATCGCAGGATAGAGTTTACGATTGGTAAGCTGCGTCGCTGTGGTAACCACCAAGGACTGTACATCCTCCGCTGCAGCCCAAGGGACTACGACAAATACTTCATGTCTTTTGTAGTGGGGGTAAGAGGTTCCACATCATCAAATCATCAACAGGAAGCACAATATTGCTCATGCGACTACATATAGTTGCATATACATATATATACATATAAATAAATGGGCTCTTTTAATACAGCCTTCGCTAATTGACTGACATTACAAACTAACTTTGTCAGCCATATGCAACCTAGCTGACAAAATTATCAGACCAGTTCAAACCATCTCCTCCACTGCCATTACATTGTATCAATGTGACACAGCAACCAGTTTTAAATTATAATGCAAATGCAATGTATGGCTTTGGTATAACAGATTTTGTTCAATTAAGGAGATATTGAAATAAGTTCCTGTAACTGAAACTGTGTTTATATATGTTTGGACACTGACTTGCTAAAACACAGGAAGTTTTGAAGTTGTGCTCACCAGTGCCTCAAAATTATTGCCCATATTTTTAGCCACTGGAGGGAGCAATAAGGCTTGATTTCCACATGAAATGGATAATTCAGAGATATGACTTGAATGTTTTCTTTTATAAAATGATTTTATAAATCAGATGTTACATGTTTGACCTCAAGATTTAGAAAGATACTGAATTAAGGTTCAGCAGTATTTTAATTGTAACAATATTGCAAAGTTGGTGGGACTGAGAGAGGTTAGAAATATACTGGAATTAGATTGATAAATAAAGATAAAGATAAATTAGGTTATTTCGCTCTTAAGTGTTATGACATGACTCCATCAAAAATGGTCTTTTGTAGTCGGTCAAAATAATGTTACAATTCAGAACTTCTCAAATTAAATAATTTTCATTTGTTTCATCATTTTATTTTGTATTTTCAGTATGAAACTATGGTGGACTACAAGCACTGCCAGATCATGAAGACGGAGTCAGGAGAGTACATTCTGAGTGGAGCTAAGAGGAGCTTCGGCTCACTGAGGGAACTTCTGCACTGCTATCAAAAGGAGGCATTGCGCACAGATGGATACACATTTCAGCTGACCAAATGCTGCCCACCCAACCCTAAAGGTCAGTGTTCACATCCAAACACACAGGGTATGAGGTAAATCTTATTGTCATGTGTACAGACCATACCATGCATGTGAACACTGATGTAAAAATGTATACCTCCCTACACAGTTAACACAGGTAAAAGAACACATGCAGATTATGTATTCTCCTTAGTTAAAATCTTTTAATGAAATCCTTTTATTGGTATGAGATTTTTTCCTATGGGGCAAAATCTTCAATCTCTGTTAATTGTTTCTTCTTTAAAAAAAAAAAATATTATGAACATTTTCTTAGGGAGGGTTTTCTTAAATTATAATTGGATCTAAACCAAGCCAACTGCTGCAGCATATTAATTAGTAAGCACAGCACAACATTCATTTAGCACATTAGCTTTTAATCTGCTCTCTGAGTTTAGTTTTAGCTTTGGAGAAATGTGTTATCACTGACAGAAATGTACCAGTTCTGAACTGCACTGTATTAGATACTGCAGAAGAATCTTATTCTTTAAATGGGTAGAAAGTAAGATTTTTAATGCCTCCCTATCTCTGTGGGGTAGTGATGGATTACTAATAATTACTAATGACTCGATTACTTCACTAGGTTTCCAGCTGGCAAAACTCTTAAGCAATCTAGGTTTTGAATTAGTAGTTGTTGAATAGTTTTAATTGTGTCCCTGCTGTAGTGTTCATCAGATGTGGTGTCAAAATGTGAGTGATTGAGCATAAACCATGTCCACGTTTACCCTTTCTGCAGATAAATCCAACCTGCTGGTGTGTAGAAGTAATCAAGGGGCAGAGGTTCCTCTATCTCCCTCCCTCAACAAAATCAGCCAGATGGTCTTCCACAAAATCCAAAAAGAGGACCTCATCTTTGTAAGATAACCCTCTTGGACTTTTTGCTTTAGCTTTTTCTCTCAGTGGAAAAATATCTACAGATATAGGCATGTAAACATAATTAAGCCATCTCTTCAGTCTTAGTGGGCTGTATTGGTCTACAGGATTAGACACGTTATTTACTGTACATATATTTAAATTGAATTGAATTGAAAAGGCACCTTTAATTACATTCTAATTGTGAAAGGACATTAAATGTAAAGCCAAACTATACTGATGCAGGCTTTTTGTAAACAAGGTGACAGACCACAGCCTGACTTCTGCAGGGTTAATGAGGTTGATGCAGTTAACAAAGACTTCCTCAGTCAATCGACCTACTGTGGTTCAGCATCGTCAATAGTGGTCCCTGTGAATGTGTGTGAGCGCAGTGTGTGTGTGTGTTGTGAGTGTGGATGTGATGCTGTGTCAACCATGCTTTCACTTCAGTGAATGGTCCATTTCCGTCATATTTTGTTTGAGCACTCGAAGTTTTGTACAACAGGTCTGTCACAGGAAAACCACAGAAGCTGTTTAATGAAAAGGTTAGGGGGTTTCTCCTATATTGTATCTTTTTTTTTTTTTTTTAGCAGAGTCAACAAGTATTTCTATTAGAAATTTGCTCCAGCTGTGTGGTGCAATTATTTCAGCTCTTTGGACATTTAATTGTACAGTTACATTTATTTTGTGGACTCGTGAGCAGTAAAAGTCATTTGATTAGATAGCTTCTGGCTAAGCTGTGTCACAACTGGTGGTTCTGGTGGGGCGGAAGCAGTGTGTGGTTTCTAGGCTGGTGAGGAGGCTGCAAGATTTAATGAAAGAAATTGCAACAATGATATTAAGAATTCAGATAGGATTGTGAGATGATAAACAGCAGTTTGATTTTTCATTTGAAATCCTACACAGAGTTGCTCTGGCAGACATGAGCCTGTAATGGCTGAAGCATTGAAATGTGTCCTCTGTTAGTTTTTATTTGCCATATACCTTTCATTTCAGAGGACAAAATATTTGTCAAGTTGTACTTTATAATCTGTGTAATTTGTTACACAAGTTCTGTTTCATACTTTCTAATTGCAGAAAAAATGCAATACACCTCCTTTCCCAAGCGGGTTTTTAACATAATGAAGCTGTGTTTTAGAACGAGAGTCTGGGCCAAGGAACTTTTACCAAGATCTTCTGCGGTGTGAGGAAAGAGCTGGGAGACTACGATGAGATACACCAGATAGATGTCGTTATCAAGATCTTGGACAAGGCTCACCGCAATTATTCAGAGGTTGTTTTTCTGTCTGGGTGAATGAGTGAGTGAGTGGATCTGATGAAATTAATTTCAGTCATTTAAAATTTCAAATCAAATTCTTTGTTCTTGTTTCTCTTATTTTCTCCATCATAGTCTTTCTTTGAAGCAGCCAGCATGATGAGCCAGCTCTCCTACAAGCATTTACTCTTCAGCTATGGCGTGTGTGTTTGTGGCGATGAGAGTAAGTTTATAAAACATGCACCTATGAACACACACACACACACACACACAAAGGTTACCCTCATCTGTGACAGTTTTAGATCTGTGAAATCGAGGAATCAATATAAAGATAACAGAGGGGAAAAACAGAGGGGAAATTAGGACAGAAATTAGGTTTCTGACCTGCTGCCCTGTAATGTGCTCTGCCCTGACCTTTCACTTGGACCCTCAGATTGAACAAGTCTCTAATGGGCCTCTGCAGTCTTGATCTTTACTTCACCTGTAACTGCCCATGCACATCAGAGCAGTGTGTCTGAAACATGTACTATTCCCATTTCTGAATGTAAGAAGAGCAGAAAGGAAAGAAAAGATGGACTTTGAAAGTTATTTGAAGTGAGCCTAAAAAGCCTAGGTTTTTGTCCATTCTTTATCATTACAGTTAGTGGTATAAATACCAGAATCAAATACCAGTAAAGGGTATAGTAAGTACAGAGGTATGAATTTGCCCTATGGTATGGATTGTTTTTTACCCTCATGGATCTAAAACAACAATGACTTAACTCCACCAATGGAAGGCAGCAATGCACTGAACTGTGCCATGTGTGTCAAAAAAGAATCAATAATGAGCCCATGCTGCTTTGGTTGGAAATGAAGAAGTGACTGAAGGTGTAGCTCACAACAGAGAACAGATGGTAAAGAAAGACTGGTGCATTGGTTCAAGAATAAAAAGACGAGTAGAAAAATATAATCTGCAAATTATGTTAGATGAGAGAAGTTACTATGTACTTTGATCTTGAGTACAGAGAGTAGTTTGAATAATAAAACCACCTCCCCCACATCTATCTGACAGACATGATGGTGCAGGAGTACGGTAAATTTGGTTCTCTGGACACCTACCTGAAAAAGAATAAAAGGTGTGTTAACATCACATGGAAGCTAGAAGTAGCCAAGCAGCTGGCCTGGGCTATGCACTACCTGGTAAGACACAGTTACACACAGTTTTAAAAGTCAATCTAAAAATCAAACTGAAATCAGAAAGACCTTCATACAAAGCATTGTATGTTGTCCTTGTTGTATGTGCACACAGGAGGATAAAAACCTCATTCATGGAAATGTCTGTGCCAAGAACGTTCTACTGATCAGAGAGGAGGATCGAAAGACTGGCAGCCTGCCCTTTATCAAGCTCAGTGACCCTGGCATCAGCATCACTGTTCTACCCAGAGAAGGTGAGATACATGGCTTGATGTAAAGACACACCATCGTGAAGCCACATGGGAATAATGTTTATCAGTATAGTTTTCCTTGCCTTTGTATGATCGTCTCAGTTACTGACAAAGTTTGGTCACCTTCGTAGTCTATCTCTAACTTTGACTTTATTACTGTACGTGTGCCAAGTGTTAGCCAGCTGGCTAATTTTCAAACTGCAGTTCTTAGGCAAGACCTTTCAAGAACCATAAACATGATAAAATTTAGAGGGTGCCGCAAAAGAGAAAAATGAAAACATAACATCATATCACAGGCCATGCAAAGGACAATAATACTGTAATAACATTCACTGTTCCAGTTGCACAAGCAGCACAAAACACCACCAATCACCATGTACATAACATGAGGAGCTTGAGGAGCTTTATCAGGTTGTTAATAAAGTATCAAAAGGTCCTGGTGAGGACCTGAGAGGGATTATTCATTAATTCATGTATCTCTTTCTTTTCCTCTGCATGTCTGTTCATCAGTACTGGTGGAGCGAATCCCATGGGTGCCTCCTGAGTGTATTGAAAATCCTCAAAACCTGAGTTCAGCCACAGACAAGTGGGGCTTTGGAACTACCCTTTGGGAGATCTGCAGTGGAGGAGACAAACCACTCAGCACTCTGGATTGCTCAAAGGTCACAAAAACAAAGGATGCATTGAGAGTATTGACTTATCAAGGACAATGGAGTTGCCACTGGTTTCACTGGTCACTGCTTGCAGCCAAGAAGCCGAGCTCCAACAAATGTTAAACCACAACATGCCATTTTTACTCTTTGGATTTTGTACCTTTTTAAGAAAAACCTTTACAGGTGCTGGTAGCTTCCAGTGTATGCTAAGATAAATAATCTACTGACATAAGTGATATGTCTTCTCATCTAGCCCTTGGCACATCAAAATCACATTTTCAAAACGTTCCGCAAACATTTTTCATTTTTTCTATCATTTTGCAGTCAAGGTTGAAAACATGTAAGTCCTGACTTTTGCTGTTTTCCTCTGCAGAAGAACTTGTTTTATGAGGACAGGCACCAGCTGCCAGCTCCCAAATGGACAGAGCTGGCTAATCTGATAAACAGCTGTATGGACTACGAACCCTCACACAGACCATCTTTCAGAGCAGTTATCAGAGATCTCAACAGCCTCTTCACCCCAGGTAAAAAGACACATGGAAAACAAAATGTGACCCTCTGTCAGCCACCTTATAAAGGTTAAGCCTTCCTCTTCACACATTAATATACAGTATTAAATACTTGTGTTGCAGACTATGAGCTGCTGGTGGAGAGCGACATGGTGCCCAGCAGGACAAGAGGCTTTAATTTCCCATGGGCCTCTGAGAACCAGGAGCCCGCCCAGTTTGAAGAGAGGCATCTCATCTTTCTCAAGCAGCTGGGCAAAGTGAGACATGCAAACACACGCACACATATTCACAGTGGAAATACTTTTATTAAAAGACATTTTGTTTGATTGATTGTTTAAAACGCTGTAGCCTATAAGCTGAAGGTGTCTTTTATTCATTTTTAAATTCAAATAATTCATTATACACAAAGAATTTCCCTGGATGTTGGATTTTACACCAAAATCTGGATGATGCAAATGCAGTTTTCAGATAAATTATCATTTACAGTAGCAAACATTCAAGCCTATTGTGTGATCAAGAGCTGACAATTTCCTGTCACGACAGATATTCCGATGATATTTTCTAGACAGAAAATATTCAAGATAGTAAGGCACGCACAATTTGATGTGAAAGAACAGAAGGGCAATCAGCCCTAGGCCAAGGCCAATTTCAAACAACATACACCAGACTGCAAAGGGAGAAAAATCTAAATCTTAGTACATTATAAGGATCTGCCCCTAAATTTAACATGTTCTTCCCTGGTCCATCCCCCATTCCTTTACTAAGTTCAGTGCAAATTGGTTTAGTACTTTTCATCTAAACAGTCACGTTTCCCACTGTAGATAATGTGCAGTTTTCATGGGCCACTCCCTGATTCAATACTCACTGATGTAAATGCGCCAACTTTTACATTTTGTTTTTTAAAATAATTGTGTTCTTGAGGCCTAGGTGAAATCACAGCAACTCTATGTGTTTGTGAGAGTGTGTTCTCCCTCTGACCCCGTGCTCCAGGGAAACTTTGGCAGTGTGGAGATGTGCCGGTACGACCCTCTGCAGGACAGCACAGGGGAGGTGGTGGCGGTGAAGAAATTACAGCACAGCACGGCCGAGCATCTCAGGGACTTTGAACGGGAAATTGAGATCCTGAAATCCCTCCACCATGAAAACATTGTCAAATATAAAGGTGTCTGCTACAGCGCAGGTATGATTTAATACTTGACTTATAGGGAAACTTGTGACGCAATATAACAAAACAAAGTAATAAAAAGAACCTTGACTTCCTGACCTGTTGATGTGCATTAATATATGATGCAATAAGAGCGTCTATCTTCAATTAAGTGAAAGAGCAAACTTTACTGACCAGCTTGTTCTTGATTTCATTTTACCAGCCCTGCACATTTTATTATACATAATAACACCTTGACAGCCTCCACATGCACCGCCGAGGGCAGTCAATGATCTTGTTCATGAAACAAATAAATCTAGATTCTCTTTTTTCTTTCTGCAGGACGAAGGAACCTACGGCTTATCATGGAGTATCTCCCCTACGGCAGCTTGAGAGATTATCTCATCAAACACAAGGACCACTTTGATTCTAAGAAACTGCTGCACTATGCAACACAAATTTGCAAGGTGATGCAATGCAGTACGTTGTACAGACTTTTATGTCTCCAGCCCGTTCCGGTCATGCAGACATACTTTTGTACTGAACATTTAAAATCTAAAACGTTGTCTTATTGTGTATTACATGTAGTAACAAAATGAGAACACAATTAATCCTGTTATCTTTCAATGCTCCATTTCCATGGTAATGACACACGATTCAACTACTTTCTTCCAGGGTATGGACTATCTTGCCACAAAGCGTTACATCCACAGAGACCTGGCCACTAGAAACATTCTGGTGGAGAGTGAGATGAGGGTGAAGATTGGTGATTTCGGCCTGACCAAGGTGCTACCGCAGGACAAGGAGTACTACACTGTCAGGGAGCCTGGGGAAAGTCCCATCTTTTGGTGAGGACCACACACGGCTCATGTCTCTTAGCAGTTCAGAAAGTATTTTCATATTTTTGTTGCTTTAAATTTATGAGGGTTAGTTTTCACTTTCTGTTTTTACTGACTTTAAGGATCAGATAGGATTGTGTGATTCACGCAAAAGAGCAAAAGTATATTTATACATTTACTTATTTTTATCCAGATTATGTGTCACTATCTTATCATCATATTGTCTGTCTACTTGCAATATTGTATTGACAGTAATATTCAATCCTGTTTTTTCACATGGGTGTATCGTTGTGTACAACATCAGTGTATTTATATATATGTTGTGTTTTCCAGGTATGCTCCAGAGTCACTGACAGAGAGCAAGTTCTCTGTGGCATCAGATGTTTGGAGTTTTGGTGTTGTCGTCTACGAACTCTTTACTTACAGTGAAAAGAACTGCAGCCCACCAGCGGTACCACACTTCTGCTTTATTATTTGAATTTTACAATTAGACATTTCTGTCACATAACCATTTTCTTTTTTTAAGATGAATTGCTTTGTCACCTGTTAGTTAATTGGGCCATGAAACATTGGCCATGTAATTAGTTTGTACTGCAAGAAATCACTTGATTGAGCACTCGGCTCAGTTGCAGATCAATGTACTTAAGAACAGGAAATGCAGTTTCTAAGTTTTACTAAGGTGGTCTCACTAAAACTACTGTTGCAGGTGTTTATGGACAAGATGGGAAATGAAAAGCAGGGCCAGATGATCGTCTACCATCTGATAGACCTGTTGAAACAAGGATACAGGCTGCCTGCTCCTGATAATTGTCCAAACGAGGTTGGTAACAACATACTTGAGTTTGTTTTTCTCAGTTAAAACGCTGCTCGTACGTTAGCTTGAATAGTATGCTCACATGCGCACAACAGGAATACTAACATGCTGAAGGTGTAATGTTTACCCTGTCCACCAACAACTGCTGATTTCTAGGCAAGCAGGGTATTTGTACCAGGTTTTGTGGCTATCCATCCAATAGATAGTGAGAAATAAAAACAAAACAAAAAGAACCTTGGTGTTTTCTTCTAAAACTGTAAATCTGGTGTTGCACATTAATTCCTCATTATAAATGTTCTTGTGATGTTCCCCTCAGATTCACAAGATAATGACAGAATGCTGGAGCAGTGACCCGAAACTACGGCCTACATTCAAGACATTAATCCACAGTGTGGAGACTGTACGAGACAGTAAGGACGGATGAGTGGCATTCTTTCCTGAACCTTTGAACTGTATGTGTTGACTCCTGGGATTCAGTCCTCACAGATCTGAACAGTGAACATCTCCGTTACGTCTGGGTTTACAGCAGCAACCAGTCTGAAGCATCCTTGTTTTTTCTTTCCTTTTTTCTCTTGGTGCTCTGCCCGCCTGACAGCCTAACTAACGTTTACATAAATGAAGATGTTGGAGTGACGGCAATATTCACATTATTAGCAATGTATCCACATCTTTCTCAGGCCACAGAGTATACAAATGATTAAACAATCAGATTAATCACTTCACTACGTCTCACGAAACAAAACAAAAAATTCTGATGCCTTCAAGAACATTTCATTCTGGGATTCATTATTTTCTTTGTGTTATTTGTACATACTGTGTTTTACATATTAAATGTGAAAGATGATTTTATGATACTATACTTTTATGAATCAATTTTTTGTACCTAAAGTAACTTGTGTTGAATGTTTAGCCTTAAAGTTAATATCAATGCCAAAAATATATAAATCAACAAGCTCCATTTTGATCATATTGTAAAATACAACATGAGCAGCAACTGCTTTTTTTAAACCAAAGAGACCATGGGACTGTTGAACTGAATCTCACTGCACTGCTTGTGTGTGGCTGTAGTTTTGGGACTGTAACTGTACTTGTACCAAGAGCTCTACACGTGGTTTTGGAGTCAGCTCTGCTGTTACAGTGTGTTTCACATATATTCATTGCACATTATGGATGATTGTGTGTTTTTGTGAGCAGATGAAGCAACAGGACAAACAGCCAGTTAGTGGTTTACTACAAATACACCATCTTCCTACAAAGAGGTCAGACTTAACACAAACCGTGTGTTCTTTGTTTACATTATTTAATGCAACATGGAAACAATAAGATATATCAGCGATAGCAATAATAACTGCCTGGGCAGACAGTACAGTCAGGTCATATCATGGACTCATCCTTCTTGCTTTTGAAGGATACCAGCTCAGGAAATGATCATTGTTTTTGTAATTAACTGCAAACAGGTATATATATATTTTAGACGCACATTTAGACATTTTCAATATTAAAAGACTATACTATCTACGTGAAGATGCCTTATGTAAAAACATGCATCATGAAAGAAATTAAGGAAGATACTTTTACTTTCTACTCTGGCTTGCTGCAGAAATATTTTTTTTTCATGTCATGTCCCTGTTTTTTTTGTGTTGATTTATTTTTGTATGTGTACATTTTTACTGTGTGATGTGTGCTTAGACTGACTGGTGAGAGCAAACTCGCATTTGTGGAACGTCTTTGTTTTTATTTCCAAACAGAAAAACAACAATTGATCACTGTACCAGGTTATTTAATGACAGAAGCCAAGC
The DNA here is from genome assembly GCA_038496675.1 of Rachycentron canadum. Lineage (NCBI taxonomy): Eukaryota > Metazoa > Chordata > Actinopteri > Carangiformes > Rachycentridae > Rachycentron > Rachycentron canadum. Next base: position 10,374,055 of record CM076666.1, read on the forward strand.
CACACACACAGAAACACAATCTCAAATGATGAATCACTGTAACAAGCAAAGTTTTCCTACATATTGATGACCTGGCTCTCCTGAATACTTCTTTGATGTCAAGTTTGTTTTGAATAAGACTTGTTTTCTTTGACTAAGTTTATGATTCATTTTTCATTTACATTTTTTTCATTTATTCATTGCTAAATAATTTTTATTCATACATCTTGTTTTAATGTGTGTATCTTGCTGTGTAACATCAAATATTACAAAGAGTATTTTGTGGAATATAAATATTCTATCCAAAGAGTCAGAAAAAAAACCTGATGTTTAACAGATTAAACTGGTTCTTTCCATTCATTTCACATTAACTGTTGCCATTTATGAAATAAATATATGTGTAAATGCAAATATAAGGGTGTGTATTCCAGGTGTGTATGTACTTTTTATTAAACTAAACATAATGCAGTACTATACACGTGTGCATGTATGTTTTTCACTCACAGCATAAATAAATGGTATTGTTTTTTTTAAGGGGTCATGTGCGTATCAGAAAGAGGAAAGGAAGGAAATGAAAAAAAAAACTCTTTCTTGCAGCAACATCCTCAGGGTGTTGACAGTAAATGATCAGGCAGGTATAATGTTGTAAACAGAGTGCAGCAATATTTTCACTGCAGCCTAAATTACATTAATGTGTGATATTGGCTTGTGTTCGTATGAGCGTAGTTTAGTCAGGTCTGCAGGAGACAATATGGAAGCTGCCCAACTCCTTCCCAGCCATATATACAATAAATGATTCGCTCAAAATTTCATATTAACACAGGATTTAAAATTTATTGTCAAGATTTCTGAAGTACACACAGAACAGGATCTTGTCTTTTTTAACAAAATATAAAATTAGACGAAAAAATTAAATATCACAGAGACATGAAGTTGGTGTGACGTCTGTAATTCTGTCTAATTGCAGAAGTCACACCACAATTGGAAATAGCTTACAGCCTATTAAACAGCAGATGTGAACTTGCTCTCCTCCCTCTTTTACCTCCAACATCTTTCCACAACTGTCTATTATAGTTCCTCACACCACCTTCATGTCACGACCCCTCTGCCATCATCCAACCCCTCTTCTCTTCCTACTTCTCCTCCTCCTCCTCCCAGCTTCTCCCTTCACAGCCTCAGCACAAGCGTCCAATATCATTCTTGGTGCAGCCCTGGTTACAGCACATCCCTGCCACACCCAGAGAAAAGTTCCTCTTCTTCTTGCTCGGTATGGGCCAGTCAGCTGCTGCCGGACTACCATATTGTTTGCCTAAAACTATGGATGGCTGAGACTTCTCCAGCAGGGTCGGGTCACTCAGCGACTGCTGCTGCTGCCATCTCTCTCCTGCGGCCCCGTAAAGAGCCAGGAGTTCTGCCAGGGAGTAAGAGGAGGGAATATGGAGAGGAGAGCGGTTATCTGTGAGCTCTGCCCCATTTTGCCAGGTGTGCTGGTTGTCTTCCACTGTAATGCCGCTGAGGGGACTCCACTGGAAAGGGTCTGGAGAAAAAAAAAAAACAGACAAATTATTACCTCAAGACAAACAGGACTTGGTGACTGTGCATCACATGTTAAAGGAAGACTAACAACAGAGGTAATTAAGTTTTTATCTTATGTCCAATTAACACGAGCTGACCATGGTGCTGAAATACGCCAATAAGCTGTCAAACAAATGTGTGGCATCTATAGAGATTTAAGAATTAACATTTTTCAATCTTCTTCAGTCTTCACTCTAAAATCAATTTCTCATACTGTTTATGGGCATCAGAATATATTTAAAGACATGTTTCAACACTTATAGAAATGCAGATTTCTATAAATGACCAATAAAAGTGCACATATTAATGAAATTAATTGAACTGTAGTAATGTCAACTCACTTAAGTCTCCCTCTGTGGATCGCCTCCATCGGGAGCCTCCGCAGGTAAAAATTACGGCTCTGATGAACTCTCTCCCGCACAGTTTCACCCCGTAGTCCCTCGGTACCACCAGTCTGCTCATTACATCAGCCTCCACGCAGTTGCATATGCTACCGACACACACCACAGCCAGAGCAAGAGTCAGTCTCCAGAGCATCTTTACTTGTCCTGAAACTAGCAGAACGAGCCGGCTGTGACTGCGCTGCACCGGTGGGTCAGCTGCGCTCCGCCTCAGGTCTAATCTGCTTTCAAATCCTGCTGGTTTCCTTGATGTACTTGCTGATGTGCTTTTTGTTTGGAGAGTTCTCTTGCAGCCTGTTGAGTCTGCTCAAGTTACAGACGGTGCTTCAATTTGTCTGTCTTGTGTTGCAGAGTAGACTTCAGTTTCTTCTCCTTGCTCCCTTGCTCTGTCAGTGGACAGTGGCTTTTATAATCAGAGTCACCAGTTCAGTCATCAACCTATACTTTCAACCCCAACCCTCTCTCTCTTTCCCCCTCCCTCTCCCCCACACACGCACGCACTCGTCATTCAGATTGATGACAGTGACGTACTTGGAGTTATTTCTTTGCAGAAGTAATATTAGGGGAATGGTTTTATTTCAAGTTAGATAAACTCAGCTCAAAAACAAGTTGTGATAAATGAGATAAATGAAACAACGGCACACGTGGCATCTTAAGCATTTCACTGGAAAGAAATGATGCATGTAAGTGGTCTAGACTTCTGTTAACACTGTGTCTATCGATGTAGAGAAAGACAAAAGTGGTTTGGTGTTATTATTATTCTACATAATACATCGATATCAGCACCTTGTAATATTTTACATCCATGTAATGCTACCATGATGATAACAACAGTCCCAGCTATTGCTTTGGTATGAAGCCCCATGAAGCTGAAGTTAAACCTTGGCAAGTTAAACTGTCTCATGTAGTTATTAAAACAAAGAGTTTCAGTGTTTATAGTTTGGAGTAATAAGAATCTGTCCTGCTGTCAGAGCAAATCACTGCTGTGAGGACTGGAGCTTCATTAAGTACTATGTTTGACAACATTTTGATGGCCCTTTAGCTACTGTGGTTATTCATCTGTTCAAGCAAAAAAAGCTGTGACAAGCAACTGAACCTGTTGCATTAACCTTATTATAGCACAGTGATCACATGACAATATATGGAGAAAAAAAAAACATGTGTTTACCGTGTGCATGTGTGTGTGTGTGTGTGTACGTACATACGTGTCCTTGATATCTTTTGCCCATCTGTTAAAGCTCTGTTCACGTTTTGGGGCTTTTACAGTGCGTAATCATGGTCCCCGCTCTCTCACAGCAGTAGGTGTGTTACATGTGTGGAGTATATGACTGCTTTCACCCTGACCATTCAGATCAGGCTTGGAGAAGGGGCCACAGTACAGTTTATGTTATTTTGTATTTAAATGGTAATAGTACATGAGAAATAATGTAAAGAGAAATATGATAATAATGATAGTTACCTGCTTTACAGTGATCAATTTGACCCTGGACAGATGTTAGCACTCAATCTGAATTTAAGGAAGAGTTGTGTTACTGTGTTTGTTTTTGTGAGTTTTTCTGCCCTCTAGTTGTCAAAAATGACTTGATAGAGAATATGATGATCTAATGATGTTTACCGTATTATCTGAATGAATCACACAAGAGCATTTGAAAATACAGTGATGCAAATACTATGGATATACCACAGCACTGTATTAAGTATTTGGACTGATATTATGCATCAACTAATCTGCGTTATTAAGTATCCCATTCATACTTTGGTTTCCTGATGTATCTTGAACAACAATAACCACAACGGCACTGTTGTTATTTTCATATTTATTCATATTGAGACCAATCTGATGTGAGGTCCATGATAGAAAATATAGTGCCAACCACAGACTCAATAACTAAAAAAGGCAGATGGTATTTGACTGTTTTCTGAAAGCAGCGTGGGTGAATGCACTGACTGGACGATTCTGATTTTCTCTCATATAAACCAACATGTTACTTCTCCAAGAAGGAGGTAAGGCTGTTTTTAGCCCGACGGGCCTTTTCTATGCTATCAAAAGTTGGAGTCCCAAGAGGCAAGTCCAGACGGTCATGTTCAGACACCATGATACTGTCAGCCTCCCCTAAAGGTGTAATGGAAGAACAAATACATTTTGTTGTAATGTGGTAAATTGACGTCTATTTCATAACCAGTCATTTCAGCATGTAGGTATATTTTGGGAATACACAGATGTTTAAATATTATGCACACAGTATTAAAGCCTGACCAACGTTCTGAATCAGAAATGAGAAATTTTTTTGGCTTGATGAGCTTTTGGTGATAAAAGTGGCTGAAATCCAATGCATCTTCAAACGAAACATGTTGCTCTTCGTGTCATGTTTGTGGAAGGCTTCTAAGCGATTTGCAGCTTTTTAAGATGTTGTCTATTGCTCAGAATTAGGATTTAATTGTCTTAAGTAAACAATTCAGTGGATTTACAATGAATTCATACTGTAATTTAAACCTGGTGACAAATGTGAAAAAGCAGATGAAGCTAATAATTTCTGACTAACATTAAAGCTTTGTCTATGGAGGTGAATTCTGGTGATACTGATGTTGATGTTGTTGTGTAGTTTACCTCTCATACGATAAATAAGTGTCCCATACGCGCTGTCCATCTGGTAGAAAAATATGAAGCCAAGAGGAACAATGGGAGCCAACAGAACTGGTTTCTTTCTCTTAATAGCGCTGGCGAGGCAAAAATAAGAACATTTTTGACATTTTTCAGAATCAATAAGTGATAAAAGATAAATAACAACATTCAGCATATCTGGGCTACACAGTTATATTTTAAAATCACAAAATTGAATTGGTTATTTACATCAAAATGTACACAACTTGAGATCATCATGTTAGTCTTTTTGACATTTTCACAACACAGAAATCCTGAGAGTGTGTGAGTCAGACTCATGTGACCCAGCTTGAACCACTTCAATGCGTCACGTTGTCGCAGTGCCATCTGTAGGTGGCTTGTGGCTTTTAGCCCAAATAAAAGGTCTAGATAGTTAAACTTGATGTGACTACTGTGTCTAACGCATATAAAACATCACACATACAAGCTACAGCAGTAAAGGCCACTGGACTACAAAGTGTGATTACTTCAATACTGAAGCTGTGAAGACTCAGTTGAGTGAGGATCACACTTCATAGCTGTCAAGTACGGGCCAGTAGAGGTTGTTCTCTCACTCCGTATTATTACTGCAAACTAGAAACAGGTCACATTTAGTGAATCATATCTTAAAACAAAATACCTCTGAGGTTACAAAACTCACCCTGCTGTGAGTCCCACTGTGGCCACTGCAGAGAAAGTACCAAAGTACTTGAGAAATTCTCTGGACCAGGCAATCTGCATAGCCATCTGTCTCTCCCTCATCTGATTCTGCATCAGGATCTGACGCTCCATCTGCGCACACACACACACACACACACACACACACACACACACACACACACACACACACACACACACACACACACACACACACACAGAAAAAAAATTAATTTAGTTCAACAAACAATTTAACAAATTGAATCACAGAACAGTTATTGGTATTTCTGGAATAAAAAGCAATTTACAACAACAAATGTCTATATGTTTAAGGTCATTTAGGAGCAGTATCGTCATTATATTATTTTTCCAGCAGAGGGTACTGACATGTATAGGTGTGTTTATAAGTGTTTTTATGGAGAAAAAAAATTCAAAGATTAAAATGTTCATATTTAGGACTCATGTTGACATGGGTATGATATACAGTGCAAAAGTCTGAAGATGTTATATAGTAATACTCAGCAAGAGAAGTATTCTGGACATAAAACAGACTCTGTATCCATGCTGAGGCACTTCAGTCAGATGAGTCTTTTGTCTAACATTTCCTGTTTGACACACACTCATGTACATACACACAAATCTAGGCTTCCTGCAAAACAACTGCTATTGAGCTGAGTGAGTGACATTCTCATTTAAAAAGCCTTTATTCTCAAAAAGTGAATGTGTCAAAGATGAGCCTTTGTTTCCACTCAACGAGAAACTGACCCTACCTCACTGATGATGCAAAGGTTAAAAAAAGACCAAAAAAAAAAAAAAAAAAAATGCCATTCAAGTGAGTCAATGACATAAGTTAAATATAAATTACATATTGATATAAATTACAGCATGTTGGAGTAGCACCATTTTGATTTCTGACTTTTTGTGCATATTCTCGTTCAGTTCTGAAGATCTGTGTTAATGGAAGATCATTATGCAGCAGTGAAGCTTAAGTGAACGAAATTAAATAGGTGGAGCCTGTTAAACAGAGACTAATGGAAACATGCCTCTTCAAATGTCTATTTTTGAGTTTTGCACATAAAGGAAACAGATGAAGAGGTTGAGCTAATGAATAAATGAAAAAAAAAAAACACTTTTGCACTTAGGCCACAATAATTGCAAGCAGCTAACTAAAGAAGACTGCCAATATTTTTAGGTGCATTACACAAATAATATGCATGTCATACATTTTTCCACAGTAAAGGCTTTACAGTACCCTGCACATCACTATACTGATTTTAAATGTTCAGTTTTGGTTGCTGCTGAAATGTGAGCTTGAAATGTTAGTATGAATGTGAGATCAACTAAACCTCATCAAAATAAGTGAAATGTACAAAATACTGAGGAAGAATTGGGGTTTAATTGTGGATGACAACGTTTCATGAGGGAGTTGGCTTCATGTTGAGCAACTCCCTGTGCCAAATGTGTTTAACTTGTCAAGCAGGATGATTGATGGCAAGTGTTAGTCAACCCTCCCTCGGGCTTCAGAGTGAGGCATGAGAAATTGTCTCCATGCTGGTAAGTCATCAGCTTTTGGCAGTTATATGACTGGAGTGAAAATTGTTTTTCTACAATAAAAATTAGGAAGGTTAGGAGTGGTCTAACATATTCTACACTTAAAATAAAATAATTTTTTTTCTTAAAGTTTTGTCTAGATTGAAACATCTCAGATATTGTCAGTGCTTTTCTTTTACCAACCCGAACTCCAGGTTTTGACAAAGATAACAGTTTTTTTTTTACTGTTGTCTTAGTATTGGTGTCAGTGTCTCCTGAGTTACAGGTATTGTTTTGACAAACACTGTTTTGACAAAATTTTGAGTCCTGTTTCCTAGAAGGAAAAAGATCTAATAAAATATTTGATATATTTCATCATTCTTTGTGCCAAAAGGTCATATTATATTTTTACCACTATCAGTGGGCAAATCTAAGAACAGAAAATTCTGTAACTGACTAATCAAATACCTTTGGTTCATACATGGCATCATTTGTTCTCCACATGTGACCTTAAAGAATTCAAGTTGGGTGATTTACTGACTAAAGTGCTTAGCTACTAATAAATGTCAATCACAGAGGAAAAAAGGGCCTGATATTAGGGTAACAGCCCAGGAGGGTTATGCTGCAATGAGACCTGGACGTCACAGGCAGGTAAAGGTCCAGTAAAAGGCACTTGTGATAATTATGTACAATCAAGCTTGAACAGGGTTTTTAAGTATCCTTTTAGACTGATTATGGAGAGATCAATCAAAATTTGTAAACATAAAAGATTCATTTTATTCAGACACAACCAGTAGCACTATTGCTGTGATGTAGATAAGTATAGGTCCAAACTGAAACTGGTTATTTAGCAGAACTGAGCACAACTTCTCCTTTATCGAGTAAACATCGGACATATCGGATAAACATCACAACTCCACAGCATTTGGAATCCACTGATGTAAATGAACTTATTACAATTACTGCCATCTCCAGGAAGGAGGAAGCCACAAACTTTTTAAAGAGGAAAGTGTTTTATATCCAGGAGATGCAGACTGAGTGAAGTTTTTAAAGAACGGTGATTGTTTTCCAATTGTGGCCGAAATAGTGAACCCAAGGAAGCCACATTAAAATGAGTTGAAGTTGAGACAGAAACCAAATGCAGCAGGTGAGTCAAGAATTCAATTATGTTTCAATTGCAAACATTTTCAAGGACAGCAACTGGAAATTACCAATCCATTCCCAGAGCCACTATAGCCCCCAGGAGTGAGAAATGTGTAATACAGGGTTTTTAGTGGCAGACATCATCTTTTGTGAAGTCATCCCTTCCCTCATCTTGGCCAGAAAACAGGAAGAAAACCACAGATACTGGATGTTAGAACTTGAACTGGTCTCTGGAAACTACCTAATTCCTGTCACTGTCTTTCCCTTATTAAGTTTCTTATAAAGAGGGGGGAGAATATTCTAGCAGAGATAAAAATTAAGTTCAAAATAAATAGAGACTGTCCTAGTGGGGGCATAACCTGAGCGCAATTAGGTAGCAAATAACTATAGAAACATGGATGGAATGAAACACATACAGATACATATTTTTGCTGGGCCAGCAGTGTTGACTGTACAAGGATGGACAATTTTAGTTCAACAGATTTACCATGCAAAGGTAACACACCCCAAATTTGAGATAAATATGGGAATTTATACTTTTTGTGTATATACGTGTCTTATTTATGGCAAGAAGGTTTCAAGTCTCTTCAAACTGAGGTTCAACTGCTGAAACAAGTTGCAACCAATGACTGTGCACAAGGTCATAAAAGATAATTATGAAGCCAAAACACTGCAAATAGGAAATTGTTGACAGTTGTGTGTGTGACTTGGTAGCTTGCCTGTTTGAAAAAACATAATGAGCTCACTGGCTCATTAAAAAGTCTACTTTAATGATGCACTGGAAAAGATTTACCCACTCTGAAATGAGTTATCATCATTAGTCATTAAATTATTATGGTTTAATGCTGTGTTGTCCTATGTTGGTTCTATGTTGTTCTGAGGGATGAGGATGCCAAACAGCTTAAAGTTAACAATGCTGCACATGTACATATTGTTTGACTTTGGCTAAATTACAAATGAATCAATTGACATGCGCATCAGGTTAATTGATAAGACAAATTACATTATTTTCCAATCATCAACTTGGCCAGCAGAAGAGCCATCCGGAAACTCTCAACATCCACCTACACTCCCCTTGTATAAAGGCATCAACAAGCCAATCCTCATCAATGTGCTCCATGTGCTCCTTCACCACACTCATAGGTACAAACAGGAACAAACTCATCCAATCCAAAAACACACGAAAAAAAAAAGAAAAAGAAAAAAAAAATCACACATTTTGGATCTGTAAAAACAAAACCCCTGCTGTGCCAGACAAGTTGTGTTTTCAGTCAACATGACTGGTAATAAGGTATCATTTCGAAAAAGAGTAGTGAAGTTCAATACCCGCCCATAAAAATATAATTATACGTGTTGTCTATGACAAAAATACTTCAGAGAATTTGAATAGTGAATCTGTCTATTATTGTTATTTATCATATTTTTATATTCATGTTTTCATGGTTCTATGCTTCTATGTGATGACTATGAGGTTCTGTATGATAAACAGATATGTATGTATCTCTATGGAGAAATTGTGTTACCATTGCCTATGTGTACGTCAAAAGAAGGCAACATTATGTCTCCTGGTGAAATCACAAGGGAACAGATTTGGTGGTTTGGGCAAGCAGCAGATGACTGTGAGACAGTGACTGAAAGTAAGAGGTGAAGAAAACGTGAAAGGATTAAATGAGGCACAATGAGTCCACAAAGGTGACAAGGTAAGAAACGGGGCAAAAACATAAGCGGGAAATTCACTGACATTTTCTAAATGCTGCAAGCCTGCATACAGCAGGACAGTACTTGGAAACGGACACAAATTATCTGCATATTGAAAGGAGGGGAAAAGTACAGTTTTATGATTATTATACATTACGTACAAGACATTATGTGGCTGAAACCCCAATGTAATACACAAAATATGTGCTAATATCAGAATATTGAATGTGTAGAATAAAGAATTCTGCATAAATTCCCCTTTTAACGTGGCATTTACATAATTTTAACCAGTTTTATTGTATATTTTTTCTATATTTCTATATAATAATTCTATTTTTTACTATACCCACCCATCTTGAAAATAGCTTTAGAAACAAAGTTTTTATTTATTTAATGATTGGATCGTTGCATTAGTTAAAGGAAGTGGTGAATTGATCACAGTGGTGAAAAACCAATTAATTAAATTAATCTAATCAAAACCTTTTGAGAAGGTCTTTGCTCACCTGCTTTACACTGAAACCCATTCAAGTTAAGTGACTGTGAATAAAAAGCACAACCCCATTGTTAGCAATCAAGACCTATTTTTAAATATAAAGTGAACAAAAACATAATTTATGCCATTTCAGAGCTGTCATTTAGCCTCAAGACATGCGTCATACAAGCAAACCCATATCCGGCAAAATTTCAAGTTATGTTTAAGATGGGCTTGTTATTCAAACATAATGCCCAGTGACTTTTACTTAAAGGTCCACAAGCAAGAGCATGGCAAGGATCAATTAGCTATGACTGATGTGCTTTGAAACCACTGGCAAGCAATCTTCTTTGACATCTTAATGCAGTGGGAGGCAACAGTGACGTTGCTGAGGCCAATCTTCCTCATCAAATTTGGTGATGTCAAAATACAATTTGAGTGTTGAGTGTGAAAAAAGCAGAAGAATTATTTTCTATTAAAGGCATTTGACGTTTAATGATACTGAAGATTTTTGTTTTTAATGTAAGTTATCTATGTATGTTTTTTTTAGATGTGAAAGGTTCAATGTATTCATAAAATTAAAATATAAATTATCAATATATTTTCAGTAGGCAGACAATTGTAAAATGAGAAATGTCTCCTTAATTTGAAGTCAAAAATTATCCTGAGTGAATAACAAATATGAAACTGTAATAAGTCAATGAAACAATGTGGTCCCACTACCGCAATGCTTAAACATGTGGCTAATATTCACCTGTGAGTCATTGTCACGACCCAAACGAGGGTGCGCTGAAACTCAATTGCCAAACATTTGCCATCACTGAATAATATTTGTCATCATCTACCACGTTTACAACTTGCGAAAGCATCAGAAAATTAAGGGGCAGACAACACAACAAACCTCCTGGGTGTGAGCTGGATAATGTCATTGGTGTTATGACAGTCACACATCCCACCTGCTGCTCAGCAGCTTGCAGGCACAAATAAATCACAACAAATTGGCCCCAAAAAGGAGAAGGAAAAACACAATCCTTTATTTAAAAGAAAAATAATAATAATAATAATGACTGCAATAAAACCTGCAGTCTCTGAATGGAAATGCTGAGATTCAAACTAAAAACTTGTAGCCCTGATTTTGACACTGATTCAGGAAAGAAAGGGCAGATCAATCTGATGGTGAGAGTTTGTTTTCTGGACCAAATTGCCAGAGCTCTTGTCTTTGTAGACTGGGTTCACTTCTACAACTGCTGGATTAACACTGCAATATTACATAGGCCCACATTTGCTATATGCCGATTTGATTTAACAGATATTATTATAAAACCATGGCTAAAAATAAAAGTAAGCCTGTAGGAACTGACAATGAGACAATAAATAAAAAGAATGATGAAACATTCAGTAGACAGATTTTGTATTTTTCATTTTATTTTATGACTGAGTGATCATATTTCATATAGTGATCATATTATTGTCATATGTGTAATGTAAAGCAGGGCATATTATGACTGCAGTAACAACAAATTTGTGGTTTATTGATTCTATAAATTTATATGGAAACGGTCTAAAGTGTATAAATACTTGAGGTGGTTCCACATAAGTACATAAGGCCACTAAATACATTTCAAATTGCGTTTTGTACAATCTAATCATAACTAAAGTCAATTTAGTACAAAATGAGTTCTTTCACATTAGCCTATGATTAACACACTTACATTACTACATTGGTTCTTCTTAAATATGTTAAGTATGATCATGTTTATTATACACCAGGAAATTCATTCAAATATCATTTAATTTGTCTGACAGTCATGGTGCTGACAAGGTGTGCGTGTATGTGAACTATCATCAACCACTGTTGGCAGGAGTGGAAGTACAGAAACTTTGTATTTGTTATGTTGTTTACACTAGTTGCTGCAATCCAGTTATAACTTTAGATGTAACATATCAGTTACATTTCTGTTCCTGATCCACAGTGTAATGAACAAACGCTGCTAAGAAAGATTTTGAGCTGCTTGGTAAAAAAAAAAAAAAAAAAGATTCAATAATATTGTTAAGCAGACAGAGTCCCAAAGAGATAGACCACAATGTAAACCCTCCCACAATCAGTATGTACCAGGGGACCAAATACATTAGTGTCACACAATAAACGATACAGACAGCACTTAAAAAAACGGACAAGATAACTGAGGGGGATGGTTTAACATTTCAAATCTGACAAAACTGAGTAAAGTTTTACAAAGATGACTGCAACCACCTAGAAATAACTGAACAATCACTTGATAATCAAATTTTCTATATGAATCAGCCATAACATGTTGATCAACTGCTTAATATCCTCTCACCAGCAAAACAGCCCTGACACATGAATGGCAGGGCTGAAGGTTTCCCAGCAGAACATTGCCTAAGCATCACACTACCTCCATCAGCTTGCCTTTTTCCCATAGTGCATCCTGGTGTCATGTCTTCCCAAGGTATATGACACACACACACACACACACACACACACACACACACACACACACACACACACACACANACACACACACACACACACACACACACACACACACACACACACACACAACCGGATGTCTACATGATGTAAAAGGAAATGTGATTCATGAGACCAGGCCACCCTCTTCCATTGCTCCGTGGTCCAGTTCTGATGTTCACGTATTCATTGTAAGTACTTTTGGCGGTGAACAGGGGTCAGCATGGGACCTGGATACGCAGCCCCACATGTAACAAACTGCGATGCACCGCATTCTGACACTTTTCTATCAGAACTAGCATTAACTTTTTCAGCAATTTGAGTGGCAGTAGCTATTCTGTTGGTTTGGACCACACGGACCAACCTTTGCTTGTCACATGCATTAAAGAGCCCATGACACCGTTTTTTTTCTGCTCTTTCCAGTCACAACAGATCAGGTATTTTTTTCCTCGCCCACCACAGCTTGGTTGGCACATCAGGGCTACCTCTCCTCAAGTCTGGCCATGGTGTTATAAGTTAAAGTTCCAACTAATCTCTCTACTAATTGGTTTGCATACCAGCTAGCTGCCTCCACTTCTGCCTGTTCACCAGGAATGGAAATGAAAAACCATCACACCAGAGGTAATGGAAATTCGGGGACCTGTCCTTGTCACTGTGGAAATCAGATTTTTTTCTGACTTTTCTGAATGTAACCTCCCTACTGGCAACCATGCTGTCGAACCACACCTGGATCTGTAAAGTCTGGGTCCTTTGCGGCTCTCTGGGATGATGATGAGGGAAACACACCAGCTTTTCCTCTCCCCACAGACCAGCTGCATGTGTGCTAATGTGCAGAGACCACCAGATCCCGCTATAAGTTTGCCTTGAGCTAAGAGCACTCTCACTCCTCACTGCTTACCAAATGGAGATATGTGATGCGTACAAGAGAACCTGGGACCAGGCTTCACTGGAGAAATTACCATATATAAGTCATTTCTGACTTATACCTCTATGTCCAACACTGTGCGGTTCAGGCCACAGAAAAACTGGACTGGGAACTTTGCCTCCTTCGCATATCCCTGTTTTCCCTGGCAACTTTCACCAAGCTGCTTCTCAGGTGCCACAGTTTAATATTCCACAATGGCCAAAAGATCAGCCTGGTCACTCTCTACCTCTACGCAGAAAAACGGACCTGGCTGGCTGAGCGGCCTGACTCTCTCTGCCTTTGAGGCAACTGGCATCCACTCCTGTGGATCTGTTGGCCAGGGGTGCACCGGTGTACAGGGAATGGACTCTGCACTCAGAAATCACGGAGCAGACTTGGATGCCATAGCCGGGTCACCGTGGATCTGTTTGCGTCAAGAGAAAACGCAGTGTGCAATGTTTTTCTCCTTGCACAGTCAGGGATTCCTTGGGAATCCTTGGGATTGGGAATTGGCTGTGGTCCTGAAGAGGCTAAAGGGTCTTCTGCTTGAATCACTGGAGGTAACAAATCTCTTAAGACAGCTCTGTTGCACGTACTGGTTTCAGCCAACCAGACAAGCAATATACACATGCTCTCAGTGCACCCTTTGTGCCCTCAGTTTGCACAAAGAAACCTTGAGACATTTGCTGCTTACCTGAAGAGCAGCAATCATGTCACTCTATATATATGCTGAAAAACTGGAAATATTCCAATCAGGATTGAATCAGACTAGAATCTAGGTATCTAAATCTCCAGGACCAGAGGTTCCACTGGGGTCACACAGGCAAGTCAACAGCCCTGTTCCTTGACACCCACCTGCCCGACCTGGAGCTGTTTTTTTCATACTCATCTTTTTTGCTTCATGGCAATTTTATAAAAATATTGTAATGTTATAATTAATAAAAACTAAAAAAGACAATCAAGATGATTTTTTCACTGCAACGATTCATATTTATTAATGTATATGGTACTGATCATTTATTCGAACTTCTGCATGCAGACAAATGGCTGGTTAAATAATAGTTAATGGGGATATTTCAATGCACAAGGGCTTAATGAATGAATTAGAAAACTATGTGAATCATATTGTGCACAAAGGCTTCCAGAGTCTAGTCACTAGAGCTCAACCCAGCTAAGACTCTCACCAGAAGAAGACTGGAGTCCACACCTGCTGTATACTGTAATTCACTACATTTAGGAGGAAATGTTGCACATTTTACTCCACCACAATTATCTGATAGCTCTAGGTATCAGCAGTTTCCAGTCCCTTTTGACTTGTAACAACACCAAACAGGAGCCACCATGTCTTTAACTTATATTTTTGGTGATTTAGTCAGTGTTAGGAAATCAAGATTTGACCATAGGCAGTCATGCCATATACTAGGTTTTGACTTAATCTTGTTTAGGTTAAGAAGGAGCAATCAGCATGACCGCATCAAAATCCAGTTCAGTGCTCCACCTGACACAGGTACCACAAGACTACAGGTGCATGAATCAAGACAATAAGTGCATCGCAGAAGTGCACCTTCACTTACCTGAAGCCGTGAATTGTGGAGCATGAATTCTTGGTGCTTTTTGAAGCCTGCATCCATGTATTTAGACAGTAGAAACCCCATGGCGGTGTTGTTACTGCTGACCTGAAGATACAAATAAAAACTCCAAAATTATGCTGCAGTCAACAACATGGGCCAACATACCAAACTAACAGGTACATACTATACTAATATAATGTGCATAGCTACAACTGACTTAACATTTCATTTGGTCTGGGATGCAAAGGCACTGCCAATGTCTCACTGGTCTGTAACACTGAACAGTCAGTGTTTCTGTCTTGCTAATAGTGTCTAACATACACATTTTGCCATGTATTCCCAAGGTCCGAGCAAGACAAGGGCGTGGGATAAACCATTTAGCTAACAATATATGCAAATATTCCTAAATAAAACAGCGTCTCGTGTTAAACTTGATATTAAGCCTCGGTTTTAACCGTGACTTGTAGCTTGGCTGAGTGAAAATGAAAACCTTACATACCTAATGTACTTTGAAGCTAAATAATGTGAAGGTACGAGTCACAAAAGCGGGGCTAGTAGGGATTCAAGGACATGTCTCAGTGAAAACTACGGGGCTGCACGGACGTGAACGCGGATAACTTCCTTTTTAGAATTTGTCACGTGCCGCCAGGAAGGGAAAAAAAACAAACACGGTACATCCGGTACGAGTTTCAAAATTAAACACAAAACATACTATAATAATCCTAAGTAAGAAGGATTCTTTATGAATGCCAAAACTAATATTACAGGGGCATTATAGTAATAGGTTACAACCAAAACGAGTCATTTTAGATTTAAATGCAAAAAAAAAAAAAAATAATAATTTTACAGCAAAATTGTATCAGAGTGATTTTTCACTAGAGACAATTCACATTCAGCATGTCACCAAATTATTAACATGCTTCTACTATAAGTAGAAACAGTGGGGTTGAGGGAGAAATAGCTTACATACATGTGTTGTGTCACAGTGGTGTCTCACTTGCTGTGGGCTCAGGCTGGTTAGAGGAGAAATGGCTCTCTCTGTTGGTCATTGTGGGAACCTCAGAGGTCTAAGTGAACAGCTTCCTCGCAACTTCTGGTGTTATAAGCCTGTCATGAACGTTTGTGCTGCAAGTTCAAGTCAAAAGGTAAGCATCATTTTATGCAAATTGGTGCTTCATGTCAACCCAAGAAGTTATGAAAATGTTTCTGAATTTCACCTAAAAATCACTGAGTCACTGCCAAAGTATGTATAAATATTAGTGTACCTTAATTTTAACACTAGGTCACAAGAGTCTTTAAGGAACATTCATAGCTTGAAAAAAAGGTTGAAAAGCACATTAGCATTTGGCTCTTTCAGCATCAACATAGGTTCAACTGCTTAATTAACTTAATGGTACAGACTCAACTCTTTCACATGAAACCTTATATAATAAAGTTACTTTAACTACTTCCAGATACTTTATATTAGCTCATATTTCTAATATAAAATATTACTTTACAAAGAAACTTCAAATATACTCAGAAGTGTAACTGAGTGAGAATATACTATTTATTTAACATATAGCAGAAAGGAAATGTTGTTGGCTGTGTAGATAAGTGGTTTACTGTAGATGTGAGATGGAAAGAGTTTGCACTATAAAATACTATGATAACTTTGTGGGAGAGTCAACATCCATTTGTTATTGTTCTGACTTGATCAGTTAAAGAGAAAATGCATTGGACTGATGTGATATCTCCATGCTGTAGTCAAGCATACCAAGCCAAGCTATCTCTTTTCATCAATGCATCACAACAGTGTTGGCAACTCATGGCAAAGCTCACCCTCCTGAACAGATAAGGCCTTTTCTTCTGAGGTTCACTATTATCCATTCATCCATTATCTATACTGCTTATCTGTCAGGGGGGCTGAAGCAATTCCAGCTGACATTGGGCAACAATCACACACTCTTAGAGTCATCAATCAACCTAAATGTTGATTGATGACTAATGTTGACAGGAAGGCCCAGGCCCAACTTTCTTGTGATGCAACAATGGCAACTGCAGTGGTTAGTCACTATTATCTTTAACAAAAAAAAGTCCCAGTACAAAATCACCTTCAATGTATATGCAACCCAATATCAAAGTGAAGACAATAAGTAACTGCGACTGAGAACATTTGTTATCCAGTGTGTTCAGAGGACACGTCATGAAAGCATGTTGTCCCACAGTGAGTCTCTTCCTCTCAGTATTTTCACATCCAGGTAAGCACACATGCCCGATAAACCAGTATTGGACTTCACAGGTCTTGACATGAAATCTGTGTCAAAAAGTTTATCCAGGTATTTCATCTGCTTTACCTTTGAATATTATGGATAGTGAAGTAGTTTGAAATTTTCTGAGGACTTTCCAAAGAACATGTAATCTGTCCATTATCAATGCATCAATACCCATTCCAAGTTTGAGCATAAAATCAACAACAAAAAGAAAATATTGCAGCAGCAAATATATCAGATCCTAGCTCTGCTGCCATATTCCCATATTACAAAAATAATGTCTGATCATGGACAAAGTTAAAGGACCAGTAATGAAACATGTGGAAAACCCACAAAGGTTTCATTCAGTCATACTGTAGATGGGACAGTCCAATCTCTGCCTCATCTGCCCCTTGAATATGGGAAGTCCACCTGGCTGGTAACTTTATGATGATACTTGTATATTAACCTTGTGTCTGATATGTTGTGTGATTTTTTTCAATTCCTTCACTTGACTTCCACATGTGTATTGGTTTTATGAATATGAAAACACAAATATTTGTGCTTGTGTTTCAACACTGACTGAAAATTCCAGTGTTCTCATTGTTCCTTGGTACATTGTGTTAGACAGTGAGAAAAGGAGGCTGAGAATCATGAGACGTGAAACCATTCTTTTTATAGGATCAGTTCTATTCTTCTTTATTTATTACTTTATATTCAAAACATATAATGTAAACATTTTTAATAAATAACACTGACCATGATTTTTATTTTGAGTTTTCATCATCATCTACCATAACTGCTACTGAGAATCTAATTGTTGTGGTAGTGTTGAGCGTAAATGTTTATTTTTGACTTGAAATGTTGAAATGGTCCTGACTCAAGGTCCATTTACTAGCTTTGTATTTATTATTTATTTATGGTAATGGGCAGCATTCATCTGCTGAGGAAGAAATGGTGGCAATGAAATGTACGTCTACAATGGAATTATATTTACAAAATTTTGTGGTAATTGTACTTTCCTTGAGCGACTCAAGTTTCTTCTACGTGGCTTTGCAGATCAAGATTTCACATATAAAACATATAAGTAATACATTCTGGTGCTTTTGCACAGGTTAAGCCAAATGTGAAATGTGTACATATGTAATGATGAATCTCTAATATGGCCCATTTTGCTGCATAACTAGAAATTCCTCCAATATTTGATGGAAATGCATTTCTAATTTTAATTTTAAAAAACTGAGCATTATATATATTATATATAGGATATTTTGTTAATTATTTTGTTAAACTATTATTATCGTCTTCATTATTGTTGTTATTTGGAAATTAACACAATAAAATTCTTACCCTGTTGACACCAATTAAACTCACCCAAGTGTTTCAAATAATCTCAGCCTCACGTGGGACAGTGATGTGTGAGCTCAGTGACTCACACAGTTGAGAGAACACTGTAATGTACACCTGATTTCCCAGAGGAGAGGAAACTGGCCACAAACACAGAAACGTAAAAGGGAAGAAACGGCAGCAGTTTCAAATAATGTCTCTGTCACTCAGAGTGTGGCAGATAAACAAACATGCCAATAAAGTTTATTGAGATATCGCTGGTTGGCACAGCTGAACATGTTGACTCGCCTACAGATGTTTCATGGCGTCTTTCTTTGGGCGACGGCCAATAAACAGACTAACTGGCTGATTTTTCCCCTTAACCAAATACAACGTTTGACTTCCTTCTCCGTCAAGAAGACAGTGATGTTGTCATGCAACTTTGATGCTCAGATGAAATGATATGTATCCGGACCTCTCCGTCTCCTCACTGTTCCTCATTGCGGAAATTGTTAAACTCGTACTGTTGTTTGAGCCGCTTGCAGTTTGTTTTGTGTGGGTGTGTCGCGGAAACTCCTCCAGCATATATAAAAATGGAGCGACGGCATATCGTTCAGAACTGAAGGAAGACGAAAACACCTCATGCAAACACAAATAGATGTTGCATGACCAGAAGGTAAGAATACATTACTACTACTACTACTACTACCACTAATAATAATAATAATATTGTGACGTGTATTATTAGCTGTTTTTGTATTTATCAGTCATTTATCACCGTCATGTCAAGTGTCTGACTCTAGCTCACTATCCTGACTACATTACAGATATTTTACCATAGTTTGTGATGCAAACAACAGGCTTTTTCTAATAACTACCAGTGCACCAAAGATTTAACAACTCAGTAATATGAGCCTATAGTGAACCAAAGAGATGCAAACTGAGCTTGAAATAAAATGCTCTGGAGAGCTGCTGAACTGCTGCTGGTAAACAGTATGATAAGGTCTTCACTTGACTTGTGGACAGAGCTCAGTCCTAAAAGGGTCAAGATGGATATAATCTGTTCAAACATGGACAGTTTTGTACTGTGAGGCACCTTAGAGTGCGTCTGGCTAAATCTTGTCCACAGAAGCCTGATGTGCCAGATTATATCAATTCAAGAAAAATCCATCTGTTTTGGTGTGTGTGTTTCTGTGAGTGTGTGTGTTTACAAAGTTACAAGACAAACCAACTCTGTGCTTTTTTGTTTCCTCATAAGCATAGGAAGTCATTTGAAGCAAAGTCATGCTTAGAAAAAGAAAAATATGCATAGCTCAGCATCACGTTTTTCTGTTTGTTTTGGTTTTTTGCTTCATGCTTATATAGGTTTTTGGGTAAATTAAAAATGTAAAGTAGATCAAAGTTGTTGTGGAAGTGGTAATCACATGCTTTCTGCAGCAGAATGACTCATGTTGCCAGTAACAAGAGGTCAAACATGGTCAGAGGGTAATATGTAAAACTCCCCTTCCTTCTTCCTTAGGTCTCAATGGACTGGCTCGTTCTTGCAGTTTTGCAAGTCATATTTCAGCCATCTCTCTCAGGTGTGTACAACAACTGCAATATTTATGAGTAAACAAGAGCACAGACAGGACAACAACAGTCTTTCTATTCAGATTTGACACACAAACAAATTAAAAGCTGCTGTGTAAAATCATTTTATGACTATAATTTGATCCCATGTATTGCTTCTTTAGTAAACATTTAATGTCTGTGAACCACATCTACAGTTAAACTTGACATTTGCATTATTTGCCTGCAGTCTTTTTCACTGTTGAGGCTGAACAAACTGTGTACAAGTCGGAGTTTGGGGGAGATGTTGTGATGGGCTGCAGGTTTCACCCTAAACCATCAAACCTTACTGCTGACCTGAAGGTGACCTGGCACCGGAGAACCTCCACCGCTGTTCGGGAAGTGTACCAGATAATTAATGGCGTGGAGCACTCCTCATCTCAGACGCATCAAGGACGAGTTAGGCTTCTAACTGAGGAGCTGAAAGATGGCTGGGCAAAGTTGCAGGTCATTACTGACAGTGATGTGTTTGTTGGGCAGGTTGAACATTATTTCTTGTAAAATTCCCTATTGAGAATTATTCATGTCAGTGTCAAATATCCCACTGATCCTATGTAGCAGGGCGTAGAGTGACCAACAAACTTACTAGGTTCGTTGCTCAATTTAAAAGTATCAAATTTATTCACCCAATAATATCAATGCTCACATTGTTGTTCAAGATACCATTGTACCATCATCTTACCTTTTGTGAAGAGATTAGATGTATTGTGCACTTCATGCCAAATTATTTATGTTGTCACAGTAGTTGATGAGAGTTTAAGTGATGAGTTCCACACAGAATAAGACAGATACTGAATAAGATAAGAGAAACAGAGGGATAATACAACAGAGTTTAGGTTCATTCAAAAAAATTTACAATTTTTTTTCTTTACAGGTTTCCAGGCTCAGGATCAATGACTCTGGGATCTATCAGTGTTTGGTGCAGACAGGAGAAGAAGCTGATTATAAAACAATAACTTTGTCAGTAATAGGTGAGCACCAAGTCGCTGATAGTGTAACAGTTTTTAGGCAAGGACTTCAGGAATTTTGCTGTGCTCTTGCACAATAGCCAGAGCTCATGGTCATTTCTGGGCAGTTAAGAGTATTGCTAATAGTGAAAATGAAACTAACACCAGCAGTATCCATTTTGATCAAATTTATTTAAGTCCATCCTCTTGTCAACACTGTACCAAATGTCAGGTCATTTTGAAATAATATAACAATAGTTATGCCTAAACACAGTTATAAATGTGTTTATTCTTCCCATCTGATTCACCTCTAGCAACTTATAAAGCTGTGACTAAACGCATCGAGAAGTCAGGAGGGGATGAAGTGCTGCTGACCTGCCAATCTGAAGGATACCCAGAGTCACCTGTTATGTGGCAGGATGGACACCTGCAGAGAATCGAGCCCAACACTACTACTGTATCAACCCCAGACCAACTTGTCAAAATCACCAGTCAGATACGCATGAGCTCATCAGACAAAAACAACTACACATGCCACTTCACGAATAATGACCAGTCTGCAACATTTTATGTTCCTGGTAAATATTTAATTTTCTTTTCTCAGCATGTAACTGCAGCATTCTTTTCTGCCCAAAAAAAAAAAGATGTTAAATTACGTTATAAGTTTTACTCTTTCTCTACACATTTGTGCTGCCACGTTGACTTTTCAGTTTCTTTTCATGCTGCTTGTTATGAGTACAAGCATTTAAACACTGATTTGAACCAAACAAAAAGAAAATAACAATAAAAAGTGATGTGAACTTTGGATTTACACAGGAAATATGTTTGCCTACTTATCACTTCATACCTCTGTTTCCTGTTATCTACATATTTTCCTTTTGAAAGAAACACCAACAGTGAAACTGTAGATGGTATAGGTAGTTGTAGGAGTACTTCTGTAGCAAGAGGTTTTATTCTGATTGTTATGTCTCAAGAGTTTCTGCACCTGAAAACAGATAAAAGCAGTTTAATATTATTTAATGTTCATTTGTCATTAAATAATCATTTTGATACTAAATAAATGGATTGTAAATATAACAACAAAAAGAACAAAATAAAAGAAGGCCAGGCTGCTTTCATAGTTTTTTTTTAGCTCTTAACTATTAAGGGGAAGTCGACAATGGTTGTCTATGGTGTATTTGGTTATTTCCAGTATTAGAAAACAACGTACATAAGTACATGTACTAAAACACTTTGCTTACGTGCAATTTTTGTTATTTCAATGTTGTTGCATTATGCTTCCACTCCACAACCTTTCAGAAGGAAATATTTTCTTCTCCACTTAATTAATTTGATTTCATTTGTTACTAGTGATGTTTAAAATGAAGAAGAGTAACACAATGGGCTTTTAATATATAATTGTAAACATTCAACCCATGGTTTACAACCTTTTTGACTTCTGAGCTTCTGATTTTTTTAACAACGCCACCAAGTAGTGCTTTTTCTTTCTAAACCTCTCAGGAGAGAAAACATTTTAAAGATATAGATTTGTAAATCAGAATGTTTGTTTGTTTTTCTTCTTTCTTTTTCTTCTTTCTAATCCTCTAATGACCCCTCAAATTTATCTGGAGACTCCGTATAGGCAACAGGATATTAAGTAGCTCAAACTAGCTCCATCTCCAGCAGCAGCACAACAGCAACATGGAGCTAACACACGGATGCATCAGCATTGATCATCTAATCATGTCGTATATGATCATACATCAATCACAAGGACCAGAAGAGTTGTTTTCCTTAACTACATTATGCAGGACTTTTACTTGGAATGGAATATTTCTACATTTGTATATTGGTACTTAAGTGAAAGATTTGAGTACTTGCCAAACATGCCAACACTTGTCACCCTGTCACTGCAGAGTTACAGTTTAAATGTGATGCTGCACATTTTAAAGAGACATTTGACACTAATCCTGCTTCACTCTTTTTACAGATGAAATACCTGATCCCCAAGTGAAGAATGATGCACTCTTCATTGTATTGTGCACAGGAGTAGTAATGGTTGTCATAATCGTTGCAGTGGTCATGTATCGACGAAGAAAAGGTGTGTATGATGTGTATGTATTGTTAACAAAAACAGCAATATAATAGTATGCAGCTGTAGGAAAATTTCAATCCATTCATATCTACATCAACAAAATCTAGCTGAGAACTTGGCATAACAATGTGCCATAATGCCACATACAGCTACAGTGAAATATTGAAATGACACAGTGGCAAATGGCAGGAATATATGTAACAAATAGATAGTTTATGCTCATTTATAGGAAGCCACAACATGGTACACAGCAAGCCACAACAACAGATACATATGCAATAGATAACTCATTAATAACTCACTAATTCGGTCATTTTAGCTCTTCAGGATCTGAAGGCCAACAGGGGAAGATGGTATGTTTTGTACCACAGAGCTGGATTTTCTATCAGGGTGTAGAAGTCAGTAATCTATGTGTGGTGACCAAGTAGAGTCCTTGATTATTTCCTCGTTGCACATATTTACTGGTTTATTTTTAATTGTGTCAAACCCTTTGAAAAAATTACAGCATTGACTTTGGTTATAGTGGAAAATAGCACAAATTGAACTAAAAGAACTTTAATGTCCAACCAGCAATGAAGATTTGTTTTTAGTTTCACCTCAAACAATTTACAGTCGCACTAAACCCATTAGTCAGCATTGAAACTGTATCCTTCCTATATCAAATGGGTTTTTTTGTATTTGGCAAATGGGCAGAGAAATGTTCTGTTCTGTCAGTAAAAAGTTAGGTTTCAGTTTAACAGTAAAGTGCAAGCGAGTGTGAGTGGCTGTATAGACTGTGATACATGTTGATTCACATCATGGCAAAAAAGAGGAAGTATTTGTGAAATATTACATACATATTTTTTTAATTTAGGACCATTTTGTGTGCAACTTGGCTCAGAAGGGAATTTATCACCATGTGAGTCTGTCTGTCTTCATGAAAGCATGACTTAGCTCTTTTGGAAATTAACTTTATCACAACCACAAAGTTTGGAAACACCCAGTTGATCTTGGTTTGTGTGACAGGGGAATTTGTGGGTATTTGTACATGCATGGGTGTTTTTTTCAGTATAGCACATGTATAATCCCCTAGACACAGCCATCATTTCAATAGAAGGCTTATCACACATTTCTGCATATATGTGTGTGTATATATATATATATACACATTATTAAGACCTTTATAAACATGTATCAGGAAAGAAAATGTTTTAATATGGCACTGTTCAAAAATAGGAAATAAAACAATGAAAGTACTTACAACAGCTCTGTTAAATACATGATAAGCATTACATGTCTGCATAAGAAAAACACAGAACTAATACAAAGAAATAATTGATTATAAAATTATAACATAACATCGTCATCATCACACCCACACGCGCGCACACACACACACACACACACACACATACACACACACACACACACACACACACACACACACACACACACACACACACACACACACACATACAAACATGCACACTAAATTGATAGCTATGTTTTCTTGTGATAGGATTCAGCGCTGCGAGCACCAGGAATCCTCTGGTGGAAGGTCAAGGAAAGCCTTTTACTGCTGTCATCTGTAAGTCTAAACAGAGCTTGTGCTTTTTAAAAAATGTTTACTGTCAAGCATCATTGATTCTTTGAGAGCCATCGAAATGTTAGTTAGTTAATAGTAGCTAATTTCTAGCTACACCTTTCTGCTCCTATCAACATTAACAGAGGAAGCACTGTTTAGCCAGACACTCTGGGTTTGAATGTGGTTTTCAAATTAGATCTGATATATGTTAACAATTCAACCAGAGTTTAAGAACAGTTCTACGTCAATGCTCAGCCCACACAAACACCCTTTTACTTCACACACACAACTTTTATATAATTAATGTCAGTGATATTAAATGCACATTTTCACAGCCTTGTAATCAAAGCAACTACAGCCACAACAGGAGCAACCAATACTATCCCATGGTTGTCGTATTAGGCTAATCACAACTAAAGCCTGTCTTAGTCACAGCCACTGCAAAAGCCCATCAAACCACAATGTAGAGAACAAGCTTAACTAGCCTCCACTACTTGCTTCAATATTGGCTAGAAAGACTGGACCCCTAAAATAATTTACGTCTTTCAGAGACTATGCTGCGTCCATATTTGTTGCAAAACTCCTATGTTAACTAAAACTGTCTAAAAGGAAGTGCCAATAACGGGCCCAAAAGGCCTTTCTTGAGTTTAGTCATGCATTTGTGAAATATCCATTCATGACATGAAACTCAATTATTTATTATTATTTCTTTATTATTTATTTCCATCATGATGATCAGTCCCACTATATTTCTTGGTTACCTGGGTGTGTTGACTCTTTCTCACTGAGTTGACTTTTTGTTTTGCTCTGGATATCATCCTCATTTGGATGTACAGCTTTCTTCTTTCATGCAATTTACTCATGGGAATAAAAACTGTCTGTTTAATCATTTGAGTCATTTTCAAATGCAAACAAACATGTAGCCTACTGTACTTCCACTATTAGGACTAAAACTCATATCATTATATGGCCTCTTACAAAAAAATAAATAACATCATTTTACAAATAACACAAGACCAAACGTTAAAGTTGTACTTTGGAAATGCTTAATGTGGTTCACTTGACTGGAAAAAAGCTATTCAATAAATTTACCATGTGTCAATAGTGAGCAAAAGCTAATTGTGTTACTTGTGACTTATCACTTATAGTATTTGCCAAAGCAACTGTCTGAATATTTACATCCCCTTTCTGTAAAGTTGTACATAACAATGTTCATCAATTCCATTGTAATAGATTGTAAATAGATTTCCATCACCACAACTGATAGATTCACAGTGACGATGACCACTGATTAACATCTATGTAAATGTTTTGAGTTGAGTTTTTTAACAATGCTTTCCTCGCCATCAGGCCAACACATAAATGAAGAAAATGAGGAGGAGAGGATTAGTTTTAATAAAGGTAAGTAACTCTTAACCATCTTAGAAGTGCGGTTTAAATGAGTGTCTTTAAGTAAATGTATAAATGAATATAATTCTCAGTTTCACTGCATTTTAGTAAGACAGAAATCTGTGATTGTGTGTGGGAGCATGTAACTGCTGAGCTACATTCATTCATAATAATTTCTTTTGGTCGTTGTTCACTTATGTGCTTTGTTGTCTGCAGATTGCATGGAGGAAAATCTGGGGGTGTTTCTCAAAACCCATTATTCTGACGTCACCTTCAGTACAGAGGTGAGGCGACACTGGGGAGCATTCAACGTGGAGGAGTTGCCTCAGAGGCTGCAAAACAAGTGAGTCACAAATACCGATCTACAATTTCCAGTTACAGCATTAATTTTACCTTTTTGTTCGAGACCTTTGAGAACATTTTTATTTATTGCCTATTTACTTTGATCCCTTCCCTGAAAAGTATAAGATGTTAATTAAAAATGATCTCAGACTCCTTTTTTATTACATCATTCTTGTTCAAACACTCGATGCAATTCCAGTACAAATCCTGTTAGAGATTTTTCAATAGCACAACAATTTTCCATTAATGTTTTCTCTATCCACAGTATATATGTTGTCCCTTTAGGAAATATATAATTGATCAACAATATTCATAGTCCATGCAAGGGTTGCTTGGGTTCCTTGGGCTTCAATGTAAAATTCCTTTTCAGTATATTTCCATTCATAATAATACAATGACAGAATGTAAGACTGTTTTGATCATGTGTTTCAAACAGTTTGTGTCATAAAATATAAACTGGGACATAAATAATCTTATTACATGGGGGTTGCATGGCCAGCCAACAGTGTGAATTTTTTTTAGAAAGAGAAATATTTGCCACCTTTTGTCTCATGCAAACCCCGGCGCTTTTGCTGATTAGTTAGTTCTCCCTCAGAACAGGGACAAATTATACTTGGTGCAACACAGCTAATAAGCTATTATAGCTTCCTCGCATTTTTATCATGCGAGGGAGTCAGTAAATAATTTCATGAAGTTTACCGTCATAAATAGTATGAGGAGTTACTGTGTGGACATACCCTGCTGGCATTCACAGCTGTAGTCTGTTTTTGTATTTTGCTATGTATATATTACAATCAACAATATGCAACTCTGCTTAATTTTTGTCAGTGAGGGCCAGGCTGTGAAACTTCAAGATTTACTCCCAGAAGCTGGAGAGACACTTTTTCTTGAGGGACCCCCAGGGAGTGGGAAGACAGCTATAGCCCACATCCTGGTCTCTTCTTGGACTGAAAGCACCACACATGACCTCAGGAACCCCATCGATCTGAGCACCCTTCGACTTCTCTTATATGTCGACTTTGGCAAAGTGAAGAATGACTTGTTACAAGAAATAGTGACTCAACTTTCTCTCACAGAAAAGATATCAACACAGCATGAGCTGTGGAATATGTTAATCAGATCAAGTGAAGCCCTGCTGTTGTTGGATGGGTACAGAGAAGGGAACCAAGTATTTGATGAGTCCCTCAAGAGGTTCCTAAGTGAAAGAGGGAGGTGCAGGATGCTGGTCATGGCCTGCCCTGGACACTGCCCCATGCTCAAGGAGGCATTTGGAACAGAAGGAGCAATGAGGCTTCGAACATAAACTAAGTACTGAAAGCACAAAAGCTCGTGACCAACAAACACATTAAGCATTTATTACATTTTAAATTTTTGTTGTCATGTTGATGTTGATGTTGATGTTGTTGTTGTTGTTGTACAAAGTGAGGTCAGTGTTTTTATATACCCAAATATGCTGCAAATGTACTGAATTCAAATGAATACATTTAATACAATTAGCAAATTCTTAGCAATAAATTTTAATTTTGTGTTATTCACTTGGAAGTCCTGTCCTAACATGTTATGTTATGTTAAGAAATTTATTTAGCTTAATTAATAACTTAACCCTCACAGAGAATCTTCACAGTAAAACCAGTAATCCACATTAACTAAATTTATACTATTCATGAAACCCCTGAGTGATTTCAGCTGCACCTCAAACTCTGTTTTCATTGGATGTGATTCACTGCAGTTGTTTCTGTTTCTCTTCTGTGTCATAGCAGGACAAAAAGAAAGATCAGTATTAGGATCACTGGCTACTCTGCTTGCAAAGCAGCTACTGTTTTTTATGTACTATATCTGAAAAGGGAAGTGACTCTATCAGTATTCCTGGCAAGAGACATAGCTGATTCCAGTAATATTCAAGCATTTAAGATCTCGATTTATTTCTTTTTATATGCCACATCTGACCAAATTCATGAGTATTTCAGTTTCCAACAGTCAGCATCTTATTGTATCCTGTGTTGTGCTTATTTGTCTCTCTCATGGCTTTTTTTGTAGCACTCAAACAACTGCGACATCAACTTTCAGTTCAGAGTCTAGAAGGAAATGTTACATAAATGCCTGGTTGTGTGTTTTTGCACTGCAGTTGTTGATCCTATGCTCAAAGGCATATTTATAAATCAAGAGGGAGAAAACTAAAAGAGGAGAAAATGGCATTCAGATATTTGGCTTGGTATTCAGACCCCTTAACTTTTTGCACACTCTATTGTGTTGCAGATCTAATTGTAAATGGATATTATTGCCATGTTTCCCTGCCAATCTACACTCAAGAACCTACAATGAGAAATTTGAGACACACACACACAGGTTCAGCAAATTTATTAAGAATCTCTCATTTAAAAAAGTATTCTGACATTTAATTTAGTACTTTGTAGAAGCCTGTTTGGGAACTTTGCATCCCTGGATTTTAGCACTTTATGTTGTTCCTGACAGATCCTCTCAAGCTCCATCAGGTTGCATGTAACATCGTTCTGCCACCACCACAAGGCCACACCGTGGGGATGGTATTTGCCAGACAATGAGCAGTGTCTGGGTTCCTTGGAATTATTTATTGAATTACTTCCTTCTCCTAATTCTTGTGTAGTAATATTGCAGAAAGTACATTTCTCTTGTGTTGTTGAGATTATCTGCTTTGCTCAGCAAATTGATGAATACATGTTTTACTTTACACTCTCTGCTGTGGTCAACATACCTTATATATTTCACAGTGGTGATGGGAAACGTAATACCCTCCTCCATAGAATGACTTTATTGTCACTTAAATTGTCACCCAAAAAAACAACACACAGTGCATCACAATTATGACAATTTATTACAAATGCCAGGCCACAGCTGTTATTACGCATACAATAAAACTTAAAAAACAATACCAAATATGTTTCAATATTTTGGAACACATGGAAAAAGAACGAGAAGTGGTTTATTATGTAAGCGTTGTAGGAGAAGTACCCACTGTAGGTTGTTCACACACTATTAAACTACTTTCCCCCACTATCAAAATTTCAGTACTGTTTTTTTTTCCATTTTTTTTTTTTTTTTTAACAATTAATTTATCGAATTATTCACAAGTAAAATGAAATGGTTTCTCTCCCTGACTACAATACAATTTCACTAGATGGTGCCATCCTCCTGTACATGCAGGCTCAGTGTGTGAGCTGCACAGGGTTTCTAATGTTGGTAATGTTGCAATCAAAGGGATTCCTCAAAATTAATCGGACACAAAGCATGCAAAAAGTGATCTTTCTTTGCAGTTTCTATTTGCTAAAAGGGAAGTGTCATATGGGAAACCGATTCTCTCTTTTACAGATTTCACTCTCTTCATTCTCTATGCTTTGAAATCTTATTATTGTAGTTTAAGATGTGATTTTTATTGCTTCTTACAATCTTATCTTGAAAAATGGTTTGGGTAACTAGTTTCTTATTCCCATTCCCAAGCTTCATCCAGCTGTCCCAAATATTCTCATCATCCATCCAATAAGAGAAAAATGATTTGCCTGAAACTCAACTCCCCAACATAGCAGATTCACACAATGCACACACTCAAAATGAGAGTTAACCCCCAACAAAAAAGGATGATCTCCTACATGCGTGGTAATACATGGTAAATAATATTCCAGGGACGAGGTGAACATCAGGAAACAATTATTCAATAAAGCATGGACGTAAGTGCACACAAACACACACACACATTACACACACATCACACACATGTACACACACATATTTTTTTCCTGAAGTATGTTGATGTGTTTCTGAATCTACCTGCATTAAACAAAAGGAAATTCAGTCATCAAGCCATTACAACTGCAAAGGTTTAACAGGGCGTGGTGGTGTTAGTGTGGTTAATAGAAGCAATACAATGGTTTTAAATGAAAAACAGCATGACATATTGCATAAAACTTATGTTTTATAACATAAGTATATATGTGTATATATATATAAAATACTATGACATGACAAGATATTGAGAGACTGACAATATATGGCATTAGACATCTTATGCAGTCATGTGACATAGCAGGACAGCAGGACTTTTTATGACATAAGAAAAGACTTGCTACTAGAAATTATATGACATGAAGAAATGACGCATGAAAAAGTATGTGAAAATATTACACGCCATCACGTTACTGTGTATCAGTATGTTGTTGCAAAGCTACTGAGAGCCCTCTAGAGTTTAATGTGCAGCAATGAATAAGACTGAAAATGCCATGTGTGAAATGAAGTCATTTAAACTTAGAATTGCCTTGTTGTTGAAAGGAGCCACAGAACTAAACTTCCCTTAACTAGATTGAGTGTCTGCAGTGACAATGTTGAGATACATAAAATAATGAGTGTAAATATGTATTTACACGTGGAAAAAACAGAGAAATGGGTCAAACAGGCCCATAGAGCTCAAAGGTAATTTGTCTGTCTAATTTTGGAGTGAGGTGGATTGCAAGGTGACTTTGTGGTTAGAGGTCCATTGGAGATACATCATTGGTTTGTGTTCCACTGAAACATCCTCCAGTGAGACACTTAACCTGTATGTACTCATACTAAACCTTTTAGAGTTTAGGTAAAGCCAAAACCAAAAAAAGTGCAAAGACCATTCTGGTTATGACTGTGTGATGGCTTTTCTTAAATTAAAGATGTTTTTTTCTTAGCCATAGCATACAGAAGTAGGATGGGGTGAGGTGGGTAATCTTGGGTGACGATGTGTTGATTTAAGCCAAAATGATACCACACTTGGCTTGGGGGGCACATTCTGGTCCTCACTGGTGTTTGAACACACAACTCCAGTTTGTATCCATACTCTCCACTGGCTCTGACCCAGTCTGTTTGGTAATTGAGATCAGATGAGTGGCAGCAAAAGCGAGGCGACCTGGGTTCTCTGGGACTCACAGTAACCTGGAAGCATTTATTTTATGGAAAAGATGTTTAGTTAAAGTGCAGCACTGCAGCCTGCAGCCCAGCCCCTCTAATGACTCTCCAGTTCTTTTGCCCAGGCATGGAGGCAGAGCCCTGTGATGGATATGACTGGTGAAACAGGGACACACACACACACACACACACACACACACACACTTCCATCACCATGCACTGTGATGGATATGACTGGTGAAAGCTCTGAACACTGTTTCCTGAGTCCTTCACTTCCTTCCTCCCAGGCCTGGGTCAGCCAAGCTGAGCCAGGTTTCACTAGACTCGGACCGGATTGGATTGCAGATTAACAGGCTTCCTGTCCAATCCGTTGGCTGCGTTCATCTGCTTTCCTAACGGTCACTTTTATTTATGAGCAAGTGGTGACGTTATTGAGGATGAATGATTCTCTTCAGGATGATGAGATGCTGCAGGCCAGAGGCTCGGGGGTGTGGTGGTGTGTGTGTGGAGAGGTGTCACATTATTCAGAACAATGACACAATCCAAAAGAACGATACGTCTATGTTTGCATAAATGCATCTTTTTCTTACAACCAAGAACTGCAGCACATGGCAGCTTTATTTTCTTGTAGTTGTCATTGCACTGCAAAACTCTTCATCTTAACAAAAACTTTTTGAAAGTCTTATTACACTGCAAAAGAATTTCCAGTGCAAATTAATTTGATGCAAGAATTGTTTAGAATCAAGTGTCAATATTCTTGACAATTGTGCCGTATTGTATCTTGTCTCAATAAAATCATTTGGATGTTTATTGAGGGCAACTTGACAAATCCTTCAGCAATGGCAGATTTTTTTCAAATGTGTTTTACTGTGAAAACAAAATATCTTTTGGTCTCTAAAAAAGGTTCTTCCTGTATCTAATCAAATTTGCAACCTGTTTTGCAGAGAAATTATAGGTTTGGCTTTCCTACCAGTGTTTGGTCTAAGGCAAATGTCTGTTAAAACAGACAGGAGAGGTAATTATTTTCAGAAAATATTATGCGTATACGAAATTATATGTACAAATGTTTAATTTTCAGAAAACAAGACTTTCTGATTTCTTTCTTCTTTGTGTTTGCTATCTTTGCTGAAGTACTTTTTAAAAACAGATTTAGACAAAGAAATATTTGTAAATTGGGTCCATTGTCTTTCCCTCCACTACCCCATCATTGCAGGTCTCCAACACCACCCACCCAACACCTCTCATCCTCCTCCCTCTCTCCTGCTGGCAGCCCTTGATTACACTTGTCTCCTGGGGGAAGGTTTAAACTCCTCAGAGATAGTAATATCGAGGGCACTACTGGCTAGTCACTTCAGATCAGGGCGGGGGGAGGAAATGGCGACGGACATAAAGCTAAATATATAATTCCTCCCATGCCGGTAATCATGATGTCCAGACGATTTGAAATGACAGTTTAACCACTTTAGACTGAGGAACGCTTTGTTCGGATTTGAGAAACATGAGGTGTGTGTCTGTGTGTGTGTAAGAGTGTGTTGGACCGTCTGGTTGGACCCTGTGATGGTTGGGGAGCCTCCTCATGGATATCCACATGGGCCCGTGTGGTCCTCTTTAAATGCACGTGTGGGGGGAGGGCGCACACGTTCCATTGAGTTAAAATGGCCCACAGACCAGACAGGAGCAATTCTGTGAATGACTGACGTGCCAAGAGCTCCGGAAGGAAACACTCTCACCGCCCTGTATTAGTTTACCTGATTATTAGGATATCCAGCTTCCTCCTAAAATGGCCAGCCATTTCCCTGTTAGAGGCAGTAAGAGCGCCCACCTGGATTAAGCCCAAACGTGGTCTGCATTACACCAGGCACAACAAAGCATCACGCCACACAGCTCCACCAATTACATCTATAAATATTAATAGGCTAATCTGCACATATTCTTTTCCTCCAAGCCTGTTAATACATCCCTGAAAGGGTCAGAGATACCCTCGTGAACATCAAATCCATTTAAAATTTAAGTTCACTTTGCATATGCAGAGATTTACGCACCAGACAGGCTCTCTCAATGTCCCCCCCCCCCATCCCCCCATCATCACATCGCAAGAGGAGAGTGCATTTCACATTCACGCGCTGATTGGATCCTTGATGAGATCTTCAGGGTGGCTTCTCGCACTCTGACGCTCTTTACACTTCAGAGGTGATGAGGAGAGAGAGGAGGGAATGAGAAGTGTGTGTGTATGTGTGATCAACCCAATTCTTTCTGCACTGAAGTGGCCTGCTCTGTTGCTGCCCAGCACCCAGGCCCCAGCAGCACAGCTTGATGTTCGGGGTGTAATCACAGGCAGCACAAAGAGAGGGGAGCGAGCAGAGGTGCATCATTTATAAATTCCCTCTCTTCTTTCATACACAGTGGCCATACAACATAATGTAGGCCTTCTTCCCCACCAAACCAATATTAGACCATTGTCACTAGCTTTTCTCAAAAGATATGAATAATGCAATACACAAATCAGCATGAACAGCAGAAATATGGGGCAAAGGTGGAGAGACCAAGATGGAGAACAACACTCCAGAGATTTTGATTCTTCTTTTTTTTTTTTTGCAGTATGAGTGTAAGTTACACTCTTTCTATCACTGTATCGGACATTTGGGAGGAAATTGGATTCAGAAAGCAACAAGCACACAAATTCCCATTTCATTGATTTAAAGTGAGACTATGCAACTCTTGATAGAAGAGATATATTCTTCTTGCAAATGAAAGCTTGAATCCATAAGAACTAAATAACACTGTTGCTCAAATTAATAGACTCAAGAGTTTTTCTGCTTCATCCTGACTTGGTCTGGTATGACCCGTAGCTAACTGTATGTTAGTTAATGTTCGCAAACCTAGGCACTGCTTTATAACTGCCTCTGAGTCATGTCACTGATTTTACTCTGCTTGCACTACCGTTATATTATATTTTTATCATTATAAAGTTCCATTATTCCCAAACTACACCTTTCCAGCTAAGTGGCAAAAGTTAACCTATTTTGTTTTGAACAGTACATTTACATAGCTGTTGTGCAAGAATTAGACATTGGTGCGTTTGAGTAAAAATACAGCTTCAGAGAGGGCATGTTGCAAGTTATAGTTATAAGCTCAAAGTGTGTAGCTCTGTAAATCTTTCCTTAAAAGCAGCAGCAGTGGATGAAAGGCTACACTATCAAATCAAACGTTTACTGAACTAATTTACACTTGTATATTTTTGTGGGGAATCTCCAAAGGACACACCAGAAGTTCCATAGACAAACCCTTATTGCTCTCTCGCAAGCACACAAATACAGTCACACACGCACACGTACGTCAAAAGGCAGTGCTGGTAGTAGTAAACATTTGAAAAGAACAGGGGTAATTCACTTGATAAATGTCAACCAAAATGAAGCTATCAGCTGAAAGCAATTTCCATGTGCTTGTCTGTGCTCTGCGCCAGGGACTTGGGAGATTTTCACCCCTCCATCGATCATGAAGCCTCTGTTTTGGGCCAAGGTACACAATGCCCTCAAATTGCTGACATATGGACCTAGAATCACCACAAAAACCTGCCATTTCCACCCCGCCTCTTCTCTGTCCCGACCCAGCCACTCTTCTGCTAAACTCTTGTTTATCCAATGACTCTGGTCTGTTTAGGCCATTAAAGCAAAGCCATTCAGTGAGAGAGAGCGCCAAGGCAAATGTAATAAAGCCACAATCTGTAGTGTGCAATTTAGCACTGCTACCATGTAGTCCTGAAGATGACAAAAACCACCATGAAATCTGCATTGTTGCTATCCCTCAGCTTGTTTTCTCTATGTTAAAAAGTCAGACGGCTTTCTGATAAAGACATAATTAGGAGTTTTCAACGTCTCAGCGCTGTGATCATTAAATCACCGGGTGGCAATAAGACCAAGTGTGTGGGCAAACTTGGCTGCCTGTGACCAGTAGCAGAGGAAGCAAAACAAATCATGATAAAGATGATGACATCAACCACATAATAGTACGGAAAGCCTGTAGCTGGTGTAAACAGCGGATACATGAAAGCAGAGCCGTGTGTGTGTGTGTGTGTGTTGCTGGGTAGGTTTTTCATTCTAACATTTCTTGTGATTGATCTGGTCAGAACAACTACTCGCACCACAATTCCTGACTGTGGCTTTAAAAGTGCAGCTATTTAAAGACAAAGAAGGCCAAGAGCAGAACATTAAAAGCCTCTTTTCCTAATGGACAATTGTGGTGCCAGCTCCGGGCCTCGAGGTCTGTACACAGGAAAACTCCATTATCACTCTAACTAATGGAGGAGGGAGCGACTTCAAACCAAAAGTGGGGAAAAAGAAAAGAAAACAAGGGAGAGAAAGATGACGCACATGGTACAAAGCAGTGTTTCTTTAATGGAGACCATCAATAATGTTACATTCCCAACTTTATTGTGTTTAAAAGCGAGTAGCCATATTATCAATCCTAGACATGGGCAGAAAATTAAGGGCCTTTTTTTTTTTTTTTCCTCAAGTGCATTTTTAACAGACTTTGAATCAATGTGAAACAAATGTTTGGCAATGCGCTAATGATATCTGTTCAGCTGGCTCCTGCGTCTCTGGAACAAACCCTCTCTCCTTCTCTATCACCCTTTGCCACCAAGACAAACCCACAACCAGTTTACATTCAGACGGGTGCGCTTGTTTTATATAAACAGACAGCCCTTGTGGCAAAGGGTTTGATTAGGAAGAGGCCCACAAATCCCATTAAAAGTCCATTCATCCCTCGGTCTGAGTTTGTTTGAAGACAGGAAGAGTAACAAGGGAGGAGGGAGGTGACTGACTGTCTGTCGCTGTTGTTGTTTCCATGCCAATTTCTGTTTATGCACTTATGGTTTAAACACAGATATCACCCAGCAGCAAAGAGAAGATCTTTGCCAGTGATGTGGGCAGAAACCAAAGCCTAGTGTCTGCCAGGAGAACCCAAACATGTACAAGGCCCCAAGGCTTCTATGTGGGATTCAAAATCTACCTCCTCAACATGATCCAATCATTGTCCATTATTAGCATTGTGAGACTGACATGTTGCTTCTGTTGTGTATGTCCATTTGTAGGTACAGCTATGACTGATACAATACCAAAAGTAACATACAACATTTTCACCATCAGCGTCAACCTAACAGCTCCTTAGTCTTGGCTGCAAGTTGTTTGTCAATGTCCATAGCAATGTTGTCTGCCATCTGCTGTATCTGTCAATGCAAAAATGGAAAAAGATGAAACTATTTTAAAAACACTTTTCAAATCACTTGAGCAAAGAACGTGAACGATGACGAATTTCTCTTCGGTGCTGATTTGAAACTGCCAAATATAGTAAAATACTACCATTATTATACAGTATTTAATTCCTTATTGGGCACTGACTTCATGCTTTAGTTATAATGTCACTTGAGAAAAAGCTGCACCCTTGGATGGTTTGGGCTGCAGTTTCAGTAGTTTCAGGTCTTAGTCTTAGCTTTAATTATTCACCTCCTGAAGTCTCATCAGTTTAGTGACTCAATTCACACATTTGGCCACTCATCTAAACCTTCCTTCAAACTCCCCTACATCAGTCTGAACAACCAGTTAAGAAGTTTTATGAAGCAGACTAAATGCGTCTGTCTCTATATAATAGCACTGTCGTCTTTTTTTTTTTTTTTTTTTTAATTCTCACTGTCTCCCACCTGTTTTTCTATGAGCCATATGATGTCCTCTGAGTGTCCCTCTTTCATCTTTTTGACCTGTGCAACAGCATTTGATCGCGATCTCCTCAGAGAGTCTTTGGCCTTGTTGCTGAACTGTTTGGCTAATTTGGTGAGGTTCTCTCTGTGCTCCCGTGTTATTCTGCAAGGTAGAGAGGAGATAAGATGGGAGAAAAGAAAGAAGACCAAATAGCAAGAAAAAAAAAGAAAAAGAAATCAAAGACTGCAACAATTGCTGTGAGACAAGTAAATGGAATACATCAAGCATAGGTAAACACACACACACACACACACACACACAGACACACACTCTCTTTTATGTCCCAGTGTGCTGGTATGTACAGAAAATACCAAACACAGAAATGCACAAATGTGCAGAAAGAAAATGATGAAGAAATAATGTTCTTACTTATGCAAAAGGGGGTGCTAAATGCTTGTAGGCATGAAGTCTAATCATTTTAGTTCTGACTCGTAGCAACCATATCACAACAATCACTTCCCAAGGTCTTAGACAAGAGCTGAAACATCCGTCATCCCAACAACTGTGTATTTGTTAATCACTCAAAAAAAAAAAAAAAAAAAAAAAAAATCATACATTTCACTCTCCCACTTTGTCCTTAATTGGCTTTTTTTCGTTGTTTTTGCCTCGGGCACTATTTGCAAACAATCCAAGTGCAGCGACTATTTACCGCAAACAATACAGCCTAATTACTGATTCCAGGGCCAATCAAGAAGCGCCTTCTCTTTGGAAATGCAAATGGAGGCGCGGAGCGTGCCGAGACTGATTGCAGGGGGAAAGCAGTCTGACTCTTGTGTCCCTCCTCTGCCAGACTAACACCTGCTGCTCCATGCACACACACACACACACACACACACACACACACACACACACACACACACACACACACACACACGCACACACGCACACACACAAACACAGGCAGACATTCTTACATGCAGACTTACATGCGCATGTGTGTGTATGTCAAAAACATACTGTATATACACACAGAGTGGTTTAGTGAGTGAGTGACGGATAGTTTTGTGTGAAGTTGTTTGACTTGGCAGAGGGAAAGAGAAAGAGAGTGAGAGAGAGAGTGTGACCCGACCATCACATCAACACACTGGGGGTCTCTATACCTCTACAGGCAAAAGTCAATAAATCTGTCAGTTACAGTTCAGCGTATGGCGACTAAGGGATTTATTAATAGGGTGAAATAGAAAACCATGAGACTTAACTTAAGATTTAGTTGTGACAATTTACATAAAGTTCTGATTATTTTATTGATTTATGTATATATCATTTGGTCTATAATCTCAAAAATGTCAGTCACAGTTTACCAGAGCCCAGGAATATGTATGAAATTTGTCTGTTTAGTTCAAATAACAATAACAATCAACATTTTGCCAATTCAGTAAGTGATTTATCTGATCACCCAAATGTTTCAGGACAAGTAGAAAAAAAAATGCCCCTGTGTTTATATGTGTGTGTTTATGATACTCACTTGGGAATGGGCACCTTGATGGTTGTCCCATCCACCTGTGGGTTTAGGTTCATGCCACTCTCACTCAGGGCGTGGGCGGCGGCCGCTACAGCCTAGGGACACACACACACACACACACACACACATATAAATGTGTGTTTCACTATGAGCACTGGTGTGAATTGAAAAGAAATACTGCAACTGCAGGTAGTGGCCCAGCACCAGCTGGCAATCATTAAGGTGTGTATATTGCGTATGTAGTGTGTTTGGGAGATGTGTGATGTGTATGTGTGTGTGTGTGTGTGTGTGTGTGTGTCAGGGGAAGCCCATGCAGTATGGAAGTGCCTCGGGCCACTGTCAGCGCTCGGCCCTGTGGGACAGGACTGAGAGGTTGCAGGGCAGGGTGCTGACCTCTGGTGACCCCACAGAAGAGTCTGCTTGTGCATGATACATGGATACACATATACACACAAACATATACACTTAGTGGATTTAATGTTACAGATACTACAATGCCTAAAAATCTTTGTGTGAATACAATCCTGACACAGTAATGATCTTATCACCAAAACTAATTACTTACCCATTGGTTAGACCACACTAGGAGAAATAATCAACAGAAATGCCACCGATTTTTAAGATCAATACAGATACTGATCGACCAATAGTAATGAATTTTTCAACCTAAACACATGACCTTAACAAACAATCTTGATACGGATCTGATAGATTTGTATTTTTGAATAATTGTAATCAGGATAAATACTGTTTCCAAAACACTGTCATCTTTATAGATGATGGAGATAAGGGGAATGAGAAGAGGAGCGTTAGTGTGAGGGAACAAGTGTGGAGAGGCAGCTCTGCTGTAAATGCGCAAGTCCTAAAAAGTGTTGCTTTACAGTCACAAAATACTTTGTGAGACAGAGCAGGGAGAAAAAGAAGCTTGCATGAAACTCAGTGGTAATTATTAAAGCAGCATTCACATATGTGAAACATAAAAGCATTATCTACCATATACAACACAATCCCTTGGTCCAGCAAACACTACACTAGAACCAGAGAGCTGCATTTAATAGTACATACACACAAGGGGGAGGACGCCAAATCCTTTAAATCACTGAAAACAAAGTCACACTCCTCAAACCAATTCCAAAACCACATGACAATTCCCTTAGCTGAGCTTTACAAAGTGTGCAAATGAGCAATGCAACGAATAAGAGTGTATCATTTCCCCCCCCCTTTTTTTTTTTACCCCTTTCTACTCTACTCCCCTTTCTCGACAGCTGCCTCTGGCCTCTTCCGCTGGGGGAAAGAAATGGCAGAGAGATTAAAGGAATTTATTTGTGTGCATTAAATTAATTCATGAAGTTTCTTTTCCTATGTTAAAATCATCCGGAGCACAGGCCTCTGGTTGCTCTCTTTGAGTGTGGGGTGATCGATTCAACCTATACCTATGTTTGATTGTTCTCAGCATCAAATTCATCACCGTTTCCCCTCTCCGAAGTTCACTCCAGTGGTTACGGAAAACTGAGTGGAATTTCTCTGGAAAGGCCGAGCAGGTTCTGGTTAATATGTTGGAGAGGAAGAGAAATTACGCTGAAGTTTCACATCAAACACTGATGGCCTGGTTCAAAGCAAAGAGGCGAGCATAGAGGAATGTGTGTGAGAGCTTGCGTGTGTGTGCGCATGTATAAAAAGGGAGTCCAGAAGAAAATAGCTTTACTTCGTGAGTAAAGTGATGGGATGATTAAACACGCACAAAGACACATGCATCCTAAAACACACAGATACACCAAAGTGCCGGCTGCTGTAAACCCATGCTGTTAGCGGTTTTAAGTTCCACTGTGTCTTCCCAGGCTGCTCCTAATGAATGAATGGAAAACAATAGCAGGGCCTCTGGAGTGCCTGGTAATGGATAGGTATCATTATAAGCCTATTAGGTCTGGGTGCTCAGGACTCACCCCTGCGTGGGACATGGGTAACGTAGGGCACGACAGGGTTGGGTGTATTTGCATTAGTGTGTCTTTTGGCGTGTGTGTGGTCTGTGGTCAGAGTTTTGGGAAGGAAACAGACTCACCGGTGGACCATTCAGCCCCATCCATGCTGGATTCCCAGATCTGAGATGCTGATAAATGCTTAGATATGCAAGTTGTTTTGTGATATTGGTACAAAGGAGAACAAAGAAGTGAAACCAGAGCCCTCTGTGTCAACGGTGACTGGTAGAAGTCACTGAAGGTGGAGGAAGATTTGCAAAAACAAATTTTTTTTTTTGGTAACAGACAGGTGGTTCTTTACGGCAAGTTGGTCTGCCACCTTGGTCCAGGCTGAAACATCTCTTTAACTCTTGGATGGATTGCCATGATAATTTATGTGGGCATTCGTGGTCCCCAGAGATAAGTTTTTCACTTATCCTGAGAAATATATCAATAACAACTGGAAGATTTGGTGCAAAAATTCACGATGCCCAGATTATGAATCCGAATGATCCTGGCTATCCCACAACTATTGGATGGCTTGCATGTGTAAGTGAAAATTTAAACATTTGAACTTGAACAGTTGCATCTCAACTAAAACACTGTATATTGGCTCAGCGTTTAATAAACTCAAAGAAAACGAAATCATCAGCCCTGAATATCTGTCAATATATGATGCGTAATGTTATCTGAAATGTACATTTAGAAATTTTTTCAGATCACCAGAAAGTTTAGCCATTAAAACTCTGCTGTGCCCCCATGTGCAAAATGTTTTTTCAAAGAACAGAGCAAAGGACGAACAGAAAAAGAAGTCAAAAAAGAAAAATAATCTATTCCTTCCTAACCTGGGG
This sequence comes from Rachycentron canadum, assembly GCA_038496675.1. NCBI lineage: Eukaryota > Metazoa > Chordata > Actinopteri > Carangiformes > Rachycentridae > Rachycentron > Rachycentron canadum. The sequence goes on from CM076666.1 coordinate 10,415,524, forward strand.
GTAAAATGAGGTCATTTCCTATTCTGTGACAACTCACACACAGGCATAACCACATCTCTCTGCAGGCACACACAGAGCTTAGGTTCTTGTTGCTATCTTTCACCCTAGAACAAAGAGCTCCCCGAGTCATCAATCAATTAGCATCTGAGACAAAGTGGGAGGGAGAGAGGCAGGTCAGGTTTCATTTACACAGACTGATGTAGGATTCTGGTCTGGCTCACTTTTCCTTCAGCGAGGATGTCTATCTCTTTGCGCTTTAGATTATTTTTATAAAGCTTTTAGTTACTGTGTTCTTGTCTGTATGGAACAAACAAATACCAGTATGGAGAATCTGTACATGTTTGTGTGTGTGTGTGTGTGTGTGAGATCGTCTTACCTCAGGGAAACTGCTCATGTTGACCATAATGAGCTGAGGTGATTTCATGGAGATCTGACCCAGCTGGTTGAGAGGGAACTTTCCGTGCTCTGTCGTCACCATAATGTTATCCAGTGCTCCTAAACAAATACAGATAAAGTGTTTATTTACTTTATTTATTTTATTTTATCCACGTTGACAATTAAAAAAAAGGTACAAATTCGGGACAGTCACCCTGACTGCACATCTATACATCTGCGAGTTAGTTTTATCGCCTGATATCAAACATATCAGCATTTGTAATGCGTTTAAATAAAAGTTTTATAGGATGCATTGATGTATATTTGACTTTATTTGTCAAATTTCAAGTGAAATATAATTTTGTGGATATGTTTACACATCTTTTGAAAACAATTCAAATACTGTTTGAAATTCACTTCACCATATATTAACTGATTCACTGTCATTCAGAGTTTATTGTTTTATATCATCTATAAAATGTCTTTAGTCAGATTTACTGTATTTTCAGAATAAAAGGTAGTGCTTTTATATTAAAAGAATATTAATCAATATATTGTTACCAAGTTTGTTTTACTCTGAAATGTCACAGAGATCCAGTATCATTCAGGCTCTGGTAAATGTGGTTTATCCTTTACTCGTTTGATCAGACTGTTTCCATATGAAGTTAATATAAAGGAAAACATACAGTTAATTATTCAGCCAGATGTACAGATTAACAAATAAATGGGCAGACATACAGATGAATGTTCAGTGGAAGCCACAAACTGCATGAGTAAAAAAAAAGAGATGCTGGCTTGTATATTAAGAGTTTTAACTCTGTGCTGTCAACACTGAAGGAAGTAAAGGTAAGTTTGACAACATGAGCAGACTTCTGTCCCTTCTTCCCTCCCTTCGACTCTCCTCTTCCTCCCTCACTCCACCCATCTGCCCCTCTCCCCCTCCTCCATCTGGCTAACCTCAGACGCAGTTGTTTCCTTCTTCCCCAACTCTGCCTTACATCACTCGCTCCCTGCTTACCCAGTGGGGGCTGTGCTGCTGCTGCTGGTGGTGTGTGTACTTGTGTGTGGAAAAGGGGAGAGGGGGTGGGGGTGAAGGAGTTAATGGTGTAATTTTCTGTGTATGATCAATTTATCATATTATTTCAAGGACAAAGAAACAGAAAAACTAATTAAAAAGAAAAGCTTGCAATGATGTGGATGTGATCAAATAAATGCCACGTCCCAGCTGGCATACAGTCTACCTGCCAATTATTCTGTCTCCCTTTTTGTGTGCAGGTCTAAACCTGCCTGTCCCATTGTCCATCTGTCAGTGTGTCTCTGTGTATATACAGCTCATTCATGTCCATCTTTGCTACCTGTGCCTTGACAACAAGCACGTACAAATGTGTTACTTTAAGACGGTAGAAAGACAGACATTTGTGTCACATATTTTGGTTTTCATCTAATCTCTCTGCAGCTGTTTGGTCTGTACCTGAGCTAAAAAGGCAGCGTCCTCACCTGCCTAAGTTAAATGGCCTGAATGGGCGAACATGTCAGTTATTGTTTACACTGTGCCAAACTGATAAAGTGTGAATACAAACTCAATGTGCTGTGATTAACACATTAGGTCTGACAGTGCTGACAACCAGGATGCAGTACTAACAAGACAGAGAGTGCACAGTTGTACCAGCAGCTCTGTACTTGGGCGCAGCTATGCTTCGAGATAATACACATTTAGTTCAGGGGTTTAGTTAACAACAAGTTAACAGTATGACTGGCTGAGGTTTTTATCCACAGGGAGGTGGCCTTGTTGCTATTGTCACTGAACATGGCCAACACTGCTTTATAAATGACATAACGCACCTCTGGGTGCAGACAAGGTGCTTTAGTCTCAGTCCACTCTCTTCAAGTTTCAAGGGAAAGAGCTAGTTTTCAGGCCAAATTACCCAAAAGTGAGAAACTACAATATGATGGTCATAGCGTTGATTCCCTTCTCTCTTTGTCTGTGACTTTCATGGCAAACAAGCACATGCACTCATAGAGTATGCATTCATGGCAACGCACAACAGTGCATCCAGTCATATACACACACACACACACACACACACACACACACACACACACACACACACACACACACACACACACACACACACACACAAGCTTAATGAGAGCCAGATGAGAGGTTCATGAAACACACACACTCACAGACTCAGACAACTGACGTCATTCCATTCCACCATCTCATCTCTCCTGTCAGCTCTAAGTCCTGCTGCCTCCCTGGATTACTGTGCAGCTGGACAGAAGAGAGAGGGATGGAGTGGAGTGGAGAGCAGTGAGGGATACACAGATGGAGAGAGAAGACAGGGAGGATGACAGGATGGAGGGATGAAGACAAGAATGGCAAGAGACACAAAAGGAGAACAGAGGAGATGGAAGGAGTGAAGCAGGGAACAAGGCAAAAGTTTCCCTATAGATCAATAAGAAACTTAAATTAAGAGGTATGAGACAGAGTTAGAAATGTGCAAAAGCCAAAATATGAAGCCGGGGATTATTGGAAAAACAAGAGAAGAGAAAGTAAGAGGGAGGGGCTGAAGATAGAAAATGACTCACAGCAAAAAACTGTTGAATGATGAATGGTAGAAGAAAAAAAGAGGTTAAGCACAAGATGAAAACTGGACCGATAAATATAAGTGAAAGAGTTGGATGAAGGCTGTGAAGACACTGAGGGTTTAACCATAAAAAAATCAAGGTGGTGTTTGCGCTTCTGTGTGTCTGCATGTTGTGTGAAAGAAAAAAGGTACACAAATCAAACATCAGAGAGACGGAAATTAAAGCTGAGGAGGGAACGCTCGAGAAACTCAAGACGCTTTCAGGTTTGAAGTCTGATTCCAGGGGCTGCCTCCTCCCATGGGAGCTTCCATTACACACCCTAACTCCAAATCCTCCAGCTCCCATTTGTTAGAACCCAGAGCCAAAGGGTCATGACCTGGATGTAGTTGTGGAAACAGAGGTCAAACTGGGGTCAAGGTGAGGTCACACAAGGCGCTCCTCACTCTCAGTCCTTTGGTGATTTGTCAGGTAGATGCAAAGAGGAGGGCTCACTGTGTTGCATCTTAATGTAAGTGTGGTTTTAAACAAAGAAAGCCTCATGTGTACAGTACATGCTGCACATGGCAAATAAAACAAATTGAGACAACGCACTATTCATGTCTGTATACCTTGTGATGTTTGGCATTTATTTTTCAAATTTAAAGTGGAGCTCATGGCCACTTACCACTGAGGAGACGAGACGCACAGTCTTGAAAACACAACATGTTTATGGACAATGAGGCTGAACACAATCGAGCTGTGTGGGCTGGTGTCAAGATGTTGATAAATAACAGGAAGATTACAAAGACTTAACTGGCTGCAGAATCACCCCAGCTGTCACATAGACAATAGGCACCTGAATGTGACATGATATTCAGGCTATGTCCACACTAATGCGCTCTAGTTTTCATGCATCACTTTTGTTACGTTTACACCGGGCGTCCACTCTGCTCTGGAGTTTTGGCCCCTACAACAGAGAAACTTTGTGGTCATGTTGTAATCTGGACGGGCAGAAACATAGGCTTTGAACATAATGACCTAGACATTCGCCCTGCTTCCTCTCTGACTCCAGACAGTGGTGAATGCACTATGGATAATGAATTACAAGCTTTGCTGACCTTCTAGTATTTGCCAGCTGCAGTTAAATTTATCTGCATTTTAATGCTACAACTGCCTTTGCTGTTCCTCATTTGTAGTATGTTATGAACCTAAGCAGCTGCAGAGCAGATAATCCATTTCCTGTATACACTAACACATACTTGCCAAGTGCACGCGATTCACCATGAAATGCACTTTCAGGTGTGTTAGTCTGGACAGAGATTATTTCTAATAGGGAGCCAAAATGGTTATATGTATAATGGTTGGTGATCATTTTTGTTTTAAAATGAAAACATACTAGTGTGGATGTAGTCGTAGCTTACAACATTTGTTCTATTGTTCTTGTATATTTTTCCCCTTTAACAATCTACTAACAGTAAAAAGAGATGATTAGCTGAGCAACAAAATTAATGTATGTGACAAGGAGCCCGGGAAAGAAAGAGAGATAACTGAATACCTGGCGAGGTTCGGACGCTAAGGTTGCGTGTGAAGTCATCTGTGAGTGCATTGAGAATGGCTGTCATGTCCTCTTTCACTTCATCCAGACTGATGATGTCCTCCACCAAAGCTGAATTTAAATTCACCTTAGCCGACTGGCCCTTTGCCTTAGCTTGAAAGATGAAGAGAGGGAATAAAGGACTGAGGAACTGAGACTCATATGTAAGACAAATTATATCTAATCAAGTAACCCACATCCTGATTACGAGCAAACATGAACTCCAGTGTTTTTAATCTCCACACTGACCTTTTGCCTTCTTGGTGGCATAGAGCCTGGTGCATGCAGCAGGGTAAGAGGTGGTGCTGGGCCCCAGTAGCGGTGCACTGAGCCTGGAGGTGGCTACGCGTCGAAACCTGACCTGTTGCACCAGAGACTGACACAGCAGAGGTCGCAGCAGGTGCAGGTAATTCAAAGCCATGACTAGATAAGAACATAAATACAGTATAAATGTTGTTAGAGGAAAAATAGTGCTACTGAATTTGGGGTAACGTAATCTAGTTTTACATGTCACAGAATCACAGGTTAGTCGCAGATCACTTGATGTCGATTCTAATATAAATCAAAATGAAGCAATAACTCACATCAGCCAGTAGGAGGTAGGCCTACATCTTGTACTGACATTACAGTGTCATAGCCTCCTTTTCCTCTCACAACTATCCAATGATAATTTGCAACAAAAATAATGAAAAGAAACAGTAAAACCAAATCACACATACTATATTTTCCAGTCAGTCATATCTCTTATCTCTCACAATCTAAAAAGGGTAACATTTAATTTAGAGGACATGCATTTGATTTAAGTATAAACACATACTGCAACTGAACATATCGATTTAAATTCAATCTTTAATACTATTTTTTTGTCAGCTAATCATCATCAAAACTATGTTAGAGGTTTACAAACATGTTAGGAAATATTTAACATATTCAAAGTAATCAATTAATTGTTCATAGTATAAAATCTCAGGAACATCAATTAATTAATTAATTTTCTGTTGATCAATTTATTGATGAACTCAGTATTACAGCAGAATTTGACAACACAAAACACAGAGTAGGAAAAGATGCTCTTCTAAATTCAATCACATATGTCTGCTGTTGTAGAACATCCTGGACTGAGCAGTTACACTAAGTCACTGTGCTCTTTCTCTACACACAGACACATCTATGGGATAAAAAGTCCCCGCTCAGCCCATGCACAGTTGTTTGGACATTCCTGAAGGTGAACCACCTATTCAAAAAACACACAACACCATGAGACCAGCCACATCTTTTCTGCGGTTGAAACCACCTCCCACCTCACAAACTGGCTCTCGAGTGTGAACTGTGTCATTGAACCTGAGCGACACACACAAGCACAGACAAACTCTTGAGATATCGAAGCTCACAGACACAAACACACACTAAAGCCCGTCTTTCACAGTCACTGGCTGTGAACAGCTCGTGATGTATTGCAGCCTGACTGACATCCTTCATTGTCTGGTGTGTATTTGTAACTGTAAATTTCAGGCTGTGAGAAGAAACAAACCATAGCGCTGCAATAAAAACTATTGGGTCACACATGAGAGGAGCTTTCCTGAATGCATCATATTTCTGAGACACTTTTTTATGGGAAATGATAGACATTGACTTATTTCCAGCTTGAAACCCAAAAAAGCGTGTAAAACAACAATACAGACTAAAATGTTGTAGACGTTTCTGCACCCATTCAAGACGCTTGAATTAAATGTTCAATAAAGTCAGTTGTTTGACATTTTCTTGGACATCTTACATCTGTACGACTGTTTTTCATGTACACTGGAGGTGACTATTTTTTTCTGGCTAGAAAATGAGATGTGTCATAAAATGTAGTTTTTTTTTTAAATTCTGGAGACACAAATATCATTTGGATTTAAAAGGCGAGTAAAGATTTCTCATCACCAAACTCACCTCTCTAAGAACTATCTGAATTCTTAAAGAATTTTGTTGGAAAAGTACTAAATCTCTTCATTTTACTGACATTTGAAAGTACTTGCTATTTCAGCTTTTGAAGTTTCAGTGTTAGCCTTAAACAACCCATCATTTGTAATCTTTGGATTGTAAACAGTACTGATCTTAGGTCACTGGTCCCTGCTGTTAGTCCAAGATAATTTACCAACATCCAAATATATTCAAATAGTGTTATTTAGGCAAGACTGTAGACCACCAACAACAACACAAACCCTTAACAGGCAGCCATGGCTGGCAGGTTTCCTGTCACACTGATATGATATGGTTCACTACGGCAGAGCAGATAGGCCGAGATGTGGGACAGTGACAGATCTCTTTAGAGGGGAAGTCGAGCAGACAAGGTGAAGCACAGGTGTTCAGTGGGATACTGTAGCCGTGTATCCTGTAGATTTCACACATAACAACAGCTGCAAACACACCTCTTCTTACAGTGGCAGAAGCCAGCTGGTGAGCCCGCATGACTTCTCCTCTGTACACTTTCTGTTGGTGTGGTGTATCTGACTATCTCAAAAGAAAATGTTCAGTAATGGAGTAGCGACTAATGATTATTTTAAATATCAATCAATCTCTCTCACTCCCTCTGTGTATTTAATTGATTACAAGGTGTTTTTAGGCCCCTATATTCAGTAAAATGATGAGTCCAACCTAAACATATTTATATCATAATGATATAAAAAACAAATAAACCAAACAGTTTTTGCATTTTAGAAATTTTAATCTTGCTAGATCGTTTTTAACTGATATAGTTTGTGATTTTTGAATTTAATTTGTTGCCTCATTGTCTAATCTTCTCCACTAGATCACACTATAAACACACTATTCTATATAAGTAACATGAAAAAACCTATGAGGTCATCTGACTTGACTGAGTGATATTGTATCTATAATATGTCTGATTTATACCAAAAATCATCCCTGAAAAAGGGAAATGACACTTAGGTTTGACTATTTTTATCACCAGACAGTCGACTGAGAGGAACATCGGCTGGGAAACTTTACATGTGATACAGATATGAGAATATATGTTGACGTGGGAAAGTGTTTGGTTTGTCATTATTTCACTTTCTAGTGTCATTCAAACCTGCAGGCGGGATCGGCATTATTTTTAATTAATACTCGCCTAAATTATTGCAAAATGGTGGCTGTCGAGGTAGATATATAAAGTAACATCATCTCTCACACACACACACACACACACACACACACACACACACACACACACACACACACACACACACACACACACACACACACACATCATTGAGATAGCTAGCTGGTCCTGGCATTTTATGTAAGTGAATGGGTGAAGGTCGGTGTTGTAATGCGGGTACAGGCAGAACTTCCCTTCAGCTGCACATTTCATGGGCAAAAACAGACATAAATCCCCAACATGTAGCTGCCCAACACAATACACAGTATAATTTATGTCCTTTCGCTGTAAATAATCACTAAACTGTACTTACCCTCGGGTTTAAAGTCTTTTCAGGGGCTTGTTAGCTGCGGGGAGACTGCAAAGCCACATTTGTCTTCTCTGATGTCATCATCATTCACCAGCGTTTGTCCAACTTCCGGGTAAATGTTTGAAACTTTTGATGGGTTTCACCGAGTGCGCGGGGTTTCCCGTGTGAACAGAGAAACTACATTACCCGTAGAGACGTGGTGATAGCGGGGGATGCCAAATATCTTATCGAGCGCCTCCTCTCTATTTCACAAACGGCTAAACATACCACGACATCACCCTGCGCCTTTGTTGTCAGACAGCGACTGTTCATCTTTAGAGCTAGCTAACTGGTTGATTTTACAGGAGGAAAACGTAAAAGAAAAACCGTTCAAAATGAGTAGCGTTACGTTTTGACGCAGCAGAATCATCCCGATAGTGGGATCAGGAGCAGTTTGAGTCGAAGAAGTCAGTCGCTAAAAGAAGTTTGACAGAACTAGCAGGTAAGCTAACAGTGTCCAAGCTAGCTAACTGCTAGCAACCCACTGCTCGTCTAAAACGGACAGTTAACTGTTTAGTGGATAGATTTAGAAAATCGCAATACATTACTGGATGTATTACTCCTGGATAATTCCAAGTAGTCTCACCTTACACACCTGGAACAACTTTAACCAGCTAACGCCAACAACGAGCGGATAGTGGTCGGTCCATTAGCCTGCTCTTGGCTAAGCTAACGTTAGCTGATGGGAAGTCAACAAGAAAACTTAAGAAATGTTAATTTTTAAGAACAAAGTGTTTTCACGACAAAGTGATCGACACTAACTCGACCTCCATCGTTTCCTAGTACTGTTCAAACTGATTTAACTTTTGAACCGCAAATGAAAACCAGAAACAGTGTTTTTCAAACGTTTTTGACATGTCATGTCAACACTGATTTGAACACGGATGTTTGCATGGAACATGTTTGACATTTATATGACTTTTTTTTGTAACATTTTGATTAAACTTTTGACAATACTCTCATGGTGAATATTCAATAAAAGGTCCACTGTGTCTGAGTGAATTGAATGTGACTTATATATATAATTTAAACGGATATCTGTTGTTTCTCAATGGCTGTTAAGTATTGTTGTGTTCATAATGTTACTGCTATCATGCTCTAAACAATCCCAACAATCCACAGTGACACAAATACAATAATGTTAAATTATCTCTGCCTTTTCTTTGTAAACCCACAGAGTACACATGTCGTCTGCAGCAGAAACGGTGGAAAATGCCTCCATTATTTCAGAGAGTGTGGCCCATGATGGAAACCGCTTGTGGATAGGCAACATCGATCCCAAAATCACAGAGTGAGTAAATCCACTGCTACTTTTCAATTTTAAGTATTGTAGTAAGTGTACACACGACTGTGGGTTAAAGGTTAGTTAGTCCCAGTTAGTCTGACACATTTTGATACATATATGCTTCAGATTACATTAGACCTGAAGCTATCAGTGCAACAGTGTAACTAGTGCCCTGTAATGTAGTCATCACATTTAAAGACATTAAAAGTTATTAGAATACAAATTGAATATGTATTTCACAACAGATCTTCATGCTCAAACATGTGAACAGGGCAGTTTAATGACCAACAAAGTTACCAACAAAGTTGGTGCAAAGTTAGTGTTTGATTTTAGCAGCAACAAGTGTTCGATCTGAAGAGCCCGCAACACCGTCCATGATAGGAACCTAAAACAGCACTTTTTAGCTTGCCTGGCTCTGCCTCATAGAGAGGCAACACATTGTGTGTGCAGATATGATTGATTAACTGTGTGCGTAGAGTGTGTGTGTGTGTGTGTGTGTGTGTGTGTGTGTGTGTGTGTTGCAGGCTGAGACTGAACAGACAGGGCTGGGTGTGTGAAAGAGAGGCAGCGAGGCGTGGAGACCTGCTGTGCTAAGGAGCAACCATCATTCCTCACTCACCTGCCCTGTTTACTCTCTCTGTGTCAGTCTGGACTTCATTGTGTGTGTGTGTGTGTGTGTGTGTGTGTGTGTGTGTGTGTGTGTGTGTGTAAGCATGTTTAAATACACTGTTGATGTTTGGGTGGCAGCTGGTAGAGGTGCAGGCTTCAACACACTGAGGTGTCTGTGTTGATCATTAGTGTCTTGCTTTACACGACATCACATATACAAGCAAACATCCTTGAGTTGTTGCGTTTGAGTGAGTAAAACTCCAAATGTGAGAGCGGAGAGCACCCTTATGTACAATTTGATGTAGAGGAGGTAGATTTTTGGGGTGATGGGTGTGTTTGTGTGCCTGTGGGGGCTGCTGGAGAATGTATGGGCTGGAGCTAAGGTGGGAGTCTAGACAGGCGTTTCCTTCCCCTTACCCTGATCTGCTCTACTTCTCCTTAAATAGGCCTGTGCTTCATAGTATGGAGGGAAAACAAGAGAAATGCCTGTGGCCCCAGATGCTGATTGGGAAGATTAATTAGCTCCTGGATAGCAGCGCTCCCTCTGTTTGTCCCGGTACGCTAAACTAAAACTCTGTGCAAAGGAGGAATGTAGACCTGCAATGTAAGGTGGTGATTATGAATACATGAAGCCAATACATTAAACAACACACATTGCTTTCAAAATATGAAATGAATAGTGAATATTGTGCAAGATTTTTCTCTTAGCTAATTAAAGACTTAAAAAGTTAAATAAACAAATTTGACAGATGGATTTTTAGGTGCAAAATTATTGTGATTTATTTTGTCTGAGAAATTATATTGTTTACATATCTTCAGTTATTTGGAAGAACAGTTTGAATTTGAAGAGGTATTAAATGGAAGTGTAAGAAAAGGTACAGATATAATGCCTACAATACAGCTTGGGGTAAAATTTTAGTTTTATTTAAGTTTAGTAAGTTAAGTTTTGATTTTAAGTTCAGTCACTTTGTACAATCAAATGTGTTCATGTAAGTAAAGAGCCAATCACCAGCATGATTAGATCTTATATATCTAGGTATCGATACCCAGTTCTGTGCTGGAGAGATGAATGTGGCCTGTGGTATGGCTGATCTCAAGTTTCCTTCCTGTAAGATCGATAGAAGTTCCCTGTAGGTCTCATATCTTACAATGATGTGATTACCTGGAGGAAATTTTGTTCCAAATATGCGATTTTGAAAAATGTTTTTGTTCCTCTCTTCTAATTCTCTCTCTGTGCAACTCTCTCATAAGAAAACTGTAATCCTCTTGCTATTGCCCTTTTACAGCAAATGGTCAGTAAAGATGATTGATGTAAACCTGTCAAAGGACTAGAGATCAGTCACACGAACTCTGCTCTTCGCTGTTGAAATAATCTTCTCAGTGCTTCTTGTGGCCCGAGATAGACATTCCCCTTCTCGCGGAGCAGAAACAGAGCAGGTGTAACCACAGTTTTCACCACATATTCATGTTTTTGTGGTTTTGGCTCCTGAAAGAGGGAATTTTTTTCATTAGTGGTAATCCATCACCTCCTTCCTATTTGTTCTCTCTCTGGCCCTCCTGCTACATTTGAAGTTGTGTTGTTGTATCTGGAAGTTGTCTTGATTTTTTTTTTTTTTTTTTTTTTATTAAAGCACATCTAACCATCATCTGCTCTAAGTGCAAGTCAGATTTTTATAAAATACATAGAAGTTACAATTAGTTGCCTTGTCAGAGAGTAGCACCCCCCCCCCCCCCTCCTTCTCTTCTTCCCTCTCCTCCTCTCTAATTTTTTTACCCTTTGACCTGCACTTTTCTGGAACAAATCTTTTGGCTATTTTCCCTTTTCCTTCCTTCCTCTTCTGTGTTCCTGCCTCTTGTATCTCTCCTACCTGGCTTCTCACCTCCTCTCTTCTTGTGGCTTCTCCCCCTCTTCCTCCACCTTTCACGTTGCCGTCAACATCCCCTCTCTGAACTTTACTCTCCCTCTCCCCAACCTTTCCCTCCCTTTCCTTGCACCCCCTCTCCTCCTCTTCCTCCGGTGGATTTTACAGCCCCCAGGAGGAGCAGCCCATTGTGGTTCAGTCCACCAGCATCCAAAAATGTTCTTGGAGTGTTTGGCATTGAATCTCCCTCAGATTGACACATATGCACATGCAGTACATATTTATTTGAATATATATCAGCATTAAAAGGCAGTACATAATGCATTACAGCGTTTTAGTGGACTTGCACTTGTCTGAAATGATTGCCTGTCATTTCCTGGTCATAGATGTTGCAGAGGTTCAGGGGGGCAAACATATACACAATAGTGCAAACTATTTGAGTGTAAGAGTACAAAGAAGTGCTATAAGTAATATGGTAAACTTTATTTCAGTAAAGGTTTTCCTGTTTCAAATGAGCTCAGTGCAGGAAGAGCCACCTTCACATAGGGGATTTACAGGGTGTTGTCTGGGAAAAGCAGAAATTCTCCTCGGCCTCAAACCCTCCAGGGAGTCATAGAAGGGTGGAAGACATTAGTATGACCTGTAGCTTAAACCCACACTTCACCATGACTATCCCACACCGAGCCCCAATCACACTTATAAATGCTCGCTTGCACATTAACATCGTGCACTTGTCTTTGTGGTCACACACACACACACACACACACACACACACACACACACACACACAATCACAAACCACTTGAGGATTCAAAATAACAATCGACCTAACAATAAAAGGCCAATTATAATTCCTCGTGGACGGTTATACAAAACACCTGGCGTCATTCTGGGGCTTGGACAGTCACACAAAGTAACAACAACAGAGGAAGATGATGACTGTTTTTTTTAATTTGTGTGAATTTTCAGGTTTGTTTTGGGTTTAGTAGCCATTGTCACAAAATACATTTTGATTTTCTCAGATCTAACAAAGATGTAAATAATAAAATAATAATGGTTGAATTCCATTACGCTGCTGCGGTTTCAGTGTCCTGGTAATGGCCGTGCTGGCTCATGGCCACATCAGTATGGTTTATTGGGACACTTGATTAGAATTCACTTTGTGATACATGAGTAAATTTGGAAACATTTTTGAATCATTAATAATTTCACATCTTTTTTTAAGCAAAGCTGCTGGGTTTCTTAGTTCTTTATTTCAGTAAAGACAAAAGAAGCAATTTAATTTGGGCATTTTCTTTTAATTATGATGGACATTTAAAAGTATTTTCTGAAAGGTTATAGACCAAAGAATTGATCAGTAAGATTATCTGAAGATTAATCAATAATGAACAGTCCTTAGTTGTAGCCCTGCATGGTATTTCCTGTCAGATGGAAGAACAGGCCTTAGACAATCCCACACACTGCATGCAGAAAAATAAGAATATTGCACATTGTTAAAAATTCATACGCAATAACTTTGACAGAAAAGTAACTGCTGCTCTGAATGTGTTGGAAACATGCCATCAGCACTTGGTTATTTACGGTCATACAGTCGCATATAGCAAATAGCACATATAGCAAATATAGTCAGCGTGTGACCCTGAACTCACTGTTCTTTTACATGGCAGCTAGTGGTTGGTTACATCTACAGACTCACACACACTGCATATCTCTTCAATGACCACATATCTATGTTCATTTGTAGCCCCAGGCAGCTCCACATAGCCAGTGGAGGTTGTTTGTGCAGATCACAGCGCACAGGGGGGATTTAAAGCTTCCTCTGTTTTATTCCCTCATTGTCCGGCTACTGTATCCTCAGCATTGTCTCAATAAGAGATTTACTGTCACCGACCTGTCTCACCAGCTGGCCTGCTGCTAAAAAGGTGTCAGGGAAAGAAAGCTGTCATTCCCATTAGCCCCACTTGACACATTCACAGACTGTATTGTGGCAAATACAGTGTGAAATAGATCTATGTGGCTGTTTCACAAGATAGGCTTAGTATACACAGTGCGTGTTGTTTATCATAATGTAGGATAAATGTGGTCTGAGATGGGACTTTTTTCAAAATAAATGTCCCAAAATATAGATTTTTGTATTTTCTGTTCTCATTTAAATAACATTTATAATAGATATTGAAAATCTCAACCTACATTTTTCTTTTCATTTGACTCTTGTCTGCTTTCTGTCTTTGTGCTCCCTGTCACATGATCTCTCTCTTGGCAGGTATCACCTGGTGAAGTTGTTGGAGAAGTTTGGCAAAGTGAAACAGTTTGACTTCCTGTTCCATAAGTCTGGGCCTTTAGAGGGACAGCCAAGGGGCTACTGCTTTGTCAACTTCAGCACCAGAGAGGTACATAGAAGATGAAGTTTATATTTGATGTTAAATTCAAGCTTTATTATTTTGTCAGAGTATGTAGCTTTAGTTATTTTCAATGCACAAAATACTAAGCTTGTTTACAAAAGCAACACAGTATGTGTGTCACCAATATTTTTTACATTAATTTTAGTTAATATATTTTTAATTCCACAATCTGTCAATCATTGGCTCTAGTATTAACATTTTACAAGTACAGATATTTAATTTTAAAGACGATATCAGTCCATGGTGATAGTGTGCTATTATGCTGCTGTGTCTGCATTGATGTGTGTCACAGAAACTCCTATCACAAGCTTGATTTTATCAAATCAAGTCTCTTGAGACTAGTTATGCCTCCTGTACAAATGAGACCTCTTCACGCAGTGAGGACCAGATTGTTTATCTTGCTGAAGTGGACTATATTTCTAATAAAAAGGACTTAAAACGAGTCTGTTCATCTTCACACGTTCAGCAGGCAGTATTTGTTTTGTAGTGAGCCTGGGGATCATGATAAACATCTTGTTTCGCAGCTAGTGTCCATCGGTGGGATATGAAACCCTCCCATAAGGATTATACAAAGGAAGTGTGTGTTTATCTTACACACTTGCACACACTTAGAAACTTACACACACAGAAAGAAGTACTTCATTAATGCAATTTAGCATCAAAGCCACTTCTTCATTTGATTAGAAAAAAAACACACACATACCAGTTGTGGTCTATCTGCAGGCAGAGTGGCACATCATCTATTATTGTTTCTATTATCTCACTGTTGTGAAGACTAATGATTAAATGACTTGAGTGCAATCATCAAGGCTGATTTTCATTCATAATAAAAAATCTTGTTTTTTCTTTTTTCTCTGTCAATGTGTGCAGGAGGCAGAAAGGGCAATCCAGTGTTTAAATGGGAAGTTAGCTTTGTCCAAGAAGCTGGTCGTGCGCTGGGCGCACGCACAGGTGAGGGTGAGTGTCAGACTCCTGTTCCATAATATAAAACTAAAAATTGTATACATCCTGATGGCTCATTGAACACTGTGACTGTGGCTATGGTGTGTGTCTTCTTTATAGGTTGAGAGATTAAATCTATGCTTTAGAAAAATGATATAATTGACTTTCAGAGATAAAAGTGGATACAAACAAGACTGAAATTTTTGGAGAAATTACCAATACTCAGATGAAAATGATTTTTTACTGTGCCATCACTTGTACCACTGGTAAGCTATTAAAAGCATCTGTTAGTTTTCATTTTCACGTTACTACTGCAGTAGTCAGTGCATGGAGAGCAGTTGGATCCCAGCACAGGTTTTCCCTGTCTCTTAACAATGGACAGCCTACTGGCAATGGGTGAAGGGATATCCTGTATAGAGACGAATCACGCCCTACATACACATACACACAAGCACATAGTAGAGTGAGGTCAAGGTCAATGCTGCAGCCTCTGAGGCAACACGTTGTAGGATAAATCTGCTCACAGATTCATTGCGTCTGCGCTCATTCCACTAGTTGTACCAAAAATAGTAGCTCTGCTTATTGATGCTGTTATAAACCTCATATTCTATCTGTTTATACCCCAACTGTTCCATTAATACCAGTCTGTCTGTGTCACTCTGTGACCCAAATGCAAGAAACCTAATTCAGTGTCAGCACCTTCTTCCTGCTGTTCCCTAACAATTGCCAATGGCCTCATCTCATTTGCAGTATGAATATCGTGTTTAAGTACTGTACTAATAGGGCTATGTCTGGAATTGTTGCCTTACTGAGCTATAGCTTTTTGATGTATCTTGCATTTTTTATACAAAACATATTTGCAATAGAAGAAATTGGTGTCTGCCTTTTTGTGTCTGCAAGTATGTAGGCGAAAGTGAATTACTGCATGCTCTTATGTTTCTGTCAAGCTGCTGAGTGAGGAAGAAAGTGAGAGGCAGGACGGGCATCTGTCTATTTGGAACGTGTTTTCAGTTTTGCAGTCGTCAGGGTATGAAAGCCACTGTTACAGTTTGGTTTCAGTGTCTAATTTTTGGTAAATTCAGCTTTAATTGTTCAGTTATTCTGAGAGAGTTACATACCAGACTGTCGTAACTGCTGCCTGTTGGGGCACAGCAGGATCTTTGACAGATAGAGGGCATGGTTAATATGATGTTGGAAACACATCAGCCAAGTATGAGCAAAGCTGCTCCACAGGAATTCTCCCTCATCACCAGGCTCTACCCAGTCTACTGTCTGTTCACAGGGTAAAAACCATTTCCAGCCCAGTTGACAAAGATTAATTACAAGGTACCTTTCACCATTCATTTCATCTTTGTGCTTTAACAAGAGATGAACATTTCAATCAAAATTCTTCTCACATTGTCTAATGCTATTGTCTTATATACCAAAAGATGGTTCCACTTCACTAAGACCGATATCAAAATTTGTCACATTATGAAACCAGCTTCCAATGCAGTGCTTGTGTGCATGGTTAGCAGAACTGCCTGATCCCTTGTGAATCTATCATTCTCCTTGGTTACAAAACAACCACCATCCCACTGTAACTAGTATTGTGATCCAGGGTTTTGGTCAAGGACAGAGCTACAAACTGTCACCAATTTTTAGACTGTAATCTTTATTATACCAGTAGGATTTGAGCAATTTTCCACCAATGGAGCCAGCTCATGTTCAGCTGAATGTGATATTTTAATTTTTAGCAAGCCTGTCTTCACTGACTCTAACCCCAGAAGTGACATGTCGGGATAAGTGAGTCAGAGACAGTTGGCGCTAAAGTGGTTGTTAGATTTCCAGGCTGACATCTTGACTTTATTACATTACTTTGAAAGGGAGGAAATTGATGATCATATAAATATTGAAGTGTTTGGTCCAACTCTTTACAAACATCCATAGATTTCCAAATCTACAATTTCAGCACTTGTGTTGTAATTCATTACTGAATTGTTTGATATCTATCATTATAGAGTTTATCCAGTTTGTGTGTCATGCGTATCACATTTAGAGATTAAATGATTAGTTGATGAATTGACTTGTAAATAAAAAGAACATTCATTATTCTGATAATCCATAGTTTGGTTCCCCCTTTTTCTGCTAAAATTAGAAATTTTGAAGATAAATGTTTGACTATTTGCCTCTTTTAGCAAGGAGTTTGAAGATGCCAAAATTGTGCGAGGGATTTTTCACTCCACTATTTACACTCACACTTCATAGAACAAATGATTGATCAATTAATTGATAAAATAATCAGCAGAATAATCAATACTAAAATTATTTACATAATATATACATTATTTGTATATGAAACTATCATCTCACTATAATTTACAATCTCTTCATCACTAACCCTCTTGCTTAACATTCTCCTGCATGGATTCATAATTTAGAAGTATAACATGTTAAACACCTATAGTTTCTATAGTGTACGCTATTTAAAATCTTGGGTGCAACTGACATTATTTGTGCATTCCAGCTACATGCCTGTAGAAATAGGTGGAAGGGAAGGGTCCTGGCTGGTGGAATGGTCATTGTTTTAGACCTATTCTCGGCTATACGTGTCATTTATTTCTTGGGACACAATGCATGATGATGTGTGTGCTTTTGTGCATGTATGTAACTAAATGTAACTTAACTTGATTCAGTACCACGTTCTCCAGCTGCAGCATTGTCAGATGATTTATAAGCACCGTATTCCTGCCAATGGCTGCTGCTGCACCAAACGCTGAGGTCTCTCATACCCATCATGTGACTGGTGTTTTGTTTTTGTCTTTTTTTTTTTCTCCACAGGTTTCAAGAATTCTGTGTTGGCTGGTGGAGATGTTTGGAAGGTGGTTTTGAAAGGAATGAGTGCAGACGTTGGTTGTGGCTCTTCAGCTGCTCCCACTTTTATCCTCCCTCATGCCTTAGGGTGTGAACGTGAGCTGGACACACGGTCTTGTTTGGTTTTTGTCTGTTTGACCAGACACAAACAAAATCAATGCTACAGTTTAATAATGTTCATCTTTGTGGGAAGAAGCTGGAGTTGGCTCTTCAGAGAACTGCTGTCAGTATTTATTAGGAGGTCTGATTTTCTCTACATGTCTGGCTGACATGACTGCTTCTTATTTTTTGTCTGCTTCTCTTTCTCTACTGCTATTGTTCATGTTCAAACTTGGCACAAAAATGTGTTTGCAGGGCATCTAAACACAGGTGTCTTTGGTCTCAAACTCCTCCTGACAGTGTAGTTATGACTGACACTGGCCTTGTTACAGAGAAACAAGTGATGCACATGGTTTGTGGATTTCAAAGGAACACATATTCCATTATAACTGGAGGAAAGCTCCAAGATCTGACTAGGACAGAGGTCGATCTTTATTCTATTTATCTGCTCTCTGCTCCTGTTTACCCTGTGCATTCTGTGACTGTCCACATCTCTGCCTTATCTGTTATTTTACCCCTTTGTTTGTTTTTTCTCCATTTGTCTGTCCATCACTCTTTGTGTGGGCCATTTTTTATTTTCTTTCTTGGCCACGTATATCATGTACAGAGATTTGAAGGTTTCCGTAATGACAAGACGATGCCTCCAAGCCTGGAACCGTCGTGCAGTGGTGCAGCAGATGAAGGACCTGTAACGACTAATCACCTCAGGTTGGTACAGAACACACACAGGAGTGGTAGTTTCACTCCACAGAGTTTGTCCACTCCACAATGGCTATATTTTAAAACTCCCTGTTTTGTATTTTCTGTTCAGTCTAAGCTGGTGGCTTTTATATCCAAAAACCTACTGTAAAACAATCTCCAGAGTGGATAAACCTGGAAATGAGAACGTCGTGTATAACTGAATCATTTGAAAACAGTTACAGACAGTTACCTGCTCAGACATTTGTCAGAGGCTGTGTGGTAGTGAAGATTAAAAAAAATTGTCACTAATTCATCCTAAATTTCAGTATTGTAAGTCACATAAGACCAAAGTTGTTAAGTTGACCATGTGGTTCAACCAAAGTGTGTGTCGGATGGTTGAACAGCATCTGAAACCCTCTCCCACTTCACCTCCATGACATTGGAATTGGGGCTACAGTTTCTGCAACTTTCTGAAGATGACAATATCACATTTACGCACGTCATGCAGTGATTTGCTAGGTGTATGGTGGTGAGAAAGTTTTGAACTTCTTTCTCAGTTTTGCATTTCTCATGACCATAAATGACCTTCATGGAAACCCTGTCCAAAAGTGTTTAGCGTTATCCCCATGAGAAGAATCCTCATATCCTCTGACCAGCTATAAACACTAGTCCCTGCTGATGTAGTTGGATGACACGCTGTACAGACAAGTTCTTTTTGAACACAGACACCTTATTTACCCTGGGTAACATAGTCCCATCACCTATTCTCTATTCTACTCAAGCTTGGTCCTGGAGTTGTTACAGGAGAGCTTGTGGGTTTGTTGCTTTCACCACAAACCTCAGTTCAAGCTGAGTTCATCTGGACTAACACTTTGGTTCCAGAAACTTCTGGGTGGAAGTGTTGAAGTTCTGTCAAAGTAAATTATAACATGTTCCATTATTGTGGCTACACTTGCAACCTAACATTCGTATATGCACACACGCTGTAAGTGTGCCAGTTAAATAGAGCACTGTTCAGTTGGCGAAGGGCCTCTTTTGATCACTGACAAGCTTGGCTAACGGGGTTCTTCTCAGGAAAGGCTTCTAGTGTAAACTTCAGAAATCACTTGCTCTGCACAGCACAAAAGCGGAAATATAAACACTCTTTTCCTGCTGTTTTTCCCCCCTGATGTCCCCTCTACATGTTCCCTGTCCCTCACTCTCACACACTCGCTCGTTCCCTCGTTCACTTTTCCTTTCAGCTGCACTGTAATTTTTCTTGCAACCTCCTCTCACTTGCTCCTTCAACTTCTCTTCCATTATTTATATACAGATTTTCCTCTATTTTTCATACAGTACAAGTCTTTTTTTCTTTATTTATCTCCCCTAATACTAAGAGCACTACTCACTCCTCTTCTTTTCCCCATCAGCCAGAGCTGAGATCTGTCCATCACTCGGTTTGTCTCTCACCCTCATACCAACGCTGGTATTCCTCTCTTTTGATTTTCCTCTTCTAGTACGAGTGCTAAAATCCGCGCCATCGAGGCCAAGCTCCAGATGATGGAGGAGAATCCAGATGATGACTACTCTGGCCCGTCGGCCTACGTTTACAACAAACCGCCAGAGAGGAAACGCTGGGAGCCCTACTCTAAATCACACCACAATAACCAGAGCAGGCCCTTCCGCAAGTTTAGAAGATGACCCCATCCTCCTGCTCTTTCTGGAGATTCCCCCCAGCCCCCATCCACCATTTACCACACCTCAGCTCCCACCTACATATGAACAGACTATACATTAGATAATATACAGACTTTACACAAGCTATTTGGGAATAAAAGATTTTTGAAGTTGTTCAAAATACTTCCAGACTCTTTTGGGATTAATTACGGACACGTACTGAAAGTGTTTCAGTTATTTTGGGTCACAGTATCATTCATTGTTTCATCTTATATGGCCAATACCTGACAGCTGTGCAGGTTGGATCCCTCCTCAGTCCGCTCTCTAACCTCTGCAGAGACTTAACGCAGGTAAATCACACAGCAGTGAGTCATGTGATGAGCCATTGCTATAGGACAGAGATGTTTTTAAAGAGTCTAAATGCTGATTCTCTTAGAGTTATTGACATGTGTTTTTACTTTCAGATCATAGTATTTAAATGAAAGAAAAAAATTGTGGGTCTTTCTGTTCAGTGTTTGTCTTTACTAAAGGCATCAATGAAGAGGAAGAAATTCAAATATTTATAACAGGTTTGTATTAATGGAGTTGAAATGATAAGACACAAACCACTCAGCGAGACTTAGTGTAGTTTTCAGTATTTTGTTTGAAGTTCCTTGTTATTTCATTGGCCTTTTTTTTCTGTCCAATTTTTTATACGACTGCGGTCAAATTGTTTTTACTGACTTTCATGTGGTGTGTCAAGTGTGGTATTTCTCTTGCTACACTCTCTTTATTTTCATTTTTCAATTAAAAGTAAATAAATATCTCATCTGCAGTGTGTCTTATGATATTTTATAGATTTCCCCTAAAAGATTCAGCCATTTGAGTTGTTGCTAATATTATGGTAGTGGTTCATAAGAAGTAAAAAGCTGCTTTTTATTAATGGCAGATGGTTCTGTAGGATACTAATGAAAGCAGATCCACAATGCATCGCAAAACTAAGGCAACCACATAGAATCACGTGTTTTAAGGCCCAGTTTACACCCCACCCCCCACCCCCCACCAGACAAAGTGAATTTTATTTGATTCATTTTTGTGCAGTCCCCACCACATTGTAGATATTAATAATATATCAAGCTTTTTGTGGATGGGGTTGATTTGGAAACAGTTCATTTTAAAATGTAATTGTTGGTCTCTATGTGTTGACGGTTTTTTTATGTGATTTGAGTTGTGTTTTCTTGCAGGTGTGAAGCCGTAAAAAAAACAAAAAAAAAAAAACAAAAACGCCCAACACATTTTCAAGGCATAAAAAACAGTACATTGGCGAAGTTATAGTGTGAATTTGTTGGCGTGAAGAACTGAAGGTCTGCAGAGCAACTAGGGACATTAACTCTTATATTTGTGTAGACAACATTGCAGCAGGGACAGATCCATTGAACCACTCGATAAGATGAAGCTGCAAAATTTCGTTCGCACTGAAAAAATCAAATCCTACCTCTTAACATTACCCAGTCGGTTTTTTCTTCCTTTTTCTTTTTCTTTTATTTTATTACCATCTTGCTGTAAAATCACTCACCTGATCAGAGAATATTTCTGATGTCCATTAGATCAAATCAACGATTTCTTTCCCCATGTGTGTGTTTATCTGTTTTCAATAAAAAGGCCTATTCGTTAAAAAAAAAAAAAAAATTACATTCATTTCTCCTACAGAATAATGACGAAGTTTATTATTTTTAGGTCTCGTTTATTTTGAGAGGACAGTTTCTGAACTCTAGATTTACAGGTAATTGTTGAATTTTGTGGAGAGGGAAAAAAAAAAAACCTAATGATTGACACATCGATCCAAACCGGTGTGTGGGCTCATACACATCCTGTAATTACCCGGCTTCCCTTTGGTGAAATGACCCCGAGACTTTCTGATTCATCTGCATCAGCCCCTGCAGGCCTACTGTTTGCACACTTTTTAAAAGCTCCTTTTTCATGATTGTTTTGTCTTTATATATATATATATATATATATATATATATATGAAATCGTACCATATGTGTATAGTTATTTTCTTATGCACAGCCTAAATATGCTGCTCTACACACTCAGTATGTGTTTGCACAATTTAAATATTTTCGGATTCTAAAGTCTAATAACAAAAACATTAGATTCCTTGTTTGCAGTTGATAAAAACCAGAACTAAAATAGTGAAGATAATGGGAATTTAAATAAGGTTGTAAATGACCACGCCATAAAAATGTATCAAATTCAGTTTTGCACCGTGGGATGGGGATAAATCTGAGGTGGTCGTTTTCTTTTGTGTTTTCTAACCTCTTTATTTTTTTCCACCATGATGATCTGTTGCAGGACTTGGAGATGAGGTAAATCTAAGGTCGTATTGAGACTGTTCACGAAAAGATATATTCGTGTATTTACGTTAATAATTGCCTCTTCATTCCAGTTGTGTATTTCTAGTATCAAAATAAACGACATTTGTGTTTCTCTTCCTCTGACAGCCGCTGAAGCTCACATGCCTGAGATATCCAACATACATACACCAGCAGCGTTTGAGTAAGTTTCTGTCCAAACTGTGTCCACCCTTCTCACGCATATATGACCCCCCCTCTTCTTTCTTTAACCAGGGAGCCGCGCAAACTTTCTCTGCAGCTTTGCACAGCTTCTCTTTCTGCTGCGCCCTCGCCGTCTTTGCAGCGCCGCAGTCTCCCCTCTGCACCTATGAAGCCTCGGAGTAAAAGCTGCCAGCCCCTCAATTTGATTCACTTCCTGTAGTCAGACTCCTTCCCAAAAGTGGAGCGAGAGAGAGGGGGGGTGGAAACGGGGAAAGGAAGAAATCTTTCTGTTCTAAATAAGGCTGAGGAGCAGCGAGCGACCCCTCGTCTCTGCATAGCTTCAAAACTTTTGTAGTGTTGTGTGTGAGTGTGACCACCGCGCACGGCTGTGTGTTTCAATCAGACAGAACTATTTGCGGTTAAAAGCAGACAAACAAACAAACCCGTGTGCACCAGAATCCATGTATGATACGGATGGTACTACAAGTTTTGACGCCCATCGCCGACTCTTTCCCTGATTCCACGCGCCGAGTTTGGAGACACTGTACGCTGTGAGACTGCAGGGGTTCATGTACTGGAAAAATGAAGTTTTGTCCCCTCTCTCAGAGGGAAATAAGATTCTGTCCGACGGAATTCCCACGAAGCAGGTAGTAACACTTTGCAAACAGCCGCCTTTAAGATGCAACTTTGTGCGTAAAAGCTTCAATTTGGAGACGTGGGGTATTTACGCACTGCGTGGGCCTTGGCTGTTTAGTTGGAACTGAATTAGCTTCTTTTTTTTCTTTTTTTTTTTTTTTGTGCGTGACATGTTCTAGTGATGTGTGAGTATAATGATGCAATAAGTGGCCGAGATGTGAAATAATTTAGATTCACTAAGATTGTCGGTCCCTTTCCCGTGAGCGCGGTCTATTTTCTGCCCGCAGCATCGTGTGCGGGTTTTGTTTTGTTTTTTTTTTTGTTTTTTTGTCTCCCTGTGATGTCACAAGAATCACTGCTTGTGTACTGGGATCAGCTGCACGCGCCAGCCGCTGTGAAGAGGCACGCGCGCCTCTCTGTTATGAATAGCGTGATTTGCGGTCCGCGAGCCTCTCGAGCGCTGCCAATTCGCCTGAGAAGCATTAGATTTTAATTACAGCCATTAAAAATCAAATTTGCAATTCTTTGGGTGACCCGTTGCCTTTTTCTGATTGACAGTTGAAATTGACACTCCGAGTCCCTCTTATCCACTGCGTTTCAAGCTATTTGTAATTACAGGTAGTTTTTTTTCTCCCCCCCACCCCTCCCTCCACTCTCGTGTCCTGGATTGCGAGGAAAATACTATTATTCTGAGAGGCATGGGTTAAGGGCAGGGAAAAATCAATCCAAATTGAAATAGCTTCATTAAAATGTGCCTTTTGTTGCGGGGGCCATTTTAACAGTTTTAACCGGGGTTTATTGTCAGGACTACTTTATATAGGAGTAGCCTCGGAGAGCTGTCTGCAAATGTCTCCCGTGGATTTCTCAGATGAAGATGAGAGGGGAGAAGTGATGAAGACCTGCCGTTTACTGAACGCTGTCTTGTAGGTGATCTCTACGGAGCATCAGAGCACACCGGGAGCCTCGCGCTGCAGTGTGGACTCGAAACACACGCCAATGGTGAGAGCTTTATTGTCTATTTCTGCTTTGAATTTTTATGGCTCACTCGTTGCGCCTGTTGCGCGCACTGGAGACCCGTGTGGCCCGTGCGCACCCACGGC
This sequence comes from Rachycentron canadum, assembly GCA_038496675.1. NCBI lineage: Eukaryota > Metazoa > Chordata > Actinopteri > Carangiformes > Rachycentridae > Rachycentron > Rachycentron canadum. The sequence continues at coordinate 10,440,217 of CM076666.1, forward strand.
ACGGGGCATATGGGTATGATTCATGCAAATAACATTTTGAATGTATGGATTGTGCGCGCGCTGCTATCGCGAAAATGGCGACATCTGCACAGTGGCGCTGCGGGGGTGAGGATCGGGTCTGTGTGTTACTGAGCTGTGCTCGTGCCCTCTTGCAGTCTCACTCGGACGGAGAATCCCAGCGGTCCAACATGGAGCGGGAGGACACTCGCTCGTCCCCGAGCACCCCGTCCACCCCCTCCGTGTGCTCGCCGACCTCCACCACCAGCTCGGTGCCGTCCACCGGGAAGAACATGTGCGCCAGCTGCGGTCTGGAGATCCTCGACAGATACTTGCTGAAGGTGAGAGGCCGACCGTAACCTTGGACCCGAAACAGGCCGAAACAGCCCGTCTGAACAGGCGAACGTTACACTTCAGGGGGCGTGTTGTTTACTTGTTTACTCTTTTTTTTTTAAACGTATACATTAACATAAACAAACAGCAAATAGCCACAAAAGATGCGCAGGAGCGAGGGAAGGAGGGAAGGAGGGAAGGAGGGTACCGGGTTGACCCTGGTCCTGGTTTGGTTTGGACAGGCCTGATGTGTTTTTGAGCTGATGTACAGCAACGAACAGGAAGTCTGGACAACTTAAAGAATTCCCTTTTCTTATACTGTTGGAACATGAGAATTACATTCGGCACAAATAAAACTGCAAAACCGAAGAGGAAAATAATTCTCAAAACACAACTATCTGTGGCTATAAAAACACAGTGGACGTGCAACGAGCAAACATATCTTACAGTTCAGTTATAATCCACGTCTTAATTATTTTTTAGCCATAACACGGAGGAAATCAAAATCCAGAAACCCTCTGAGAAGCCGTTTCTAAATTTAGCTGATGTGATCGCCGCCGTAATTCTTTAGGAAACGACGGGAAAGCGACAGACGGGCTCCGGGAGACCGAAGACACAACATGGATGTTTTGGTTTGTTCTGTTTCTGCCTCAGTCTCAATATGCCTCGTCTTGTCGCGTGCGCTCGCGTGCTTATCAGTCTTGACTCGCGCGCAGATAGGTCTGGTTGTCAGGAAGTGTGAAGATCATTTGTCCATTATCTCACTCAGTCTGCAGGACAGATGACTGAGGGCCAATGATGTTAAAACCAGCATTTTTACTCAAATATTTAATTGTGGGCAAAATAGATATTTTGGCTCCTTAAAAAAATAGTTTTTATTATCAATTTATTTTTTTGTTGTTGTCAAAGTCTCAGCCTATTTGGAATTTATTTACAATAATCTCTGTTATATATATATATTTTTTTTAATATATACAATAAAAAAATATATTTGGTCAGTAATTTGACATTTTTAAATAAATAAATAAACTGATCAAATTGGCAACAGGTTATCTTACATAATAGCTTAGGTATTCATTAATTTATGTCTTCATTAATGGTAAAATAATTACCCCTCGTTTTTCTGACTGAGATATTTCACACTGGCAGATGTTGTAAATACATGTATGCAAGAAAATCATTTTTTACAAATCTGAAATGTCAATGATTAAGTAAAATAAATCACACTTTGGTAGAAGAAATCATTTCTGTAATTATCATGGCAAGGTTACATGCATTCATAAGCAGTTAACTGAGCAGAACGATGGTTGCAAGCTGCAATTTTTAAAAAACTAAATCTTATTCTAAAATGAACAGAGCACACGAGTGAGGTGTGACCTTGTCCACGCTGCCTGGACCTCGTGTAAGTGTTGATTTGACTGGACAGCCCTCCTGATTTTTGGCCTTCAATTATCAGACTCATTCTAATTTTCATGTTGGCTTTGAAAATGGACATCAAGCTATCTGTAAAACGTCAGGCTGATTTCAATGATTTAATCAGTCATTTTTACACATTGGATTATTCTTTTCCACCAAATCTGACTCATTTTCTTCCATTTTGCTTCAATAATTGCTTTTAGATGAAAACATTTCACCCAGTGCCAGAAAGCGGTTGATTCAGGCCTTTAAGTAAAATGCTTTGGTTCGGATCGACATCTCTCAATATATCAGTAATATAGCATATAAGCAATACGTGCATTTCAACAGCAATATTAGTCCTTCCTTTCCTTTCCTTTAAAAAATATTGTGTTCATGTTTTGTCAGACAAATAGGCTACTAGAAAGTATGCAAAAGATATATATATATATGAATTTAAATATTACTTGAAAATATATTGTGGTTATATTTTCGGGGTAATTATCGGCTACTTTAAAGTATTATTACATGAATATAAAGAATATTATCTCTTCTAAAGTCACAAATTGAGGACTGGCTCGTCACTGAGCGGAAGAGGAAGAGGAAGAGGCGCTTTCTGTGCCACTGGAGAACATGTCACCAAACTCGGTGTGACAAAGCCATGAGTCAGCGCAGCCTCAGTGCAGTGGCTCCTCGTGTGTGTCTGACACGGCTGGTGTGTGTTCGCAGGTGAACAACCTGATCTGGCACGTGCGCTGCCTGGAGTGCTCGGTCTGCAGGACGTCGCTACGTCAGCACAGCAGCTGCTACATCAAAAACAAAGAGATCTTCTGTAAAATGGATTATTTCAGGTAGGGTAAGTTTATGACCGTGTTTTCAAAATACCACGTCCACCAACTCTGCCAGCACAGGACTCCCTGCCCTCCTCTGCATCTCTCTCTCTCTCTCTCTCTCTC